>CM076575.1:456357147-457557147 GCA_034641835.2 Pinus albicaulis | reverse complement strand
GATTTCCAACAGAACGTTCAACAATTATGGTTCCATTTCCTGTAAAAAAGGCACTGGTTTCCTAAAGAAAAAAATTGCAGACATAACACTAGCTTAAATTAATATGATAAAGTACTGGCATTTTTATTATTGGTTGAGATCATGAACTATAAATTTATGCATTTGATGTGATTTCAAGGTGGTTTATAATTTCAAGACAAAGGTAGTCGTCATCCAAGGACTGGACCATTGGAAGGTAAGATTGGTAAGGTACAGTTGGTGACAGGACCCTTAAGGTGAAAGGTAATGATGCTTTAATTTTTAAAAGTTTGCATGAATGTAAGTCATGGTAACCCTAGCGGAAGAATGCGTCTATGAGTCGTTACGTCATAAATTGAGTTCCATGTCTAACCATAAGAACTCTGACATGTCCTTTGTTTATATTTCCAATATCCATTCTACAGGTCGGATCATGATGACAATCATGATCATGATTTTCGTTTTTTGAAAGTTTCCATATTCCCGAATACTTCTAATTTAAACTATCATTGTTGAGCTTTTTTGCAAGGTCTTAGAGGCATCACCGTGAGCTGAATTGACCATGTTCTCTCCTTTTCGTAGCCATGTCGAGAATGCGTTCCCCTGTTATATTTTAACCGCAAGGTCCCGCACTGTTAGACACTGACCCTCGCAGTAAGGCAAGACTAGAAAATGCAGGGTGGCTGCCTCTGTTTCATAAATTCAGTGGGCACAATTCATAGGTAACAAAGTCCTTTGCTATGAATCTAAATGGTGACAGGGCGCAGGTGGAAAATGTCCAATTTCGGTTGACAGAGGAGCTAGTGGCTTGAGCTTGCGACATCCCACAAGAACAGGAGCATTGGTTCAAGAACGAACTATTTGACAAAGGAATTTGCGCATCCTTCCTCCAGAAAGAACATGAAAACCTTGATTGGAGTAAAGGGATCCCACATGAATACTTGCGAAGTAAGTATGGACACCTGTTGTTTTCTTACAAAAATATATAACCTGTGAAGGTCGTTTTGGGCTTGCATTTTTGTTTCATATTTGCCTTCTCAACCACTTCTGAGACAAGCCTTTGAATTTTCCTTACTATTTGAGAATTTCCCTGATGAAAATGTCCACTGTCGCTAAGGAAAGGGAAAACCACATAGAGGAGAACCTCTATCACCATGGATTGATAAGAATTATCTTGGCAAAGGTTCTATAGAAGAAGAATAAAACATGGGAAGGTTTATTGTCAGAGAAATATTTCATGGAAGATGAGAAGGACTGTAGTCCTTCATAAATTAAGGAGGAAAAGCCAAGGAAGAAGCCACGAACCCATGGTCCACTAATAGAGGAGGACAAGAAATATGAATAGGTGGTAGTGACTAGGGCAACTGGGAAAATGCCCTAATTGAAGGGCACTTCCACTTCTAGGAAACCAACTCCAAAAATAGAAGAAAAGAGATATCAATGCCTTAGAAATAAGCCACTTCGAGGGGGAAACCTCCAATACATTACATGAATGAACAATTCTTGGATTATACAAATTAGTAAACCTCCTTTCTATATATAGGAGTCCATGGGGCCATAATGTAATCCTAGTGGGGCCACAATGTAATCCTAGCCAACCCAACTTTAATAATTTAAGGGCACAATAATAACAATATGGGGGTTACAAGGGTACAATAATAACAATAAGGGGGCTACACTAACAATAATAAGGGACTATACTAGTAATATAGGGACCTAACATGCCCCTCTCCTTCAAAAAAGTGTTGTCCTCAACGCTTGAGTAGCTCTAGGTTCTTCTGTATAAAATTCTCATCCTCCCATGTGGAATCTTCAGTGGGTAAGTTCTTCCACTTGATGAGATACTCTGAAATTGATCGATTTCGCAGCTGTCAAGTTCTTGTTTCCATGACTGCTTCAGGTTCCAATATGATTTTTCCTTCGTCATCAAGTTCTGGCAATATTGTTTGAACTGGAAGATTTTCACCTATAATCTTCTTTAAGCATGAAACATGGAAAAATGGATGCACTCGCGAAGAAGCAGGAAGCTCCAATTTATATGCCATAGTAACAATATTTTGCAACACCTTGTAAGGACCATAATACTTTAGCGATAATTTATTATCCTTCTTAGCTTTCTTGAGGGACATTTGTTTGTATGGTTGTAGCTGTAAAAATACCCAGTCTCCTACATCAAAACTTCTCTCCCTGTGATGTTGATTTGCCTGTTGTTTCATTCGATTTTGTGCCAAATTCAGGTTATCCTTTAAGAGTTGGAGAACTTCTTGTTGATGCTCGATGTGATCTTCCATTGTTTGAACCTTCAAATTTTATCTTAAAGATGATGTGATGGATGGCGGATGATATCCATAAAGTGCCATAAATGGGGTCAGTTTTGCTGTAGTATGGAAGGAAGTGTTATACCACCATTCAGCGAGAGGTAACCACTTGACCCATTGTGTTTGTTTATCAGATACAAAACAACGAAGATATCCTTCCAAACATCTATTTACTATCTTAGTTTGACCATCGGATTGAGGATGATAAGATGAGTTGTGAGCTAATTGAGTACCCAAACAAGAAAATAACTCCGTCCAAAAATTTCCAGTAAAAATGGGATCTCTGTCGCTCACAATAACCCTTGGGTTTCCATGTAGCTTTTCAATTGTGTCGATAAATTTAGTAGCAACTGTATGTGCTTTAAATGGATGAGATAATGCACAAAAGTGTGCATACTTGGTAAGTCTATCAACTACCACCATGATGACACTTTTTCCTTTGGACTTAGGTAAACCTGTGATAAATCCATTGAAATCTCCACCCAACATTGACTTGGAATGGATAAAGGTTGTAGAAGTCCCAGGGTCTTAATTGTCTCGACTTTATTCTGCTGGAAAACCAAACATTCTGCCACAAACTTTTGAATATCAGATTTAAGGCCATCCCAAAAAAATTCTTTCTTCACCCTATGGTAAATTTTTAAAAATCCTGAGTGTCCTCCTAAAGGAGAAGTGTGCAATTTCAAAAGAATCCTTTGTTTTAGTTGGGAATTATTACAAATATATAAGCGATATTTGTACCATAAGGAATCATTTTTCCAACTAAATGTATCAGATGTACTAGGATCTTGCTGCAACTTTTGAATGAGTGTCCAAACTTCTTCGTCCTTCTTCCATTCATCCCTTGCTTTGGTTACCCAATCTGGTTGGATAATAGATATGGCACAAAGAAATGCTTCCACCTATTTATTCTTTCTTGAGAGTGCATCTGTAACAACATTTAGCTTCCCTTTCTTGTAGATTATTTCAAAGTCATAACCCAACATCTTTGTGACCCATTTTTGCTGCTCTTCTGAAGATAGTCTTTGTTCCGAAAAGTGTTTAAGACTATCATGATCAGTTTTTACCTTGAAATGTCTTCCCATTAGGTAAGTTTTCCATTTCTTTAGTGCATGCAGTATTGCTAACATTTCCTTCTTGTACATAGCTTTATGTAAATACTCTCCTTTGATTGGATGACTTTCAAAAGCAACGTGTCTTCCTTCTTGCATTAAAACAACACCAATTCCATTTCCTAAGGCATCACATTCCTCAATAAAGGTTTATGTGAAATCTGGCATAGCTAAGACCGATGCTATGCACATAGCTTCTTTAAGATGTTCAAAGGCCTTAGTTGCTTTAGGAGTCCATGAAAATGCATCTTTCTTTAATCATGTTGTTAGAGAACATTGTTATCGATGAAATAGGTAACCTGACCTCAAAACAGGAACTCTAGCCCAAAAAGACTCAAAAAACATGAAAAGCCACCCCAAAAACAAAAAAAGTGTATTCCAGAACACACTTGGTTTTTTTTGAAGGTCAAATTTCAACATTTTATAAAATTATGCTAAAAACAAAATTGTTTCTTGAAAAAAGTATTGAAAAAACACCCTCAAAACAAAACCAGTTGATGCTGGAATAACCAAAAAAAAATTTGTGTAATATTTTTGACATTTCTAAAAATAGAAATAACATTTTTTAATTTTTAAAATTCAAACATTAAAAAAAACCTAAAATTTAAGAAAAAAAATAAATTAAAAAAATAAAAACATTTTAAAGCTTAAAATTTAAAAATATATAGGAATAAAAAAATAAAAATTTTAATTCAAACATTTAAAAAAACCTAAAATTTAAGAAAAAAAATAAAAAATAAAAAATAAAAAATAAAATTAAAGATTAAAATTTCAAAATATATAGAAATAAAAAAATAAAAATAAAAACAAAACAAAAATATTAAATTAAAAAATAAGTTAAAAAAAGAAAGAAATTATAAAAAATAAAATATAGAAATTAAATTTAAAAAAGAAAAAAAAAAAGAAAAAAAAAAAGATGTTAAAAAAAAAATAAATTTAAAGAAATATATTAAATTTTAATAAATTTAAAACATTAAAAAAAAAATAAAAATTATTGAAATTAAAAGTAAAAAAATAAAAAATTAATTAAAAATAATAAATGAAAAATAAAATAAATAAATAAAATAAATTTAAATTATAAAAAACTATATATATATATATATATATATATATATATATATATATATATATATATATATATATATATATATATGAGCTTAAATTAAAAATATATATATTAGATTTTATTAAATTAAAAAAATATATTTAATTTTAAGAAATAAATGAATAAACAAATAAATTTTGAAATAAAAAATAAATTTTAAATATAAAGAAAAAAAAAACATTGTTAAAATAAAAAGTTAAAAAAATTTAAAAATCAATTAAAATTAAAAAATTGAAAAAAATAAATTAAAAAAAATATATTAAATAAAAAATAAAATAAAAAACAAATTAATTTGAAATTTTTTTTTTTTTTTTCTAAGTAAAAGTAGTCTATTAACAGTAAAAGTAGTATACAGCGGGCCGAAGCCTTAACATTGCCCATTGTTGAGGCATTTTAGACAGGCAAAACAAAGTTTAAGACTGCCCTGCAAGAGGGAAACCAGCCTGTAGCAACCATCATAAAAAATCCCATGCAGGGGATCGAAATACTGAGAGTACTGATGACTATCATTAACAGAAATTCGAACATGACAGGAGATATCATGAAAATAAAAAAACAAGCCCACTGGAGAGGGCAGTAGCATAGAAAGAAAACCATAAAAGAGAGCAGAATTACTCATCAGGAGCCTCCTGCTCGACCCTGCACCCGTAGTCGTCCGGTTCACCACGATCATTGGACATATCGTCGAGAGAGTGCACCACAGTCCCAGAGGGTGGAGTGATCACTAGTTCCGCTTGACCATGTCCTATGGTGCCCTGCAAAACATCCTTGCTACCGCTTGGCTGACCCTCCGAACCCTGAATCGCCTCGTCCTGTTTAGTGCTGCAGTTAAGACCCTGCCCATCCGAAGGATTCTCAGCCTGCGTATCCTGGGGCTCCTCAAGAAACACGACAGAGATTGCAATAGAGACTCTTGGACGATTGAGGGAACAGTCAAACGAGAAAAGAGCAGTGTGGGATTGAGCAGGGAGCGCAGAGGACGAAGGAGAATCCAATCTGTGTCCCGAGCAAAGCAAACGGCCATGGAGAAGACGGGGAAGGCTGTCCGAGGGGGAAGAAGTCGCAGTAGGCGAGCTAGAGGAGGAAGGCGAATGCCTCCTAGTGCGTCTGGTAGACCCGCGCCTACAACACATTCTTTGCCTTAGGCGGGGCATGCTTGCAGTGGAATTGGGGCTAGAACTCCAGGGAGCCGAAGTGTTGACAAGGGGCCGCATTAGATGAGAATTCAGAAAGATAGTGGCGGACAAATAGGAACCAGAGAGCGAGATGTGAAGGCTATCCCCTAACTCCAAATAGCAATTGATGCGGCTGCGCTTGCCAGTGGTGGTGCGCTCATTTTCATTACCAGCATCAGGATGGCACCTCCAATTCACCGGCGCTGGGGGAGATGGGGCCATGGCTTTTAACAGTTCATCGCTGCAGCGGGAGATCGTTGGTAATGAATAGCCATTTAATTGAGCCGGATGTGAATCCATAACACAGCAGTCGAGAATGCCTCAAGGATCTGCACCCAGGTTGTGATGAGCGCCCAGATTAATTGCCATTAAGACCAGCATTAACATGTATCAAGTGGCCGCCCGTCCGGCATAACCTCTGTCCCATCACCTGCATTAACCGCTCTAGCACCCGCATCCGGGAAATTAATTTGAAAATATTAAGTTGAATTAAAAAAAGAAAAAAATCTAATTTTAAAAACACAATTTTAATTGAAATAAAAAAATATAAAAATTTTATGTAATTAAAAATATAATAATAAAAATTTAAAAAATTAAAAAATTAAAAAAAATATTAAATTCAAATAAATTAAAAAAAATCAAAATTTACTAAATTTTAAAAAATTAAATGAAAAAACTAAACATAAAATTTAATAATAAAAAAAAAAAAGAAAAAAAAGAAGAAAATCAATTAAATAAAAAAAATACAAAATTTAATAAAAATTATTAACAAAATTTAGAAAAAAAAATTAAAAACAAAAAAATGAAAAAAAAAAAAAATTCAAATATAAAAAATTAAATTAAAAAAAAAACTTAAATTTTTTGAATTTAAAAAAAAAAAAAATCAAATTAAAAAAATAAAAAATAAAAAGAATTTTTGGATCGTGGTGGCAGCGCCAATTGGCCTCCTGCCCAGGTGGCAGCGGAGGCTGGCCGCTGGGCTGGAGGTCGATTCTCGGAATCGCCCTCCCGCTGCGAGAGGCTGATTCCGGGAATCGCCCTCCCGCCGCGGGAGGCCGATTCTGGGAATCGCCCTGAGGTCGATTCTGAGTCGCCTGTGGTGATTCCCCTTGGACCGGGCTCTCCCGACCACGTAGAGGGAAATTCTTGACTACCTCGGCCGCCGCCGGGAGAGCGATTCCCATAATCGACCTCGCGATGAGGAGGCCGATTTCGGGAATTGCCTTCTCCGTGGTGGGAGGCCGATTCCCGGGGACCACTTCGAGGCCGACCCCGGAATCGCAGCCCCACCGACGGAGGGCAATTCCCGACCGGCCTCCCGCGCCGCGGAGGGCGGGCCTCACAATCGACCTCCCACCGGAGGGCCACCCCTGGACCCGCCCGCCACGTGCCGGCCTCCGCCACCACTTGGGTGGGAGGCCGATTGGCGGTGCCACCACGATCAAAAAATTCATTTTTTTTTTAAATTTTTAATATATATTTTTTTTTAATTTGATTTTTTTTTTTTTAATTCAAAAAAATTATTTATTTATTTTTTTAAATTCAAATTTTTTATTTTAAATTTAATTTGTTTTATTTTTTTTGATTTTAATTTTGTTTTTAAATTTAATATTTTAGATTAAATATTTTTAAAATTTAAAATTTATTTATTAAATTTATTAAATTTTAATTTAATTAAATTTTCTTTTTTATTCTTTTATTTTATTTAATTTTTCATTTTTAAAATTTATAAATTGTTTCATTAAAAAAAACAGTAAATTTATGGATATTTGTTTTTTTAATTATTTGCACATGGTTTTTTTCATTTTTTTGTTTTTTAATGATAGTTTTTTTTTTTTTTAAATTTTAAATTTTTAATTCTTTTATTTTAATTTTCTTTTTCAATTTTAAATTTTGTTTTTTTTAAAATTTTTTTTTTGGTTAATTTTAAAATTTGTGTTTTTTTTCTTATTATTATTATTTTTTTAATTTAAATTTTTAAATTTAATTTTTTCTTTTTTGTATTTTATTTTTTTTTTATCTAAATTTTAATTTTGTAATTTAAATTATTTTTAAATTTTCTATTTCATTTTTTTTTTTTTTAATATATGGTTTTTTTTAATAACTTAGAAAAAAAATGTTTTTGATGTTTTTTTTTTGGGTTAATTTTGTTTTTTTTCTTTAACTTATGTGTCTTTTTTTCAAATTTTGTCATTTCTTTTGATATAATTTTCGAATATTTTTGTTTTATTTATTTATTTTTGTTTAAATTTTTTATTTTTACGAGTTAATTTTGTTTTTTTTTTAACATTTTTATTGGTTTTTTTATTGTTTTTATATATATATATATATATTTTATCTAACTTTTGTGATTTATTACCAACAGGAAAATCACCACTCTAAAAAAAAAAGGTTGATGTTGCATCAATACGTTTCAAAATTAGCATGAAAATCACCGCTCTAAAAAAAAAAGTTGATGCTGCATCAATACGTTTCAAAATTAGCATGAAAATCACTAACATTTTAAAACAAATATTCATACTTCATAAATAAAAATATTAGAGTGTTAAAAATGTGCTAAAAAAAAAAAAGGTGATTCTGCATCACCACTTTTCAAAATCGGGTGCTTGTTATGTTACCAAAAAAAAGTAGGTAACAGTGCGGTTACCTATTTCATCGGTAACAGTGTTAGAGGTGCTGCTATTCTCCCATAATTCTTAACACACTTGCGATAATACCCTGTTAACCCAAGAAATCCTCGCAACTACTTTATGGTTGTGGGGACTTTCCATTCCCTAATGGCTTTAATTTGTTAGGGTCTATCTTAACATCCTCATGAGATACAATATGACCCAGATATTCCACCTCTTGTACTCCAAAGAAACATTTGGATTTTTTTGCATATAATTGTTTCTCTTGCAATAGTTTGAGCACCCTGTCAACATGTTGAACATGATCCTTCCAAGAGCTACTGTAGATTAGTATATCATCAAAAAATACTAGCACAAATTTTCCAAGGAAGGGTTTGAAAATGGAATTCATCAACCCTTGAAATGTAGAAGGTGCATTGGTAAGGCCAAAAGGCATGACCAAAAATTCATAATGACCCTCATGAGTTCGAAATGCTATTTTCGGAATATCTCTAGTCTTCATTCTAATTTGATGATATCCTGAACAAAGACCCAACTTGGCGAAATAAATTGCTCCATGTAATTCATCCAATAATTCATCAATCACAGGAATGGGAAATTTATCTTTAATGGTGAGCTTATTGAGCTCCCTATAGTTCAGACACATGTACCATGATCCATCCTTCTTGTGTACCAATACTACAAGAGCAGAGAAAGAACTTTGACTAGGTTGAATTATACCAGCCTCTAACATTTCTGCAATCATACGTTCAATTCCGCTCTTTTGGACATAAGGATATCTATAAGGCCTGATGTTTGGAGGAACACTTCCTGGAATCAAATGAATAGCATGATCATGATCCCGAATAGGTGGGAGTCCTTTGGGAGTTTCAAACACCTTGGAATGATTTTCCAGTACTTTTTGGAGATCTGAAGAAATAGATGATTTTAATGTTGGAACTTCTAGTGAGCATAATTGTGCAATCACACCTCGTTGTTATTTCTTTAGAAGCTTTGTCATGACATTGGAGCTTATTATCTTTCCTGGCTTCCCTGCAATAACACGTAATTCTAATTCCTTTCCTTCTGAAAAAAAATTCAAGAAAAGTACTTGAAAATTAAAAGCTACCGTCACCAAAGATTGTAACCATTGTACTCCTAGTACAACATCAACACCTCCCATAGGAATGGAAAGCATTGGACTATTCAATACATATTCCCCCATGATTAGCTTGATATTATGGCATTTTCTAGAGCAATTTATAGTTCCTCCATTTGCAACCATCACTTGACATTCTGGTGCTGGGTATAGGAAACAATTCAATTCCTTGGCTACCTTACAATGAATACAATTATGGGTACTACCCGAATCAATCAACACTATTACCTTTTTCTTCTTGATATGTCCTTCTATCTTGGGAGTTTGAGGAGTGGTAATTCCTGCCAATGCATTACACGATATGGTTAGACTCATCTCTTCCTCTTCTAGGGTTGGTTCGTGGTGTATACCCTCTTCTTTTGAAGATTCTTGTTCATTTTCTTCTTCCTCTTCACAATCTATGTAAAATAAGTTCTTCTTAGCACACTTATGAACTTTAGTGTATTTGCTATCACAACTGTAGCAAAGCCCTTTTGCTCTTTTTTCTTCCAATTTTTGTGGTGTCAACCTTGTAGGTTGTACAAATCTAGGAGTAGCAACACTTCCATCTTTATAAAAGTGAGTGGTAGGCTTCCTTGTTGCCATAATTTTACATTCAATTTTTCTGGCCAACCTGAATGCCTTCTCCAATGAATCAGGTTCCAAAACATGAACTTCATGTTGGATGCTATCCTTTAAAGTACCTATGAAGAGATCAATCCCGTGTTCCTCTAAAATATCAGTTATCCTTATATTCAATTTTTGGAAGTCCTCAGTGTGCTCCCCCACTGAACCCTTTTGTTTGAGATTTATCAATTGGCTAAAGAAGGTGTTGCTCTTTGGATCCTCATAATGTGCTATCATTTCCTTCATAAAAATTGACCAAGTGAAAATTTGTTTACGTGAGAAAAGCCATCGATACCATACACATGTATTTTTTTCTAAATGTAAAGTTGCAATGCGTACCTTTTGTGTGTTTTGCACATTATTAAGATCAAAATATTGCTCCATTTGTAATATCCATGTTACAGGATCCTTTCCATCAAACTTCCTCATATCCATTTTTGGAATATGGTGGTTCTTCCCTCGAACATTAGAGTTTATGAAATCATGATTAACATTTATTTTGTTCTCATTATGAGTTTCCTCTGCTATCTTTTCACCATTAGGAAAAATTTCTTGTATCAACTTTGCCAAACCTTCTATGTCTACTTTTAGATCATTCTTCATGTTTTCCATGTTGTATTTCATTTTTTCATCGACCTTAGCTTCCATGTCATCCATCTTCGTTTCCACGCCTTTCTTCAAAAATTCCATTTCATTTTTTGTTGCTCTTTGCGAGATTGAAATTTTTTGCACTTGCTCTTGTAATTTTGATATGTCATGTTGCCATTCTTCATCTTCATGAGTCATAGTAGAGCCTTATAAAGGCTTAATGGTGTTGAATTATTTTTAGGGGCCATTTTAGAATCCAATACTGATATCTATTCTAGAATATGCCCTTGGAATCAATTTATCTTGATTCTTCAAACAAGACTTATGCAATTTGGAAAAAAAATATACACCTTTTACTTGCTTTTGAGGAGCTTGATATTGAAATTGAATTATATATATAATTGTGGATCCTCAATATCTAAAATTCATCCCTATAGTATCCCTCTGAAGCTTCTTTCAAATTCCATAGGTCTGATCTGATTTGGATTCTTCAAGACAAAGTTATGTCTAATCTCCCACAATGACCCAATTATGGATTGGTTCATTAGAGCTAAATTGTACGACTTGCCACATGTCACTGTTTCCTCCTTTGGCTCTAAAATTGATAGAAAGAAAACTAAAGTCCATGTAATTGTGGCCACTTTTTACAGCATTCCAATCCGATGCTCAGAGAGAGAACTATGAATATTTTTCCACGGTCACCTCTTTGAGATGAAATTCAGAAGCCTGGAAAAGACCTAACTTCCACAGATCATATCTCTGAAAATATTGTGAACCAAGCTCTGAAATTTTGTGACAATGTTCCTCAGGATTTTGGCTTCATACTCTAAAAATTTCAGCTTTTGAACCTTCGTAGAAAAAAAGTTATAGTGAAAATTCCACGATGACCTGTTTAGGTTAAATTCAGGAGCCTGCAAAATGACCTAAATTCCACAGTTTATATCTCCAAACATATTGCGAACCAAGCTCTGAAATTTTGTGACAATGTTCCTTAGGATTTTGGCTTCGCACACTAAAATGTTTATCTTCTGAACCTTTGTAGAAAAATATTTATAGTGAAAATGCCACTATGACTTGTTTGGAGCAGCGAAACCCTAGAATCCAAAGCTCTGATACCAAATGTTGGGAAACCAGCTCCAAAAATAGAATAAAAGAGATATCAACGCCTTAGAAATAAGCCACTTTGAGGGGGAAACCTCCAATACATTATGTTAATGAACAATTATTGGATGATACAAATTGCAAAACCTCCTTTCTATATATAGGAGTCCATGGGGCCACAATGTAATCCTAGTGGGGCCATAATGTAATCCTAGCCGACCTAAATTTAATAATTTAAGGGCACAATAATACAAATATGGGGGTTACAGGGGTACAATAATAACAATAAGGGGGTTACACTAACAACAATAAGGGACTATACTAGTAATATAGGGACCTAACATCCACCCCCACTAAAAGATTTACAAGGAGCCAGGCTACAAAGTTGGCAATAAAGAAAATCGTAGAAGAGGGGATACCACCAATAAGACTTGATAAGAAGAAAGGAAATCCCCAGGGCTTGTCTAAAGGGAAAGGGAAGGATATAGCTGAATTTATCAATATAGAAGCAGTTTCCTCCAAGATCCACCACTGCAGGAAAGCGGGAATAAGGCAGTAGAAGACCACCAAGGGCAGGCAAAGCCTAATTTTACCCAGTCCTCCCAGGGAAAACATGAGGGGGAGGGAAATCCCTAGAAAAAGTAGTCTTGGTAGGATTTGGAAGAAATCATCATTGAACTTACTATGTCAGAGTGGGCTCCGCGAAAGGAGAATGAAACGCTGAAGGAAATTAGCCTACGCATGAAAAAAGAGCATGATGAATGGCATCAAAAGGCAACCCAAATTATGAAGAAGAAACAGACCTATATTGACCACCCAAAGAAAAATAATGAAACATATCGAAGTCAGGTTCAGGAAGAATCCAACAGGGCCCAATTAGACCATTTGGTTGTAGTAGCTGCAACACAGGACAAGGATTTATTTTTCTTGAGAGGATGCAACATTTTTGCTTGCATAAGGGACATGCAAGAAGCTAGGTGCGGGGGAGATGTTGAGTCCCAAATTTGCTCAATTTTGACGGCCTTATAAAACCTTGCCTCCCCCTTTTTGAACTTGCTTTGACCCCTAATTACACTTCTGTAATATTCCCACTTAGCCTAAGCTAAGAGGAATATACAATTTTGTCCCATTTTCTGTTGAATGAATAAATGAATAAGGGAGGACATGTAAAACTCCTAAAAAGAATGAATAAATCACTGCCCATATGAACAAGGATAAATCTGGGCTATGTAAGAAAATCACTTGCAGGTGTGAAAGGGGTTTGAGCTATGAGACTGGGTCAACCTTGAACAAATCTACAACGTTGTCTAGATGCAATGTACTTCATGGATGGACAGTGCAGTTCTAGATGAAGGCCCCTCATGTGAAATGAGTTAATTCATTGAAGTGGTTTAGGGTTTGACAAGGCTTCCATATTATAAAAGGAAGAGGAGAGCAACAAGACATGGTTGTTGATTATGCATATTTCTGAGTATCTTGTCTGTTTAGACAAATACCATTCTCTTTTGTTTAGCTGAGAATAGTGCTGCTTAGCACTTGGGAGTTCCTATGTAGGGATCCCACCTCTTCCATTGAGGATTTCTTGGAGGAGTCTTCCTTATTTCATCCACTATCAGGCATTTGGCCAAGCTCACCTTTCAATTACAACACTGATCCTATTCAGGGTTAGTTTTTCCTTGCAAGCTGCAACAAGTGGAGGTCAGATCTGCTCAGATCTAGGCCATTTCAGGGTCTCTTTTCACTGGGAAAGTTTGCTATCCCATGGGAAAGAGAGTTATTAACATTTGGAGCTGATATTTCACATCTTGGCATCAAGTCAACTCAGTGCTTCAGGCTACAGTGCAGTTTCCCTTCCAGGACTATGTTATGTTCAAAGAAGGAATTGCAGGGTGTTTTGATCCCATTTTTTAGAAGAGATCTCTGGTGTTGGGCTTTGCCTTTCACTTTGGTGATCCATGGATTAGCTTGATGATCCATGTTATGTATAGATTTGATTTGTTTCTAATGTAAAACATCTTCATAAATTTCTGAATAATATTGCAGATCTGCTACTTTAAACTCAGATCTACTCTTTGTATTGCATGTTTTGATCAGAACCCCAAGGGGATCTTGTAATAGAGCCTTTCTAGTGTACATATCTGAAATGGATCTTATCTTTTGTATGCATATCTGCTCTAGATCTAAAGTGTAACATACAGCTGCTGCAACTCCTTAAAATAACGTTGTTAAGCCATTTTGCAGTAAATACATGTGTTGCAGCCCTCTTTTATGAAGAGTTTCTTCTCTTTTGTCTTCTATATTCTACTGTATAATGTAAGAGCATCATTATGGATCTGATTTGCTGCTGTATATTTAAAGGTTGATATTATTTATTGGAATCCTACTCATGCTTTCATAAACTGCGTTATTTCTGAAGCAGTTTGTTGTACATAGCTGCAACTCCTCTCTTTGGGTGTTTTTCAGCTAGAGTAGGTGGTGGGAGATCTGTTTACCACACCTAGTTTGATTTTTTTTTGCTCTCCTTTTGGATCTAGACATTAGATCCATTGATCTAAGGGATCTAGGAGCTGCAAACTCATTTCAGTGCATAGATTTCCCAGAAGTGCGTTATTTCAGCAAGCTTTGATGTGTATTCCCATTTGGGGATATTACAGTGGTATTATTGCTTCTTTCTTGGCACAGCCTATGCTTATCATTGAAGAGCCAAAAATAATATGGCTTTAGGATAAGATGAGCCTCTTACTGATAGAGAGAAGAGATATTTGCATAGAGGACATAAGAAATTTGATTACACTAATGATGATCAGGACAAGGGTAAAGCCCCTGAATCTGGAAGTGATAAAGAAGGAGAAGAGTTTGCAAGAACTCTTTTGGTAGCCATGCAAGATCTTGCTAAAGAGATCAAAGAGATGAGAATGGACAGGATGAAGGAATCTCCTGGGAGATTTCATCCTGGAGAAAGCTCTGGCATGTCTCACCACTGGAATGATCAACCAGTGAACCAGTCACAAGCTCCACAAGCTCCACAATGCTCTACTATGCCTACCTTTTTGGCTATGGAAAATGAAGGGCCTCAAGAGCAAGCATCCCTTGAAGACTACTTTGAGGAATATGAATATTAGAATCAGATATTTAAGGATCACTTGAGTTTTCAAGAGTTTTGTCACCTCAAGGAAAAAAGGAGACCAAGGCATCAGTATAGAGATGGTGGATTCATTCAGAATCATGATTGACATCACTCTATGGGCAGATTCTTTCTACCCAAGTTTTATGGTTCATCTACCAATTCTGCCAAAGCATGGGTAGAGAAGCTGGATATCTACTTTCAGTTGAACAAAGTCCTAGAGATGGAAGCCATCAAGATTGCAGCGCTACACTTTGAAGGTGAAGCACACAATTGGTGGTTCCATGGGTTGTCTACATTGGGCCATGCCAATGTGACTTCCTATTCTAAATTCACTAGAATAATAGTGGAGAGGTTTGATAGGAAGGATCCAAATGCACCCTTCATGAGCCTTGCCAAGTTGAAGCAATCAGGTAATGAAGAATCTTACATCTCTGAGTTTCTGAGATTATCTGTTATGGTTCCTGATATGTCTGCAGCAAGGAGGGTGTATATGTTCATTGATGGCTTAGATGAACCTCTGCATGGGTTGGTTAAATATACCAAGCCCATCACTCTACATGATGCCTTTGAGAGGGCTAGAGACCTCCAAGATTCCTTGCCAAAAGAAAAGGCAAATTTTTAGAACAAGGCCCCTTACCTTTCTAAAGGGAAGGAAGAGAAAGCTACTCCTCCCAAGGAGAGCTCATTCAAGAAGCCTCTTGATATTGAAGTCCGGAGGGAGCTAAGGAAGAAGAGTTTATGTTTTACTTTCCAGGAGCCATGGGTACCTGAACATAGATGTGCTGCTGGGAAAGCACACTACATAGAAGTCTTCTCAGATTTTGAGGAGGAAGAAGAAGATGATGAACCAAGAAGAGGTCACAACGTTGATAATGTTGAAGGAGGTCCAACACCACTGGAGATGGTAATGGAGCCTTTGCTCCAATAGGAGGAACTCTTGCATCTTTGAGAGGAGTACCTAAGTACTTGACCTTAAGAGTTCAAGGTTCAATCATGAATCAGAGGGTTTCTGTACTAATTGACAGTGGGGCAAACCACAACTTTATTGATGCCCATCTTGTGCAGAGGAGGGAAATACCCACTGATAATTTTGAGGGATTATCTGTTTTGGTCCCAGGAGATAGGTAAATGTAATGCATGCACTATGTCCCATCACTTTCAGTCACTATGTGATCCTACACCTTGGTGGATCACTTTTTTGTAGTTGACATACCAGACACCAATATCATTTTGGGTGTCCAATGGTTGATTACATTGGGGAAAGTCACCAATGATTGGAAGGATCTACAAATGGAATGGGTGGACATGAAGAGTGGTGAGCCTCAAATGATCCAAGGCATGCATACTTACACCTCACCTAGCACTTCCACACAAACAACAAAGATGGATTTTCGCAGTGGAACAAAGGACTTCACAGTCCCTTCTCTTATGTTCATGAGAATTCTGCATGGGACATTCTTATCTAGTGGCAAACCACCTGGGAGGCCACCAGATTCAGATCTTTTGGGGGAGACCTCACAAAGTACTGCTCCAAACTTAGATCCAGGAAGTATTAGAGCAATGGAAGACCAAGCTACAACGCTGGGAGGTTTGGGACTGCTTAAGAAGAAGGAGGATCTTCTTCCTTTATCACTACAACCCCCTCTCATCTCTAGATCTGCGTTGTGGGAGGAGGAGAATGGGAGGATCAGCCTTCCAACACACATATTTGGCATGAGAGATGTTAGAGAGGAGATCAGCAACATGATAGACACTCCTATGGATGTATCATCAGCACTATCATTGTTGAGTAGTGTGGATCTGTACTGGAAATCTCAACTGCTTGTAGAGTATTCCAAAGATCTCCACACATGTATGATACTAGATGACATGCAGCAAGAAGAGGGATACTTAGTCCAAGGGGCATTCAGCTACCATCATGGTAGGGTCTTCTTTTCTAGAGCTTCCAAGCTCAAGCAGGAGATACTACAAGGGGCACATAAAGAATTCCTTTCTAGCCATATGCATTCAATGAAGATCTACACCCTAATCATGAGAAGCTTTGATTGGGAACGCTTGAGAGGGGAACTACATCAGCACTTTCAAGAGTGCATGAGCTATGTGGAGTTGGGGCAGCCAAGGGACTCTATGCAAGAGTCATTTCAGCCATTTCTTCCTTCCTTTGGGAGAAGGGGAATGCCCATGCACAACTCCATGTGTATGAGGAACTACAATGGTAAAGAACCCGATCATGAAAAGAAAGTTTCATTTTCTAATTTATCACATTCTTTTACCATGTTTTTGCATGATATGACTCCTAAAGGTAGTGAGATATCATATAGATCTCATGGCTTTTGGTGGGCCAATAAGAATTCTGAACTTGGCCACTCCCTTGTTGTGCAAAGGGAGATTCCTTTTCATGATGAGTGCTTCCCAAAGGCACCAAACATATCTGACATCTTCAGCTATGTTAATATGACTTATGTAGAAAATGTGTGGTGGGAAATTACCACACCTTTATCTAATGCAGGCAAGAGATTCACTGCGCTCGCATCACATGTGGGACTTTGACCCACCTCCACAAGCTCAAATTTCTGTTTGTATATATGTAGTTTTGCTTCCATACTTGGATGAAATAGTTGTGCTATTTATGGGACTGTATAGAGGGAGGATGGGCAGCTTTTATGTACCACATGGAATGGAACTTCTCTATGTACCTCATGCTACATGTTTTAGAGAAAGCATTGCTCCAACCATGTTTATTTTTGTTGAATTTTTCACTCCTTGTGGGATGGACTATGTACATCTTATGATGACCTTGGAGGAACAAGTCATGATGTGTTGGCTTGGTGAACACTTGGCTTATGAGGATGACTTGATCCTTGATGGTGTCACCAATGGAGTGGGAGAAGTACTGTAGCACTCACCCTATCAGTTTCTTGAGGACAAGCAACATTTTGGAGGGGAGGACTGTAATATTCCTACTTAGCCAAAGCTAAGAGGAATATACAATTTTGTCTCATTTTCTGTTGAATGAATAAATGAATAAAGGAGGACATGTGAAACTCCTGAAAAGAATGAATAAATCAATGCCCATATGAACAAGGATACATCTGGGCTATGTAAACAAATCACTTGCAGGTGTGAAATGGGTTTGAGCTATGAGACTGGGTCAACCTTGACCAAATCTACAACGCTGTCTAGATGCAATGTACTTCATGGATGGACAACACAGTTCTAGATGAAGGCCCCTCATGTGAAAGGAGCTAATTAATTGAAGTGGTTTAGGGTTTGACAAGGCTTCCATCTTATAAAAGGAAGAGGAGAGCAGTAAGAGAGGGTTGTTGATTATGCATATTTTTGAGTATTTTGTCTGTTTAGACAGATACCATTCTATGCTGTTTAGCTGAGAATAGTGCTACTTAGCACTTTTGAGTTCCTATGTAGGGATTCCACCTCTTCCATTGAGGATTTCTTGGAGGAGACTTGTTGATTTCATCCACTATCAGGCATTTGGCCAAGCTCACCTTTCAACTAAGATATAGGCCATTTTAGGGTCTCTTTTCATTGCGGAAGTCTCCTATCCCATGGGCAAGAGTTCTGAACCTTTGGAGCTAATATTTCACATCTTGGCATTGCTTCAAGCTACAACACAATTTCCCTTCCAGGACTGTGTTATTTTCAGAGAAGGAATTGTAGGGTATTTTGATCCCCTTTTTGAGAAGAGATCTCTGGTGTTGGGCTTTGCCTTTCACTTTGGCGATCCATGGATTAGCTTGATGATCCATGTTCTGTATAGATATGATCTATTTATAATGTAAAACATCTTCAGAAATTTCTCAATTATATTGCAGATCTGCTACTTTAAACTCAGATCTACTCTTTGTATTGCATGTTTTGATCAAAACCCCAAGGGGCTCTTGTAATAGAGCCTTTCTAGTGTACAGATCTAAAATGGATCTGATATTTTGTACAAATATATGCTCTAGATATAAAGTGTAACATACAGTTGCTGCAGCTCCTTAAAATAACGCTGTTAAGCCATTTTGCAGTAAATACATGTGTTGCAACCCTCTTTTATGAAGAGTTTCTTCTCGTTTGTCTTCTATATTCTGTTGTATAATGTAAGAGCATCATTATGGATATTATTTGATGATGTATATCAAAATTTTGATCTTATTTATTGGCCTCCTGTTCATGCTTTCATAAACTGCGTTATTTCTGAAGCAGTTTATTGTACATAGCTGCAGCCCCTCTCTTTGGGTGTTTTCAACTAGACTAGGTGGTGAGAGATCTGTTTACCACACCTAGTTTGATTTTTTTTTGCTATCCTTTTGGATCTAGACATTAGATCCACAGGTCTAAGGGATCCAAGAGCTAAAAACTCATTTCAGTGCACATATTTCCCAAAAGTGCTTTAACTCTGCAGGCTTTGCTGTGTATTCCCATTTGGGGATATTACAACTTCTTTCAATTATATTACATAAGTTTTGACCAAAAGGGTGCTATGTGCTTAAGGTATGCATATTAACTTAAAAAATGTCATTTTAATTTGTTCTTAAGTGTTCCTTAAGCTAACTATTTCCTAACTGAATTATCAAGTCAACTGATCAAAGTCTTATGCAGATTTTTCATGATTTGAAGCAGCTCCATGATTTCCTGTAGACATATCGTGGTTTCCAATTTCCTACAGATGCTCCGCGATTTCCTATAGATGTGGATTTCCTGCAACCACCCAGATTTCCTGCAGCAGAATCAACAGTTGGATATGTTCCACTTAATCTCAAAACAAATGGGAACATGGGTTTTGTGGGGAAATCCACCTACATGGACGTTGTCCTATTTCTTGTTTCAGATTCATCATCAAAACAACCCAGATATTCAATATTCTTCTCATTGGCCACATTAGGGAAATCTACAGCCATGTAACGAAATTAGTTTGATCCATGCTTTTAGTCATGGATCAGACTCAGCAGAGCTATTTTTGACATTCTATTCCAGTATTGATAGTAAATAGTTCAGCATAGTAATTTTTCCTTATTCATGCAAAGCATATTCCTTCAAAATTGTATACACACTATGTTTCATTTGTAAGGAGGTTGGTTGGTTGATCGAACATATCAGATTGTACATGACTGTAATCTTTTCCATATTAATATAAAGTTACATGTTCTGTCCATTTTATTGAGTAAACCCTTTTAATTTGAAGGGGTTGTGAGTAAGAGAGGGCCCCCTTTGATCACAACTCCATTAGTTGTAGCAGTGTGTTCTTTTTATTATGTTTATGCAGTGATAACATTATTTTCACAACTAGTGTTTTCTTTTATGAGTTTTAGCAACATATGTCAATTTATTGAATGATTGAGTTTATGCGATAATGTGTTTAAATTCATTTAATCAGTTTTAATTGATTTTCTTATAATTGTGAGTTTTATCTTCTAAATTTTCTGATCAACATCAGCAATATCAAGAGCTACAGAGGGATGTTTGAATCCATTCCATAGCCTTTGCTACCAAGTGTTGATGCACAAAAGAGGCATTATTACTGTGTATGTGTGAATTATTTAATTAGGAAGCACTTAAGGTATTAAGCCTGCATATACTTTGCACAACATCTCACAAGATTACCTACTCTTGGTTGATAATTTATGTTGGTAAATTATAAGTCTATAATTTAACTCAACAATAAGGATGTTCTACAACTGAAGAATAGCACAATTCTAAAAGGTTTGGTTCCTCTTGAGAAATTGTTTGACCATAATGACGTAGCAAAGAATCCTAGAGTAGTTCCGACTTAAACAGAGGTAGAAAACTACAAAATAGGGACTGAGCAACAACCTAATATTGTTAAGCTTCCAAGATCCTTAACTCCTGAAATAAAAAAAATAATTCCTTGATCTTATGAAAGAATACCTAGATGTTTTTGCATGGGGGTATGAGGATCTCAAAGTGTATGACAAGAGCATCATTCAACATTCCATCCTAATAAAACAAGGTCAAAAGCCTTTCAAACATAAGCTAAGAAGAAAAAATCCTTTATTACTCCCTCTTATTGAAAAGGAAGTCAAAACATTTTTTTATGCAAAAAATATTGTTCCTTTGAGATTTTCAACATGGCTTTCTAATTTGGTACCTTTAAGGAAGAAGACTGGCGAGATAAGGCTTTGTGTAAACTTTAGAAATCTCAACAAGGTCTCTCTTAAGTACAATTACCCCTTGCCTAAGATGGTTCAGATACTGCAAAGGGTGGTTGGCTCAAGAAGGATGTCCATGCTTGATGGATTTTTAGGATATAATTAGATTTTGGTGCACCCCAATGACCAAGAAAAGACAACTTTTATCACTCCACGGGGAACTTTCATGTATGCCAAAATTCCCTTTGGGATGATGAATGCGGGGGCCACCTTTCATAGGGCCATGTATATTTCATTCACCGATGAAAAGGATATGTTTATCATCATTTATCTTGATGATATCATTATTTTTTCAGATTCCGATTTTGACCATTTGAAGCATTTAAGACAAGTTTTTAATAAGTGCAGGAGGTATGACATATCCTTGAACCCAAAGAAGTCACATTTTACAATGGAGGAGGGAAAGTTTCTCGGTCATATCATATAAAAAATGACATCAAAATTGATCCAAAGAGGGTTTCTGCAATTCACAACATTGATATTCCCAAGAGTAAAATGGAGGTACAGTCATTTTAGGGCCAAGTTAAATTTTTGAGAAGGTTCATTCGTAATTTGGAAGCAATTATAAGGTTTTTAAATTACATGCTAAGGAAGGAAAGTGAAATCAGATGTACTATTCAAACTAAGAAATTGTTTGAAGAGATAAAAAAAGGTGTTGGCTAGTGCTCCTATTTTGGGAAGTCCAGAACATGCTAAAGATTTCATCGTTTTCTCTTTTGCATCTAAACACACTATTGTAGTGGTCCTCATGCAAAAAAAACCAACATGGTAATGAGAAACCCATAACCTTATTTAGCATAGGTTTGAGAGATTCTTCCCTCAAGTATAATATTATGGAGAAGTAGGCATATGCATTGGTAAAAGATTTGAAGAATTTTAGAGTTTATGTGCTCCATTCCCATGTGATTTACTATGTCCTGAATGTTGTTGTGAAGGAAACTTTAACTTAGCCTGATCTTGAAGGTAGAAGGCGCAAATTGATAGCAAGAATTCTGGAGTATGATGTGGAGATCAAGCCTACCAAGTTGATAAAGGGAAAGATTGGCCAAATTGTTGGAAGATTCAAATCTCAGTGTGTTGGAAATAATTTTTATAGTTGGTTTGTCCAATGAATAGTGCAAAATATTCTTAGTAGGTATATAAAAGGTTTCTCTCTTCACCATTGTATGATGGAATAGTTTATGTTTTTCCACATTTACAGGCCCCTCCAGAGTTGACCAAAACAAAGGAAAGATTTATGAAATTGACAGATGTAAAAAATTTACATTTTAAATAAGTTTCTCTATTGGAAGGATTCATGAGGTGTGTTATTAAATTTTTTGTTGGAGGATGAGGCACATACAGTCATGGAGGAATTTCACAAAGGAGATTGTGGATGCCACCATTTTTGGAAAGCCACAAGCAATAATATTTTGAGGGTTGGTTTTTACTGGCCAACACTATTTTCTGATCTGTACAAGAGGGTATCAAGCTGCTTGAGTGCCAAATTTTTGAAGGAAAGAGAAAGCTCTTACCCTTACCCTTGAAACCTATTGAAGTGGAGGCACATTTTTAGCAATGGGGTTTGGATTTCATTGGGGAAATCCATCCCTCATTTTCAGGTCAACACAAATGGATTTTGACAGCCACAAGTTATTTACGAAGTGGATAGAAGTGATACCAACTAGATAAGCAACATATATAGTCATCATTAAATTCCTAGAAGGTAACATTCTTTCAATATTTGGTTGTCCTCGTAGAATAATCGTAAATAATTCAAATGCCTTTAAGTCTAAATAATGGTTGAATTTTGTCACAAATATCACATTGTACTTGGTCACTCAAATGCATATTACCCATAAGGTAATGGTTTATCTAAGTCCTCTAACAAAATACTGGTGAATATCATAAAGAAATTGCTGCAAGAGAATAAGAAAACATGGCACAATAATTTAATCTATGCTATGTGGGTTGACCGGGTAAATACTAGAAATTCAATTGGTATGTCTCCTTTCCAACTAGTGTATGGGACAAATGTTATTTTCCCTTCTTCTTTGGGAATTCCAGTCATGAAATTATTGCAAGAAGAGGATACATAACCAAATGACATGCAAAGGAGGATTAAACAAATTATTTGGCTGCAACAAAAAATATAGGAGGTGTACAAAAACACTAAGACAATTCAGGATAAGATAAATAAAATCTTTGATCGAAGGAAAAAAGTTGAGGACTTTCAAGCTAGTGACTTGGTTTTAAAGTGAGATGTTAGAAATGAAGCCAAAGGGAAGCATGGTAACTTTGAAAACCTTTGGAAGGGACCTTTCAAGGTTGCAAAATTTCACGGGAGCAATGCATACTTGCTACAAGATTTAACAGGGGAGTTTCTTGCTGGAGGGCCTATAATTGGCAGGTTCCTCAAACATTATTTCACTTGAAATCAATTGAATTTTATCAATACATTGTATATATCCATTTAATGTTTAGTACTGCAGGTGTGGGAAACTGTCATCAAAATTTGAATCCCAGAGAGAAGGCCCTGAGATTTTGATGGTCTGTTTCCATTTTCAAAATTTAATCAGTTTTGAGTCAGTTTGAGTTAATTTAAGGAGTCAATAAGCCCAATGGTTTGGCACATGGTGTAAGGTGTTATTGGCACCTCACAGGGAGGATGCCATCACCATTGGAGCCAATGTTAGTATCATATAGTCATAGTAAGAAAATAAGTTTTATCTTTCAAATTTTAACAAATGTATAAAGGAATGGCTATGATCTTGTAGAAGATCAAGATTTGGGTCTTAGTTTGGAATAACATTTTCATTATTCATTGTAATTATGTCAAAGTGTGTAAAAATTCATGAAAATAGTCATTGATATCTTGAGAGGTTGAGTGATGTGGGTCTAGGGTCATTTTTCATCAAAAGATCATGAGTAAAGTCATGTTGTCATGTATTGTAATCATGGGCACAAATTTGTAGGGTCCCTTGGGTCAGTTAGAGTGTCAAATCATGATCATCCATGACATCATAATCAGTACAATGGTTAGGAGGACAGCGCTGCGCTTCTGCCAAGTGTTACAGTTTCATCATTAAAGTTTAAATTGAAACCATTGCGCATTAAATCCGCAGTTAGGCACCTTGGGAGTTTGAATGCATGGTTTATCTTCAGGAAAAACCTCATAAATTTTCAGTTCTTTATAACAAGCTTGCTATGTGTTGATTGAAGGTCACTGCGCAAAGGAGGTAGGGGAGTGTTGTGCTCGCAGACACGTGCTGTGTTTCTTTCAAACTAGCGGTGAAAATTATTGTTTTGCTTGAAGCCTTTGTTTTTTATGACATTCAAATTGCATGCATGTGCTCTTGAAAATGCATAGAAACCATGCAAATCTCTAAAATTCTTGCTTTCTGCAAACTCGCTACGTTTTTTGAAATTTCACTGCACTTTTCTTGTGCATGGCATTTTTATGTTTTTATCCTTTGCAAACACCTAAATTATTGTCTGCAACGTTGATGTCGAAGTTTACCATGTTATTCAAGTGAATAAGACTCTTACTTACTTTTCGCTTTCCTCAAAGGTCAAGAAATTTTTTTTCTCCATGTGCTGCGCTTTTGGCGCTACACCCATGTTTTTATTTAAATTATGCCACTGGGATTAAGCAGAAAATAGTTGTTTCTGGGATTTAGGGAGGCGATTTGTAAAATTTTTCATAGGGTTTTCCATTATAAAATTTCACATAACCCTACTTTGGATCTCTATTTCATCATTTCCATATTACTTGCTGCACAAAATAAAGCTACACTAAGATTGCATTCCAGGAACCCTAGAGTATACTTATGTTATGAAAAACCATGTCAACCCTTGAGAGAAGGAGATATAAGGGAGGTGTCATTGTTATATTTGAACCTCAAGACCTCACATTTATCACTTCAAAACTTGAAATCAGAGTTGCCTTTGAGCAAGTGGGATGCATAAGGTTTTGTGACAAAATCCAAGGATAGAATGTACAACTCACTAAGGAAATTTCCATGATTTTTTTTGGGTTGGAGGTTAAGATTTGAGATCTCACCTTTCTAGTTTCAGATTTCGTTATATCATCTACAACATAAATTCCCCTCAAGGGAAAGAAATGGTTTAAGGGTATTCCTCTTAACATTTCCAACTATAAGGATTTTCTGAAGCTTGAATACAACGATAAAGGATATGGAGCCATTGTACCTAATGAGTATTTAATATATCCCCACAACAAGCTTTTTGAAAGTAATTTAGAAATACTTTACATGCAAGGGAAGGTTTGGGAGTATCTACCAATACCATTTTATAATTTTGATGCCCTTCTATCTATTCAGAAGTCTTAGAAAAATGTTAGACAAAGTACAAGGAAAACAAAGCCAAGTGGAACCTATTCTTTTCCACTTCTCTTTGAAAAAGTTTTTGGTGTTGGAGGAATTGAATAAAATAAACCAAAAATGGCAATATTTCCTAGAATCATCAAATATGAAAGTTGACCCACCAAATATCTCTTGCAACAAGAAGGACACACCATCATCAGTTGCAAGAGACATGCAATAACCAACTAGAAGTTCTGTGAAGAGGTCCTTAGCTAAATTTCAGTCATCAGAAAAGAAGAAAGGCAAGAAGTTGCATTTTTATCCTGAAGTGGTGGATGTTCCCAAAAATCCCCTCACTAGATCTTCTGCAAAAATGTTTACCTTGGAGCAGACATTTGAAGCCTTGGAAACCATATAAGAAGATTATGTTCCTGATGACAAATACAAGGAAATTTCATAGCTACAAGAGAAACTAAAAAAGCACATATGGTCATTGCACAGTTGTAGCAAGACAACATGGAATTGAAGAAGTTTCTCTAGAGAGGACAACTAGGATCAATGAGGAATAAACAGTGAAAAAGGGTACACCATGTGTCACCAAATCCAAAGTAAAATAAAAGGTAGTAAAAGAGGACATTCAAGAGATAGAAGATCCAAAAACTAGAGTCACTAGATCTTCAACTAAAAAACTACAGATTCAGGAAGAGAAGACAGTTCAAGAAGATAAGAAGACAAAGATGGATGAGGGTAAGCATAACTTTAATAGGTTAAGGATGCAATTGAAGAAGGCCCATGGTGAAATTACTGAGCTTAAGGAGTAGGATGAAATGACTAGGAAAGATGTGAATGAGCTTTTGGACATGTATGAGCCAGCCATGGAAAATGCTAGATATATGCTAAATAGGTCTCTCCCACTACATAGGCATCTTAGACACATATGCAGAGAAAATATCACCATGAGGAAGGAGTTAAGGGATACCAAAAAACAATTGAAATAGATGCAAGAGAAGGATAGAAGTAAATTATACCATTTGGCTGAAGCAACCAAAGTTTTAATGCCGGAACAGGTAGAAACAAAACAATTTTGGGTTTTTTTTTTTTGCCTAAGTATTCCTTGCTAAATGGGTTGAGGTGAAGATGGTTATATTTTGCATGAAGTCCCTCTTTCAAAAATATTTAGTTAGAATTCTCAAGTCACTTCCAAAATAAGCAGCTCACACAACAGTTTTGTGTCCTCGCCAAGCATTAGGGTTAGCGTTTTTGATGTGAAGGTGGAAGTTTGCATTTTTGGTGAAAAGGGGCTTGAAAGGGGTCTAAAACTTGATCAAATTGTGTCAAAATCATCACCAAGATGTGCATATTATTAATAGACCTCACTATTCCTAAAAACCATGAAGAACAGGTGGCACTACACTTTCTCATTGGCGCTGCGTTTTTGCTGTAGATGAATTTTTCAAAGTTTGGGGATTTAAATGATGGAATAAATATTCTAAGGAGGAATTTGTCCATGTCCAGGCCTATTCACATGTGCTTAAGTCATCAAGAAACCCAGAGATTTACTGGAGGTACTTCAACTTCAACCATAGAGAATGCACTTTTCTGCTACATTTTTGTCCATTTGAGGAATTAGGAGGTTACGTAGCGTCGACGCTGCACTTTCACACAATCATCATTTTGAACAAGTTTTTCAAGTCAAAACCTATTGAAATTTGTTTTTATGGTCTTGGTGAATATTATCAGGCATATAAGGACTCATTAGCATGACTTGGACTAAGAGTTTAGTATAAATATGCTTGAAAAATATTTAGTCAAACAACCTCTAGTTTTTAGAAAACAGTTATATTTTCAGTGCATTAGCTAGAAGCAAAAATCCTATTAGGGAATTGCGTTCCTAGAGGTGTGAAATGGTTTTTTAGCCTATTTATGATGTTATTGTAAACAATCAAAGGGTTGGTCATGTTCATAAGAATAGATATTGTGTACTGCACTTTTTATTTATATATTTTTTCAGTGAATGAAAAGACATAGGTCGAATCTTACAAGGATTCCTGTGTTAGTTTCTTTGGAAATGTGCTTATTTGTTTTGTAAGTTATCTTCTATTATCAATCATGATTTGAAATGTGTATTATTTTTTAGTTGAACAAATATTTTTCTTTGAATTTTCTTCAAAAAGTGCTCTGTTTCAGTTTGCTAAACATTTGTGTTTTGCACTTAAATGACATTTAGAATTCATCTTGTTGTTTGATGCTCTGTATGTAATTTTCCATCTATCTTCTACTTACTCTACTAAAATTAATTTGAATGAAAAAATCCAAAGAGAATACCTACCTTGCCCTTGTATAAGATCCTCCTTCTCTTCATCCTATCACTAGAAACATAATAAACTTGACACGACTCCATGCCCAATGGAACTGTCTTCGCTCCTACCAACAAACCTTTAAAATTATACCTCACTGAGCTCCATACCTAGCCTAACATCTAAGTGGTTTAACATTTTAGATAGAGAGAGCCATATCTTAAGTTGGAAGGGATAGATTACCATTTCTAAGTGGTTTTTGTTTACCTCTGAGTTTGTATCCTCAACTTGGAGAAATTATGGAGTGCTAACATAAGTCATTTGACTCCGTTAGGAACACCAAGAGCCAATAATCAGATTCTCGTGTTAAACTAAGCCTTTACAAAAGCTTTTCCCATGATAATTCAACCATCTAATACTTTGTATCCCTATCCCACTCCACAATACACAACCACACTACTAATTTAGGTCTTAGCTACTCCTGCTTCAATGCCTAACCACAAAAAATTGCGATTATGATGACAATTTAAGTACATATGTATTTAATGTACATGATGGGACATATGAATTGTTCTCCCCACATTTACCATCAATGATTATAAGCTTGAATGGGCTAGCACTGGTCTATCTCATCATCTCAAAGTGACCCGATAGATGAAAATTTACAAATTTTGTCATCATCACTTCACACTATCTCATAGATGACCCTTTCTATGGATTATACACATGAATTTATGGAATTCCATCCCCTCTACCTATCCTATGATTGATTTTGAAAATAATTGAATAAAGGAAAATTGGCGGATCTCTATTGAAAAGATCCCCTACTTATAAATTGTCCTTTATTCACTTGTTGTCACAATCAATCGTAGGCTAGGTAGAGGGGATGGCCTTCCAGAAATTAATGCATATAATTTGTAGAAGGGGTAGTATATGAGACAATGTGAAGTGACGATGGCAAGCATTGTAAATTTTCATCTACCGAGTCATTTTGAGATGACGATGACAAACAACGCTAGCCCATTCAAGGTTATAATCATTGATGGACAATGTGGGAAGGACAATTCATAAATCCCATCATGGACATTACACTTATATGTACTTAAATTTTCATCATAATCAAAAAATATTGTGAATTGAAAACCAATATATGTTTGAATTTTTTTAAACTATTATAGATTAGAAAATACCACCAATATATAGATTAGTTACAGTAAATATAGTAGAAATTATTGGATGTGTGAGAATTGAAGCCTACCATTGTACTAGCTACTGCATATCCAATTATGTTCTTGATAATGTTCAACTTTAAAAAAAACTAGAACAGTTGTCTTCAAAACCTTGATAACAACTTCCTTGGTGATGATAACATCACACGCCAGTGATTTTCCACACCCATCAATCTAGTTCACAAATGTGGGTTTCTTGTCTGCACAAAAATGGATAGAAACACTCATTGAAATCCATGTCATGAAACTCATTTTGAAGGAAATAAAAAACATTCTTCACACCCTTGGATACCATATTCATCCCAATTGCATCCTTAGTAAATAAATTTGGTCAAAGGATTTATGTAAATAATTTTTTAATTTACAATGGCCTAATAACTTGCTATAAAAAATATCATTTGATAGGATTGAAATAAATTTTATATAATATATGTATTTTAAAGGCTCCCCTCATGTGTTTAAAGTGATATTATCTCAATTTTTAATATATTGTGATTTTTTTTTTTTTTTGGGTAAATGAGGCTAGTCTATATTAATTTGAAAATAGAAACAATACATATGCTACAGGCTGAGTTGGTAAGCTACGCTTAACCAATCTTAACTCTTTTTGTGCAAATAAGGGGCTGCCTCTATGGAGGAGACCTGCCCGGAAAGTACATGAAACAATTTACAAAATGTGTTGTAGCACCAAAGAAAATAGAAATTTTGTGATAATAGCAAGCATGAAAAAAAACTAGGAAGAGCTAAGCAGCTGCGCAATCATTAGTCTTCGGCATCATCATCGCTGTCTGGATCTTCCTCCACTATAGGACATGCGTATGCTTGCACAGAAGCTTCCTCTTCAGTGGTGGGTAGACGCGAAGGCTTGGATACTAGAGCACAGAGGATGGGAGCCACAGGGTACTCGACATCCGGGATGCGTGTCCAGGTACCTTCTGAGTCCATTATCCAAACATCTATGTCATCCCCACCATATTCTTGTGTTGGAAGAGGCTCAGTCTTGCGCAGCAAGGGGTGATTCTGGTGCGCAATGGTGGAATTCCTTGGTCCACTTCTACTTCTCTGTGAAACATGCAAGGGGGCCTCCTCCTCTTGGTCAAGTTCGGGGCTCTGGGGAGCCTCTCTAGCGTGACTGCCCAAGGAGGAGCCTTCAAAAGATTCCAGGTGATTATCAGGCCCTCGGTGGTAGTGACCAGAGAGCACACCTCTCTGGCCTCCTCTTATGGTTATTTGTCGCAGCCTGGGTGCTGTGGTCAACTGAAGTGGAGGGGGTGCGAAACAAGGGGAATGCACGACATAGAGGGAGGTATGAAGTAGGGTGCTAGTGGATAGGAAGGTGCGCGGAAGGGGAATGCATGACAAGGGGCGTGGGATTATGGGAGCACCCAGGCTTATGGAACTGGCAGGACATATGGATCTGGGGTGAGTCGCGCAGTTAGGGGGAGCGTAGCCCAAAGAATTCTGCGCAATGCATCACTAGGGGGGAGGCTTTGCAGCATACAGGGCACGTAGGAGGACAAGAAATGAAACAAAATATAAAACAAAAGGAACAAACTGTGAGTATCTTTGTGCTGAAGGTCCTTCCCTTTAATAAGTCTATGGCACATGCAGAGTGGTTGAGCATTATTGTGCCTCGCACACAGCTACATGCAGTAACTATTTTCATGAGTAGGCACGTGTAAAGAGTTATGGCCAAGTGGCATGTCAATCCAGGAGATCATTCAAAACGATTGTGACAGAGAGGTACCCTGGAGGGAGTGATGTTGTCCAAGCGTGTCTTCATTATGCCTTATCTTTGTCATCTCATGTGGATGATTGCTAGAGTGTAGATCCATGTCGAGTGAATACCTAAGCGACAGATCTTCGTCCTCTTGAGCGTGGGAGAGGCAATTATCATGCGTACTTCTGCTGTCACCAGCATCCGGGGAGAAATAGATTGTGAAATTATATTTGCTAGTTAGTCATCATATTTCCAATCATATTATCAAAAGCATAATCCATTTCACTTTGAAAAGTGGCACTAGAATTCATTATCCCAAAATGAATTTGAACATAAGTGTATGTTCCCTAGGAGTACATTGTGAAAGTAGTATGGTGCCCATATTATGCAACAATGACCTCATTATACCATAAAGAAACATCCAACATGGAAATTAACATAGATAAAATTATTTGTTTCAACAACAATTCCATGTTTGAAGGTGCTAATAATCCTTCGATGGTGCTCAATTGAGGCCTCTGAAGTAGACACAAAGGTGTAATTATTTATTCATTTTTATAAAAAATACTAGAATTGAAATCCATTCATGATGACAGATTGAAAAAATGGTATGAATATTTATATTTTCCAAGTTCAACCCTAACCAAAGGCTTCATTTTTTATTGATCATCCTAGTTTTCAACCTAGATGGTTTGGAATAATAGGTTGCATGATATTTCTATTGAACTCCTTGTTCTTTGGAATTGGCAGCATAGGTGTCCTAAATTCCTCTTCTTATGCAAGACTTTAAACGTACAAAATGTAGCAATCAATGGTTAGTTTTTGACATAAGATAAAAACAATAACTTTCTAAATTATACGACAAGAGGAATAGCAACATGACCAAAAAACACGATGGAGACAAAGAGTAATAGGAAGCAATACTAATTTATTGATAATTGGATGAAGTGGAAATGATCCATGAAAGGGAGACTAAGGAGAATAGATAGAGTAATATGGGCCCTCCCCTATCCTCCAAATGAAGGTCCTTCTGCTCTTATTTTGAAATCTCTCTCCCCCTTTCAAAGAAGCTTGCTAAGAAATTTAATGGAGAAAGTTTGCAAGTTCAAAATGTTCATGAAATCAAGCTTCAAATCATTAGTGAATTCCAACTAAATTTTGGTAGCATGGAAATGTATTTATTCTCCTTGTTGAATTGGTCACCCAAGGCATACATTTATAAAGTTTTTTCAAGATTTCATAGTGGTTGGATTATTGAATAAAGGTGTTGGTATTTCACCTTTTGAATGAATATGATGGAGCTACGAAAAGAAAAAAACCTCATGTAAATCCGTCAAATTATATTTATATTTTTTAATGTGAGAGCACCCATCAGATAATCAACGATACATGGAAGTTGTCTCATTTACGAATCTTATCTGACGAGACAACCATAAGATATTTGACACACGACTGACGGAACGAAGCGTCAAACATATGAAACTCCCTTTAGACAAAATTGCTATATTGTTGATTATCCGACACTAAAACATCGGACTTGGTACTTCATTCCAATGGAATGAAGCGTCAGACACAATTTTATATCTTCAATTATCCAATGCTATACCATCAGACTTGGTACTCCATACTGAAGGAACGACACGTCACATATATACAAATCTCCTCGCATAATCTTGTTGTACCGTCAATTATCCGACGATTTGTAGAAAATCTAAACATGAGATTCAATCTGATCTTATGATGTACTAAAAAAAGATACTGAATCCCTTCTACAATTTATGGAAACAAAACATGATTTCATAATCACATAAACAACTAAGGGAAAGAAACAATCAATCACACAACACAAGATGTATCTAGGGAAAGCACACTGCCTAAAATCCCGCTATCTATATATTGTATAAAGTCAAGGATCATGAAGCAATATAATGCTTTCTCTCTCAAGAGAACTCTTGCACTCTGCCAACTGTCTCACACTGATATAGGAAAAATCAGACAAATACTTAGCCAATTCTCTGCATCTGCTTAGCCCGCCTTTCTTGTGCATTCCTTGAGGAATTAATTCCCCATTAAATAGGAAAATCCATTTCCTTAACTGTGCAATCCATCCAAGGTCTCGAACTAACTCTATAAATGACCTGTACAATTTTATAATTATACAACTGATAGTTATCTTCCATTTAACCTCTGTCTCAACTGGGTCTTCCTCAGAACTGACATGCAACAACTATTTATAGTGAGTTATTAGTTAATTGATTTATCACTTATTGTGAATTAATCAGATTTAATTCACTGGACCTCTCACTAGCTCATCACTTAGTTAGAACTAGTTAAACTAATTTTAACTCAATTAATTGAGTTAACTAATTACAATTCATGCATAACTCCAACTGGACCCATTTAAATCATGGAATCACTCTACATGCATCCTCTCTGACCCTCAACTCAAATTTCCTAAGCTAACTTAGTCATTATGACTTAGTTAACTTATACAAGTTATTATGAGATGAAATTACAATTTCTCTTCCAATTTAGTTAAGGGAAAATTAAATTAGAAGCCCCGCTTTTTTGGGGTGCCATTCAACAATCCCTCTAAAAAATAAAGGGATTATATGCTACCCTGATCATGTCTCTGTTTAAATTAGAAGCCCTACTTTGGGGTGCCATTTCAACAATCCCTCTCAACAAGAAAGGGATTATATGCTACCCAGATCATGTCTTTGTGGAATTTGAATTTACAGAGGGATTATATGCTACCCCAATCATGTCACTGTGGAATTTGAATTTTCTTCTTGTCATCGCCTTTGTCAAGATGTTTGCATCCTGCTCCTTCGTGGGAATGTACTCTAATGAAACAATCCTCCTTTGAGCACAATCTCTAAGATGGTGATACCAGATATCAATAGGCTTGGACTTGTCATGGAATACTAGATTAACTGAGAGTTTAATGCAACTCTGGTTATCACAATGTATCACCGTTGGATCCATCTGTTGACCAAACAAACCAAAAAGTATCTTCCTCATCCAGATGGCCTCACATGCAGCTTTACTGGCTCCCATGTACTTCGCCTCTGCGGAACTGAGTGCATCTGATCTCCGTTTCCTGCTGTACCAAGAAGTTGTTTTTGATCCAATGTTGAAGATGCTTCGTGATTTTCTCTTCCGGATGGACTCCCAGCTCAAGCTTCATCGATGAAGCCTTGAAGCTTAACTCCCTCTGTCTGTCTGTACCATAATCTATACTGTATAGTGCCCCTGATATATCTCAACACATGATTCCCTGCCTTCAAAAAGAGCTTGGTCAGCTTAAGCATAGCCTGGATAAGCTGGTTAAATACGTAGCATATGTCATGTCGTGTGTTCACCAAATACATGAGTGAACCCACCAACTGCCTGTAAATAGTAACATCCACTACTTCACTTGAAGTAGCATCCTCCTTCCTCCAATTTCCTGCAAGAGGAGTCTCCATGGGTTTGCTTTCCTCTATGTGGATCTTCCTCATAATCTCTTTGGCATACTTTCCCTGAGATACAAATAGCTCCCCATCCAAGGAAATAGTGCAAGAGCCCCATGTCCTTCATCTAAAATTCTCTTGCAAGATCATCTTTGCAAGATTTTATGAGCCTCTCATCCCCTGTTAGTATTATATCATCAACATAAAGTACAATAATAAATATATTACTATCAACCACAATATTATATAAGTTCACATCCGCTTCACTCTTTGTGAATCCCAACCCAGTGAAATGGCTGTCAATCCTAGTGTACCAAGCATGAGGTGCTTGCTTTAGCCCATACAATGCTCTCTTGAGTCTGCACACATGCAACTCCTTGTCTAAGGTATCAAAACCTTATTCGTGCTCAATGTACACTTATTCCTCAATAATTCATTGAGAAAGGTTGTCTTTACATCCATTGTAATATTCCCAATTTTTGCAGCGAATGGGAATATTGCATTTTTAATTTCAGTTTCCTTAACTCATGAATAAAAGTGTAAAGGAGGAACTATAAAACTCCTAATCAAAAAAATAAATTGATGCCCAATGTGAACATGGAAAAATCTGGGCTATTTCAATAAAATACACTTAGGTGTGAAAAGGCACGAAGAAGGTTGACTAGGTCAACAGGACCAAATCACAACAATGTCCAGATACATTGAACCTCCTCATTGATCAACACAGTTTTAGATGGAGACCCTCCATGTGAAAAGGGTTAACTCATTGGAGGTGGTTTAGGGATTTCCAAACCCTAATGTTATAAAAGAAAGGGGAAGGCCACAAGGAGAGGTTTTTGAAGATAATTCGATTTTGAGATTGCTTGGGCAACTCGAAATCTCTGGTTGTTTAGCTAGAGAGAGGAATTTCCTGTTTAGGAATTCCTCCTCCTTCATTGAGGAGCTCTTGAAGGAGTATGTTATAAAATGCCTCACATCTAGGCTTGAGGCCAAGCATCAAGATAACGTTATTTCTGCAGCAAAATAATACTGTGTTGCTGGGTGTTGCAGTGAGGGGTTTTCAACACCACTTCCAAATCTAGTTTTGCAGAAAAGGGGGCATTCCTTTCTCTGGAAGATTAGTGAAGAAGCATTGAGCTTCAGTTTTAGATCTTGGCATTAGGCCAAAATACCTTCCAGCATCATTTGCGCAGTACACTTCAGAAACTGTGTTATTTTCCAGTGCATTGCTGCAGTAGGGTTTCTACCCTAGTTTGGTGCTCATTTCCTTGAGGAAGGGCCATCCCTTCTTCTAAAAAGTTTGTACTTCAGACTCTTCTATAATTTTGTATATTTCAGCTCATATATTCAGAGTTTCAGTGATTCTACATTTTTCAGATCCATATTCTGCAGATCTGATACTTGTACTTGTTCTTTCATGAAATCCCCTTGCTGGGTGATCTATTTGATGTATAAAAGGAGTTGAATCTCTATTTTCTTCATTATCTGTTATGATAAACTTCAGATCTGATGTTTCAGACATATTTTTTCTAATGGCTTCAGAAATTATGCTTTGCATGCTTCAGCCATTTTCTGCATACTCAAATTAATGGGAAATCAACATTTTTAAGCATATCTGGGGATGGAGGAACTGTTTAACATAGATAGAATGCTTTTTTTGAGCTGAAATTTAGAGAATAGGCCCCTAATGACCTAATCAGAAATAACCTCCTGCAATTTCCCTTATTTTTACGCATATTTCTGAATACACCTATTTTAAGGTCAAAATCACTGCTTTTCCCCACTTTTTGGATCCTAAATTCAGATCTGAGTTGTTTCTGTACTTGCAATAAGTTTCTGAGTGTCTATCAACACATTTTATGCATTTATATCTCTCTACACTTTCATTAGATTGTTTTACTTTGTTGCAGCCCCTCATTGGGCCTTCTCTTGAAGAAACTAGGTGTGGGAGATCTGTTTAACACACCTAGTCTTATTTGTTTCAGCTCAAATATTGGATTTAGTTTGTTTATTGTCTGATATAAAGGATCTAAGAGTTATTTTCCTGTTATAAAGCATATTTTTCTGAAAATACGTTTTTAAGTGCATGATTCATGAGCTGTTCCTAAATAGGAATATTACAGTGGTATTAGAGCATGATCTTTGGCTCAGCCTGTGGCTTCAAGCCAAAGTGCTGAATCCATGAAGGAGAAATATTTAAAGCTCTATAGAAAGATTCTGTATATGGATAGGTAGCCTCTAGATCTCATCCTTTTTTCATAGGTGACATATCCAGTAAATGCCCCTCCAGTCAATCTGTGGAATAGAATTTTGATATTCCTGAAAAGGGAACTTTACAGTGAGCCTATGAGATCAATTTTTCAGAGAATTAAAGAGAAGAATCAAAGTTTATAATGATGGAGAGCATGAGATTATTCTCATCAATATTCAGATCTAAGAAGAGCCTCTCCAAAGAGGTAAACCAGAAGAGAGAAACAAGATGCATCGAGACTCCTAGAGGGTTTCGAGAAGAAGCAAGCTATAGTGGTATCTGCATGAGGATTCAAGAAGGAGAAGGAAGACCCAACACTTCCTATTAGAAAAGTAGAAGACTGGAGAATCCTAGATCTCCTCATAGATCCACTATGCCCACTTTCTTTGAAGAAGGTGAGAAGTATAGTAATGAAGAAAAGAGATGCAAAGAAACTCCTAAAGGGTTTCAAGATGGAGAGGAAGAACTATACACTTCCTATCATCACAAAGCAAAGGAGAATGTCAATCTTGTCACTTTGGGCAAGAGATCTCCATTTTCACCATCTGCTGCTAAGGTGCTTGTATCTAGAGAAGAGGCACTTGCATCTTTGCAAGGTAGTCTTGAGCTCTTAACATATGGAGACCCATGCATGAATCAGGAGATGCATGAGGAGGAGAAGGAAGATACCAGTGCTACTATTATTGAAGACAGGAGGCCATCATTCTTGCCAGTAGTTGGAGGCATCATTGATCTAGATGGAGGAACTCTTGTGTTCTATCAAGAGGTTCCCATATATCAGTTGGTCCAAGGTATGCATGAAATTTCAGCACATATTATTTCAAGATTAATGCATAGCCAAGGATTAAATCAAAATGCTGATTTGAAGTAAAGACATGTCACAGTGCAGAGGACCCTTGATCTGATCAAGGAGGAGGTTGGAAAATATCCCTATGCATCATTGTTAAGCTGCATTCAATCTCTTGGGTTGAGATGTAGGGTCTCAAGAAAGGGGATTAGTACTATCCTATGTTCAATGGCTAATTGTGAGATCAGTAATGGAAATTGCTTTGAGACAGTATATGCATCACTTTGTAGATCCACAGCACTGTCACTTAGTGACTATGACAAAGAGGCTTCACCTCTCTTGGAGCACTCTAGAGGCTGCTTCAACCTTGGGGCAATGGAGAAGAAGAAGATTAAGAGTAGACATCTTGAGACGAGAAACATTTTCTCCCCTCTAGATGACACTCTCTCAATGAGCATGCTATAGCTCAAAGAGAGACTTCTACTTACTACAGATTCAGAGCCTCACTGGTTTTGGAAGGCCATATATGGGAGAGAGGTCTCACTAAGAGATCTCAACAGAGATGCATTTCAATATTTCATGAGATGCAAGGTTATTCATTGGTTCAAAGGAGATGATATTCTACAAAGGGAGGATGCCATGATTAAGAAGCACATCACTCATCTTCCATATTGGAGTGAGTGGATGAGGAGGATGAGCAAGAGATCACATGATCACTTGCAGACATATATGGGCCGGCAAGCCTGGTTATGCTGGTTGCCCTTGGGAGAATCTTATCACTCTCCAAAGGCACCTATTTCTCTGATCTATGCCTTGAAGAATGGTCATGAAATGAATAAGGAGGCATGGTAATGTTGGTTTCTTTGGGGTAAGCATGATCAGTACCCAAAATTTCTCATTCTCTCATCTCATGCTTTATGCATCATTAATAGAGTATATGAAAAGGAATCATGGTTGATGTGGTTGTTAAAAGGAGAGTTTGGACATCACATGTTAAATCTCATATCCATGTATTTACCCATGTTTGAAATATGTCTCATTTATCCACATGAATTTTTGTTGGAGGTATGTTTCATGCATGAACTTTGGCTTGGGAGGAGGGATGACTCCCACATGATGTGGTATGAGGGAGCTTTCTTGTACTATGTTTATGAGACATTTCACATGTCCATCATTGTGTTTTTGTTGCTCCATGATCCACATATTGATAAGGCAAGAAGGCTGCAAAAGCCCTTATTTCTATGGCTGCTCTTGGGTGAGTATGGTTACTACCCAATAGCTCATCAGTTTCTGAATCATGCCTTGAATTTCAATGTTATGTTGCAGCAAGAGAAGGCATGTACCATTTCTATTCACTTGAGAGAGTATGGCCACCACATGATATCTCCTATGTCTATGTGTTTTGCATTGTGTAAAATTTGGCATATTTATCTCATGATGTGCATTGATGATGATACTTTGTATTGGGCTGATGTGACATATCATATGTCCATTAGTATGGTTTGGTTTCATGATGCACATGAGGAGGAGAGAAGGCAGCAAGACCTCTTGTTGCTTTGGTTGCTTTTAAATGAGTATGGTGACCACCCCATAGCTCATCATTTTCTGATTCATGCATTATGTATCAAAGATAAATTGCAGCAAAGAGAGGCATGTACATCATCTTTTGGAAAGCTTGGCTTGCTCATCTTACATGGAGAATATGGAGGATGGCAGAAAAGGGCCTTGCTCCGGTGATTATTATTATGAGAATATGGTTTGACATCTTTGTTTACCCATATTACTCCTTCCCTTCTTCTTTTGCATAATGCTGGAATGATGGAGTTTGGATCCAACAAGGCCAACAGGGCTAAGAAGGAAAGCATAACAATGCTTAATCAAGTTCATAAAACATGGATGGAGGAATGTTCTTGCATGATGAAGATTTTCCTTTATGGAAGGAGCTACTTTATTTTATGTCTCTCATGTGTTTATGATGGTGTTGGACATCATGTAATTGTCATTTTGTACTACATGATAAGAAGAGGACATCTAACCTTACAGTTGGAAGTCATCTCATGCATTTGTGGAGGACAGCTTTGGAACCAAACATACATGACCTATTGCAGCAAATGGAGGAAGCCTTCCTTATGTGGATTCCATTTGGAGGGGATTAGATGGTTTGCATCTACAATAAGAGTTGATTGAGGGCAAACAACATTTTTCTGGGGGAGACTGTAATATTCCCAATTTTTGCAGCTAATGGAAATATTGCATTTTTAATTTCAGTTTCCTTAACTCATGAATAAAAGTGTAAAGGAGGAACTATAAAACTCATAATCAGAAAAATAAATCAATGCCCAATGTGAACATGGAAAAATCTGGGCTATTTCAATAAAATACACTTAGGTGTGAAAAGGCATGAAGAAGGTTGACTAGGTCAACAAGACCAAATCACAGTAATGTCCAGATACATTGAACCTCCTCATTGATCAACGCAGTTTTATATGGAGACCCTCCATGTGAAAATGGTTAAATCATTGGAGGTGGTTTAGGGTTTTCAAAACCCTAATTTTATAAAAGAAAGGGGAAGGCCACACGGAGAGGTTGTTGAAGATAATTCGATTTTGAGCTTACTTGGGCAACTTGAAATCTCTAGCTGTTTAGCTAGAGAGAGGAATTTCCTGTTTAGGAATTCCTCCTCCTTCATTGAGGAGCTCTTGAAGGAGTATGTTATGAAATGCCTCACATCTAGGCTTGAGGCCAAGAATCCTCCATCAAGACAATGTTATTTCTGCAGTAGAACAATACTGTGTTGCTGGGTGTTGCAGTGAGGGGTTTTCAACACCACTTCCAAATCTAGTTTTGTAGAAAAGGGGGCATTCATTTCTCTGGCAGATTAGTGAGGAAGCATTGAGCTTCAGTTTCAGATCTTGGCATTAGGCCAAAATACCTTCCAACATCATCTACACAGTACACTTCGGAAACTGCATTATTTTCCAGTGCATTGCTGCAGCAGGGTTTCTACCCTAGTTTGGTGCTCATTTCCTTAAGGAAGGGCCATCCCTTCTTTTGGAAAGTTTGTAATTCATAATATTATGTAATTTTTTATATTTCAGCTCATATATTTATATTTTTAGTGATTCTACATTTTTCAGATCCATATTCTGCAGATCTGATACTTATACTTGTTCTTTCATGAAATCCCCTTGTCGGGTGATCTATTTGATGTATAAAAGGAGTTGAATCTCTATTTTATTCATTATCTATTGTAATAGACTTCAGATCTGATGTTTCATAAATATTTTTTCTAATGGCTTCAGAAATTATGCTCTGCATGCTTTAGCCATTTTCTGCATACTCAAAGAAATGGGAAATCGACATTTTTAAGCATATCCTGGGATGGAGGAACTGTTTAACATAGATAGAATGCTTTTTTTGAGATGAAATTCGGAGAATAGGTCCCTCATGACCTAATATGAAATAAACTCCCGCCATTTCCCTTAAGTTTACGCATATTTCTGAATACATCTATTTTAGGGTCAAAATCACTGCTTTTCCCCACTTTTTGGATCCTAAATTCAGATCTGAGTTGCCGCTGTACTTGAAATCAGTTTCTAAGTGTCTATAAGAACATTTTATGCATTGATAGCTCTCTACACTTTCAATAGAGCGTTTTACTTTGCTGCAACCCCTCATTGGGCCTTCTCTTGAAGAAACTATGTGTGGGAGATTTGTTTAACCCACCTAGTCTTATTTGTTTCAGCTCAAATCTTGGATTTAGTTTGTTTATTGTCTGATATAAAGGATACAAGATTTATTTTCCTGATATAAAGCATATTTTTCTGAAAAATGCTTTTTTAAGTGCATGATTCATGAGCTGTTCCTAAATAGGAATATTACATCCATCTGATGTATCTGCCATCCCATCTACGTAGAGAGTGAAAGGATGGATCTAATGGAATAATACCTTGAAACTGGTGCAAAGGTCTCATCATAGTCAATCCCCTCCACTTGAGAGAACCCTCTGGCCACAAATCTAGCCTTGTGTTTCTCCACACTCTCAACTGCTGCATGGTTCACCTTGTAGACCCATCTGGATCCTACCATTGACTTCCCCGCTAGTCTTGGGACAAATTCCCTTGCACTATTCCTGATAATGGAGTCATACTCCTCAACCATGGCATCAACCCATACCGAATACTGCACTTCTTCCTCAAAATAGGATGGTTCTATATCAATACCTCTACTCATAAGAGCCACATATCCAATGTACCTCTCTAGGGACCTTCTCTACCTATGATGTGGGTTTACCCACATTCTCTCTCGCATCCAACAATAATATGTTTGCCTCTTTAGTGCGCTTCCTTCCATATCTGGTGGATGACTCTACATGAGTGGTTTCTACCACTCTTTGTCCCTCTACTTGTGGCTACTCCACATCTTGAGGTTCATCCTTTGGAGATAAGAGCTCCTCAACTGCATGCAACTCAAGCTCCCTCTCAAGGGACAATCACATGGCTTTTTATTCATCAAAGTTCATATCTCTTCTGACCACTGTCATCCAATGTGATAGTAAGTACACCCAATAGTTATGATTCATATTAGTGTACCCCACAAATATCCCCAACTCTGCTATTGGCTAAAGATTCTTCTTGACATCTTTGGTCACATGGAAATAGACATATGAGCCAGAAATTTTAAAATATGAAACATCTGGTTTCTTACATGAAAAATCCTACTCTGGTGTACTCATCCCAAGTATCTGATGGGGACTTATGTTCTGCACAAATACTGCTGTATTGCATGCCTCTTCCCACATATGCAATGGTAGGCCCTTGTCATGCAACATAGCTCGTGCTTCTCCCACAATATTTTTGTTATTTCTCTCTACAACCCCATTCTGCTGTTGGTTATGAGGTGCAATAAATTCTCTTTGAATTCCTTCCGAGGCACAAAATTTCTTGAATTCATTAGATATGTATTCCCCAGCATTATCACTCTTCAGAGTCTTCACCTTATTCCCTGTATCTTTCTCAACAAGTTCTTTGAACTCAAAAAACTTCAGAATGACTAATATTTATTCTGCATGAAGAAAATCCAACACCTTCTTGAAAAATCATAAAAAAAATCACTTAAAACTTGTGCTTTTCCATGGAAATTTTTGAGAACGACCCACACATGTCTAAGTGAACTCTCTCAAGGATTTCCGCTGCATAGCTTTCCTTATCATGAAAGATGGCCTTTGAATACTTCCTCATAGTACAACCTTTTCATGTGTCTCTCTGCGCAAGTGTACCCTTTGGAAGCCTTGTAGAAATCTGATGCATGATCCTCAAAGTGTTGTGGTGTAGATGACCCAACCTCTGGTGCCATAAATCACCAATGTCTCAACTCACCACATTCTCTACTTTACTACTCAATGTTGCACAATCATCCACATCAAGTTTGTAGAGGTTCTTTACTCGAACCAAAATATTTTTCACCTGTCCCGTGGCTTTGGTACGAAGGAATGCCTTTCCTTCACTAATAACCACATCATATACACGATCTTCCAACATAGGAACATAAACCAATTTTTTATTTAAACCGGGTACATGCATGGCATCTTTTAGTTTGATGGGTTTACTTGAATTTCTCTAGAAAGTAACTATACCAATCATGGTAGCGCTATAACTCCCCTCATCACTCATATTTATGTGCATTTGGAGATTCTCCTCCTCCAAGCGACTGGAGAATTCTTTGCTGCCGGTCATGTGGAATGAGGCACCACTATCCAAGTATCGCACAGATCCCAACACCAATGAAACCATGCACGTGATGAGGGTGAATTCCAACTCAAATTGTGAAGCCAAAGCTTCACCTGCTGCTCCTCCTGAGGCCTTCTTTTTGTTCTTCTTTTGTGGACAATTTGTGGCATAGTGTCCATGCTCATGACAGTTGAAACATTTCACCTTTGAAAAGTCTCACTTCTTGCCTGCATTGCTGGTATTGGATTTGGAATGGGACGCCTACCCTTTTCCTTTCTTTGCCTTGCCAGCTAAGGAAAATTTTTCCTCATCATCAGTCTTTGAAAAGGATCCATCTCTGGTGCTCCACCGAATTTCTTCTTGTGACAAATAAAACCAAAGTCACTCCCAATATGGCAACTTCTCCCTTCCATTAACAAAGTCTTGGTAGCTATGCCAGCTCTTGGGAAGGCCTATAAGAGCTAGGCTCACCAAATCATTCATGGAAACAGTGAACCCAACACTTCCAAGCTCATCTCGAAATTGAGTGAACTTTGTCATGTATTTATGGATCATGTTGCCCTTTTCCATTTTGATCTTACTGAGCTTGTCTTTTAGTGCCAACTTCTCATGGTTTCTCCTATTCTGATACATATCTATCAAGGCCTTCCACATTGCATATGGATTTTCCTTCCCGTGGAGGCTCGAGACAATATGGTCTAGAACTCCCTCTAACAAGATCCTTCTCACTTTCACAACATTCTTCTTCCATGTATCAAGAAGTTGAGAATCTGCTGCTGTGGGCTGCAGGACATCAACATATATGAAAGCCTTTAGTCTGTTATCCTCAAGAATTTCCTCCATCCTTTCCTTCCATGCAATATAATTCGAATTTCCCTCAACTACATATTCAAGTCTCAAGCCATTGAAATACATATTGACCTGTTGTTGGATACAGAAGAAATAATCTCCATATTCGAACTTGATCAAAACAAACTCTGTTATTCTCTTCTTATTGTGATTCCTGATGATCTTATACCATGTATAAAATCTAACCACGAGATTCAATTTGATCTTATGATGTACTAAAACAAGATACTGAATCCCTTCTACAATTTGTGGAAACAAGACACGATTGAAAAATCACATAAACAAGTAAGAGAAATAAACAACAAATCACACAACAAAAGATGTATTTGGGGAAATAATGCTACCTAAAACCCCGCTATATGTATATTGTATAAAGTCAAGGATCATGAAACAATACAATGCTTTCTCTCTCAAGGGAACTCCTGCACTCTGCCAACTGTCTCACACTGATCTAGGAAAAATCGGACAAATACTTAGCCTATTCTCTGCCTCTACTCAACCTTCCTTTCTCATGCATTCCTTGGGGAATCAATGCCCTATTAAATAGGAAAATACCTTTCCTTAACTACGCAATCCATCCAAGGTCTCCAACTGACTCTATAACTGACCTGTACAATTTTATAATCATACAACTGATAGTTATCTTCCCTTTAACCTCTATCTCAAGTGGGTCTTCCTCATAATTGACATGCAAAAAATATTTATAGTGAATTGTCAGTTAATTGATTGATCACCCATTGTGAATTAAATCATATTTAATTCACTGGACCTCTCACTAACTCATCACTCATTTAGAACCAGTTAAACTGATTTTAACTCAATTAATTTAGTTAATTAATTACAACTCATGCATAACTACAACTGGACCCCCTTAAATCATGGAATCACTCTACATGCATCCTCTCTGACCCTCAACTCAAATTTCCTAAGCTAACTCAGTCATTTTGACTTAGTTAACTAATACAAGTTGTTATGAGATGAAATTACAATTTCTCTTCCAATTTAATTAAGGGAAAATTAAATTAGAAGCCCCTCTTTGGGGTGCCATTTCTTGGTGCCATTTCAAAAAAATTCACCTTCGAAATTTCCCGTCGGACTAGACTAACAAATTGTTGAATATAAGACTACAAAGTATTGGCATTTTTGGAATCTATGTGACAAAATGAACCGCGAGTCCTGTCGGATATCCGACGCATGTGAGTGTCTCTATTGACATTTTTTCTGTCGGATATCTGATGGGTGTGAACATCACGAAAATGACTTCAAAGTGTCAAATTTTTAATTACAATTTCATCCATTTTTGGCATTAGATATTCGATGTCAGTCCCGTCGAATATACGACGTGTAATAAAGTGCCAACTATTAAACATAATACCAGTGATGAGTTGCTCAGATGTAATGTGTTAGATAACCGATGCCAATAAGTCACATATCTGATGAGCAATTGTCAGATTTTGGCCACATTTGTACTAGTTGAACAAAATCCATTGGAATATTTGTCTAGATTTGTGTTAGGATGGGTAAAGGTTGTATGTTAAGTCCCTATATTAATAGTGTAGCCCCTTATTATGTTAGTGTAGACCCCCTTATTGTTATTATTGTACCCCTGTAACCCCCATATTGTTATTATTGTGCCCTTACATTATTATTGTTAGGTCGGCTAGGATTGCATTGTGGCCCCACTAGGATTATATTGTGGCCCCATGGACTCCTATATATAGAAGGAGGTTTTGTTCATTTGTATCATCCAAGAATTGTTCATTTATGTAATGTATTGGAGGTTTCCCCCTCGAAGTGGCTTATTTCTAAGGCATTCATATCTCTTTTCTTCTACTTTTGGAGCTGGTTACACAACATTTGGTATCAGAGCTTTGGATTCTAGGGTTTCGCTGCTCCAAACAGGTCATCATGGTATTTTCGCTATAACGTTTTTTCTACGAAGTTTCAGAAGCTGAAGTTTTTAGGGTGCGAAGCCGAAATCCTGAGGAAGCTTGTCTAAAACTTTCAGAGCTTGGTTCACAATATTTTCGGAGATATCATCTGTGGAAGTTAGGTCTTTTTTCAAGCTCCTAAACAGGTCATCGTGGCATTTTCGCTATAAATTTTTTTTTACGAAGGTTCAGAGTCTGAAATTCATATGGTGCGAAGATGAAATCCTAAGGAAATTTTTAAAAACATTTCAGAGCTTGGTTCACAATATTTTTGGAGATATGATCTGTGGAAGGTAGTGCTTTTTCAGGCTCCTGAATTGTATCTCAAAGAAGTGATCGTGGGAAAAGTTCAATAACTCTTTCTCTGGGCATCGGATTGCAGTGCCGTAAAAATTGGTCGCAAGTACACAGACTTTAGTTTCTTTTCTATCAATTTCAGAGACAAAAGATGAAACAGTGACACGTGGCAAGTCGTACAAGTTCACTCTACTGAACCAGTCCATAATTAGGTCATTGTGGGAGATTGGACACAACTTTGTCTTGGAGAATCCAAATCAGGTCAAACCTGTGGCATTCAAAAGAGAAGTCAGAGGGCTACTATAGTGCTGAATTTCATATATTGAAGATCTGTAATCACAGAGAGAATACAATTTCAATATCGAGATCCTCAAAGCAAGAAAAATGTGTGTATTGTTTTTTCCGAATTGCATAAGTCTTGTTTGAAGAATCAAGTTGAATTGATTCCAAGGGAATATTGAAGAATTTTTGTCAGTAATGGGTTGTATTATGCCTCCAAAAAATAATTCCATACCCATTAATCCCTCAAAAATCTATACTATGACGCATGAAGAGGAAGAGTTGCAGTATGAGATATCAAAATTACGGTACCAAGTGCAACAAGTTTCAATATTACGAAGATCAATTGAAGATGAAATAGATGGTTTAAAAGTAGAAATGGAGGCTAAGTTGGATGGTTTGAAGGATCAAATAATAGCAAATATGGATGATAAATTAATGGAAGATCACATCGAGCATCAACAACAAGTTCTCCAACTCTCAAAGGATAACCCAACTTTGGTGCAGAATCTAATGAAACAACGGGAAGATCAACATCACATCGAAAGAAGTTATGAAGCAGTCATAGAAACAAGAACTCGAAAAGTACGATCAATTTCAGAGTATCTCAGCAAGTGGAAGAAATTTCCTGTAAAATATTTCACATGGGAGGATGAGAATTTTATACAGAAGCATCAAGAAATAATCAAGCGTTGAGGACAACACTTGTTTGAAGGAGAGGGGCATGTTAAGTCCCTATATTAATAGTGTAGTCCCTTATTATTGTTATTGTAACCCCCTTATTGTTATTATTGTACCCTTGTAACCCCCATTTTGTTATTATTGTGCCCTTAAATGATTATTGTTAGGTCGGCTAGGATTACATTGTGGCCCACTAGGATTACATTATGGCCCCATGGACTCCTATATATAGAAGGAGGTTTTGTTCATTTGTATCATCCAAGAATTGTTCATTTATGTAATGTATTGGAGGTTTCCCCCTCGAAGTGGCTTATTTCTAAGGCGTTCATATCTCTTTTCTTCTACTTTTGGAGCTGGTTACACAACATTGTAATGCATCCAATATCTTCATTATATCTCCCTTACTTTTTTGACAAGAATCACAAGATGCTATAAAATCATAGATATATGTGTTAATGCCTTCCTAAAAGAATGATTGCTTAGTTATTTCATAGGTTTTATGAAAAAATGGAATGAAATACTATTGGTGATGAATCTAGATCCTCTAATAATCATTGTTTTGTGTCAACTATTTTTCAAAAATAATTTTCCCTTTATAGCATAATGAATCTTGTTACCATATATAAATTTTAGGTGGGTTGGGATCGATATGAAGATGTTGGAAGAGCTTCCTTAAAGTATCATTTTCTATCCATTCCCTATGAGGTTCCTCAAGCCATCCTAGACTTGGTAATGATAAGGCAAGGAGTAACCCATCCTCCTCAAATTTCCTCGATAAAGCATCAACCACAATATTCTATTTACCCTTATATATGTTCTGATAATGACACCTATACATATTGGTAACCATTTATGTTGTTTTGGTGAAGACATATTGGTTACCATTTATGTTGTTTCAAATGATGAGATATTATCACCAAGTCTCCACTACATGAAGGATAACCATCATTTCCTTCTAATATTTGGCTTTTCCAAAATTGAGGTTACATAATTGCTATTTGGTGAATGCAAAGGGATGTCCTTATTACATCAATATTTCTACTACACCTCTACCCAAGGAATCACATTCCAATATAAAAATAATATTAATGTTAGGAATTGCTAATATTGTAAGATTGCATATGGCATCCTTTATGGCAAATAATGCATGAGTTTCTTCCTCACTTTAGAAAAATCCAAGTCTCTCTTTACCTTTCCTATATATGTTCTCATAAGGATACCTTGACATATTCGTGACTATTTATGTTGTTTCGGTGAAGACATGTGGTGACCATTTATGTTGTTGTTACTCTATGATATATTATCACCAAGTCTCCACTGCATGAAGGATAACCATCACTTCCTTCTCATATGTGGATTTTCTAAAATTCCAGTTACATAATTGCTTACTGGTGAATGCTAAGGGTTGTCCTTCTTGGATCAATATTTCTCCTAGACCTCTACCTAAGGAATCACATTCTAATATAAAAATATTATTAATGTCAAGAATTTTTGATATTGGAGGAGTGCATATGGCATAATTTAAAGCAATGAATGCATGTGTTGCTTCCCCGCTTTATAAAATTCCATTATTTTTAAGGAGTGGCATTAGGGAAACTCCAAATTTTCCATAATATTCACAAATTTTCCATAGTAACATGTAAGTCCTATTACTATTTTGTGATGGGGCCTATCTTTCAAAATTGTCACTTTCTTGGGATCAAATTTTACTCCTTCTTGACTTACAATGTGACCCAAATATTCAACCTCAAGAGCCCCAAAAAAACATTCAGATCACTTCATGAACAATTACTTGTCTCTCAATGTTGCAAAGACATTTATGTTGGAGACAATATTTCTAGAAAAAATATGTGGAGAAACTGCAATGTCTGACGTTTCAGGTGAACACTTGACCCATCTTTAGGGACCATAATATTTCAATATTATGGTCCCTATAGATGGGTGAACTATTCACTTGAAATGTCTCGCATTGTAATTTCTCCACAGTTTTTCTAGAAATTTTGTCTACAACATGAATTATAATTGTGAAACTTTTCAAAGACTTATCAACATGATTTATGTGTGATTCCCATGGTTGATTGTATATGTGGATATCAAAGAAGACTAGCACAAAATTTTGTAAGAAGGGTTTGGAAATATTCTTTGTGAGACTCTAGAATATGGATGGAGCATTACAAAGAACAAATGGAATTACTAGAAAATCATAATTACCTTCTTGTGCTCTAAAGGCTATCTACCTCTTTAATTTTTATTTGGTGGTATACTAAATGTAGGACAGGCTAAGTGAACAACTTTGCTCCATGAAATTCATCCAAGTGATAATTAATAATTGTGATCAGAATTTTCTCCTTGATGATCAACTTATTGAGAGCCCTAAAATCAAGACACATGTTCCAAGTTCCTTCCTTCTTGAACACCATGACTATAGATAATGACTAAGGGCTTGTACTAGAATGCATGACCCCTGCATCCAATAATGATTGATAATATTTCTATTTCAGTTTTTTGTTCAAAATGGTGTTAATAAGGAAATATATTTAATGGTTTAATTCTTGGAATCAAGGGAATTCCATGGTCATGATCTTCTCTAAAAGGGGATAAAGTTTTTGGAATCTCAAATATCTCATGATGTTTATCAAGTATTAACTGAAAATTTTGTGTGGATTTCTTATGCCAAATTATCCATAACCTGCATGGAATTAAATTAGGAAATAATGCCAAAGTGGATTTTTTTAATAGTTTCCCCATACAATGAGACATGATTATTTCAAGGGACATTTCCCAAAGCACTTGAAGGATGTGTACATGTCCTTCTTTAGTGAAACTTATATAGAGTTCTTTGAAATAAATGGTCCCAATGTGAATAACCATTCTTCCCTCATACTATATTGCAACCACCCATATCTATGAAAAATATATTGATCCATAAATTTTTGTGGATATTCCACTGGACAATTCCTCACAACATATCTACTAAAATACATTTGAAAATCCAAAATCTACACTATGAGGTTTAATTTATTCTTTGATTTCAAGATTTGATAATTGTTGTTGATTTTGTATGAATGCAAATTATACATATGCAAAAAATATAGAACAAATAGAACAACCAATCACAAAACAAAATAACACAAAATTTACATAGGAAACTCTTTCAAGAGAAAACCTAGTTCGAAGGTGAGGTTCCTCTTCTCTCTCTTTCTTTAAATGGAAATGATGTTGGATGAAAGTTGTCATTCAAGTCGAAGGGTGAATGCGTCATCGATCAGTAATTTTGTCATTAATGTAAAACACCTAATATTAGGGATATGTTGTAGCTTTGGGATGATCAAATCACGTGATAATAAGGCCTAAAGAGAAAAATAGTTTAAACTATCAATTGAAAAAATGATAAAAGGAAATCAAGGAAAATATGGACATAGCCAAAGAAAATTAAAGGAAGGACTATATCATCATCTATCCCTCATCATGACCTTTCCAATGGTATATAGCACTCCCTCTAACTCCTCACGGCTAAAGAGAGATGTTTATTGGATTTTTGATGCTCTATTTGTATTCCCTATCTTTGAATAAATTTTTACTCCATTTACCTTAGCCCAAATGGAAGTATAACATACATGGTTGGAAATATTTTTCTGAGACCTTTCCAGCAGTATATGGAACTCCCTATAACTCCTCACAGTTAAGGAGAAATGAATTTTTGAATATTCACTATACATTTTGTCAATTGCACAAGCCAGTCCAGCCAATGGATAATTCGGCTCAGTCTAAACCCTGAATACACTATATATAGGTGTGAGGAGGAGGAAATTTAGCAATTTGCTCAAGAAAATTTTTATTTTTTTGAAACAAGAAAAGAAAAGAAGTGTTTACTGGGTTCATATGTCATGAACTAGAAGTGAGAAGAGGCCAGATTGGGGAGGCTATCTATGGAAGGAATTTTGGAAAATTTTTAAAAGATTTTGGCGTAGATTTTGAAGTTATTTTTGGCATAATTTTTGTATAATTTTGGGGAATATCTTGAAGTTATTCTTGTAGAATTTTGGAGTAGATATTGAAGTTATTATTGTAGAATTTTGGAGCAGATCTCAAAGTTATTCTTGTAGAACTTTGGAGCAGATATTGTAGGTATTCTTGTAGAGTCTTGGAGCAATTTGAAGAAGATATTTGATTCTTGTCTTGTACATGTTCTAGATTATTCTTTGTTACTTATCCTTCTAGCATATTTGTAGTCTATTTAGAGCATCTCTTGTTGAAGAATTTTTGATATAAAATTAAAGGTCAATGTAAGGGAACATCTAGTTGCATTGAAGGTCATAATTATAATGACATACTTATTGAAGAAAATATGAAATTGAACTTTTTCTAGGAGAGATAGTAGTGATTGAATGTTGTTGTAATTGGGTCATTCTCCCTAGTAGAAGAGCCCAATAAGTTTTTATTTTATCTTTTATTCTATAGGGTGGTAGGATGGTGCTAGGGAAGGAAGTTGTAGCTTCCTTCAGGAGGATGTTGCCTTGTTCACTCCAACCCTCCAGTATTTCCAACAATAAGGTATTAGATCCAATTACCCTCCAACAGTCTAATCATTGAAGGGAAGATAATGAGCATATATGGAAATGGAAGGAATATCTTCAAGAAAAAATTTGGTGTTTGATGGAAATGATTATCTACTATGGAGAAATTGAATGTAAATGTACTTAAAGGATTTAGGAGTGTATGTTTGTCTCTCCATCATAAATAGCTGCAAAGTTACTAAAAATATTCCAGCTGATCCTACTGAAAATAAGTTTTTTAGCTGCAATTCAAAACCTCTTCATACCATCATGGGTGGATTGTCAAGAACCATTAAGTCCAAGGTGATGTCCTACACCAAAACCAAACAAGTTTGGGATAAACTTAAAACTATGTATGAATGTGATGATAAGGTCAAAAAATTCAAACTTCAAAAGTATATAGATCAGTTTGAAAGTCTAAAAATGGATGAAAAGGAAGATATTTTGACTTACTTACTCATAGTAGATGAAGTTTTCAACTCCATTATAGGATCAGGAAAAAAATTTGAAGATCCTTTAATCTTACAAAATGTCCTGAGATTTCTTCCCTTGAGATACGATGCCAAAGTATCTTCCTTAGAAGAAACCAAGGACTTGATTAAGATGACAATATAAGAATTACATATCGCTATTACAACACATAAAATGAGAACAGATATACAATATGAATCATCAACCAGATAAGAAACTTTTAAATCCATAAGGAAGACAAGAAACAAATACCTCAAGGTCAAAGAAATTCAAGATGATGATTCAGATGAAGAAGAAGCAAATTTCATCAGGAAGCTAAAAAAGGGAACCAAAAAACATGATTGTAAGTTACTTTTTAATTTTTTTGAATGTGGCAGAATAGGTCATTATCCTAAAAGATGTCCTTTTAAGGAAAATAAAAGCTTCCACAAGAAAAATATTTATTCCAAAGAAGATAATAGCTCTTCATATGAAAGTGATATAGAAGGACCAGTTGCAAGAGAAGTTATCTTCATAACCCAAGAAAATAAAGATAATGATCATGATGATGAAGAGGTCAATGAGAATAGATTTTTTCTTGGGACTAAAAAATATTAAAATTCTGAGAAAGAAGATGCAGATCTTAAGGAAAAAATGAACAATAGCGAAATAGAAAATGCGAAGATCAGAAATAAAAATAGAGAATTGAGAAACCTACTTGAAAAGCATGATGAAGAAAATATTTCTTTAAAGGTCCATCATGAAGAAGCAAAGATAAATGAGGAAGCGATGAAGATCCAGATGAAGAAATAAGAAGAATGGAAGAAGCTTTAAGAGGAAGTTGTAACATTGAAGGCTGAAGTTGATAAGCTTAAAAATAACTTAAACATCTCTCTAATTTTGGATCATGTTCTCAACTATCAAAGGCCAGCATGTGATAAAAATAGTATTGGATATATAAGTGCATCTTCAAGCAAGGAAGACACAAGATCAAAGTCTCCTATAGAAGAAACTCAAAGCGAGTCTAAAAATGGTGCTGCCTCTATTGATCGAAAATGGATTAAACCTCCTCCAATATAAAACAATTTTAGAATATCATCCCACTCCTCCTAGGTATGAGAAAATTTTTCTTGGTCATTTTTCCTCTTGTGAAAATTTGGACATGAAGTGTAAGAAGTAGGAATGATTATGGATTTGCAAGAAATGACCACATATCATGGAACTTTCATGGATTTACCAACATAAACTACAATCCATTTGAACCAATAATGAATCAAAAAATTTTATACTGCAAGTGAAATTATCTTGGACATAAGGCACAATATTGTAGGCTTGTGAAAGAGAATGTAAATCCAATCATGTAGAAAAAGACGCCAACTATGACATGGGAGAATAAAAAGAAGGAAAATTGCAATAGAGAATCGATCACTAAAGATAAAGAATATGAATGGTACATAGACAATGGATGCTAGACACATATAACTGGAGATCAAAATAAAAATTTCAGCCTAAAATAAAAGAGTTTCAGTGTTGCATTTGGAGACAAATCTTATGTCAATATACTTGGAAAAGGTGTAACACGTTTTGGAAGCAAACATATGAAGGAAAAAAATGTTTTTCTAGTTAAATATTTTAAGTATAGTATTTTCATTATTGGAAATATGTGTTATCAAGGGTGAAATCTCTTGTTTGAAACTAGAGTGTGAAATCAAAGAGGAAGACTCAAGAAGTTTGGTTGCAATGCCATAAAATACCAAATAAAATTTACATTCTAGACCAAGTAGGGCAAAAGAAAATTGTAGCCAAGCAAAAGAACCATAAGAATAACCAAGAAGAGAAGGATAAGAAGGAAGAATTCACGTTGAATGCCACATGTTCAAGGAGAGTAGCCATAAATGCATGAGTAACCCTTTTCCATTGATGTCAAAGGGGGAGAGAAAATAAAGTACAACATGGAGACGAAAGGAAGTGGAGCATTATGACAGGAGTGGCATGAGTGTTGACGTCAATGACAAAGGGGGAAATTTTTGGATGAAATTTGTCATTTATTTCAAAGGGTGAATGGGTCATTGTTGAATATTGTTGTCACTAATATAAAATCCCTAATCATAGGGATTATATCGTAGCTTTGGGATGGTCAAAGCCTGTGATAATAAGTCCTAAAGAGAAAAAGGGTTTAAGCCCTCAAATGAAATACTGGAAGTCAAAATAAAATCAAGTAAAATATGGTCAAAGACAAATAAAATTCAAGGGAGGACTATATCATCACGTAGCCATCATCAATACCTTTCCAATGGTATATGAAACTCCCTCTAGCTCCTCATTGTTAAAGATAAATGATTTTTGGATCTTTGATGCTCCATTTGGATACCCTATATTTGAATGTTTTTTTACTCTATTTAACTAGCTTAAATGGAGGTATAACATACAAGGTTGAAAAAATTATTTTGAGACCTTTCCAATGATATATGGAACTCCCTCTAACTCCTCACGGTTGAGGAGAAACAATTTTTTTAATATTCACTATACAATATGCTAGTTGCAAAAGCCAATCCAGCCAGTGGACAAGTCGAGCCAATCTAGACCAATAATAAACTATATATAGGCATGAGGAGGAGGCTTTTTAACAATTCACTCAAGGGAAAATCATATCTATTGAAACAAATGAAGAAAAAAAGTGTTTATCAATTTCATATATCATAAAATGGAAGTGAGAAGAGGCCGGATTGGGGAGGCTATCTATGGAGGGGATTTTGACAAATTTTTAAATGATTTTGACACATTTTTTGAAGTTCTTTTTGGAATAATTCTTGTATAATTTTGGAGCATATCTTGAAGTTATTCTTGTAGAAGTTTGGAGAAGATCTTGAATTTATTCTTGTATAAGTTTGAAGAAGATATGAAAGGTATTTTTGTAGAAGTTTGGAGAAATCTAAAGCAGACATTTGGTTCTTCTCTTGTACGTGTTTTAGAGCAGCCTTTTTTACTTTTCCTTGTTGCATATTTGTAGTTGATTTGGAGCAACTCTTGTTGACCTATCCCTAAGTCTTGTGGAAGTAGCTCTTATTGCAAATTTGTAAAAAAATTGAAGAAACTCTTGTTAAAGAAGCTGGGAGACATAATTAAAGGTTAGTGTAAGGGCACTTGTAGTTGCATTGAAGGTCATGATTACAGTGACCTACTTATTCGAGAAAATATGAAATTAAACTTGTTGTAGGAGAGATAGTAGTGATTGAATGTTGTTGTAATTGTATCATTGTCCCTAGTAGAGGAGCCCAAGATTTAATTATTTTTATCTTTTATTCTATACGGTGGTATGATGGTGCTAAGGAAGGAAGTTGTATCTTCCTTCATGAGGGTTTCACCTCCTTCCAGTAGATGCTGGTAAACAAGGGGTTGTATCTCCTTCCAGTACTTGTTGGTAAATATATCGAGGTTGTAGCCCTTTCAGTTGTAGCTAGTAAACTGGAAGTTGTAGTTTACCTTGTAATAGAAATATATTTTTCATATATATCTTGTGTTCCTTTAGTGTGATATTATTTTTTAATTGTTTTTATACTTAAATTGTTGAAATTTATGAAATACTGATTCACCCCCCCTAAGTATTTCCAACAAATGGATGCAAGTAAAAAGGATTGAAACCTATGGCTTGTGGGATGATGCAATGCACAAACCCTCTCTAATTGTTATCTCTATATTATTTATCAACTACTCTACTCATCTATGGGAAAAAATGCGCTTGAATATAATGGAACATATTTTCGTCCTAGTGGCCCAATTATAACACAACTCAATAGCCTAATAGTGGTCAAGTTTGACTCCTTCAACTCTTAATTAGAGTTATAATATGGACTCTTATAGAGTATTATTAATCATGATCACGTGTTTGGCTCCTTTAGCATGAATAAATAGGGCTGAAATAGCATTACAATGGTTTAATAGGAAGGTAAAATTCTGGGTGGCATAATTTTTTATATAGACTTTGATTCAAGTGATTCTTGCACTCTTGGAAAGGTATTTGTGTGTAGGATAGTTCTAGGGGGTGAATTTATTAAGAAACAAAGTTTTACCCCTAAAAAATTATGTTTAATTCCTCAATCTACTTCCATAAGGTTTCAAATCCCAATTCTCCAAACTATGACCTAGCTATAAAAATGGTCTTGTGAGTTGATTCCTCCACTTTTTCCACTTTGAAAGCCTCAAGATGGATTAAGAATAGTATAATGATCCAACATAAATGATATATGGGTTTTGAGTTGATAGTATTCCATCCATCTACCCCCACATTTCATTTCATCATATCTCCATTGACGATCATGATTTTAAAATTGTACCCTAGGTGTACAAAATAATGGGTCTATTCTCACACTCTCTTGTAAATGAAGTTTTGAGTACCACCACTATCAACTATGACTACAAATTTATGGTGCTTGATGTAACTGATGAGTTTCATTGTTTATGGATTTGAAATGATTGATAATTCATATATGTATTATGGAAATTAGGAGCTCTTCATGAGGAAACAAAGGTTCAATATCTACTTGAATCCAAGAGTTGGTGTCTTCAACTTGTAACTCTAGTGTCTCTTTGGTAGGTATATATTCAGCTAGGTGTTGTGTGGTCATATTAGTTTGGAACAATTTATGTTCTTTACACCTATGATAGGGAGCATAATTTCCATCACAATTATATCAAAGTCCGCGTCTTTGGTGATCTGTCATTTCTATTGGAGACAACCTTTGTACTTTCAAGGGATGAGTATGGCTTTTGCTTGAGGAATTACCTTGAGAAGGACTAATGTAGGGAATGAATTTTGGTTTCTTAATTTGTGCATTAATCACCATCTCTCCTTCTTGTGCTCTCTTGATTACTTCTAACCATGTCACAAGACACTACATTCTAATTTATGCTCGAATATGTTCCTTGAGGCCGCTAATGAAACATTATTTATATAAGGAATTCATTAAGTTCTATCCATGGATGGATAATTTCTCAAAGGATTTCCTAAAGTTAGTGGCTGACCCTCTTTGGTGTAACTTAGTAACCGACTACAAGTAGTGAGCGTCTCTTACAAAATATGCACATACATATTTAACAAATTAACTCTAGGAAATGTATCTTGAATATGTTTTATTATGAAATTCCCATGATTACCATTGTTTTAGATCTAAATATTGGACCCCCACCCTAAGTTTCATCATGTCATTAGTAATTCCCTAAAGGGTGAAGTAATCCTCCATTTGGGTGACCCATCTTGATGAGTTGAAACCATCAAAATTATTCAAGTCCACCTTAGGAGAATGAAGCCATATGTTATCATTCATTAGTTTATTGTTATGCATACCTAAAGAGAGTTGTGGGTAGCTACATTGCCTCAAGTTAGAATTTTCTTGCTAGTATGGCTCAATATAATGTGAAGTCCAATGTTGTTCTTGTAGTATACCTTGAGCTAGCACACCGAACAACTTCATAGTCAATATATTTTCAATTTTAGCTAGTGTTTACTATTTTTTCTACTCCTAATTCAACTTCTCTAATTGATCATTCAACTTGATAAGTCCCATTTATTTTATTTTCCATTCTCATCTAAATTGATTAGTCCCATCTAGTTGAAAAAGCCAATCCAGCCAGTGGACAAGTCGAACTAGTCTAGACCCATAATACACTATATATAGGCATGAGGAGGAGGCATTTTAACAATTCACTCAAGGGAAAATCATATCTATTGAAACAAATGAAGAAAAAAAGTGTTTATCGATTTCATATATCATGAAATGGAAGTGAGAAGAGGCCGGATTGGGGAGGCTATCTATGGAGGGGATTTTGACAAATTTTTAAATGATTTTGGCACATTTTTTGTAGATCTTTTTGGAATAATTCTTGTATAATTTTGGAGCATATCTTGAAGTTATTATTGTAGAATTTTGGAGTATATCTTGAAGTTATTATTGTATAAGTTGGAGCAGATATTGAATTTATTCTTGTAGAAGTTTGGAGAAGATCTTGAATTTATTCTTGTATAAGTTTGAAGAAGATATGAAAGGTATTTTTGTAGAAGTTTGGAGAAATCTAAAGTTGACATTTGGTTCTTGTCTTGTACGTGTTTTAGAGAAACCTTTTTTACTTTTCCTTTTCGCATATTTGTAGTTGATTTGGAGCAACTCTTGTTGAACTATCCCTAATTCTTGTGGAAGTAGCTCTTATTGCAGATTTACAAAAAATTTGAAGCAACTCTTTTTAAAGAAGCTGGGAGACATAATTAAAGGTTAGTGTAAGGGAACTTGTAGTTGCATTGAAGGTCATGATTACAGTGACATACTTATTGGAGCAAATCTGAAATTAAACTTGTTGTAGGAGAGATAGTAGTGATTGAATGTTGTTGTAATTGTATCATTGTCCCTAGTAGAGGAGCCCAAGATTTAATTATTTTTATCTTTTATTCTATACGGTGGTAGGATGGTGCTAGGGAAGGAAGTTGTATCTTCCTTCATGAGGTTTTCGCCTCCTTCCAGTAGATGCAGGTAAACCAGGAATTGTATCTCCTTCCAGTACTTGTTGGTAAATATATTGAGGTTGTAGCCCTTTCAGTTGTAGCTAGTAAACTGGAAGTTGTAGTTTACCTTGTAATAGAAATATATTTTTCATATATATCTTGTGTTCCTTTAGAGTGATATTATTTTTTAATTGTTTTTATACTTAAATTGTTGAAATTTATGAAATACCGATTCACCCCCCTAAGTATTTCCAACAAATGGATGCAAGTAAAAAGGAGTGAAACCTATGGCTTGTGGGATGCTGCAATGCACAAACCCTCTCTAATTGTTATCTCTATATTATTTATCAACTCCTTTACTCATCTATGGAAAAAAAATCACTTGAGTATAATGGAACATATTTTCCTCCTGGTGGCCCAATTATAACACAACTCGATAGCCTAATAGTGGCCAAGTTTGACTCCTTCAACTCTTAATCAGAGTTATAATATGGACTCTTATAGAGTATTATTCATCATGATCACGTGTTTGGATCCTTTAGCATGAATAAATAGGGCTGAAATAGCATTACAATGGTTTAATAGGAAGATAAAGTTCTGGGTGTTATAATTTTATATATAGACTTTAATTGAGGTGATTCATGCACTGTTGGAACGGTATTTGTGTGTAGGATAGTTCTAGGGGGTAAATTTATTAACAAACAAAGTTTTATTCCTAAAACATTATGTTTAATTTCTCAATATAATTCCATAAGGTTTCAAATCCCAATTCTCCAAACTATGACCTAGCTATAAAAATGGTCTTGTGAGTTGATTCCTCCACTTTTTCCACTTTGAAAGCCTCAAGATGGATTAAGAATAGTATAATGATCCAACATAAATGATATATGGGTTTTGAGTCGATAGTCTTCCATCCGAAGTTTGACATATTTACATCTACCCCCACATTTCATTTCATCATATCTCCATTGACGATCATGATTTTAAAATTGTACACTAGGTCTATAAAATAATGGGTCTATTCTCCCACTCTCCTTTAACTGAAGTTGTGAGTACCACCACTATCAACTATGACTACAACTTTATGGTGCTAGATGTAACTCATGAGTTTCATTGTTTATGGATTTGAAATGATTGATAATGCATATATGTATTATGGAAATTAGGAGCTCTTCATGAGGAAACAAAGGTTCAATATCTACTTGAATCCAAGAGTTGGTGTCTTCAACTTGTAACTCTAGTGTCTCTTTGGTAGGTATATATTCATCCAGGTGTTGTGTGGTCATATTAGTTTGGAACAATTTATGTTCTTTACACCTATGATAGGGAGCATAATTTCCATCACAATTATATCAAAGTCTGCGTCTTTGGTGATCTATCATTTCTATTGGAGACAACCTTTGTACTTTCAAGGGATGAGTATGGCTTGTGCTTGGGGAATTACCCTAAGAAAGACTAATGCAAGGAATGAATGTTGGTTTTTTAATTTGTGCATTAATCACCATCTCTCCTTGTGCTCTCTTGATTACTTCTAACCGTGTCACAAGACACTACATTCTAAGTTATGCTCGAATATGTTCCTTGAGGCCGCTAATGAAACATTATTTATATAAGGAATTCGTTAAGTTCTATCCATGGATGGATAATTTCTCAAATGATTTCCTAAAGTTAGTGACTAACCTTCTTTGGTGTAACTTAGTAACCGAATACAAGTAGTGAGCGTCTCTTACAAAATATGCACATACATATTTAACAAATTAATTCTAGGAAATGTATCTTGAATATGTTTTATTATGACATTCCCATGATTCCCATTGTTTTAGATCTAAATATTGGACCCCCACCCTAAGTTTCATCATGTCATTAGTAATTCCCTAAAGGGTGAAGTAATCCTCCATTTGGGTGACCCATCTTGAGGAGTTGAAACCATAAAAATTATTCAAGTCCACCTTAGGAGAATGAAGCCATATGTTATCATTCATTAGTTTATTGTTATGCATACCTAAAGAGAGTTGTGGGTAGCTACATTGCCTCAAGTTAGAATTTTATTCCTAGTATGGCTCAATATAATGTGAAGTCCAATGTTTTTCTTGTAGTATACCTTGAGCTAGCACACCTAACAACTTCATAGTCAATATATTTTCAATTTTAGCTAGTGTTTGATATTTTTTCTTCTCCTAATTATTATCATTCAACTTGATTAGTCCCATTTATTTTATTTTCCATTCTCATCTAACTTGATTAGTCCCATCTAGTTGCAAAAACCAATCCAGCCAGTGGACAAGTTGAACCAATCTAGACCCATAATACACTATATATAGGCATGAGGAGGAGGAATTTTAACAATTCACTCAAGGGAAAATCATATCTATTAAAAGAAATGAAGAAAAAAAGTGTTTATCGATTTCATATATCATGAGATGGAAGTGAGAAGAGTCCAGATTGGGGAGGCTATCTATGGAGGGGATTTTGACAAATTTTTAAATGATTTTGGCACATTTTTTGAAGTTCCTTTTGGAATAATTCTTGTATAATTTTGGAGCATATATTGAAGTTATTATTGTAGAATATTGGAGTATATCTTGAAGTTATTATTGTATAAGTTGGAGCAGATATTGAATTTATTCTTGTAGAAGTTTGGAGAATATCTTGAATTTATTCTTGTATAAGTTTGAAGAAGATATGAAAGGTATTTTTGTAGAAGTTTGGAGAAATCTAAAGCAGACATTTGGTTCTTGTCTTGTATGAGTTTTAGAGTAGCCTTTTTAACTTTTCCTTGTTGCATATTTTTAGTTGATTTGGAGCAAATCTTGTTGACCTATCCCTAAGTCTTGTGGAAGTAGCTCTTATTGCAGATTTGTAAAAAAATTGAAGCAACTCTTGTAAAATAAGATGGGAGACATAATTAAAGATTAGTGTAAGGGCACTTGTAGTTGCATTGAAGGTCATGATTACAGTGACATACTTATTGGAGCAAATATGAAATTAAACTTGTTGTAGGAGAGATAGTAGTGATTGAATGTTGTTGTAATTGTATCACTGTCCCTAGTAGAGGAGCCCAAGATTTAAATATTTTTATCTTTTATTCTTTACGGTGGTAGGATGGTGCTAGGGAAGGAAGTTGTATCTTCCTTCATGAGGTTTTCGCCTCCTTCCAGTATATGTTGGTAAGCCAGGGGTTGTATCTCCTTCCAGTACTTGTTGGTAAATATATTGAGGTTGTAGCCCTTTCAGTTGTAGCTAGTAAACTAGAGGTTGTAGTTTACCTTGTAATAGAAATATATTTTTCATATATATCTTGTGTTCCTTTAGTGTGATATTATTTTTTAATTGTTTTTATACTTAAATTGTTGAAATTTATGAAATACTGATTCACCCCCCTAAGTATTTCCAACAAATGGATGCAAGTAAAAATGAGTGAAACCTATGGCTCGTGGGATGCTGCAATGCACAAACCCTCTCTAATTGTTATCTCTCTATTCTTTATCAACTACTCTACTCATATATGGAAAAAATGCACTTGAATATAATGGAACATATTTTCCTCCTAGTGGCCCAATTATAATAGAACTCGATAGCCTAATAGTGGTCATGTTTCACTCCTTCAACTCTTAATTAGAGTTAAAAATATGGAATCTTATAGAGTATTATTCATCATGATCACGTGTTTGGCTCCTTTAGCATGAATAAATAGGGCTGAAATAGCATTACAATGGTTTAATAGGAAGGTAAACTTCTGGGTGGCATAATTTTCTATATAGACTTTGATTGAGGTGATTTTTGCACTGTTAGAAAGGTATTTGCGTGTAGGATAGTTCTAGGGGGTAAATTTATTAAGAAACAAAGTTTTACCCCTAAAAAATTATGTTTAGTTCCTCAATATACTTCCATAAGTTTTCAAAGCCCAATTCTCCAAACTATGACCTAGCTATAAAAATGGTTTTGTTAGTTCATTCCTCCACTTTTTCCACTTTGAAAGCCTCAAGATGGATTAAGAATAAATGATATATGGGTTTTGAGTTGATAGTCTTCCATCCGAAGTTTGACATTTTTGCATCTACCCCCACATTTCATTTCATCATATCTCCATTGACGATCATGATTTTAAAGTTGTACACTAGGTGTACAAAATAATGGGTCTATTCTCCCACTCTCTTGTAAATGAAGTTGTGAGTACCACCACTATCAACTATGAAAACAACTTTATGGTGCTTGATGTAACTCATGAGTTTCATTGTTTATGGATTTGAAATGATTGATAATGCATATATGTATTATGGAAATTAGGAGCTCTTCATGAGGAAAAAAGGTTCAATATCTACTTGAATCCAAGAGTTGGTGTCTTCAACTTGTAACTCTAGTGTCTCTTTGGTAGGTATATATTCAGCTAGGTGTTGTGTGGTCATATTAGTTTGGAACAATTAATGTTCTTTACACCTATGATAGGGAGCATAATTTCCATCACAGTTATATCAAAGTCCATGACTTTTGTGATCTATCATTTCTATTGGAGACAACCTTTGTAATTTCAAGGGATGAGTATGGCTTGTGCTTCGGTTATTACCCTGAGAAGGACTAATGTAGGGAATGAATGTTGGTTTCTTAATTTGTGCATTAATCACCATCTCTCCTTCTTGTGCTCGCTTGATTACTTCTAATCATGTCACAAGACACTACATTCTAAGTTATGCTCGAATATGTTCCTTGGGGCCATTAATGTAACATTATTCATAGAAGGAATTCGTTAAGTTCTATCCATTGATGGATAATTTCTCAAAGGATATCCTAACGTTAGTGAGTGACCCTCTTTGGTGTAACTTAGTAACTAACTACAAGTAGTGAGCGTCTCTTACAAAATATGCACATACATATTTAACAAATTAACTCTAGGAAATGTATCTTGAATATGTTTTATTATGACATTCCCATGATTACCATTGTTTTAGATCTAAATATTGGACTCCCACGCTAAGTTTCATCATGTCATTAGTAATTCCCTAAAGGGTGAAGTAATCCTCCATTTGGGTGACCCATCTTGATGAGTTGAAACCATCAAAATTATTCAAGTCCACCTTATGACGCCATATGCTATCATTCATTAGTTTATTGTTATGCATACCTAAAGAGAGTTGTGGGTAGCTAAATTTCCTCAAGTTAGAATTTTCTTCCTAGTATGGCTCAATATAATGTGAAGTCCAATGTTGTTCTTGTAGTATACCTTGAGCTAGCACACCTAATAACTTCATAGTCAATATATTTTCAGTTTTAGCTAGTGTTTGCTATTTTTTCTACTCCTAATTCAAATTCTCTAGTTGATCATTCAACTTGATTAGTCCCATTTATTTTATTTTCCATTCTCATCTAACTTGATTAGTCCCATCTAGTTGCAAAAGCCAATCCAGCCAGTGGACAAGTCAAACCAATCTAGACCCATAATACACTATATATAAGCATGAGGAGGAGGGATTTTAACAATTCACTCAAGGGAAAATCATATCTATTGAAACAAATGAAGAAAAAAAGTTTTTATCGATTTCATATATCATGAAATGGAAGTGAGAAGAGGTTGTATTGGGGAGGTTATCTATGGAGGGGATTTTGACAAATTTTTAAATGATTTTGGCACATTTTTGAAGTTCTTTTTGGAATAATTATTGTATAATTTTGGAGCATATCTTGAATTTATTATTGTAGAATTTTGGAGTATATCTTGAAGTTATTATTGTATAATTTGGAGTAGATATTGAATTTATTCTTGTAGAAGTTTGGAGAAGATCTTGAATTTATTCTTGTATAAGTTTGAAGAATATATGAAAGGTATTTTTGTAGAAGTTTGGAGAAATCTAAAGTAGACCTTTGGTTATTGTCTTGTACGTGTTTTAGAGCAGCCTTTTTTACTTTTCCTTGTTGCATATTTGTAGTTGATTTGGATCAACTCTTGTTGACCTATCCCTAAGTCTTGTGGAAGTAGCTCTTATTGCAGATTTGTAAAAAAATTAAAGCAACTCTTGTTAAAGAAGCTGGGAGACATAATTAAAGGTTAGTGTAAGGGCACTTGTAGTTGCATTGAAGGTCATGATTACAGTGACATACTTATTGGGGCAAATCTGAAATTAAACTTGTTGTAGGAGAGATAGTAGTGATTGAATGTTGTAATTGTATCATTGTCCCTAGTAGAGGAGCCCAAGATTTAATTATTTTTATCTTTTATTCTATATGATGGTAGGATGGTGCTAGGGAAGGAAGTTTTATCTGCCTTCATGAGGTTTTCTCCTCCTTCTAGTAGATGCTGGTAAACCAGGGGTTGTATCTCCTTCCAGTACTTGTTGGTAAATATATTGAGGTTGTAGCCCTTTCAGTTGTAGCTAGGAAACTGGAAGTTGTAGTTTACCTTGTAATAGAAATATATTTTTCATATATTTCTTGTGTTCCTTTAGTGTGATATTATTTTTTAATTGTTTTTATACGTAAATTTTTGAAATTTATGAAATAATGATTCACCCCCCTAAGTATTTCCAACAAATGGATGCAAGTAAAAAGGAGTGAAACCTATGGCTTGTGGGATGCTTCAATGCACAAACCCTCTCTAATTATTATCTCTCTATTATTTATCAACTACTCTACTCATCTATGGAAAAAAATGCACTTGAATATAATGGAACATATTTTCCTCCTAGTGGCCCAATTATAACGCAACTCGATAGCCTAATAGTGGTCAATTTTGACTCCTTCAACTCTTAATTAGAGTTACAATATGGACTCTTATAAAGTATTATTCATCATGATCACGTGTTTGGCTCCTTTAGCATGAATAAATAGGGTTGAAATAGCATTACAATGGTTTAATAGGAAGGTAGACTTTTGGGTGGCATAATTTTTTATATAGACTTAGATTGAGATGATTATTGCATTGTTGGAAAGGTATTTGTGTGTAGGATAGTTCTAGGGGGTAAATTTATTAAGAAACAAAGTTTTACCCCTAAAAAATTATGTTTAATTCCTCAATCTACTTCCATAAGGTTTCAAATCCCAATTCTCCAAACTATGACCTAGCTATAAAAATGGTCTTGTGAGTTGATTCCTCCACTTTTTCCACTTTTAAAGCCTCAAGATGGATTAAGAATAGTATAATGATTCAACATAAATTATTTATGGGTTTTGAGTTGATAGTCTTCCATCTGAAGTTTGACATTTTTACATCTACCCCCACATTTCATTTCATCATATCTCCATTGACGATCATGATTTTAAAGTTGTACACTAGGTGTACAAAATAATGGGTCTATTCTTCCACTCTCTTGTAAATGAAGTTTTGAGTACCACCACTATCAACTATGACTACAACTTTATGGTGCTTGATGTAACTCATGAGTTTCACTGTTTATGGATTTGAAATGATTGATAATGCAATATGTATTATGGAAATTAGGAGCTCTTCATGAGGAAACAAAGGTTCAATATCTACTTGAATCCAAGAGTTGGTGTCTTCAACTTGTAACTCTAGTGTCTCTTTGGTAGGTATATATTCAGCTAGGTGTTGTGTGGTCATATTAGTTTGGAACAATTAATGTTCTTTACACCTATGATAGGGAGCATAATTTCCATCACAAATATATCAAAGTACATGTCTTTGTTGATCTATCATTTCTATTGGAGACAACCTTTGTACTTTCAGGGGATGAGTATGGCTTGTGCTTGGGGAATTACCCTGAGAAGGACTAATGCAGGGAATGAATGTTGGTTTCTTAATTTGTGCATTAATCACCATCTCTCCTTCTTGTGCTCTCTTGATTACTTATAACCATGTTACAAGACACTACATTCTAAGTTATGCTCGAATATGTTCCTTGAGGCCACTAATGTAACATTATTTATAGAAGGAATTCGTTAAGTTCTATCGATGGATGGATAATTTCTCAAAGGATTTCCTAAAGTTAGTGACTGACCCTCTTTTGTGTAACTTAGTAACCGACTACAAGTAGTGAGCGTCTCTTACAAAATATGCACATACATATTTAACAAATTAACTCTAGGAAATGTATCTTGAATATTTTTTATTATGACATTCCCATGATTACCATTGTTTTATATCTAAATATTGGATCCCGACTCTAAGTTTCATCATGTCATTGGTAATTCCCTAAAGGGTGAAGTAATCCTCCATTTGGGTGACCATCTTGATGAGTTGAAACCATCAAAATTATTCAAGTCCACCTTAGGAGAATGAAGCCATATGTTATCATTCATTAGTTTATTGTTATGCATACCTAAAGAGTGTTGTGGGTAGCTACATTGCCTCAAGTTAGAATTTTCTTCCTAGTATAGCTCAATATAATGTGAAGTCCAATGTTGTTCTTGTAGTATACCTTGAGCTAGCACACCTAACAACTTCATAGTCAACATATTTTCAATTTTAGCTAGTGTTTGCTATTTTTTCTACTCCTAATTCAACTTATCTAATTGATAATTCAACTTGATTAGTCCCATTTAATTTATTTTCCATTCTGGTCTAACTTCTTAAACTAGTTTCCCAAGTTAGTTAACCTATCTGAAGAATAATTTTGTTCATGTTGTTTGGGGATGTATGAGGTGGTTTATGGCTATCATGGTTACCCTTCATGGGCGAGATTATTGGAAAATTTTATTGGGTCCTAGTTACAAGGGATTTTCAAGTGTCATAGCTCTCTGATATACATGAGGGGTATAATAGTAGTACTTAAACCAATATCTTAAGGCACTAATTGAGGAGGCTTAACCATGATCTTAATTGTACTACTAAACTACCTTAGTACTAGAGAGTGGTTTGTGAATGATGTTCTCAAAAAGGGAGTTTCAAGTGCTATAAATCTGATATACATAAGGGGTCCAATGGCAGTACTTAGCCCAATATTTCAATGCACTAATTATGGAGGCTAAACCATGATCTTAGTTGTAATACTCAAATGTAATAGAGTGGTTTGCAAATTATATTCTCAATGTACTATAACAATACAACAAGTGATTAGCTTATCTAAAGCTAGTTCCAGGTATACTTAGGGGACTTTCTATATACCTAAATATTCGCGGAAAGGATATTTCATATACAAGTATTTTATGATGTGAAATTACTCGAAGGGGTACAAATAGGGGTTACAAGGATTTCCAACATTGTGATTCTACTTATATTTCCTACATGAACTCTTCCCGTAATACAATTTTACCTGTTGAATGATAGAACATTGTGTTATATAAAGATTCTAGAACAAGGCTCTAAAAATATAAAAAAGTAAAAATCAGCTTGCTAACCCAAGAAAAATACCTTAAAATTATCAAAAAATAACTTGTGTAAGGTAGAGTTTGAGGATGAAAATTTAAAATGATTACAACTTCTGATATATTTCAAGAATTGGCTATTATGTCCCTAATTATGAAATGCCACACCTTTTCTAGATCTATTGGAAATGGTTTGATTGAAGTTTATGTTCTCTATCAAAATATATCCAATATATGAAATTCAAAACCATCACTAGGAAAATCCCTAAAAAGTTATTGATTTTAAATTATGAATAACTTCACTTATCGAACTCTATTTTGAATGATTTTTTTATTTATTTCATTGGGTGTTTTTTAAGAGGAATTCAATTATGATAGTGGATTATCCAAATTTTACATAAAAAGTTTTATAAATCAACCTATTTTTTTTGTCCTTTTTTTACATCAAAAAATCAATAAAATGGACTCAATTTGTGCCCAAAAATTCTCTCACTTCATGCCCAAGAAAGAGCTCTAATACTACTTATAGTGTAATTCATACAAAATATAGTGCAAAACTCAAGAACATAAGGAAAAAGAGAGATAAACCTTAGAAAATATTTATTTGATAATAGAAAATGGGTAATTGTGTTCACTTTTCTCTTAAAGGGGTCAACCTCCAAGATCACAACTCCAAATAAAACAATAATTATTAATGAATTATTACATAACATTTTACTTTAAATATAGTTATCCTTAGAGAATCATACCTATGGGCCCCTTATAAACAAGCTGAACCAAGTAATTTGGGTCTTATCAGTAAAATGTACCATTTTTACAACAAATGACAATAAATTAACTATTTAATGGGTATTATTCAATGGATACAGATATATACATTAATAAAGTATGCAAGGGGGTTAGGGTGGGACCCTAACATTTTTTTTTACAATTTGAATGAAAAAATAATATTAAAAAACACCTTGAATAGGGTGTTTCTCAGAGGACATCTTGGGGAGGAGGGTACTCCCACAACCCCACCATGCATTGATGCATGGGAATTGGTATTACACCCCCACCCTCACCAATGTATCATTTATCACCCAACAACCTTATCAAAGAGTTGGTGTTGGAGATCACAAGCATCCATTTCACTATAAGGTAATGGGTTAAATTCTTGTTTTAATTGGAGGTTAGGTTAATCCATGGCCTATGCTATGGAGGATCATGGTCTTAAAATGGCCTTGTCCTAGTTGCATAGAAAATTAAAACATGTCACTTTAGGCAGTGAATGGAGAAAATTCTCTTTCATGGTCTCAGATGGCATCCGAGAGGCAATCCCATAATAATCAATACCACTTGCATAATGACATTATGGCTTCTCAAGGTGTAGGAATTCTCCAAAAATGATGCCTCCTAGTGAGTATCAACCTCCATGGTCTATTTATTCTAGTTTCTCAGTTGCTTTTTAGCTCGCCTGTTGTTTGTTTTCGTGTGAGGACTTTGTATCAATCAAGTTCTCTTCGTTCTTACTTTTTAAGGGGCTCTGTCTCTCCTACTATTTTACTCTTTTCTTCCCCCTTCCCCCAATCACTTTTGGTAGGCACTCAATTGGTTCTATATTTTCTTGGTTTTCATTCCCTATGGCTCCCCACTTTTTTTGGGCTCTGACCCTAAGCATCTTCTGGTGGATTTCTCCCTCCCGAGTCTACTTGTTTTCTTTCCTTGACCGTCTAGCCTTTCCATCCCTCGCTATCTAGACTCGCCTCCTTCTACTTCCCTTCTCCTCCCTATTCAAAATTATTCCTTACTAGAGGGCACAAGTGTGAAGAGTAGCAGGTACTCATTGAGCTGAAGAGATGCCATAGGCCTAGTCCCTGTTGGGTGTGGAGCTTTATTATCTTCCTGATTGTTCAGAAGTTTTTTGTTTCAGTCACGTTGGATCCCTGTTCTTAATGGGGTGACAATGCCATCTGTATGATCGCCTGTCATGGGGGTCCAAGGGGAGGTAGATGAAGATTTTTATGAGCCCCCCCCGAAGCTAATATAGGTGAAAATTTTCCTTATAAAATATTTTAATTTCGTAGTCAATCCAGGACATTCATTAGGCATATCATTTGACAGTAGAAATTACGTTAATTTAGCGTTTTTTATTTTATCTAGAAGGAAACCCTCAGTTTATATGATGGAATTGCATTGCGGTTTTGTATTATGATTCTAAGCGAGAAAGAGAGAGGAGATTGTGTGAGAGTGAAAGGAATCTGTTGTAGGTTGTATCTCTTCATTTTGATGGATAATATAAAATGAAGGACTGGTTGTTTCTACGTGGACGTATCCCAAATTGGGTGAACCACGTGTATCTATGTCTATCTTGTTTTATGAATTTATGTATTTGTGTTTCTGAAATATTTTATGTGTTTCATTGCTTCATTAATTAATTTCTAATAATTGGTATTAGGGCTGAAGGTCTATTTGGTTGGTAAACTCATAGGAGAGAAGGGTTCTTGGTTCGAGTGGGAGCAATGGTGAAAGATGGTAGGTTTAGGGTTGAAAAATTCAATGGAAAAAACTACCAAATACGAAAGATGCAGATGGAAGATTATCTATATCTAGAAGGTTTTTTGTATTAGAAATATCTTTACCCACCATTGAGCAGAAAATCAAGGAAGATGACAAGTATGATAGATTAAGAATGGGATCTTCTTGATAGAAAGGCACTAGGAACAATACAGTTGTGTCTGGAAACATCAGTGCCATTCAAAATTTCGAAGGAAACAACAACAGAAGGTTTAAGGATAGCATTGGCCAAGCTATATTAAAAACCCTCAACCTCAAACAAGGTATTTCTTATGAAGAATTTATTTAATATGAAGATGTCAAAAGGTGGATCAGTTGCTGATCATTTAAATGAATTTAATACGGCTACCAGTCAGTTAAGTTCTGTAGGGGCAAATTTTGATGATGATTTTAAGGCTCTATTTTTTTTTTCTCATTGATAGATAGTTGGAATGGCTTAGTTATGGCTATCAATAACTTTGTCTTTGGATCTAGTACTTTAAATTTTAATGATGTTGTTGGTGTCATCCTTAGCAAGGAAATGCGATGGAAAAGCTCCGGTGAGACATCAGGTAATGCTTTGACTATAGAGACTAGGCGAAGAAAAATGGAAAGAGGAAGGAGCCCAGGAAATCACAGCAAGTTAAGAAAAGGGATATCCAAATCTAGATCAGGATAATGTGCTGGAAATGTGGGAAGAAAATACACTTGAAGAAATATTGCAAATCTCAGAAGGGAAAAGGAGGAGATGGACAGTAAGAGAACAATCATGAAGTGAATGTGACATGTGATGTTTTGCAATATGATTTGATTATTTCATTAGAGAATATTATTGATGCTTGAATGGTAGATTCAGGGGCTTCATTCCATGCCACACCTGATAGGAAACATTTTCATGACTATGTTTAAGGATATTTTGGATAGGTTCGTTTGGGTGATCATAAAATCTGTAAAATCGTTGGAATGGGTAAGGTTTTTATAAAGAAACACAATGGAAATAAATGGATATTAAAGGAGGTAAGGCATGTTACAGATCTAAATAAATATCTAATTTCAACAGGGTAGTCATGTGGTGAAAATTGTGTAACTACATTCACAGACAAAACCTGGAAGATCACTAAAGGAGCCTTGGTAATATCAAAAGGAGAAAAGGTTGGTACGTCGTATTTATGCAATGGTATTTCTATTTATGTTAATGCTTTAACCTCCACAGGAGAAATTACAAAATTGTGGCATCATAGGTTCAAGAACATGAGTGAGAAAGGGATGCAAATTCTTCACTCAAGAAATTTGTTACCAAGTTTGAAGCATGTTGATTTGGATTTATGTGAAAATTTTGTTACGGAAAACAAAAGAGAGTTATATTTCTTAGAGTTGGGAAGGAAAAGGAGAGAAAAAATTTAAATCTTGTGCATAAAGATGTATGGGGACCTTCTTAGGTATCATCTCTCAGTGGCTCTCGCTATTATGCTAATTTTATTGATGATGCAACTAGGAAAACCTAGATTTATTGTATTCATAATAAATATTATGTATTTGACACTTTCAAGAAATGGAAAGCTTTGGTTGAGAACAAGACATGAAATAAGTTGAAGTGTCTCATATCAGATAATGAAGGTGAATACTGTAGAAAATATTTTGATAAATATTGTTCATAGCATGGAATTTGTAGAGAGAAGACAATTCCAGGAACACCACAGGAAAATGGTGTGTCAAAAACGATGAACATGACAATCACAGACCGTGCAAGGTGCATGTGATTGCATGCAATATTTCCCTTAAAATTTTGGGCAGATGTTGTAGATAATGATGTTTATCTAATAAACAAAATGATCTAAATATGTGCAAACTAGTTTTGTTGTGCTATCTCCCTCATCAGTATTAAATAAATGTGTTTAGGATCATCTCAAATTAGCCAGTTATGTGAGGGTTTATGAGTCAATTTTAAGTGTCTTTTATGATCAAATAATTAAGTAAATTAGTTGTTAAAAACACATGTGCAACAAGTAAATTTCAGAGAAATAACAGACAACAAAGAAATTACACAATAGCTGATAAAGGAGTTCACCCCTCCTGGGCTACATCTCCATGGACCTGCTTCATTGGCTAGGCCCTCTTTGGATTAATGGTCAATTATGGTTACATGCACCTAAAATGATCCAATGTCTTTGAAACCTACTCCATTGGATTCAGAATACCCAAAAACCTCAAAATAGACTCTTCAAGCTCTGCAAATGGTCTTAAGGTGATTGTTACACCATTTTTTGGTCATCTAACCTATTATTATTAGATGAACCCAAGTACACCATGTAAGACCAATTTTACCCTAAGTAAAATTTCTTTCACGATATAAATAACTTATTTGGTCATATTTAACCCAAAACAAGGAAATTAATTAAATAAATCCTTATTTATTTCATTATTTCCTAAGAACAAGTTATTTAAATCATTATTTAAATAATATTTTTAGTTAAATTTGACTAAATCATACATAAATAATTAAATAAACCATTACTTATTTAATTATATTCCCATCATTCCCCTAAAATGATAAATAAATCATTTATTTATTTATTATTTATAAATAAAGGAATTGACCCAAGTCAAGAATCCTTTTCCCTCCAACAAATATAATAAAATATTCCTAAAAGGTGCTTCTAGAATTCGATTAATAATATTTTATTCATGCATCGAGTTCTAGACCGCCCCAATATTTTGTTATAAATAGGGGGGTTTTCCCCATTCATTAGTCACCTTCATTGCATTAGATCACTCTGGATCTACTCTTGGTCACCATTTTCCATTTTGCTTTGTGAACTCCCATTGAGTTCCATGTTTGCTTTTCTATATCCATAAGAGAGAGGAATGTTAAATCTGAAACACTAAGGACTTTCAAGAACCCATCCCACTAAGGAGAACTGGAAAACACCTTTCTTGTTTTCCTCTCAGGTGTCCCATTCTTTAATATAATATAAAATTCTGTTATTATTTCTTGTCTTGTCCATTGAATGCATGGAGCCATGTTATATTTTATCTGCTTAATATCTTTTATGCTTAGATCTGAATTTGTGCAGCGAACTTAAAGATATTTTTCAGCCATAATCAATGTTAGGGATATTTGTTATGCATAGCTAAAGTGATATTTTACAACGAAAGATTCATACTAACAATTGGCGACTCCACACAGGTTTTATTTTACGACCGCTATCGTTTTATATATTCCTGCATATCTAGCTGTTTCAGACCCTAGGGTTTCTCTTCCATTTTCTGTTTTTCTTATTTTTATGGTGTTTTTCACCCCTAAAACCCTCAAACAATCAAATTTTTAACTTCCGTGTGTTTTTGGCCTTATTGCGCAGGTGACAGACATCAGCCGTAGCTAAGACGACAAATTTTTTTCTGAAATTTGCCGCTGAGACAGCCGGATCTGCAAGTCGCACTTATCGGCCCAAAAAGTGCGACCTGAGATTGAGGACGCACTTTTCTACCCCAAAACTGCGACCTGGACTGAAAACAGGTCAGAACTTGCGACCTGCACTTTTTTTGCAAATTTTTCAGTACTTTTTCTGGGTTTGTCTGAAGCTTCTGTCAGGGTTTTCCAGCCTCCGTCTCTGCTCGTCTAGACCTGTTTCTGATCTGCTTCACTCAACTAAGAGGGAATCTTGCCCCTTAGGGCTCTAGTACCCTCCACTTTTTGTGGGAGAGTCTTTGCTATTTCAGAAGTCTGAATTTTCAGAGTTTCAACTTTATTTTTCTCAGATCTGATACCTCCTTTTCAGATCCCTTTAGATCAGCTCTTCTCCATCTCAAATCACCTCATATCATTTTTTTTGGGTTCCTTTCCACGGCCACCGCCTTGTCTCTTCTATTTTTAGCTAATCTCCTCCTTTTTAGCAGCAACCTTGCCTCTGCCTATTTGCTGTTCTCCGCACCACTTTTCAGCAAATTTCTCCTTTAGATCCCAGTCCCTCCTGACATTAGATCTATTGGCCTCCTTTTTGCATGCTTGGCTTAGTTTTTTCCCTCTTATAGACTAGTCTTGAGAGACCCGCCTTCTTAGGTTAAATTGATGCATTAGTAGCTGTTAATTTTCTGTTCTTTTCCTTTTATTTACTGCAAATTTATTTTCAGTTACACAGCACACTTTTTCTTTTACTCTCAAAACGTCTGGGTTTAAACAATTAAAATTAACGCACACCACACACTAACCCTAAGTGAAGAAGAGCCTGGTTAACACCGCCTGGAAACGACTTTAAAATCAATTGTCACTGCACCTCTCCGCCCTTGACCTCACTTGATTTTGTCCCTCCCTTCCCTTGTCGGTTTTTCTTCTTCCCGTCATCATTGCGCCCCCCAGGCGCTTCTCCCAGAGACTTCTTGGCCTTCACCCTCAGTTTCCGATCGGTCGACTTCCTCCTTCCCGTCATCCTCGAGTAAGTCCTCCCCTGAGTCCACACTCTGACTCTTCTTCTGATTGTTCGGGTTCTCCCCCTACTTCTGGTTCTCCCTCTCTTACCTTCACCATGTCTAGTTCAAGACCTAGCCCTAACCCCAGTTCTACCGCTGGGTCCATTTCCAGTGGAACCACTACGGGACCTACCTCGACTGCCCCATTACTTCCTTATATGGCCGGCCTCAGTCTCCCCAATTTCAATCAGCTGATTAATGATCCTATTTGCCATGATGTTAGTTGGCCTGCTATGCCAACCAAGCTCCCCTCCGACATTCCCAAGTTCGAAGGCCTTGCTAGTGAAGATCCCTCTAACCATATCCGATCTTTCCACATGTGGTGTTCCTCCAATTCCATCACCGATGACTCCATCCGTCTTCGTTTGTTCCAATGCACACTTATAGGTGAAGCTTCTAAGTGGTATGTTGACCAGCCCGCCTCTTCCCATACCACCTTTGTGACCCTTTCCCGTGCCTTCTTATCCTATTTCCAGCTTCTCCCTCGTTATGACACCAGTATCGAACTTTTGACTTCTTTCCGTCAATCGTCTGCGACCCGCCTATTCGATCATGTTAAAGAATGGCGGAGAAGAAAGAGCCTATGTCAAGCCACTACCTTCAAAGACCGTGTCTACATGGACTGGTTCCTTAGATCTCTCTTACCCCCCATCGGCAAAGACGTCGCATCCCATTTTACTCAAACCAAAGAAGCCGCCCTCCAAATAGCCTTGAAATATGACCTGATCTATGCTCAATCTGGTTATGTTTATACCGTCCTTCCTGACCTCCCCAGACCCGGTGGCACTAACACACCGGGGGCACCTCATGCCGTTGATGGTATTGTTGGAGCTCTCTCTCATCCATCCGCTCAACTTCCCATGAGCTATGGTTTTCCTTGGGGAGGGCGCACCACCTCCTGCACTTCTCCCCCTCTCGGTAGCACACATCCAGGATCCGGCATGCCTCCTCTTTCTGCCCAACCTTCAGTTTACCCCACTATTACCCAACCTCATTATCATCCATATCCACAGCTTAGTGCTCCAGCTCCTCTAGCATTCGCACCCCCGCCTCCCTTGTCTTCTCAACCCCCGCAACAGCTGTCACCGCCCCCTCAAGAGAAAGTGGATGCACAGCAGGGATTTGTGGCTACCCAACCATTTCACAGACCGGTAACCACTCAACCCCCTCCATTTGGTACCTCTGATTACCAGATCCTCATGATGAACTCTGACCAATATATAATCGTCGACCTTAACCTCCAAACTCAGTCCAGTCCGTACCCCTAGCCTCTTGCTCCATCTATCTCCGAGTCATCTTCTTCAGGTTCTATAGAGTCTCTTTCGACAACTACTAGTCCCTTGCATATCCCTCCGCCCAAAGTCAAGGTTCATACCAATATTCCTAAGTGACCATTACATCGAAATGCTGCTTCTGACCGAGCTGCCCATTCATATAGCATAGTAGATGAGCTAGCCCAATCTCCTGCTGCCATTTCAACACTGGAACTCCTCTGGTCGTGCCCCTCTCAAAGAAAAGCTCTACTATCTGCCCTGGGTGCTGTAGATCCCGCCGATGACCAATTGATTATTTTCGACGCCCATCAGTTAGAGTCTCCCCCTTTTCCTGCTTCCGTAGTTTTCCAAATCCCAGTCAAAATCCGGAACGCTCACATTTCCCGGTGCATCATTGATGAGGGGGCATCCACCTGTGTGATGTCCGCTTCGGTTTGGAAACAACTTGGATCTCCTGCGTTGGCCCTTCCCACGATCACTCTTCGTGCATGGGATGGCCATGCCTCCCAGCCCATTGGCCTTTTCCGTAACTATCCTATCACCCTTGTGGGAAAGACTGTCTGTGTTGAAGTTGAAGTTATCGACGCCCCTCTTGACTATAACATTATTTTGGGGCGTAGTTACACCTATGTCATGTCTACCATCCCATCCGTAGTCCACCGCAAGATGTTTTTCCCTCATAATGGAAATATAGTCACAGTTGACCAATTGACCTATCATGAGCCAAAATCTCAGACTCCCCCTGAGTCGATCATCTCTTCTGTAGCCAATAAGCCAACCGTCGATTCTTTGACCAGTGTCTCCCTCGGCATCTACAAAGACTCCTCCTTGCTTGGAAACTTCCATGGTCTCCCTCCTCCTCTTGTCTCGGATCCCAGCTCAATGAATGTTTGCATGATGCAATCGTCTCAGGCCGACCTCACACCGCCCGTCTTGGCTAGTCAGCAACCTCAACCTTGCCCGCCGCAACCCGTTCCTATCCCTTTGCCTCCACCAGCTGGACCTCTCCCTTCTGACCCTTCTCCTACTACTGCTACCCATGTGCCTCTCTACCCTCCTGGGTCGGTACCACCAGGTCTCAACCATCTTGGAGCTGTCCCTCCTGACCATTACCCCGCTGGTCAGATACCATTCCTAGACCCCCCACCCAGAGTGTACACGGTCCCTGTCATGGCCACCCTCTCTCTTCCTAACCTGACCCTTGGGATTCTTATCTGGTACCTTGATCCTCCAGCCACTACCCAACCTGTTCAACCCAAACCTTATCTTGCTTTGACCCTGGTTCAATCGGTCCCCAAGAATTCTCCTGCTGCAACAGTGCCTCAGTCACCTCAACTGGACCCACCGCCTGTTGTGACCGCGTCGGGTAAGAATGGTAAAGCTCGTAGGGGGGCATCAAAGGACAAAGCTGCCCCGACAAACCCTGCCCCTCCTCGTCCTCCAAAGCATCCCATACAGTGTGCTTTGTGTGATGTTGTTGGTCACACCACCCATACCTGTCCTGAACTGCCTCATCTCAAGCCCATGGTTAATGTCGCGTTCCCTGAAGCCTTTGTTTCTTCCACGACCGCAGCCAAGAACCCCAAGCCTATTCACACCAACCACCCCTATGCTTTGTGTGATCTCCATGGCCATTACACCCACCTTTGTTCCCGCCTCAAGGACTTCCGCATCTCTTTAGCCGCGGTCCGCCAATTTGAGGCCAAGCGTAATGAGTCCACCTCTCCCTTATTTGCACATTTTGCTTCGGTAGAACTACCGGACATGCCTGCTCCCATTGACATTCCCCCTCCTGATGTCAAGATGATGGAGCCTTCGTCCACCATTTTCTACCTATCATCATCCATGAGACCCTCGGGGAACATTCCCTCTGAATCCTCCCCTGTTGTTTCACTTGACCTTCCTTCGGCGATCACCTTGGGCTCAACATTTGTAGATCCTTTACCTACTTACTCCTTTTTTCCCCCTTGTGACGACACGCATGTGACCCTCTCTTCTCATGATGATGAGTCAGGAAGCTTCGCCGTGTCAAGCGGTCTTTCTTCCACCAGTCACCCCATCTCTTATCAAGATGATGACATTATGGAAGAAATCACCACCCCTAACTTTATCTATGCCCCTTTACATCGAACCCATGCGTTCACACCACATACACCTTGTGGCCATTACATTGAAACCCAATGTTTGAGTAAGGGGGCACCCATATTTAAGAGGCCAAGAGATGCAATTCTCTACAACTCTCCTAGTATATCTGGTCGTGCCGACTTTAGTACCATTATTATTCCACATTTAGAAAAACCTCTAAAGTCCCATATCACTTCAGATCACTCTCGGGATGATACCCCTTATCGTTCCTTTATCTTACATCAGCAACCCAGTCTTTTCGACCTTGTTGTTGACCAACCTATATGTTTTCTAAGAGAGAATCAGTTCCTTATCTCCAAATCCTCTGTTTGGGATAGTGGCACCAGGTATGCCAACCCAGAAACTTAAAGTCCATTTGATTCATATATGCAGTACTAAACGAGATTGGTAATCCTCCATTTCCTTTCTCAAACTGCATAACCATAACGAAAACAAATGGTGCACCACATCATTAAAATGTGTTTAGCTCCCCTTTTCCTAAATACATTTTGGCATGACCACAACATGCTTGGGGGCACCTAGGCCCCTCAACCATACAAATCCTAGATCTCAGCCAAAAAACAACACTGAAACCCCCTTTCTCTGACAGGTCGCACTTTTCAGGTCATTTCCTGGGACAAGTCACATTTTTCTGCCCAGTACCTGCTACCCAGGTCGCAGCATAGACCCCCAAAAGTGCGACCTGGCCTGTTCATAAGCTCTAGGTACATGTTAGTTTTTAGTACCTTGATACTTCACCAGAACCCATTGTGTCCACGAAGTGTCTATTCACCTCTTCTCCAAATTGGATTTCTTCACTTACAACACTTTTCTTTGGGCATCGCTTGGCCTCCATATTTATTCTTGTTTGTGTCGATTTCTGTCATGAGATACCATTTTGTACTCATGTTTTTTGGGTCCCCCTTGGACCTTTCATCATTTCTTCATCATCATTAGTGACTATTTGTTCGTCGCTTTACTATTTTCCCTCATGCCTTAGTCGGGGTTCCCTTATTGCCTCACCTATGGCGGCCCTACTTCTGTCGACATTAGCTCATTTACTCCAGAAGTCAGGTCTAGGGGGAAATATACCTTGGTTCGAGCTCTTCCTAGCATGATCGTGATATATACACTTGATGGTCCAGTGACGCAACAAAAAATATTCGTGATTCCCAGGCATGTGTGAGATGTCTCAACCCTCATGAGGGGGTGGCCTTGCAGGTAGCCCCCCACATGCCCGGCTGACTTCATTTCCACCCTTGATGCAGCTCCTCCCATTTGATGATATCAGCCTCAACCGCTTGCGGCGCCTCTTCGATTTGCACGTATCAGTCAGAGTTTGCGAGCCCTTCCCTGCGTGTAGGGGGCATTTGGGTGTACTTGTATCTCATGTACTACCATATTATGGTATAAGTCTTGACGATTATTCCAGGCATCACATGTATGTGGGATTCACCATGTTATTTATCTGGCTCATGTTAGGCCAGCACATGCTTCATTATTGCATTCCGTGGTTTTTCGGGCACCTTATTCTTTGTACTTATTGCATTCCATGGTTTTCTGGGTGCCTTATTCTTTGTACTTTGTCTCGGAGGGCATAGGTATGCCTCCCCCGCCACCTTTAGCACAGGTACCACTTCATAGATACTTGTTGCACCTGTAAGTCTCGTCTCCTCAGGGTCTAGTCCTTTAGCACATCAGACAACATTACACTTCTCTATCTCACTTCCCTTTTGATATCTAGTGATTGAGTTCTTACAACGTACTTCCGTCATACGATTTGCTCCTAACACTCGTATGTTGGGGGGAAATATGTTACACCATTTTTTGGTCATCTAACCTATTATTATTAGATGAACCCAACTACACCATGTAAGACCAATTTTACCCTAAGTAAAATTGCTTTCACAATATAAAATAACTTATTTGGTCATATTTAACCCAAAACAAGGAAATTAATTAAATAAATCCTTATTTATTTCATTATTTCCTAAGAACAAGTTATTTAAATCATTATTTAAATAATATTCTTAGTTAAATTTGACTAAATCATACATAAATAATTAAATAAACCATTACTTATTTAATTGTATTCCCATCATTCCCCTAAAATGATAAATAAATCATTTATTTATTTATTATTTATAAATAAAGGAATTGACCCAAGTCAAGAATCCTTTTCCCTCCAACAAATATAATAAAATATTCCTAAAAGGTGCTTCTAGAATTCGATTAATAATATTTTATTCATGCACCGAGTTCTAGACTGCCCCAATATTTTGTTATAAATAGGGGGTTTTCCCCATTCATTAGTCACCTTCATTGCATTAGATCACTCTGGATCTACTCTTGGTCACCATTTTCCATTTTGCTTTGTGAACTCCCATTGAGTTCCATGTTTGCTTTTCTATATCCATAAGAGAGAGGAATGTTAGATCTGAAACACTGAGGACTTTCAAGAACCCGTCCCACTGAGGAGAACCGGAAAACACCTTTCTTGTTTTCCTCTCAGGTGCCCCATTCTTTAATATAATATAAAATTATGTTATTATTTCTTGTCTTGTCCATTGAATGCATGGAGCCATGTTATATTTTATCTGCTTAATATCTTTTATGCTTAGATCTGAATTTGTGTAGCGAACTTAAATATATTTTGCAGCCATAATCAATGTTAGGGCTATTTGTTATGTGTAGCTAAAGTGATCTTTTACGACGAAAGATTCATACTAACAGTGATCTAGATATGGCCTCCTCTCCTGGTGGCCCTAGGCTTCTTTAATATTCAAAGTGGAAATATCACTTACATAAGTGCTCCTTTGCCTCTACAACCTGCATCATCATGCTCAAAGCATCCAAATCATCTAGGATTAACTCTTTCTGAGCCTAATTTGGTCAAAAAATGCCAAATTTATGGCTTCTTCAATTTCTCCTAGAAAAACTGCTCCAAATCTGGAGAAACTCCTGTTAACTCCACTAATTCTGGATTTCCTGCTGAAATTGGCAAACTCTACTAAAATTATCCGCAATTAAAGGTTAGATTTGTTAGTGGTTAAGCACAATGAATGGAGGTTTAATGTGCTAAGCACATTTTAAAATAATCCATATTAACAAATGGATTAGTGCGTAATCAAACATGGTTATGCACATTTAAATATGTGTTAAGTGTTAATCTACGCACATTGAAATCTGGCCTCTGTCGTGGTCACTTTGTGTGGTTCTATGGAATGTGCGTTGGGGCTGGCCCCACTTACCTCCGCTATACACCTTTCTTAAACTCAAATACAATATGTGCCCCATACTTATTAAGACTTAAGGCACGGTGTAATGGTAAGCTATTTGGTTTGTGTGGGGGAGGTCATGAGGTTGACACCGACTTCCGCCCTTCTGCTATAATTTTTTCCACATACATATAAAAATGATATTTGACCATACCATAACCAAAACATTTCGGCCTTTGGGAGGGGCATGTCGCGGCCTTCGAGCTAGCCACGTGTCAGCATCCCATTGGTTCATAAAAAAACCAATCACAAATTGCCAATGAGCCTAGAGTTTCAACCAAACATAGCTTGACACATGTCAGCTTCCCATTGGGCTGGAGAAAAGTCCATTTTGACCAAAGTTTGACCCTATTTGACTTTTTTTGAAAATTTGCTTGTTTGGTCAAGTGGACAACAAGCTCTAACTTTCACATACAAAGTCGGTTTGTGATGAAACAAAGTGTGCCAGATTCCTAGAGACGAGACCTATCTGGTCGTTCTAGTTTGGAATGATTTTGAGCACTTTTATTTTTTAGCAAATTTTTGCCCCCAATTCAGTTTCCAATCACTCCTTTCCACTGACAGGATTTTGGACCCACAAAAGTTGGTTATTTGATGAGAGATGAATACTCCTCTCTTTCCCAAGTTCTATTAACTTGATTCTACTTGGAAAAATATCCATGACAACCGCTTGGGTTCATTGACATGCCTTGCCTTGCAAATGGCTTGGAACTTAAACTAATGTCCTCCTTTCGCTGCTGACCCAATCCAACACTTGTTTGATTCTTGCTGACTGATTAAACACCTTTATGTACCAAATTGATCCCTCTGTGCTTGGAAAACTAACGGATGGCCTTGCCACTGAGAATCATGTTCCTCCTTTTCAAAAACATGCATTCGATGCAAGCTTCTCCTTGGAATCCGCTTTCCCAAGTTAAGCCCATCTGAATGAAATACAACAATGAGTTCCAATATTAGTAATAACAAGAAAAGAAATGACCATTCCTTTTACCTCCACAGTTCCAAATTCCACATCTAGAAGAATACATTCACCATCTCTTTTGCTTCTTGGCATCAACACATCAAATGGTATACAATGGCTGCTATTTTGGTTGCAAAATTTTGGCATCTTGTCCACTTTTTGCTTTTTGATTCCATCATCCTCTAGTATTGACATGCTGCTCATGCCATGATTTGAGAATGAAGCCTAATCATGAGCCTCTCGCTCAAGAGTGGACCTTCCAAAATTCTACGACATCTTGTCACAAGAAAAACCATTAACTTTGAAATGCCTCATGCAAGAAACACAACTTGATGACCTATTATTTTTCCTCCTTCAAAGCAACGAATTTCGCATCCCGTGAAAATCACCATGCATTCTTACATCTTGGTGTAAAAAACCATCGACTAAGCACAAGTAGAAAAAACATGCCTCTTCAAGAAACTGACTCTCAAGTCAAACAAAACCATGTACAACAACTTGACGATTATTTTCATAAACAACAAGAATTTAAAATCTCATGAAACAATTTGTCAACATCTCCCTTTCATCTTTTGGAGACAAAATCAACTCTTGCAAGTCGATTATGACATGCATGTAACACGCAATTGACCAACGCAAGTGTTGGGCTAGAATTGTGAATTACAGATAAAACACGCTTCCCTAGACATGTGCTGGTCTAGAACAACAGATTAAAGACTATACAACTATTTCTCCTAACTAAGATAAAACACACAGAAAGGATTAGAGGCTTACTTGTGATCTAAGTGCTTCTAAATGGTTCCTTCTGTTGCTTCCATTGCAGCTTCAAATTCCAACGGTTTGTGCGAAATGCTTCCTGCAAGAATGAACAGTAAATAACAGAAGATAGCAATAATACAGATGTCTATTCAAGTTAGTTTTCTAAATCAATAAAGCATAAACCATATACATCAACTAAGATCTTGCAATATGGACAATCAAAGCCAATACAGATGCATATAGGTAAAAATAAGTTGTACTCTTTATTAATGATAGAAGGAGAGGTTATAACCAAGTGACTGATTTGAATTGACCCTTCTAGCAATGGTCTCGAGCCTCATCATAGTATAAATCTCTCTAACAATAGCTATACAAATCTAACTCTCAATTGAAAATTCACCAACATCTCTCTACTCAAATTCTTCCCTTCTAAGCACTCAGATCTATGCTCAATTTATAGAGAAGCTGAAGGTTGTTTTGCAATAAATGACTTTCCAATAATAGGAAAGACATGTTCCCAATAGTGTAGATGTCAAATGGACACTTGGATTCGAAGCTTGACACATGTGAGCTCTTCTAGAAGGCACTGGCCAAGTGGAGATTCCAGAACAATGAGAATTTCTCTCCCAATGTGACCAACGCACTTGTGAATGTCGAGAAGTGCTTTGTAGAGCAGCCTTGCATGGGGCTACCTGCATATGCAATGCACTTAGCCCCTTTAGAGACTACGTTGGTGAGCTCTCATATGCTATATAATAAGCTTCAAACTTTGGAAACCTTTGCTTGATGAAAGTATTGCTTGATTTGTCTTGTTCCTGTCTTAGGGCATGTAGCAACTTGAAATGATAGGGAGTGATAGACCCTTAATCATTGGTCCTGGAGATGATGCCTAGTTAACCAGTTCAATTTGGGCACCATTCCCAATGACCTATAACAAATTTCCCCCTAAAGCATGAAGTCGAAATAATAATAATAACTTTTGATTGAGATGATTTACACTGTGATGGGCTGGAGATGAAGCAGAGTGGTCACCTGCATCAATATTACAATATATTACATTATGATATATACTCTTTGATCATTATTGCTGAGGGTAGGCATTCCCATTTTCAGCACAAAAACAATCTAATAACATGTACATAATTCAAAAAGACGTCTTCATTGGAATGTTGCCCGATGCAAACATGCCTATAGATATAGGCCCATGTTTGGATGAAAATCTGTATATAAGGTCACTGTACAGATGATGTGTACAACAATCCTAAAATCACAGCCTGGATGGATGAAACTAGATCTGGGGTCTTCTTATCTCGTTCACTCGATCAATCGGGTATAAGTCTAGCCATGCGAATATATGATTTGTATTCGAACATGGAAAGACATCGTTTGATTACCAGCCAATGATGTGAGCTATTAACAAACACGAGAGAACCACCATTAATGTCAATGGCCCTCAAGGTACTGTAGTACATTTTGTAAGGTGTGAATAGATGATTTGATGTCGAACGCCAAACAAAATCTTTTAGTCAAAGATCTAGAAGCGAGGATCTTGTCGATGCTGTAACAAGCCTCATGGTACTAGAATCTGATGTTTCTAAGTGAACTTCCTGGATATTGATTTGTCATCGACAAGAAGCCACCTTATTGCGAAACAGGAGTTACTAATTTCAGAGACAAAGGTATGACTTGATATAGAAATTTTTAGGGATGACGGTCATGAGAATGAAGGTTTATGAGTATTGCAGAAGGATGAAGTATTCACTGGATGACTTCTCTTGAACATATCGGTGACACTGTGTTGAGTTGGCAGCATTGACCCAAAACCGAAGTGAAGGTATGATGAACCATAGGTGTGCATGAACCGTCAAGAAGATTACCCAACCCAAACAGTCACAGACATGGAGTGAAGGAAATTTCATGTTCATGAGCAACTTGCTACCATAAAGAATTCTTGCTCATTTTTCCCAAATTTTCCCCGGTAATTTGTCGACCAGTAACTCTTTATTTTTTAACAGGCTTGAGGAGGATAACATTTTATTGATCTACAATTAAACCCTTTGGGCGAATAAAGTATCTCTATTTAATAATTTAACGAGTCTGGTAATGAATGAAACTAGATTCTTGCCATGATCAACAAGCCCATTGTTATTTTATGTTTTAACGAGCTTAACGACATTGATAGCCCAATCCGTTTTCGTATTTAGAGAGTTTTAAAAAGAGGATGAAAGAAAACTCCATAAGTACTTTTTTGTAAATTTGTCACTCAGACCCGAAAAAGTGTAAAATAATATTTGAGAGAACCTCTTTGGTCATGTTTAACCAAGGTATTACTTTTTCGTAAATAATCTATCTCAGTTTGGAAAGGGGTTAAACTTATATTGAGTAGATATCAATTCATTTACTTTTACAAGCTCGAAAAGAAAAGTTCTCGACAATCTTTTCACATTATCAGAGTCTGAAAATAGATGAAATAAGACTCCAGGGGTTCCTTTTTCGCTGTTATCAAAGCTCAAAAAAGAGATAAAAGTGTGCTTCAAATCCTTTTTCGTTTTTAACAAAGCCCAAAAAATAAGGATAAAAAGTATGCTTTGTGGTCAAATCATTCTTGAAATAAATCTGCATGACTAATCTGTTCATCAATTGTATTTCCTGTTCAGAACAACAACAAATGAATTAAAATACCTGTTTCATGATAAAAAGAACATAACAAAACTATATTCATAGCAATAAATTTATCTTGCAAATAATTAAATGACTATTAAAAGTAGTTTCACTATTGATTTTTACCATTCCATAGTTACCATTTGTATTTTGGAGCTCTGAACCTGATTTTCCCCCCGAACTTTAGTCGTCGATTGCGATCATTTCTATGGACGGATTTCATCGCCGTTTGATCTAGGTTAGTACCATGAACCTCCTCTTTCCTTTGGTGTTCATTTCATCTCCAATTTCTGCAATTTTTTAGGGTTTTAAGGCCCCTAGGGTAAATTCTGCCCAAATTGAGGGCAACACACCCCTGAATGTCGAAACCTGCGTTGCATAGCAGGTACACTGAAGGGTACTTGCATGTGCAATGCATTGTCTCTTGTTAGGGAGTGCATTGGGTGTAGTTCAAGTTTTTTATTTTCATGTTATGCCAAAAATTTGCTTAGTTTTTTGCAATGAATGGAATCTAATGGATCTTATGGTTGTATTTTAGGTTTCCATCATATTACAATGATGATTACATGGAGGGAAAGAGAACATGAAGAACAAGATATGATTGCCTTAAATGATCCGGGTACTGTAAGAGCCCTAAGAGATTGTGGATTGCTTAAGTACTTCAAATTGTCGGGAATGAGGCAACAAATATAACTCTTGGAGTTCTTAGTTCGAGCATGGGATTTGATGATAGAGGCATTTCATATTAAGAACCAAGTGGTTCCCATAATAGTTGAGGATGTGTATATTCTCACAGGTTTTTCGAGGACAGGTTTTCCCATTTCACTCTTAGGGTCTACCGTTGGAGGAGAGACAGTGAGGGATTATATTCTATAATATTTCTATCCAGGGGAAGAACCTGGAAAATATGGAAAAATAAACATCCGGGATGTCAGAGATTTTCCTTTGAGAACTATCCTTTTCACGATCTCTAAACTTGTTGGCACCGTTACACTACATGTAGCGAATAGATTGTATATGTAGTATGCACTAGAGTGCTTAGAGCCAACAATATTCAACTGGTTTGAAGCTGTTATTTCTTAGATAAAGGAACAACTGAACAAAGAAAAGGGAGGAAGGAAGAAGAATTTAGTTATGGTTAAATCCTTATATCCTTCGCTTTGGAACAGATTCCACTGATGCAACCACAACATGTGACACTGGATATAGCTAGTCCTAGAAATCCTCATATGCAGAGATGGGTAGAACTCATGGGTTGGCATGTAGGCCAATCAGCTATTGTGTTTTCTACTGCATTCTTCACCTGGTTCCAGTGACAGGTCGTCGCCATCGATGAGTACGCATACGCAGGTGTTGACTTTCGAGGAGATCCAGATTTAGCATTACCAGAAGGCACTCAGTGGGGTCCAAAGGGTAAGAATTTTTTGACCATGTTTTTTGATTTTCCTAAGGTTTATACAATGCTTTTGTATTTTTATGTTTTCCCAAGACTAAAATAAATGTTTGATGTAATGCCGATATTGGTTGTGTTCAACCAGTAGAGGGACCAGAGCGCGAAGCAGATGTGCTAGCAGAGAGGGCTGTTGGGAGAGCAGTCCTTTAGGACCTTGATATGGCTGAGACTCTGGTTGAGCTTCAGCAGCACATAGAGGGGTTGAACTTTGGAATTTTGGATTGCTGGATCGAAGAGTTACCCATGTGACTGCAGCGACACACTATTGGGGTTCCTAACCGTTGGATGCGGTTACTTCATAGGATTGGTAGATATATAGCATGTTACCATGACCACCACTAGTTTACTTGTGATATTTTGCATAAATTTTGAGGTTAGATGACCAATGTGTCTTGGGCACAAATTTTGTAAAACCATATAACTATCTATCTATATGATTTCAGAGTTTTTCTTATGTTTATTGTGCAATCCTATTTAATGATGTGAATGTTTTATTTACATATGTGCAAATGTCTGTCTAAAACTTGATTAGCTAATGAATCGGTCAATGTGTTCAAATTTCTGGGAATGTGTTGATATTGAATAAAATCAAAATGTCTTTCCAAAATTTGAACTCTTAGGAACAATCTAAGAAGTGTTGGATTTATAACACTATAAATACTAGTGAGTTGTAATACCACAAGTTGTGAGTATAACCTTATTATTATGCGGTTAATACCAAATGAAATGGCATCAGAGAGAAGTTCGATCAACACGCTATACTCAATGATATTTTTTGTCGATCTACCAATGCAAATCCATTGAAAACTCACTAACTCGCCATTCAGAGAAAAAATGGCCCACGCTATAGAGGATAGATTCTGCGTACTACGACTAGCACCATCAGCATATCCAACAAATGGTTATGAAGATTCAGACATCTGCGATGAAATTTAAAGTGGATTACTAACGTCAAGAAAACTATAAAAACAAATTAAGATAGTGAATGAAAATCAACAACATATATACAATTGATACAAAAGATTACTACGCTCATGATTAAGCATAGTAACGTTTAAGATACAACCCATTTCCAGGTTGTGCCAATGGAATTCCATCATAATAAACTAACTCATAGGCACCCTTAGCAAGAAATATTTTGAAAATATAGGGGCCATGCCATAATAGATCGAATTTCCCTATACCTATTACATCAGCCTCTTGATCACAAAGAAGGAACAAGTCGCCCTCTAAGTAGATGTGAGGATGGACATTTTTTTTCGTATTGCGCCTTTATATGTCTCTTATGCGCTTCGTTGGCTAATTGGGCTTCACAACACGTTTCATCAAGATGGATGAGGTTAAGGAGACACACTTCTTCTTCTGAGGTGTCAGGTAACAAGTCTATCGTGAGTTTTAACAATGATATTTCGCATTGGATTGGTAAGATAGCTTCCAGACCATACACCAATTGAAAAGGAGTAAATCCAGTTGCGTTTCTCATCGAGGTTCGATATGCCCACAAGGTGGAGTACAGGATCAAATGCTAGTTTCTTTTACGAACTCCTATCATTTGTTTAAGCATTCATTTAAGAATTTTGTTAATAGCCTCAACTTGTCCATTTGATTGTGGATAATAAGGAGTAGAATTATCATGCGACAATCCTAACTTGTCAGTCAATTTAGACATCGTGTGGTTGTGAAAATGCTTCCCATGATCTGTAACTATAGCCTGTGGGACCCCAAACCATGCAATAACATGATTAAAGAAAAAAAATGCAGCTGTCTATCCTGTGTTGTTGAATGTAGGCATTGCTTCGGCCCATTTGGTAAAATAGTCGACTGTGAGAATAATATAACCATGCCCCCCGGACGAATGAAGGTTACATATCATGAAGTCAATACCCCATCTCGTAAATGGTCCCGCAGAGACAACATGATGCATTGGCGCTGGTGGTTTACGGATCTTACGATAAAAAATTTGGCACGCATGACAACTTCTGACTTCAAGGATGAAATCTCAAAAAATAGTAGGCCAAAATTAACCGGTGCGGAGTATATTATGCGCAACAACATATCCAAATAAATGTCCGCCACAAGCCCCATCATGAAAATCATTTAACACTTTTTTGGCTTCCTCATGAGTGAGACACCTCCTTAAAATATTATCGACACCACAACGATAAAGTGTATCGCCGACGATCAGATAATCTTTGGCTTGGTATCGAATACGTCGCTGTGCAGAGCGAGAGGTATTAGGTCAAAAAGTTTGGGTTTGGAGATAAATGATGAAATCCCCATACCAAGGATCATATTATCCAATCAGAAACATAGACTCTTTTGGAGTTGATGGTTCCGACGTAGTTGCATTACTGTCAGAGGGAAGGTCGCATAGAAGCTCAGCCAAAACTAAAGACTTCTTTGACTTGGATTTGATGAATTCCAAATCAAATTATTGCAAAATGACAATCCATTTTTAATATTCCCCTCCTAGCAATTGATGTGATAAGATAGAAGTCATGGGGTTGCAATCTAAAACGATAGTTGTTTTTTGGAGCAGGATATAATGGCGAAATCTTTGGATAGCTTGAACAACTACCAAGGATATCTTTCTACGTATGAGTACTTAACTTCCGTATCATTGAGATTACGACTCAAATAATAGCTCGGATGTTCAAGTCCATCTTCTACTTAGACCAATACCATAGCAATGGTCATTTTAGCTGTGGTGATATATAGGAAATAATCATTTTTATAATTAGGAGGATACATTAATGATGCTCAGACAATATTATCCTTGACAACATCAAAAGAAGCTTGCGAAACTTAGTCCCAATGGAAGGGAACCCCATTTTTCAATAGTCGAGTAAATCCTTTAGCCATTTCAACGTAGTTTGGAATGAGCCTTCTCAGGAAGTTAGCCTTTCCTTGAAGTTTCTGTATCTGAAGTAAATTTGATGGTGCAGGCAAATCAAGAATGGCCTGAACCTTCAATGGGTATATTCTAATTCCTTCTTTCGAGACTACGAATCTGAAAATCCAAGCATCCCACCTCATAAAAATTGAATAAGATAGATGGGTGTGCATTGACCTCCTCGGTAGAAATTGGCTCATACCTCTTGTGAAACCCACTTCTGCTATCTTGCCTGGGAGGCATCTTGACTTGGATGCGCTTTTGAAAAACCAAACTGCCTCAAAGTTTTTGAAATGCCTTCTTCAAACCAAACTCTGTCTCAGCCTGTTGACTTACTGTACGCAACAAAGGTCTCAAAAGTAGTGTGAACATGCCCTTTTAACACACCACTCTCTGCCCCTTTCCAAAACAATTCTTTACACTTGGTATGCAATTCAACAAGTAAACTTTAAGAAGAAAAACACAGTCAATAAGGATATGTAGTCAAAGTGAAATTCCTGTGTTTTTGTGGTAAGGTCACGTGGGTGTCACTCAATTAACCTATGGCATAGCACGTGCATTCGTGGCATACTAAACAATACCCTTAATTTGACTACATATTGGAAAATACCTCTAAAAATAACTTTATTTAACCCCCTACCAATACTAACCCATTGCATTTTCCCAATTTAAAAAACCCCTGCTTTCACTATATATTGTAGGTATCTGTTTTTTCATTAACATTTTTTACACCCCTTTATATTTATATCCTTAACATAATGACATGATGCCTCTCTTATGACCTCACATGAATTCTACAATTCACATTTCTTCTTGTGATATACATAAGAGATGCATATTAGTATTCCCACAATGTGATTACTCAATCCACACTCAAGCACATCTTACTATGATTTGTGGCATTTAATGGTCTAAGGCATACAAATATCAACCATTTTCTAGGAAGATTGATTATGTGCATGTGTATAAAATAACATATAAATTGATCTCTATGATGATGAAAAATCAATTGATCAATCTTTATGAATATGTTTGCACCAAATAAGGTGTTCAATCACAAGTCTAGACCCTCTTCCCTTTGAAAGCTTCTTGTTCAAAAATCCAACTACAACCTCATGTACTCAAACTAGTGTCTTATTAGGTGGAACAACAAAAGTTACAATTTCGAAGAGTTATATAGAGAAGAAAAGGCAAGGTGAGGATGAGTTATGAGACCCTCCCTTTTCTTTAATGAAAAAAAAACATTGTTCTCTGTTGTTTTTAATTTAAGTGTTTTAATGAGAGCCCCATGGTATATTTTATTAAGACAAGAATACTTTGTACCTAGTAGTACAAGAATACTACAAGTACATGAATACAACACCACATATTGGTGTGTATTGTGACCATCCGAGTATGATAAGGCCCTCCTTAAAAGGAAATTTAGTGTGGATTTCCCATAAAAAGTGTTTTTTTTTTTAGAAAGAATGCATAAAAATAAAAGGAGAAGGTGGCTTGAAGATCTAAAACTCTAGCCTATCATTTTCTAGGTGCAAGGAAAAAGTGTATAAATCATGCTTGGGGGCTCTTCATCTGATGTGGGGTGTATGATATGTTAATAACCCTTGGTTGTGCCATGATGGATATTCACACTCCAAATAGCTTTCTTATGGGAATTTCTAGACCTTGTCTTGATGCTTATGTGGTACACTTCCTTAGATCATTGGAGATGTTGACTGCACAAATATTTTCATGGAATGTTTTGACACCTAAAATGAGCCTTGGGTGCATGTTTCATAGAAAAATAAATATCACCTCTTGAAATCCTCTCACTTTTGGTTTTTTGTTCCCAACAAAAAGGGGGTATTTGTATCACCTGCCTATGATCTACAAATAAATCACTGAGAATGAACTATGCCAACAAGTAAAATAAACAAGGAAAATAGTAATAATATTTGGGAAGGATCCAACAATAGGTGTTTTCCATTGGGTCTTGAAGTCAAATAAGAGATAGAGAATTCCAGTGAGGCATATATGTTAGATGAATCTCACTACGTAACACTATTTTGAACCCTACAACATATGCCTAGACACAACCCTACTCTTATTGTTTAAACCTAATCAGAGGAAAGTTCTTACCTTACCAATATTTGTGGTCAAGTACCACTAGGAAAATTCATAATAATCTTAGTGAAACCAGGGGACAAAGGCCCACACCATGTCACAAAATTAACTTGACTAGGCTGAAAAATAGAGATGTAAGCATTCACCAACAATGGAAAATACATGAGGAAGACGACCAAGTTCCCAAGCTTTACTCATTCCATATTTTCAGGCATTTACAAGTTAGATTCTGAATCTGCAATGACAGAGATCAAAAATCCTAGATTTCATCCTCGTTGCAATGTTTTTTTCTTATTTTAAAAAGCTATTCCTCCTTGAAACCTGCACATTAAGTCCCAAAATTCCTGTGCATGCCACCAAGAATAGAAATAGGGAGGTGTACCCTTCAGTTCAGTATGCATTCATCTGAGAATGCATACCATCCATCTTAGTGATATTCCTCTCTCCTTGTGTGCACCAATATGTTAATCCATCAAATTTAAAAATGTACCTTGTTGCAACAGTCCAAAAATATCCATTGAAATGAATATCACAGGTGAAAAATCATGCCATATGACATGTAGCAAGCATATTTTAGAGTTTTTCAGTAGATATTTTGACTCTATTAGTGACCCTAACTCTATTAGAGACCCTACAACTCAATTTTTGGCCCAGATAACTACAATTAAGGGAGAGGTAGTTTTCTGTTGGTTGTGCATGCACTTGGAACCACAATTAGAGCACATGACTTCTCTATGAAAAGGTTATTTAATTATACCCAAGTCAAGCAAAAATCAAGTGAATTCAAATTGGCTTTCTAGTCACTTAGTATTTTTTAATGTTAATTTATTCTATTGCCTCCCTTTCTACTTGCAATAATTAGTGTAGCATTTTATCATAACTAGATCCTATACTTGTGCTTAAAATATAACACTAGCCAATGTCATTTTATTGGGGCAACATGTTCTTTCTAATAATCTTTGGAAGAGAAATAATATGAAAAAACTAAAAGAATAACATATAGAGAATCATTTTCATGTAACAAGTTTCAAGGGGGGATACAACTTATTTCTTTCCTCGATCAATGATACATTGTCATTCTTTTTGAGCTCTTCATGGTAAGTGAACAAAGGCTTTGACACACTTCTATTACTTAAAATGTATAGATGGAAAAAAAGAGAACCATATTGACGATGCTGGACGGTGTATAATGACTTTAATATGGAGTTTTTGCTACCATAACCCATTGCTACAAACAAAAAAATGCTCATGACAAGAGATCAAATGCTAATTCACATAAATAGTTTGGACGTGACAACACCCGACAGATTCCAGCATTAGAATACCTACATCTTGTTTGAAGTTTCATATGACGCTCTTCAAAAGAATTTACTTTCTTATAACAGCAGAAAGGAAAACTATTGTTTGGACGTGTCCTAAGTTCAACAAATCTTTGACGTGATTAAGGAGCTATAGAGAATTGTGTAGTTGTGAAAGTTTTGAAGCTGCAGCAAGGCCACTCAATATGGCACCTTCAACATTTGGAGCAACAAAAAAATCACCACAAACAACAAATCACTTGTTATCTAACCACAAACATTTGTCATCTTTTGCACTGAATGTTGTTGGTAATGCACTACCCCTGCAATCAAAATATGAAATCAGATTAGCCAGATTAATTTCTTTGAAGTTGATAAGCTTATGTCTAAAATATTGAGTCAAATATATCCTTATTACCCTACATCTATGAAGCATCATTAAATGTCTGTTCATGATGACTTTTATAAACAAAATCTTAGCATATAAGGATTTAGTACTAGTAGTTGCCTTAAATCATCCTCTATATGGGGGATTTTAGAATCTAGATGAAAATTTTTATCTTTAGATTAGGGTACAAAAAGTTAATCTATATTTAAGTTGCACTAAGGTGTTATGCCAAACCAAACCACACGTGAGAAATACAAAAGAGAGAAGATTTCTGATACTAGCAGAGAAGTAATGGCATGTAACATACCTCCTCATCTCTGTGCATGAAATTCATAAAACCATCGTGATGATTGTTATGATGGGAACACTTTGGTGCATTCACAGGAAGCAGCAAGTAATTCGGCCCAAGCCTATGCCTCTGCGTTTCAGAGTATGAGAAAACTCGAGTCTGGAACATTCTATCATCGGTGTAGTAGATACCGGGCACAATAACTCCAGGGAAAAATGCCAACTGTTCATTCTCATTGAAAAATTTATCAATGTTTCTATTCAAAAGCATCCTCCCAATAGGCTACACAAGAAAAGGATCCAATTTTCAACCATGGTTCAATGCAAAAATCTTGAAACTGAAGAGCATATAAAGTTGAATTACTACCAGAACTTGAAAATTGTGAAGCAAGAAGAATTTATATTACAGATTATATGACTGATAGTTTCAGTCTTAAGTATTTTATATGTACTTTACCTGCAAAGGAAATAGATTCTTTGACCATATTTTAGTATCTTCAAGAGGATCAAAGTTGAACCTATCTTCATTTGTAGGATCCATAGTTTGAATGCATAGCTTCCATTCAGGATAGTTACCAGAATCTATGGCATCATATAAATATTTGGTAGCATGACTGTGATTGGTACCTCCAACAATTACATCCTTCTCATCAAGCAAAAACTTGAGTCCACAAGTAGGCTTCCAATGAAACTTGCAGTAGGTTTCTTTACCTTCTCTGTTAATAAACTGCAAAGAAGATAAAAAAAAATCAGGTCATCTAAACAGTAATGACAAATTTTTCAAGCATGGTTCATTTGACAACAAATAAAGGATACATTTTCGTTAAGTTCTCTTGACCTATTCTTGTTAAGTTCATTTGCACAACTATTGAATCTTCTTTTCTATATATATATATATATACTAGTGAAGAAAAGTTCAATATATGGTAGTTGACAAAGTATATAGGTTTCATGTTCAATGGAGTGCTCTCATGTATAGTGATTAATGATGTGTTGTGCACGTTAACTCACCACATGGCATGAAATTGATTTAATTCTAGTTTCCTTTCAAGTCGTCCTATCTATAATTTTAACTCATTCTGTAGCAACTGGAGAACATCATTCTCTAACCATAAAATCTGCAAGGTTAAATATCTCAAGTTCAAATCAAGTTGTAATGACATTATGTATATATTTCGTAAGAAATATGATCTATATGTGACATTATGCATATATTTCATAAGAAATGTGATCCTTTGAATGGGAAAGATGGATGGTTAATGATGTTTTCATTGCTGGTGTTTAACATTTCCATAAGAAATGTGATCCCATGAATGGAAAAGATAGCTGTTTAAGGATGCTTGCATTGTTGGTGTATAACATTTTCATCAGAAGTCAAATTGTTAATGTATTAGATGTAAATTCTATGGCATATTCTCTTCCAATGAGGGGAGTTGGTTGATATTTTAGTCATATCCAATATATGGATGCCAGAAACAAATTTTTGTACAAATAAACGAACTCCATCACTGTCACAACCGAGTATACCAAAATCAGATTGCCACAAGCAAATAGAGTCATCACTCACAACAGATTGAGTAGTTAGAGCCTAAGGATAATGAGGTCAAGAAGGAAAATTCTACGATTAAGATGTATAAGAGGGACCACCATATTGATATAATTGCTGATACATACACTTGATGACTAGAGGGAAATTCATAACCCAGGTTTTAGATTACACATAATCTACACTCACCGAGGTTTTAACCTGGACTATTTTTTCTGGTTGTAGCACAGAGTTGAGTCAAGATGTGGTTCTAGCACTTTTTTCATCATCCCATGAATGCTACAAGGCCATTGGTAACATGTATCCTTATTTGGGAGACAATGACCCAAGTATGTTACTAGCCCCTAGATTTTCAAATAGGAGACCTCGGTAAAATGTATATGTCACATTTTTTCAAACAATAGCCATGACACTGAAATAAGAATCGCTCATTTTGTAGATCTCAAATCAAGTGGCAATCAAGAAGAAGAGTAGGGCTGAAGAATAATGGTCAAATAGGAGTATAGTGGCCAAATTCCACACCCCTATCTTGAAGCAAAGGTTGTAATGAATACTCACCTCTGCAGGTGACCTTGCTTGAAATAAGTGAATGGTGTTGAGATTGAAATCCATGCCACTGAATACAATACACAGATCACCATGTAAATAAATGTAGAAAATTGATGCTTTCAACAAGTCACGAATTACAAAACTGAGGCATGGTATTAAACAATTTAACATATCATCTATGAAATCTTTCTGCGTGCAATCTTGGACTGTAGAAAATTACAAATTGTTGAGGGGTTTACCCACTTTTACCTTGCATTAGTGACCACTAACATATAATGAATTGACTAAAAAACATGTTATTTTTGAGACCATTTTCATTTTTAATGAAGAAAACAATCACTGTAAATCACTATTTCATTGAATAGAAAAACTTCAGCAGTAGGGGAGATCAGAATATTATAAATCCTAAGAATGTATCTGCTACCATACCTCTGCGATACAACTAACTTCCACACATATGGAATAAAAAACTCTTCTGGGTGAAGTTCCTGCTCATAGGTGAATTTTAACTGGGTGAACATCTAAAAAACACACAAACCATCTATAATTAGGACAAATCAAACCACTAACAACAAATATAGAGAATAATAAAAGCAAATTCAAATACTGAAACATGACTCTTTCAAACAAAGTTTTTTTCATATTACTATCGTCATTTTCTACCATGTCATAGCCAATTTTGTACCTTCATCCCTTCACCCCACCATGACCAGCTATTAGCAACTATGACCTGAAGAACCTTTTCTACTGACCATTCCCCATCTGTATGTTGAGCATCAATACGACTGTTTAAAAAATCCAGAATAAAGATGCTTACCAATTCCACACCCCTATCTTGAAAGGATCGGACTTCCTGTAGGAAGTATGTGAAGCCAAATTTTCTATTCTCCATTGGGCAAGCCTGGCTGTAGTGTCAACTCTGCAGCCAGCCTCACCCATTCATGTAAGAGCCAGCGCTGCAGCAATCTCCGTGATTCAGTCAAAGAAACTGTCCAACAGAATGCTTGGCTTCCCCAGCTTGACAAATTAGAATATACTCCAATTATCAAATCCCCAAATGCAAACATAAATTGATATCCCCAGTGTGGCAGAAAGGAACATACAGAAAAAATCAAACTTGCAAATACACACATATAATCATATCCCCTGTATTGCAGAATAGAAGATACTCTAATAATTAAATTATCCAGAGATAAAAAGTTTAAAGAAATGTAAAGTTGCCTGTAGTAATTTTGGTTCTTTTTCTTCCAATTCTGGGTTGGTAAAGCTCTGGGTTTAAACATAGTTTCATGCCTTTTCAGCACCTATGATCTCATAGTGTCTTAGGAGCTCTGCACTGACCACTTAAGAACTTTACAGCATCTAGAGTTTTACAACAGCTCATATTTCAACATCTAAGCAACATAGACCAATCTTTAAACAAAAGGGGGAACCAAGCTTGGGAGCTCTGCACTGGCCACTGTAATTTTACAACTCTTATCCCACCATCTAAGAAACATACATCAATCCTCAAACGAATTCCCCTTGAGGCTTAAGACGATAAACTGGTCTAAATCAGTTAAGGATTCTATGAGACCAGTGAGGTCAAGGCTCTACAGCACAAGCCGAATAACCCTATTGTTTAGAGAGATGACATCGATCCATTTTCCTATGCATGGTTCCCTGGTTTTACAAGAGCGAAGTTTGTTGTTTGAATCAGCTGAAGCTTTGAATACCATCAATGCATCATAGTCACTTTTTTGACTGGGTAGTTCACAATTTTGACTGGGCTTATTCCCTCATTTGAAATGGATACAATCTTCAAAGACCATTACACTTAAGAAAGTGCATATCATTTTGTGGCACCTGACCTGTGCATGTAATAGGTAGACCTGTTTACTTGAACTCACGTATGATATTTATCCAACATGTTTGGAAAAAATATCACCTATGGCATCAACTAAAATTGTTTACTCGATTAGCATGGTCACACCTGAACGAGGTCTTAACTTCAACCATTGTGTCCCACAATCATATATTGTGCTAGAGGTGAGGCATCCTGCACATATGGACTCAACAACTATGATAGAACTATGAGCCTCAACAACTCAATAAAAAGTTGTGGAAATGGTGTTCAGCAATCTGAAAATCCTGGATCAGTATCAATTTTAGGTGTTTTCCTTGCAGTGATAATGACACCAATTCAAACCTATTGTTGCTAGCAAGGATAGTGTTATAAATTTGTTAGCTAAACGAATTACAGTAGCGATAATGGGGCAAGATAGGTAGACTTTGATAGCTTTCAGGCTTTGTCATTGCAATGTAGGATGAGAAATGGAATTAGAATGAGCATTTAGATAATTAACTCATTCTATAAGAAGAAAGTAACACAACATAATTGCCCTTAAAAAACAGAGCATAAATTGATTTATGAATTCTGTTTATAACTCTTTAGAACAATCAGTGAAAGCATAAGATATGAAATGGAACTGAGAAGACATTCGATGAAATGAAACACGAAGGAGATACAATGCTATAAAGCCATACCACATGAATCCAAAAATTCTTACTACAACTGCCTCTGTATTATCAAAAAAAAAACTCCAAGTACAATAGCTCTCCTATGATATATCCAATATCCAACCCCCCTCTATTACAAAAACATTTCTTTTTTATAGGCCAAATTACAAGGGCCTATTTTTCCAAAACAATAAATGTATTTTTGAAAAAATAAAAATAAAAATGATATCAAGGTGGCCAAAATATAAATACTTGGAAAAAGACTCTGATGGCACATTTTTTGAGCTAAAAACTCTGATTTATATGTCCAATTTGAAAAATAGGAAATCCAACTACCACAAAAACATTCAAAATCAAATGCACTTCATGTGTTAGCCATTGCTCTAGTGTAAATTTGTTGACTTGAGTGAACAGAAACCATCTTGATTGAACCCCGTGCCATTAGATCCTTGATATCCTTTCTAGCAAGCGAACCATTAATCTAAAAATTCAAGGAAAACATTAATATTAGTGAGAAGAACCACATACGTTTCTTCAAAACATATTCATAAAAAAGGAACCAACTCTTCTTGCTTTTCGTGATTAAATGGACCAACTTCAGAAGAACCACAGTAGAAGGCATCCAACATAAGTGTTGAGGTAAGGGATGCCCTTATATTCAAAATGTATATATGTGTTGAGGTAAGGGGTACATATAGTTATATATGTATGTAATTATATTGTTTTTATGGAAGAAATACCAAATTAATGTTTGAATGAAACACAACTACAAAAAGATAAATGGCTAGTGAAAGAAACTTACACCAAAAAGTAGGTAGCAAAAAAAAGGTTGAGTTATCTCGAACATTCACCATTTGAAGTATTCACTATACCTAAAGCCAAAAAGTACAAAATTAACATCAGATTCATACAAACAAATCAAAAAAAATATAACCAAAAACTATTTATAAATAATCCAACATATGGAAATACATAAGGAAAGTGAAAGGAGAATGTTTTGAAAATTAACCTTGTTTAAATTTTTCACAAAATCTGAAAAAACTTTGTAATCACTTTCTTCTAATTTGTATGTATCATTCTTAGCATTGTACGATAAGTTTGCGATTGCTATAACAGATTCAAGTTGTACAAAAGCATGATCATTCAAATCATACTTATACACGCGTTGCCCCTTCATTCTACTATACCAACATAATTGAAGCTCAATGCCTTCTAATCTATCCAAAAGGTCGATGTCATTATGGTAATCAAACACCCTATTACCATCCTTCTTCCTTATTCTTTGAACCCTTCCAATGTACCACATTCCACAAGAAACACCTTGTTTTGTACTTCGAGGAACACCTTTTCTTGCAGTACGTTCAGTGGGAGGAATTGAGTTGTTTTCAAATAACACCCCACAATCTGATCCAATTCCAAAGCCAATTGAAACACCCTTTTGTAGAGAATTCCCATCTCGCCTAAAGTAGACCCCACTTCTCACTTTTGTCAACCTATCTTTGGATAATGTTGGATTTCCATTCAACTGACTAACCAAACATGCTTTGAACATATCCTTACCATCAAGATTCACCACTGGTTTTATATTTTTGCTTACATTTTCATCAGTGGAATCTAAAATTTCATCCAACTCGTGTCTCCACTCACTTTCCATTATTTGCAATTCACTTTCATTGTGTACCAATGAAGATGAAGATTGAAATGTAGAGTTGGAAAATCTCGGTGGAGAATCATCAACTACTTCATCCACAATTTGAAATGTTGAATAATCTTTATCCTCTGTCCATGGTTTAACCCACCAAGAACATTGAGTGTAATTTTCCGGTTTCATTCCAAGAGTTGATAAAATGTCTTGTGCATCCTTCAATCCATTCTTAAGGGCTTCTACAATTTTAGCGTCTGTGGATATTGAATCATATTGCGACAATATGTCAGTATTTTGTATTGTTTCTTGGTGCAATTTATTCCAAATGTTTTCTTGCTTCTTATGGGATTTATTAAAATGAAGCCCTTGGGAACTTGATTCTTCTTCAACAACTCTATTAAGGGTTCCAATAGCATGAAGCAAGTCAGTTAAATCATAAGTCCTCTCCATTCCAACCATCCCACCAAATTTGCTAAAGAAGTTCTCACATACATTTGACCCAGTCAACTGCAAAACACATGGCAAGTTAGAGTATTGATCTCGAAACAATCTCTTCAACAAAACTGCAAAATGACAAGAAATTCTCACATCTTGATATGCCTCTCTGCTGATGAAATTTATGTTGACATTAGTATGAGATTGTTTTTGTACCCAACATAACCATAATGCGAAGAAATTATGAACTCGTGAAGCATTTCACACTCTTTCCCAAAGGCTCAAACTATGAGACATAAAGATGTCAATGTAGTCATCAACATTCATTAGGTAAGTCTTTGTAGCTAGTGTCCTCTCTAACTTTCCACTTGGTGTACTTCTCAACTCTTTCAAACACCTCTGAACATGCCTTGAAGCAATTCGTTGTGCGAAACCCCAATTTTTTCGATCCATCCTCTCTATATCTTCACACTTAAGCTTGTGATCATCCACTTTAAAAGTGTGATAAACCATTCTGACATGGCCAAAACTTATGTACTCATTTCCTAAAACCAATTCTCGTCGACCGCTAAACAAAGGATTCAATAGCTTTTTGCCGTTGTGGATGTAATCTTGGTCATGCAATCCTGTTACATTGCAACCATTGTACAACCCAGTTAGCCTCCACCCTTCCCAAGGAATTTGATATCGAAGACCTGATGTTGAAGAATAATCCTTCAACATAAGTTGTATTCTTCTGCTATCTCCATCCGAGGAATGATCAACAATAGGTCCCAAATTGTTTTCTACGTGTTTCTTCCACATAAATTCTACCTTTTCCCATTGTTGATAAACAAAATTTGCATTGAATTTATTGCATGTTGGATGAACAACAACAACCAAACGAGGAAGTTTTTCATGTAAAGGGTTTACAATAATAACACGTGCATAATGTCCAATAACATTGTTTTTAAAAGAATTTGTTATAATCTCATAGCCTGCATCTCCCTCACCAGCTGTCACCAAGAAATGTGATTGGCATTGATGTTCTTCTTTCAAACCACAAAACCCCACCAGTGTATCGCTTTTTGCTACCCACCTAACATATTTTTTCACAATTGTTTCATCTTCTGCAAGGCATACAGGAATTGGTCCATATATACCATGTTTGGCTTTATAAGAAGCATAAATTTTTCCAACTACCTCAAAAATGTGTTCGTGCTCCCCTGGAATATATGTCAATGAATTTTTAACTTGCCTTAAAGTTGTAGATATTGAAGGACCATCCATATTCAAGCTAATAAAGTTATGTAATCTAGGACCTCCCCATAACTTGATCATCTCATAAAGGGATTTTGTGGATGTACTATACCTTCTCCCTGCTTTTTCATGAATCAAGTTATGAAATATATCCTTGACAAATTCCCAAACCGCATCTTTACCTTGTAATTTTCCTTGCTTATGTGCCTCACAAACATCCTTACAAAACCTAAAGACATCCTTCCTTTCTGCCGATTCAAACAACTTTTCCTTTAGAGATCTCATTCTAATAGAGAGTGTAGCAACCTTTGTCCTCTCCCACCAAAGAGCTCACATTGTTGATCTATGGTTAGCATTTGTAACCCTTGCAGCATTCTTCAATTCATTTTGAGTCAAATAGTACAATCTTCTACCTTTTCCTGTATCTCGTTCATTTCTTTTATTGGTGCACCTTGATTCACGATATAATCTCATCCTGAAGTCATTACATTCTGGAACCAACTTACAAAATCTACATGTTAATGAATCAAAAGGGGTCCCTGTTTCAGAACCCCTCTGGCAATGAATATGCCTATATGTACCATCAACACGACATTCAATACCCTCATAACATAGCATGATCTTGGTATGCTTCTCTATGGCCCATAATTTTCCACCCCTTTGATCATCCATTAGGACCTTTGTTTCCAATCTCTCCCCATTTCTATCAATATAAGGATACCAATACCCCCAACATTGTAGTAACAAGGGAGACAATTGAGCTATAATAAGATGACAACATAATAAATAAATAAATAAATAATTAGAAGTACGATAAATAAAATAATATACAAATTCATATTCAAGTTTAGTCTAAACTATTAATTAACCACTAATTAACACACCTGAACTAGGAGTTGCACTTGTAGAACCCCTATGTAATACTGATGGTGATGATGGCACTAAGAACCTAGTCAAACTTTGTTGGGACTTATCATTGGTAGGCTTCTTAGGTCTCCCAACTATTCCACTCCTCAGCTCAATCTCCTAATGTGAAGCCTCATTTGTTGTAGCAGTAGTGTACTTCTTTGATTTCATGTGTTCATTTAAAGAACTAACAATATTACCACTTGTCGGAACCAAACAAAACCATTTATTGCATCGTGTACATTCAACTCTCACTTTTTTCATGTCCTTATAGTCTGCAAGTGTTGCTTCCACCACCTTGAACAAATTAGGCTCTTGTGTCTTGTTGAAATCATCTAGAAGTTTGATTTCTTGATCAATATGAAATCGATCTCCAACCACCGTTGTTTGTTGTACTTTGTTAGATGAAGGAATTTCACTACCACTTAGCATTGAAAGGCATTGTTGATGGGACGTTGTTTTCATATGATGGTTTTTGAAGTTGCGCATTGTTCGCGCTACCAAGGATACATCACCTATTCCATAATCAATGCCACAAATTTCACAATGGATATTTATTTTAGATTCTCCCTTTTCTGAATATACTTTGAGAGTAAGTTTCTCATTGACAAACTCTTCCATTAAACTTTTCACTTTTTTTTTCCTAAGATGCCAATACAAAAGAATCAACAATTGTGGCTTCTTCCACTGACAAAGGCATATTTTCAACTCTTGGTTGTTTATGCATAGGTTCCTCCACATTCTCTTCAATGTTTTCAAAGATTGGTATTGCTTCCACTACATTTGGACACCTTGTTTCCACATCAAATGTGTCTAGTTTCCTCTTGATGCCTAAAAGTGTTGTATAAACTTTCCATTTCTTCTCTTGCTTTGGATTTAGAGCTACTCCATCATGGATAAAATCAAAAGGGTATTCAACGATTCCATCATCCACAATTTCATCACGGATTTCAGCAAATGTACAACCTTCTCGACACCTGACAATGCCAATTACAGGTTCCTCTTCATCGATAGTAATTTTATAAGACAAGTCCATCTGTTTTTGCACATAAATAAATGAAAAAGTAAGTAAAATTCCACAAACATATTGGTTTCTCCAAAAAACATGAATAACTCTTACTATTGCGATGAAACACTTTGATTCAAAATGTACTATCGATGGATTCCTCAAATGGAACTAAAACCAGAAATAAAACAGAGTACTAAAATAGATTTGAGAGTTGATTTATTGAGTCAAACATTGACAAACTTATAAGCAAGCTTAAGCCCTAAATCTGCCTCAATTTTGGCCTTATTTACATCATTTTTTGTGTCCTAAAGAGGTCAAAACCGTGTCAAAACCAAACCATCATAGCTTTTACTGTTCATTGGTATGAAATGGATTCTAAAGTTTTGAATTCTTCGAGACTCTGCTCATCTAGGTCTTGGCTCTTAGTTTCCCAATTCTGATTTTTCTTTGATATATAAAGAAATTCTTCGTATTTTACTGATTGAGAATAAAAGAAATAGAAAGGCAAGATACAAAGATTAAGTGCTCATTTATGCATGCAGTGACCTGATGTAAATTGTTAAGTGAATCAGCTTTTACATTCCTTGATAATCCTTACTCTTGCGTACCATATTTACTTGGCACAACCAATTTGTACTGACAATGGATATACTATCTTTAGTCCTTCCAACATAATTTTGTGGTTTATTCTTGGACATTAATAAAATTTATTATCTCTCTTATCTATATCACATTTATAATAGTAAGTTTGATCGTCTGAATCAATACCTAACATAGCACAATGCAAATGATTGCATATAAAAAGATTCATTACCTAATCCAACATGATCCAAATTATTGGATATAAGAAGGTATATTACATGTTTATCCTTTAGTATGTTGTGTCCTCTAAGAAAATAATCAAAACTTTAATGTCAAATCTTGTGGTGTGCAAGTCATTATGTACATAACTTGAAATTATGAAGTAATAACTAGCAATTGCACCGGGGTGCAAGGGAACGCCAAAAAGAGGAGCTGTGAATTATGTTGTGCTACATGTAAAGGTACATAATGAATGTGAACTTATGGCGTGAAAAAATCTCACATTGAAGAGGAGAACGTATGAAATGGACATGTTATATGCACATACCTAATCATTAATGTATAGATAAGTACTTATTTCAATTTTTAGAAGATAGAATCCAGTGGATTATTTCATCTATACATTTGTGGTACCACTATCTAAAGGCTGGGAATAAATGGAGTTGAAGAAATGGTTCGAGTCATATTTTGGTATAATTTCAATCTAACAGACCAAACCAACAGAACATTCTTAGTGCACGCTTGCGTGATAGAAGTATTGTCTTTTAACTTATTAGCAAGCAATATATAGTTGTCACAAATACATATTGAATTTTTTGTGACACTGGTAGGCCCCATATTTATTTTGAATTGAATATGCTCAGGGAAAATGCAAAGCAGTATGCCTTACTGTTTGAGCACTCATATTCCCATTAAAGCTTGGGAAGTCTTTAACACCACAATAACTTATACCCAAAAGCTGAGTGCTGAGAAAACACTTAGCCCATCCTGTAGAAATCACTGTATTGGACCTACTACCATTGGAGGATATGAAAAAACAAGAAGGAACAAGAAAATATCAGAATGTTTTGAAACCAGTCCTAGGTGTTTTACGCTACAATAGAATAAGGCCACCTTGAGATTTCAAAATCCAGCTCTTGCGAAAATGACAGAATTTAATACCCTGGTTTATTTTATTTTTGTAAGTGTTTCCATCTGCTGCACACCAGGTTTTAGGACGTAAAAATGGACTTGGGACCTGCTTGCAAACATATTCGCCCCTTTGAAACTCATATCATTTAGATAGGGCAGAGATAACAGTGATTTCCAAAGCCACTGCTTAATATTTCAGCAAATATCACCAGTGAACGAACACCACGTTTAAAACAAGGCCCAGTTTGAAAGAGACTACTAATAAAATCAAATAATAGTAGCATACATCTTATGCACGTAAAAATTCAGTTAATCAATGCACTAATCATTTCTCATTCCTTCAGATCATCTAGAATATGGAACCTGATACATAGATTGCAGACCTGCAGAGGATTCCTATGTTTGAGAAACAATGTAATGAGGCATTCAAATTATAAATAGATTTTGAACATAGCCATGTGATTCTCAAATTTTTTGATGCAATGCCTGCTTATAAATACCCCTTTTGACCGCTATGTTAATGTAGGTTTACCCAATAGAGTAACAGAAAAATACATTGCAGAACATTGCTATAATTTTAATTTAAAGATCATACTCAATTTTAACAAGCCCTCTAATGTGCTTGGGGATAGAGCAGTATGGGAACACCAGCCAAGGGCGTTGAACCATAAAAGCATGGCTTTTATAGTCAACTCTATAGTCTTGGGTCTTAAGCACTCAATTTTTGTGTCAATGCATATCATGGAAGAGAAATCGGTAAGAAAAGGCCTGTGTGCCTATCCTCAGCAGTCTTTGTCATGTCAGATGCTCTTGTAACGCAAAATCTCAGCAATCTGAAGACTATAAATTTGTTCTACTAGTCTGGTTTCCCATCAGGCAAATCAATCAGGCAGCCCAGTAACACAACGACATATCAGATGTAAATTTTTGATAGCGCGATGAAAAGACCAACCTACAACCTACACATACATTATAAGATAAAAAATTATATATATAGATAGATATATTAACAGTAGTTGTTTATTTAAAAATTGTATGTAAAAAAAAACCTCTAACTCAACAAAGTATACTACAATTCAGAAAATTCCTCAAACAAGATCTCCTTTTAACATCAATGTTAATCTAAGTCTACCCAATAGAGCAACAGATCAATACATTGCTGAACATTGATATAATTTTAATTTAAAGATCATACTCATTTTTGACAAGCCATCTAACTCAACAAAGTAATATACGATTCAAAAAAATTCTGAACCACAGTTCAATACCCCATCAAGATTAGTTGCTTCAACCTTCCAGTGGACACAAAAAGAAAATCCCACAGTGAAATATCAATGGGTCAAAAGTGACCTCAGACACAATTAAATCAACAGACAAATTATACAAAATAGAACCAACTCCAAAAGTTGAGGTCAAGGTTACTTTACAGTCCAAGACAGCTGCATTGCATGGGACTTGCCTTCAATTCTGGCATTTGCTTCCCAGGGGATTTTTCAGTTTGTGCAGACACTTTGCCCTGTCAATGGGTTCTCGATATCCCAACCCACCCGGAACATTTGAGCTACAACACTTCTCAATAAAACTCTAACAAAAAGTTAGAACCCCAACTAACAAACCAAGATTACAAGGGTATCATCCTCATCTCATCTTTTATTCATAGATAATGTACTCTTGTTAAGTAATGGATCTCTAACAGAAGCAACAAAAACTATACGAAATTCTAGAGATATAAAGTGTTGTTATGATTGTGGAGGTTAAAGTTCAAGAAATTGCAATATGCTTGGAAACTAAACTAGAAAGTTAGTTACAATTTTTTCCCTCATATTGAATTCAAGGAAGCATTCAAATTCCTTGGAATCTTTCTAAATCCAAATGGATATGGGAAGAGGGATTGGTTCTAGTTATTAGAAAATATTAAAGATTAAACAAAGCATTAATGTAATATATGGTTGTTAGTTAGAGGAAAATTGACATTTGGAAGTCTATATTGGTAGTAATTGTAGTACTCTAGCATTCCTTGGCTTATCCTAGAAGGAGTTTTGTAAAATATCAAGAAGAAATGCTCATGGATTTGTGGACATGCAAAAAACAAATTAGGGTATCCCCTTAGTGGAATGGAAGAACATAGCTAAGACCAATCATGAAAGAAGTCAGGGATTAAAATATATACATTTATTTGGTCAATCCATAGTGTTTGAGAGTTTATGGAGAGTGTTACCCCTCACATAACACGAGGCCTTGTCCAAGAAAATCATGTTTGGAAGAAGTCTGTTTTGGAGCTAATACACTATTGCTTTCATGCATATGTGTTAATGGACCACCACCTTTTAGGATCTTCATTTCATATTTGGAGGATTGTTAGGATGTTTACCTTAAAAACTAAGCATTATTTTTTGAGGTATCCTAGTGCAAATTCCACCTTTGGATGTTTCTCTCACATGGATCCATTCATTTTGACATATCTGGAGACATGTCACATCATCCAATGTCTGTGGATTTGGAGGAGTTACATGTTTGCTAAGGGTTTTGTTTAGCATGATGAGTGTCTTGACTATTGCTGGTGTGTTCACATGTGCCATGGCACACTTCTTGGATATGAATTCATCGTTATGGCAGAAGGCATATGCTTCTAAATTATTTTTGGATAACATGCCACCCTTTATGCACACATTCCTAAATTGGCCTACCTGCTTTTCATGTATTAGGAATGTAGTTGGTTTACATGGATGAATGTATACATTTATTTGGTCAATCCATAGTGTTTGAGAGTTTATGGAGAGTGTTACCCCTCACATAACACGAGGCATTGTCCAAGCAAATCATGTTTGGAAGAAGTATGTTTTGGAGCTAATACACTATTTCTTTCATGCATATGTGTTAATGGACCACCACCTTTTAGGATCTTCATTTCATATTTGGAGGATTGCTAGGATGTTTACCTTAAACACTAAACATTATTTTTTGAGGTATCCTAGTGCAAATTCCACCTTTGGATGTTTCTCTCACATGGATCCATTCATTTTGACATATTTGGAGACATGTCACATCATCCAATGTATGTGGATTTGGAGGAGTTACATGTTTGCTAAGGGTTTTTTTTAGCATGATGAGTGTCTTGACTATCGCTGGTGTGTTCACATGTGCCATGGCACACTTCTTGGATATGAATTCATCGTTATGGCAGAAGGCATATGGTTCTAACTTATTTTTGGATAACATGCCACCCTTTATGCACACATTCCTAAATTGGCCTACCTGCTTTTCATGTATTAGGAATGTATTTGGTTTACATGGATGAATATATACATTTATTTGGTCAATCCATAGTGTTTGAGAGTTTATGGAGAGTGTTACCCCTCACATAACACGAGGCCTTGTCCAAGCAAATCATGTTTGGAAGAAGTCTGTTTTGGAGCTAATACACTATTGCTTTCATGCATTATGTGTTAATGGACCACCACCTTTTAGGATCTTCATTTCATATTTGGAGGATTGCTAGGATGTTTACCTTAAACACTAAGCATTATTTTTTGAGGTAGCCTAGTACAAATTCCACCTTTGGATGTTTCTCTCACATGGATCCATTCATTTTGACATATTTGGAGACATGTCACATCATCCAATGTATGTGGATTTGGAGGAGTTACATGTTTGCTAAGGGTTTTGTTTAGCATGATGAGTGTCTTGACTATTGCTAGTGTGTTCACATGTGCCATGACACACTTCTTGGATATGAATTCATCGTTATGCCAGAAGGCATATGGTTCTAACTTATTTTTGGATAACATGCCACCCTTTATGCACACATTCCTAAATTGGCCTACCTGCTTTTCATGTATTTGGAATGTAGCTGGTTTACATGGATGAATATATACATTTATTTGGTCAATCCATAGTGTTTGAGAGTTTATGGAGAGTGTTACCCCTCACATAACACGAGGCCTTGTCCAAGCAAATCATGTTTGGAAGTGTTAGAGTCGGACTTTGCAGCCCTTCGTCAGAGATCATTTCTCTTATTGCATTTCATTGTTTAGGTGTCTCATTTCTCTCATTCATTGCATTCCGTTAGGGGCATGCCATTGACTGACGGAAGGGTCTGGTTTTTCTTGTTTCCCTCATGTTTGTACCTGCTAGGTTGGTCAAAATTTCTCCAAAATCATCGAAGTTCATTTCAAGTCATCTGCAGTCATAGATGCTATTTTGGTCAAAAAGAGTCATTTGAGTTTATGAGTCTAGGGTTCGGTCTTCTGAAATGTCAAACAATGCCTGCAGGCCATGAGGAGGTTTCCAATAAGTTTTCAATTTAAAATTTTTACTATCAAAAATGTTTGAGGACATTTCTTGTTCAAAACTCTATTTTGAATAAGAAATTGTCAAATTTGTTTTTATAATAATATGTATCTTTTCATCATGAAGACTTCAAAGCAGACTCTGGTCCTCCTTTGCCAAGGATCAACGCCAACAGCCCTGCAAAAAATCAACCAATTTCATCATTCTAGCTTCATAAAATCAGTGAGGAAACAGAGGACAAAATTTGTATTAAGTGAAAAGTGCCAAAGGTAAAAAAAAACATTACAAACTGGGTTTTGAAGAAGTAAAAATCAAAGCTATCTATTGCCAAGATATTTCTCAAGGTTATTTATTCATTTCCAACGAGTTTCATTCAGAAAACCTCATAGAGAAAACAAATTTGAAATTTGGAGAGCAAACTGTGATTGAGAGAGGTTGTGACTGTGTGTGAAGATTGCGCGCGGCGTATAGGAAAGAGGAACGGCGCACAAAATTGATGCGGCGCATTGGGCCAAAGTTGACAATGTATTTTTCCACAGGCGCGACACTCCCAAAGGCCGCGGCGCATTAGGTCTGCGCGCGACGCATAGAGCCCTAAGGCCAAAATTCATATCTGCCTCACAAAAATTCAATTTGTTTCGGTGCAATTTTATCCAAGTAAGTTTGTCAAAGCCTGTTTAATGATTTTTGGCTATGGTACTATGGTTTAGAATTGAAGAATTGAGTGGTGAAACATAAACCCCAAGTTTATACCAAAATTTGTTCCATAGGGCTTGAAGAGAGGTGATTGTAATTTGAAATTGGGTGTTAAAGCTTGAGCTTGTCAAAACACTCTCATTCTATTGACATTTGTGCTCTTGTCACTGTTATTATCATATCATTGTTCTCGCTGCTATTATCATATCACAGTCCCTTTCCCATTTCCACTGTCCTATATCCCTTTTACATCCTCAAAACCCTATCATCTGCCATGATTTCCCTCCTATCCTATCACTGCTGAAATCCTAATCTCTATAACATTCAAAGGCTGCCTTTATGTCTTTGTATATTGTCATTTCATTAACCTTTGTTCCTAAAAACTACCCTCATTATTATCACCCATTCCCATCACCTATAAACCCCAAATCCCTAACTTCCTCAAACAGTGGCTATCTTCACACTTGAAACTCATTTGACAGTCCTTTTCCCATTGTGATTTTTCTTATAGCACCTTGATATATACGTGACACATTTGGCATTGAAACAAATACACCAATTGCTTGTTTTCTAACCAACCAAGCATACAGTTGACAAACACATTTCAGCACCATGTCAGAGACAGATTCACCCTATGAGCAGGGATATGAGCAAGACAATGATTCATCAACCGCAGAGCTAAATGTGCCAAGGAGATCTCATAAAAGTGGCAGGCATGTCAGGGAAGAGCCCACTTCTTTGACCCAATTGCAGGCTTGCCCGCTTGCAATGGATTGTTTTCAGCGTCAGTCATGCTTCCAGTATTGTGAGATGATTTCCCGAACTCAGCATCATCATGAGTTAGCTCGCCTATTTGTCCTACATTTGCATAATGGTCATGTAAATCTTGCTGGAGTGAACTTCACTTTGACACCAGAGACTATTTCTGAGGCGACTGGGATACTGAACTTTGGTGAGGAGTGGAATAAGTGACAGCAGTTGGATAGAGCATATTATGAGCCTTACATCAGACCTGGATATTTGAGGCAGTTGATCAGGGTATTTCCATTCCGATTTCTGCAAGAGTCTTATGCACCATTGATGAAACTCATCATTCGTTATTTCAGCTGTGAAGGTTGTTTCTCACGTCTTTATGCGTATCACATCCGACTGTTGATGCATTTCACGAGAGTGCGGATGATGAGCATTCCATATTTCATGTACCGTAACATAGAGCGGATGATGGTCCTTGTGCAGAAGAAGACTCCGGAGCAGCAGCATAACAGTATCTATCATTATGCGCTCATCAAAATCATTGTGGTACATCAGCTTGGTTTGCAGGGCATCACCTGGGATGAGTTCATTTCCCGTGACTTCTTTGCAGTCCCCCAGCCTCCTCCCGAGATTGTTCATGATGAGGCAGAGCCTTCACATCAGTTCGAGATTCCTAAGACTGAGCCTATCAGTGCTCCAGTGTGTGTGACATATCAGAGAGGCCACAGAGCCTTAGTTGCAGCAGCACGACGAGTACTATCTCCACCAGGGGTGGAAGGGGTCTCGTTATCTTCATCAGTAGCGTGAGTACTATCTCCACATGGCGTGGAAGGGGTCTCGCCTTCTACATCAGCACAGGTACAGGACAGAGGCAAGAAGCCTATGCACGATGAGGGCCCTTCAGGAGGCCACGATACTGATTTTATTTTGATCGATGTTGATGCGAGCTCTCCTAGCTCGAAGCTGAAAGAGATCATCCAGGAATAAAAGGCTGAGATTGATACTTTGATCGTGAAGTTGCAGAGAGATCAGTGGGTTATAGATTACTTGGAGCAGTGTAATAAACAACTGGAGGATCAACACACACTTATAGAGTTGCGGCAAATCCGTGAAGACCGTGCATTGGCCCGGAAGAGACCAGGTGACATGACACCGGTTGAGCGAGAGACCTGCCTTACGCATGTCAAAATTCATCTGGAGAAGCTCTTGGCAAAGGCCAATAGGGACAAATACATGCTCAGACATATTAAAAACCACTATTGGGCCCGCACACACATTTGTAGAGAAAAAATGAAGATCCTGAAGGCAAGGCTGAGAAAGGCACTGAAACGTTGGAAAAGGCCGGATCCACTCTGAATCTTGGCTGAAGCTTCTTTGGCTGAGCATGAGACATGATGGGAGACCTTCACTCCAAATTTCAGCAAATTTGGAGAAGATTTTTTCATTTTGAAATTTTTTGGTTGCAAAACAGGTTTTTCCGCCCGACGCGTCGCGCCACTCGACGCGTGCTTACGTTTGGGACATCTTTTGGAGGAAAAATTTACATTTTTAGGTTTTTCATGATATATTATGTATGTTCAGGAATGGCCGAAGCATTTCATCAAATTCTGGGTGGTCTTAAGGGCCAAAAAAACCATGAAAATCACCTTTCTGCCACCTTTTGCACCAACAGGAAGTAGTATTGGGAGATTGAAGTTTTGGAGGGGAAAATGAGATCCAAATTGAAAACTTCCACTTGGGTTGGATAGCAGACATCTAGGGCTTTCGAATGAGCTATCATGAGCTCAATTTTGACTTTGGAAAGTGCTCCAAAAATAGGTCCAAAGTAGCGCGGCGCATAGAGCTTTGGAGCGCGGCGCATAGAGGAATTTAGCCTATTTTTCACTTTCCAGCTCAGAAATTCGGCCAGTTTTGACTAGTTTTACTTTTTCATGAGAGGATTGATCTATCTTGATGTAATTTGGTAACCATGATGTAATTTTGGCATGTATTTACTTGTTCTAGATGATTCATTCACTAAAAAGTGAAAATTGAGTGAATGGATCAGTTTCCTAGCATATAGAGGCAAGTTGTTTGGCTGCCTAGATTTTAGCTCCATGTTTAGAATTGGTTGAAACAGCTCCTAGAAGCATGAGATCGACCCCTAGAGGCATGGGAAGGGGTTAGGATGGTCTATATATTGTATTTTCTGAGACATTTTCAGGGTTGGATACTTGGGAAAAGTTTGGCACCTCATTGTACATCCATTTTTCAGTTTTTGGCAAAGGAAAGATCAGAGTTTTGCAGCACTTGATGGGATCCTTGTGGCTTCTAAGTTTTGATGATGTTTCTTCTCATTTTATTGTAAGTTTCATTAATGTTATATGTATGCCATCCTTCTCTATGCTTCTAAATTAAACAAATGAGTATTTGAGGTAGAATTCATTGATTTGCTGGTGCTCTGCCTTAGACTTTTGTTTAGTTTTATATGTTTTCGTCAGTTTGAAGAGGATCCTTGTACTCTCTTTCCCTCTTCAGCCCCTCATCAGTCTTTTATATCCATTCATTCGATCTTAGACATCAAAGTCATTTGCCTACCCTGCCCCAACTTGAACTCTGCAAGATCTGGCCTCATCCCCAAGCGAAAAAATTGTTTTTCCCTTTTTTCAACAAAAAACCCTTAAAAATCAAAATCAAACCCTCCTATTTGTTTATCTAGCCTAAGATCAGTTGTTGTTCTAGTCATCTCAAGCCCCTTTGAATATTTTCATTGAGATTGACCCGGAGAGAGCCCTCTCCTGTCCTCGTAGGGCTAGCTACAAGGCTGAGCGTGGTTTGGTGTTGTCCTTTTTCTGCCTTATTTCAGCCTAAGGTGGATTTTGGAACTAAAATAGTGGCGACCATACTAGGGAAGAAAATGGTTTGCTTATCGGTGTTATTTGTTTCATAAGTTACAGACGGAGTCTGAAGTCACGCTAGGTAGCTTTCGAATCGCTTTTTCTTTGTATTAGCAGAAGTAGATAAACGCTGCTTCAGTCGATATCTGGTTTAGCTTGTGAATGTGAAATTTACCTTGAGAATTACCCCAGTATATTACATCGTTCTGGACTTTTGGATGATTGAGTCTAGAATTTGACAGGATGAATAGATCGTTTTGTCCTTTGATTTTTGAATAGATCAACACACTGGCTTCCAGAAGACATACTAGATCAAATCCTGATCCTGATCCACCTCCAGTGTATGAGAATCCCAATCTGATTTCAAGAATCCTCCATCGTGAAAGTCCCGTGATCCCTTTGTTGAAATCTCATTCATGCCCGACTGTATTTGAGTTCCTTGAAGATATTGAGTTTGATGATTAGTTCGAGTTGTCCTTGTTTGAAACTAAATCTGAAAGTGCCACTGGTTCTACCGTCATAAATCCCGAGTTCATCAAGTACCTTGAGGTTGAACAAGCTAATAGATCTATTGATAATTACATTCTGAACCTTTAAAACTCTATTGTTGCAACGAATATTCCTGATTTTATTGAATCTGCTTCTGAAACTCTTGGTCCATCAGTAGTTACATCTGATTCACAAGTTCACGCTAAGCCTTCCTTTCTTCCTACCATTCTAGTGAAACCATCGATATCTGATCAGCAATCAGCAATAGTTCCTCCTCCATCTCCACCACATACACCCCGAACACCTACTGCTCCTACTCCACCCGTTTCTCCAAGACAGATCATAAATCCACCAAGAGCCATGGCTGCTAGATTCACACCTCTTGTTTTGCCAGCAAATTTGGATCCTATGCCTGCAGATTATCAGATTAAAATTCCTTTGTTTGATGGTACTCCTCAAAGTGTGCCCGCTCAGCAGCATATTGATAGAATGACAGACTTTTTGGACCTGCATGAAATTGATGAAGAGAATGTCTCCATGAGATTGTTTGTCCAAACGTTTGGAGGTGAGGTACGTAAATGGTTCAGAGCTCTACAGCCCAGAAGTATTAATACATTAGAAGAGCTTCAGAGACAGTTTCTAGATTGGTGGGAGATGAAGAAAGATCCGCTGCAAATCACTTCTGAGTATACAAAGATCAAGCGCAATCCTGGTGAGTCCGTCCAAGACTATATTATCAGATTTAATACGGTTTATAATGCAATTCCTGATGACTTGAGGCCTTCTAAGAAGTCAGCTTTGTTAAAATTCTCAGATGGTTTTGATCCGGAGATGGCCTATTCATTACGAGATAGAGATCCGCCTACTTTAGAGGATATGCAGAAGATTTCCGTGAGTGTTGAGGCAAACTTGAATGATAAGAGAGCTAGACTAAAAGCCGAGAAGAAAGTTGTGATAAAAGAAGAAGCTTCTACATCTACATATCAGATACTTCGCGAAATGGGAAAGATGTTCGAAAGGCTCACTCTTGATAAGCCCGAACCACAAGTTCGGAATCCAAACTTCCGTGGTCAGCAGCAGCCCCAATTCAGAATTAAGCAACGAGAACAGCAAGCGCAAGAAACAGCAGTCCAGCAGCAAGTAAAGACACCTCTTCAGCATAATTTTGTTGGTCAGGATTCAGATGATGAAGATGATGTAGTGGAGGAGCAAAATCATTTCTTTACTCCTGATGATTTGCCCATTTATATCACCGAAGATGAAGAGTATGCAGAATGTTCAGTGGTACAAAGAGATGAGGATTTTATCCTAGCTAATGATGCAGCCCTTGAGGAGGAGTCGGATGAGTATCAGAGAGGATACATGAATGCATTGTCAGCCCAACAGAAGCAATACTCTCTTAGAAATAGAGATGTACCAGTCAATCCAATTCAGAAAAGGAAGGAAGTTTCAGCACCTAAAAATGATTCACCTGTTGCAAAAAAGAAAGAAAAAGAGGTAGCTGATCCCGCTGCCACCAAGTCATCATCAGCAGAAAAATCAAATCAGCCGATTACATCGAGAGAGAAGGTGGAAAAGAAAGAGGTTCCAGCCAAAGAGATCGAAAACACTTCAGCTTTTATTTTGGAGAATGAAATTTCAAAATTGAAGGTATCCATTCCCTTGACTGAATTAATGAGGAATAACACTTATAAAGGTCAAGTTTCTAGAATTTTGAATTTCGATCCCATGTCTGATATGGTGAATATTGAAGATGATCAATCGAAACTGATATTTGGACCAGCTTTAGATGGTGAGTCCTCGGACAGCGAAGTACCTCCATTTTATATTAGTCTTCGATTGCATGAGTTTGTATTGCATAATTCCATGTTCGATTCCGGTGCTTCCCATAATCTTATGCCAAAAGCAAAAATGGAGAGGTTGGGTTTAGACATTACCAGGAAATACCACGATCTTTTTTCATTTGATTCTAGCAGAGTGAGATGTATTGGGCTCATTAAAGACTTGGTTGTAAGTCTAGATCAGATTCCTACAAAGAATGTTTTGATGGACGTTGTTGTTGCAGACATTCCTTCGAGATTTGGTATGTTGCTTTCCAAATATTGGGGAGCAAAATTGAAAGGGACACTACAATTAGATTTCTCCTATGCGACGATTCCCGTGTTTGGCCAAATGAGAAAGTTGTATCGGGAACAAAATATGAAGTATATGATTACGACCAAGGAGAAACCTATTAATCATCCGATTAATTATGTACATACAGATCTAGAGTCTTTTGTTTTGTTTGTCGACAGTTTTAATGATGTAGATAGTCAGTTGGTTCAAGCAGAAGATATCCCAGAGATTACCAAGAATTTTAGAGAATTTTTGCAGAAAGAAAGGTAGCTACCAGAAAGCACAGTTGGGAAATCAGCTAAAGATAGTGGACAACAAGCAGAAAAAACAGAGCTAGCACAATTTCAGCACTTAGAGGATGATGAAGAGGGTCCGTGGACCATGGATTTCAATGGTGCAGTGGCCAATGATGGTGCTGGGATTGGTATTTGGGTACGCAGCCCTTTTTCCGCTCCTAACAAGGTACCGAGCAATGTATAGGTATGTTCTTACAAGTTGGCATTTGATTGTTCGAACAATGAGGCTGAGTATGAAGCTCTGATTGCTAGCCTAAAGATTCTTAGAAAGTTGAATGCTAAGACAATTACGGTTTATGGCGACTCCGAATTGGTGATTAAGCAGGTAAAAGGTGAATATCAAACGAAACATCCCCAGATGCGAGCTTATCGGAACGTTGTCCTTGATATTTTGAAACAATTTTCAGATTATACCTTGACTTGTATTCCTAGCATTCAAAATGGAATTGCTGATGCGCTTGCTAAGGTAGCAAGTAACTTGAAGATCCCAATGAATTCAAGTAATAAGTTCGAAATCCGTGTGTAGCACCGTCCTACCATACCGGATAATCAGAGATGTTGGCAAGTTTTTCAAGATGATGATGAGATCAATGATTTTCTGTAGAATAAAGGTAAGTTCAAAGATACCTCAATTGATGTAGAATTCGATGATGGTGATGATGTTCAAGTTAATCAAATGGAAGTGTTACAGCTGAAAGATAACATTATTCCTAAAGGTTTGATACCTTTAGAAGAACTCTTCGATCAGGATGATGTGGCCAAGAAACCAACTTTACGACCGACTGAAAAAGGAATAGAGGATGTAAATATTGGGACAGCTGAAAACCCCAAAATGGTAAAGTTATCCAAGTCATTGTCATCGGAGATAAGAGCTGAATATGTGAGTTTGTTGTCTTCATTTGCTGATGCTTTCGCTTGGGATTAATCAGATTTAAAGATGTATGACACTAATATAATCCAGCATACTATCCCAATTAAGCCTAATCAGAAGCCTTTCAGACAAAAGCTAAGAAGAATCAATCCGAAATTGCTGCCATTGATTGAGAAGGAGGTAAATAGGTTGTACAAAGCAGGAATCATTGTTCCTATCATATTTTCTGATTGGATTTCCAATTTAGTGCCAGTGCGGAAAAAGACAGGTGAGATCCGGTTGTGTATTGATTTCAGAAATTTGAACAAGGTGTCATTGAAGGAAAATTATCCATTGCCTAAGATGGTTCATATATTGCAGCGAGTAGTGGGTGCATCTCGGATGTCACTACTCGATGGTTATTCTGGATATAACCAAATTTTGGTTCATGAGGATGACCGCAACAAAAAAGCCTTCACCACTCCGTGGGGGACATTTCACTATGCCAAGATGCCATTTGGTTTGAAGAATGCTGGTGCAATTTTCCAGCGGGCGATGGACATGGCTTTTGCGAATGAAAAAGATGTTTTCCTTGTTATATACCTTGATTATTTGACGGTGTTTTCCAATTCAGATGAAGAGCATATGTATCACTTGAAAGTTGTTTTTCAGAAGTGCAGAAAATATGGTGTCTCGCTTAATCCTAAAAAGAGCTTATTCACCATGGATGAAGGTAAGTTACTTGGTCACATTATTTCCAAAGATGGTATACGTATTGATCCGGCATGTGTTGAAGCAATCCAGCAAATTGACCCTCCCAGGAATAAGAAAGAGATTCAGTCTTTTAATGGTAAAATGAACTTTTTGCGTCGTTTTTTCCCTAACCTTGTTGAGCATTTGAGAGAAATAACAAATATGTTGAAAAAGGATAGCCAAGTGAAGTGGACTGAAGATGCGGTAAATTCCTTTGATTTAGTGAAGTTGGCACTATCTTCAGCTCCGGTGTTAATAAGCCCGGATTACACCCAAGATTGCATTTTGTTTTCCTTTGCTTCAGAACATACCATGGCAGTTGTTTTAATGCAGAAAAGAGATGGACATGAGAAGCCCATAGCGTTTTTCAGTCGAACTATTAGAGACGCAGCCCTGAAATACAACATCATTGAGAAAAAAGCTCTGGCACTGGTAAAGGCATTAAAGGATTTTCGGGTATACATTTTGCATTCCCATATTTTAGCTTATGTTCCTAACGCTGCTGTGAAAGATGTTTTAGTACAGACTGATCTGGAAGAAATACGTGGTAAGTGGATCGCAGCTTTGCTGGAATATGATGTGGAAATAAGGCCCATGAAACTTATCAAGGGACAGGGGCTGGCGAAACTTATGGCTGAATCCAATTTGCATGCATTAGACATAAATCTGATTGCTGCTATGTCTGATGAAGATGAGGACAATTCGCCACTTCAGGTATCGGAAATGTTTGTTGATTCCCCATGGTATTCAGATATCGTCTATGTTCTTCAAAATTTGTCATCACTGCCCGGCATGACTAGAAACAAAGGTAGGACTTTGAAACTGAAGGCTGCAAAATTTTGTATTTTGAATTCTGCACTTTATTGGAAGGATCCAGGTGGTGTGTTATTGAATTTTTTGGTGGAGGAAGAAGCAGAGAAGGTAATGGAAGATTTCCACAAAGGTGATTGCGGCGGTCATCATTTTTGGAAGACAACTGCTAATAAGATTTTGAGAGCAGGGTACTATTGGCCCACATTGTTTGCTGATGTCTATAAAATAGTCAAAGGCTGCCATGAGTGCCAGATTTTCGAACGAAGACAGAAATTACATCCATTTCCACTCAAGCCTGTTGAGGTAAGCGCCCCTTTCCAGCAGTGGGGTTTGGATTTCATCGGGGAAATCCATCCTCCTTCCTCAGGACAACATAGATGGATTCTAACAGCCACCGATTACTTTATGAAATGGATCGAAGCAGTGCCCACAAGACAAGCCACCAATTCGGTAATTATTTCTTTCCTTGAGAACAACATTTTGTCTCGTTTTGGTTGCCCGAGTAAATTGATCACAGATAATGCAACGGCTTTTAAATCAAGAAAGATGATAGAGTTTTGTGCAAAGTATAAAATCATTTTGGGGCATTCAACCGCCTATCATCCGCAAGGTAATGGTTTGGCGGAATCTTCCAATAAGTCTCTAGTCAATATCATTAAAAAGTTGTTGGACATCAATAAGCAGAGTTGGCATAAGAAGCTGGTGAATGCACTATGGGCTGATCGGGTAAGTCAAAAGAAGTCAATTGGTATGTCTCCTTTCAAGTTGGTTTATGGAGTAGATACAGTCTTTCCTACTTCACTTGTTGTTCCGGTGGTCAAGCTTCTTCAGGAGCTGGTAGTGAAGAAAGCCATATGCAAAGAAGGATAAATCAGATGATTCATTTACAACAAATGATAGAAGAGGTCTTCCAGAACACATTTAAGTTGTAGGAAAGAATAAAAAAGATCTATGATAGGAAAGTGAAGGCAAATAAATTTCAGTTGGAGGAAGTGGTACTAAAGTGGGATGCTAGGAATGAAGACAAAGGTAAACACGGTGTTAGCCACCTATAATATTTTTAGACCAAAAGGTGGCTAAAACTTTGGGAGCCTCCAAGGAACAAATTTTACCATTAAAAATTGTTGGCTCTTGAAGTCTCTGTAAGGCCTCCTGCCTCTTCCTTTTGTCCAAATATTTTACTACTACTGTTTCATACATCAAAAGCCTCTGAAATCCTATTAAAATCCACAGTTGAATACTTCTGCAAAGGACCCTTTTCCCTTTCCTTTTTCCCTCCACTAACCTCATTGGCTATTCTATATTTCCCATGAAAACCCCACAATTTCATGTTCTTTCCTTTCCATTTCATTAAAATCCCTTTTATAAGGTTAAAAACCAACTTTTTGACCTTACCAGAACCTTCATTTCCCTTTAAAAACCATAGGAAATACCTATTTTCTATGCGCTGGACATAAGCCCCCTTGGGCTAAGTCTCCTCCTCTTTTCCTCCATGCACTCGAGCGCCGGAACCAAACGCTGTAACCATTGGGCGCTTATCCATTTTTCTCTGCCCGAAGCACCAAAAAACCTTTGAAAATCGTGAAGATTGGGTTTTAATTAAATTTCAAAGTTTTCCGCCCCCGAAAATTATGAAATAATCTTGACCGTCAATCTGCTCCACAGATCGGACGGCGCGGCACACGACTTATCATGTGGACCCCCCATCCATACGTCACTTCTCAAATCCGCCTGGTTTTTCCGCACCGCCTTCGTGCGAAAGGTGGTTTTAACCCGACAGCCAGCGATTCCATACGCTGGCTGCCACGCGTCCTCTATACTGTTTCAAAACCGCCGCATAAAGTCAGTCCCCCACGCGTTATCCGTCAGACCATAACCACCCAGCGGAATCAATGATAGTCGTCCGATCTGGGCCCGCTGATCCAACGGTTGATGATAGCCCAAGATGCCCGACCTTTAACCAAAGCGCCCTCTCGATAACCAAGCCATCGCGCGGTGGGAAATCAATCTCCCCCGTCGATCTCTGTAGATCGACGGTCCCCATTCAATTTCCCGATTCCATTCCCTAGTCAACTATTCTCCGCCGCTGACCTTCCAAGTCGCTCCCGATCGTTGATCACAGCGCGATCAACGACTCTGATCGCCTCGCTCCTCCGCACACCCTCCAATGCAGATTTCCATATAAACACAGGATTTCATGATTTCGTTTGTATTTTGCATGTTTAAGGTTATTTTTTTGATTTATATGGAGAAATTTCGTAGGACAAGGATGACGATCCTTTACCTTTCGAATACATCAGAGAAATCGGCCACAGGGTGCAAAACTATGTTGTCAACAAGGTTTCATGAGACTTTGTTGCTGTGCGCCCCTGTAAAACTGGAAAAGTATGAAGAAATCGCAGAGAAAGAGTATCAGATCGCAGGAAGCCAGGGATGGACCAGGGCAGAGAATTAATGATCAGATGAGTGGGGATTACGGCTAAGACAGTTATTAAAAGCCTAATCCCCCAGCCTAAAACATTGTTTGAAAGGAAAACCTAAAAGGTGTTTATCAGACTGGTTACCTCCACCGCCACATCTGAGGCAAATTGATTCCTCAACCACCACAGCGCCACCTATTTCCTCAAAACACTCAATCAGGAGCCGAATTTAGGGAGCAGGATAAGATATTTTGCCTCGAAACAGCCAAAGAAGTTACTTCTGCCATGGAATTTATTGACGGATGTTCGCAGGGTAATCATAATAGTACACAGAGCCTCAAATGTCAAACAAAGCTCCCACCGAGCTAAAAATCATGAGTGTAAATCATTCAATACAGTGGAACACCTATATAATTTCTTCATTGAAATTCCCGAAGACCGTGAAGACATTAAATTTGTATTAAATGTATTTGAGATCTTTAATCAGATCTCACCTCCTCATCCTTCTATAAATACTTCAGTAGAAGATGAGTGAGGGGTTGGTCGGTTGCTAATGTAATTGCTGAAGCAGTGTTATGTAATTGAGCTGGAAACTTCCGTTTGTAAATAGTGATTCACTGGCTCTTGGAGCTCTGCTTGTAACAGATAAGTTAGGTTGTGAAAGAAAGATGAACTAAAACATTAGACTTGAAGATTGTAACCAGTTTGGAGCGTCAATACAAGCTGATTTATAGGATCCTGGTCTATGCTGACGGTGATGTTGTTCTTATTGTAACTTGTGATTTTGTTTTTGTTTTCATTATGTTTCGTTTCCTTATGTAAAGAACAATTTAAACAGTGTTAGGACCTACTGTATATCAGTAACCTTCTCTGGCTGAAAAACCTTTATTTAAATGTTTTCTTCCCACTGTTCTATTTGGAAATGATTTAATTCAGTTTGAGCATAGGAATGTTGGTGTTCCCTCGTCTTATAGTCTTAGCTGAACATTATTTTTGAATGTTACTTTCAATATATGTTGTGTGAAGATAAACTGAGGAATATATGGTTAGCCCTGGTCCCAGACTTGTCTGCATAGCTGTTTGATTGTTTCCCTTGGAATGTGTCAAAAGCTGATTAGTTTCAAAGTACTTATCAGATCTTAGGCCATTCTGCGTTATCTTTGTGATTGTCTTGGGTGTAACCAAGTAAAGGAGAGCTAGGAGAGGATTTGTGATGAGCCCGACCCGCTAGTTTCTACTCCAAAGGTTGCCTTCAAGTTTCCCTTTGTTTTTTATGTGTTTTCTATTAGAAGTGTATCAAAGGCTGGTTAGTTTCGAAGCACTTACTAGATCCTAGTTTGCTTCTATGTTTTTCTTAAGTGCCTGGTCAAAGGCTGGCTAGTTTCAAAGTACTTACCAGATCCTGGGCTGCTCTTTGTTCTGCATCTGTCACTTCCTTTTCTTATTGTATCACTCCATTCCATAAATCAAACCTTAAAGAGATCCTTAGGCATAGATGACTTGCCCCATAGACCACTCTTGAAACTGATTGTTCCAATTAAATCCTCTTATGACTCCATAGCCCAATGGACTGAAAAAACTGCCACCATCTCTCATCTTGATCGAAGCTTACTCTTGTTGCTTGCAACTTCTCACCTTTGAGCCTATTTTCATATAGATCTTTCCGCCTCTAACAGCAATCATGTTCAATCATCCAAACACAAAACCAAACCCTTGAACTTCATAACTAGCCTAATATCATTATCTCAAACTTCAAATACAATATCCATCTTTGTGCATATTGGAGAGATCCCTCTCCGGATTCAGGAGGGCTAGATCCTAGAATCCCAAAGTTGGTTGAAATGATGTTAACTCTGTGATCGGACTTTTGCCAATCTTGCTTATTACAGAGACCTAACATTTTTGGCGACTCCACTGGGGAACTGAGTGTTTTTAAAGCCTCTTTTAGTGACCTTAGGAAACCCTTGATTTTTATACAAACCTTGAGAGTGAAAAGCAGCCTTTTCAAGCACTACCAAGAAATGGTAATTATGATGAAACTTGTTTGAGTCGGTGACAATCTAGGTTAATCCTAGAGTTCTGATAAGTCTTCATCTAACCTTGAAAGAACAGCTGTCTTAGCCATAAGAGTATACTGCCTTTGTCTCACAACCGTAGCTAGGTTATGAAGCAAAGTTAGAACATTCTTAGAAACCACACGAATAAAAATAAATCAGAAAATACCAAAAATATTTCAGATTGGTAGTAAAACACTTTCTCTTAAATTTCATTACCTTTTGATTGTTTTACCCCATACTCTTAGACAGAGTCTAGAAAGGGATAGGTAGCCTCCGAATCTCATCCTCTTTTAGAGGTGACATATCTGGTGAATGCCCTCCCATTCGATCTCTGATTAGAGTTTTTTGTGTTTTGGGATATCCTTGAAAAGGGATGTTTCACAAACACTGTGGTGGACAGTGTATCTCTTTGAAAACATTCTAAACTTTCCACCTGGCGACTCCACAATCCTGAACAGACTTTAAGACTCCACTGGGGAAAACCCTCATCATTATCATATCTTTCGAACTCAGTTAGAAGACTGTGGGATTGAAATTTGCGTAAATAGATTAGTTAACCTCTTAAAGATTGTTATATCTGGTTGAACTTGTCTTGTTTATTCGGGTCTAAAAATACAGCATAGTGGCTCCTAGAAAGATTCACACTAGAGCCCATCCTGACCCTAACCCACCTGAGATAGTTGATGACCCAGAAAGTATCCTTTGAAAGTCTCCTAAGATTAAACTATCAACTGTTTTCAGATCAACCCCAAGAGCTAAATCAGTTCCTGAAAATATTTCAGCTTTACAGAAATCACAAACTGACTTCTTGAACCCATTTAGGACCAGGTCATTTGGTGATTTAGATCAGCTAGATTCTGAGACTTCACTTTCATCTCCTGAAACAAGTGAACATCTTGGTAGCAGGGAAAAAACACCTCCTGATTTACATTTTCCTCTTAACTTAGGTGTCTCTCATCCAATATCAGCTCAACAATCTACTGCTGTTCCATCCACTTCTGTTCATCTTTCATCCACTACTCAAACCACTTCATTTCAGCCCACCCCACCTCTTTTCAATCCACCCCTACCACCTATCATGGCAGCATGGTATGCTCCCTTAGTCCTTCCTGTACCATTAGTCAATCTTCCACAGGACTATCAGTCCAAAATCCCATTTTATGATGCTAGCAATACTATAACTGCATCACAACATGTGGATAAGATGAATGACTACTTTGACAGAAACGAAATTGATGATGATTCTGTCAAGCTCAGATTATTTGCTCAAAGCTTAGGGGGAGAAGTAAGAAAATGGTTTAAAGGCTTAGCCCCCCATAGTATAAATGATCTCCAAGGCTTCCATCAAACATTCTTAAACAAATGGGAAGTGAGGAAGAATCCTCTCCAAATCCCTGCTGACTATAAGAATCTCCATAGGAATCCAGGGGAAAGTGTACAAGCTTATTGCACTAGGTTTAACAGTGTGTACAATGCACTCTCCCCAGAATTAAAACCTCCACAAGGTTCAGCTTTAAACAAGTTCCCTGAAGGGTTTGATGCTGATATGACCTATTCATTAAGAGAAAGAGATTTTGCAACCCTTGAAGATATGCAAATAGGTGCTCTTTCTGTGGAAGTTAACCTTATGGAGAAGAGGGCAAGAATGAAAGCTGAAAAGAGAGTAGCTTTCATAGAGGAATCATCATCTTCTATGCCAAATTCAAAGATGGAAAGAATGATGGAAGAAATGATGAAGAAAATGATCATTCTTGAGAGAGCACAAGCGAGTCAAAATCAAGCTGCTCCTCAAAACAGAAACCAAAACCAGAATCAGAATATGAGAAGGAAACAACCTTTAAACGGACCCAGGGAAGATGATCAACAGATCACTCCTCCTTTTCATCAAAACTATGTAAGTGAGGTTGAGGAAACCGATGAAATAACAGAGGATAATGATATGAACCTTTTTGGGGTAGATGATGATGACTTTGAGGTTCATTATGATAGGAAACAAGGTCTTTATACACCTTATGACGACAAAAGAGATGATAATGAAAATTATTATCAAAACATGGAAAATACCATCGCAAAACCTTCAAAAGAATATGAACTCAGAAGTAAATCTAGTCAACAGACCCCCAACGTGAAAACCTCTGACAACTCTTCTCAAAAAAACACTACAGCTAAGCCTAAAACGGTCAAACAAAGGGATAAAACAGTGGCTGTTGATTCTGGTAAAGATAAAGAGAAAGACACTCCAAATCTTGAAGAACAGAGTGCAAACATAAGCAGTTCTTACACTTCATCTAGTACTCCTATTTCAACCGATGTGTCAAATGTAGATAAAATAAATCAGCAAGCTGTTGTTGCTGATAAAGTGGCAGTAAAAAAGGCTGAAACCAACACCTTCAAGAATCAAATTCCTTTCAGCCTGAAATAGGAAATCTCAAAAATCAAAATTGTTGTTCCCTTGATTGAGTTAGCTGCCCATCATGTATATAAAAACCAAATTTTGAAGGCTTTAAACATAGAGGAAAATGAGGATACTCTCAATCTTAATGATGACCAACCAGAGCTGATTTTTGGTCCAAAGATTGAAGGTAAATTTCAAGAGGGGTCTGTCCCTCCCTTTTATGTAAGTTTGAACATTCATGACAAAATTCTACACAATGCTATGCATGACTCAGGCGCTTCCCATAATTTAATGCCAAAAGCAGTAATGGAGAGCCTAGGTCTTGAAATCAGCAGACCCTATAAAGATCTTTACTCTTTTGACTCAAGCAGAGTCAAGTGTCTAGGATTGATCAAAGACCTTTGTGTTAACTTAGCACAGATTCCAGCCAAATGCTTAGTTATGGATGTTGTTGTGGCTGATGTACCCCCCAAGTATGGAATGCTTTTATCAAGGTCTTGGGGGGCTAAGTTACAAGGGACTATGCGGATGGACATGACTTATGCGACTATCCCTGTTTTCAATCAGAATAGAAGACTTTACAGGGAGTCTCATATGCAATACATAGTCACAAGTCAAGACAGACCTCAAAACTCCCCTCTGTATTCTATGAATACAGGCCTTGATTCTTTTATCATGTTTAATGATGAAACACTCCCTGAAAAAATCGCTTTAACGGGATCATTGGCCGAAACGAAGGAAGAGGAACACGACACTGGACTGTCAAAACAGTTTGCTACATTTGAAAAAATTGGCAAACAAAACACCGGTATTGAGCTACAAGTCATAAATCCATCGCTGTTAAACCTTGACAGTAAAAAGAGTAATCCTCAATCCGATGAGAAAATTGAGGAATCAAATCGTACAGAGGGCATTCACCAATCTGATAAAATTGAAGATGATCCTCTCTGGACTATGTATTTTGATGGGTCATGCACTAGAACGAATGCTGGTGCCAGTGTTTGGATTACTAACACTGGAAGCAAGCACACAGAATGCATTTCTTGCAAATTAAACTTTCAGTGTTCAAACAACATAGCGGAGTACGAATCCCTGCTTTTAGGCCTGCATTTGCTGAAAAAGTTAGGAGCCAAGAGAATAAATGTGTATGGGGATTCTGAGTTAATAATTAGGCAAGTCAATGGGGAGTATAATGCGAATCATCCCAGACTTAGGGCCTATCGGAATGATGTCATGGATCTTTTGAAAACATTTGAGGAATCCACACTGAGTTTTGTCTCGAGGAAAAGAAATCTCATAGCCCACAATTTAGCCTTTGCAGCTAGGACATGTTTAATGCCATATCAGATCGATGATTGTTCACCTCAAATAAAATTTAGACCAGCTGTGCCTGATAATAAAAAATATTGGCAGGTGTTTGACGGAGATAAACAAATAGAAGACTTCATGCAATTCAGAAATGAATTTGAAATGCATAGTTCAGATTCAGATTATGATACAGACTGCAGTGAAGAAAATTTTCTTGGTGAAGAAGAACCTTCTCCTGAGCTTGTCAAACTCAACCTTCAGAGTAGTAAACTTAGAAACGAAACCAGATTGAAGGCAGAATCAGAAATAGAAGAATTAGAAACTCTTCATTCCAAAGATGAAGGTTTGCCCAGTGGTCTTGCACCCTTGGAGGAGTTGTTCGATTTTAACGATGTGGCAAAGAAGCCTAAACTGGAACCTGTAGAGACTGAGTTAGAGGAGTGCAATATTGGCAGTAAAGAGAAACCGAGAATGATCAAACTGTCCAAAACTTTGCCAGCTCACATAAGACTCAAATACATAGAGCTGTTCAAATAATTCTCTGATGTTTTTGCATGGAGTTACAAAGATCTTAAGTCCTATGACACTGAAATAATACAGCACAAAATCCCTCTTAAAGAAAACCAAAAACCATTCAAACAGAAACTGCGCAGAATAAACCCTGTGCAGCTGCCTTTGGTTAAGAAGGAAATCATGAAGATGTTTGACGCTGGTATTATTGTCCCTATTAGATATTCTGAATGGGTATATAATCTGGTGTCTATTAGGAATAAGACCGGAGAAATCAGGCTTTGTATAGACTTTAGGGACTTAAACAAAGCTTCATTAAAAGACAACTACCCTTTACCAAAAATGGATCATATTTTACAAAGGGTGGTAGGGTCTAGAAGAATTTCTTTGCTTGATGGCTATTCAGGGTATAATCAGATCTTAGTTCACCCTGCTGATCAATTAAAGACAACCTTTACTACACCATGTGGCACCCTCATGTATGTGAAAATTTCTTTCGGTCTAATGAATGCTGGAGCAACCTTTCAAAGAGCCATGGACATAGCATTCTTGGAAGAGTTGGGTTTCTTCATCGTTATCTATCTTGATGATGTCACTGTGTTTTAAAAAACAAATGAAGAACACTTAAAACATTTGAGGAAGGTTTTCGAGAAGTGCAGAAGGTTTGGAATATCTTTAAACCCTAAGAAGACACTATTTGGTCTCCAAGAAGGCAAGCTTCTTGGACACATTATTTCAGAAGAGGGTATAAAGATAGATCCAAAGAGGATTGAGGCCATATTGCAAATCTCTCATCCTCGAAAAATCAAGGAGTTGCAATCTTTCATTGGGAAGATTAACTTTTTAAGAAGGTTCATCCCTAACTTAGCTGAGCTCCTTAGGAATATTACAAAAATGTTAAAGAAGGAGCAAGGGGTAAAATGGACCTTGGAAGCAAAGACATCCTTTGAGCTGGTAAAACAATCATTAACTAAAACACCGGTTCTCATAAGCCCTGATTTTTCAAAATATTTTTATATCTTCTCATTTGCATCACTACATACCATAGCTGTTGTCCTTTTATAGAAAAACCCACAAGGACAAGAGCAGCCTATTGCATTCTTTAGTAAGGCATTGAGGGATGCCCCTTTGAAGTATAAAATTATGGAAAAACAAGCTTTTGCTTTGGTCAAAGCATTGAAAGACTTCAGAGTATACATCCTTCACTCACACATTATTGCCTTTGTCCCAAAATCAGTTGTTAAAGACATTCTAACATAGGACCTAGATGGTAAGAGAGGTAAGTGAATTGCTGTTATCCTTGAATATGATTTAGAGATAAAACCCACTAAACTCATCAAAGGCCAAGGTCTAGCTAGATTAATGGCTGAATCAAATTGTGAAGTTCTTGATATTAATATGATTAGTGCTTTGGATAACCAAGAAGATTTCCCGACTCCCATTATTGAAGAACATTTTATGATTTCTCCTTGGTATGCTGATATTGTTTATGTTTTGCTGAATCTGAATACACCTCATGGTTTGTAAAAAACAAAGGCAAGGTTTCTAAAGTTAAAAGCTGTAAACTATTGCATTATTGATAAATGTCTTTATTGGAAAAATGCAAGTGGTATATTGCTTAAATGCTTGCCTGAGTTTGATGCAGAAAAGGATAAGCAGGATTTCCATGAAGGAGAGTGTGGAGGTCATTTATACTGGAAGGCAACAACCAAAAAAATTTTGAGGGCTGGTTTCTATTGGCCTACTCTTTTCCCTGATGTACACAAGATGACCACTACTTGCCATAAATGCCAACTATTTGAGGGCAAAAGAAAACTGCTACCCCTTCCTCTACATCCAATCACTGTTGAAGCTCCTTTCCAATAGTGGGGACTTGACTTTATAGGAGAAATCCATCCACCATCTTCTGCCCAGCATAGGTGGATTCTCACAGCCACAGACTATTTCACTAAGTGGATAGAAGCCATCCCTTGTAGGCAGGCAATGATTCAGTTATCATAAAATTCATGGAGACTAACATTCTCTCCAGATTTGGCTGTCCTACCAAGATCATCACAGATAATGCAGCAGCATTTGGATCAAAGAAAATGGTTGACTTCTGTCATAGATATCAGATAACATTGGGGCATTCCACAGCCTATTACCCTCAGGGTAATGGACTTGCTGAATCTTCAAACAAGAGCCTAGTGAACATAATCAAGAAATTGTTGGAGGACAATAAGAAGTCTTGGCACACAAAGCTGGTCCACGCACTTTGGGCTGACAGATTGACTTTGAAAAAATCTATTGGTATGTCACCTTTCCAGCTTGTGTATGGTACATATGCAGTTTTTCCTAACAGCCTTGGTGTACCAGTTATGAAGTTGATTCAAGAGTTACAGACTGAAGAGTCTGACATGATCAGAAGAATAAATCAGACCATTCATCTTCAGCAGACCAGAGAGGAAGTGTACAACAAAGCATTACAGAAACAGGAGAGCATCAAAAAGCAATTTGATAAAAGAACAAAGGCTAGCAATTTCAAGATTGGGGACAAATTTTTAAAGTGGGACTCAAGGAGGGAAGAAAAGGGAAAGCATTTAAAATTTGATAACCTATGGCTTGGCCCTTACTCTATTCATTCAGTTGCTGGTAATAATGCATTTTTCTTACAGGATTTGGATGGATCAGAATTGTTTGGAGGTCCTGTCAATGGCAGGATGCTCAAGCACTACTTCTCCTGATTCATGATATGTTTTAAAGCCTTCCTTTTTCTTTTTCATTATAAATATTTCATCCACCATTGCATTCAAGTTGTAAAAAATTAAAAATACAAAAACAAAGAAAATGAAAAGAGGGCAGAAAGGAAAACAAGAAAGGCACAGCCCCATGCCAAAAAGAGAAATAAATCTGAAAGTGTGCAAGCTCAAATGCCACTCCTCAAAAACACACTTCTAGTTAGTCAAACTGCCAAATCTTGACTAATTAGCCTTTAAATTTTTCTGCTGATAGGTTAGTGAATCCGATTTGCTAAACTGTTTAATCTTGGCTTATCAGTAGATAGATTAGGATAGAAATTGAAGGTTCAAAACAAGCTCAAAACCTGAACCTAAGTTTCCAAAGAGAAAGGGCTCAAATCTGTTTTATTTTTTGAGTCAAAAAAGATGTAAATCTGGTTCTAATCAGATCAAAATCTGAACCAGAGAAAAGAAAAAAAAAAAACAGCTCGAACAAAAGCAAAAACAGAGCTGTGGAAAAAAGGAGAAGGCTATGATAAGAAACTTTCAGACCTTAAGCCTTCCATTTTGTTCTAATTTTCTGCAAATAATAATCTATGTGCAGCTTGTTTTTATGCCATAGATCACAACAAGTCAAACAACTTAATCTTGACTTGGTTGTTTTTAAATTTCTGTTGTAGAATTTAGAGAATGAAAGTCTGTTGGACAGTTTAATCCCAACAGACAGTAGATTAGGTAGAGAAGGATCTGAGCTCAACTGTCTAATCTGAGTTCAGGGAGAGATAAGAAGTAGAATTAGATTATTTTTTATGCTTTTAAAAGAATAAAATGTTATGAAAAGAGTTTGCCAATCCAAGTGCACTCTGATGAAGAAAAAATGTTAGATCAGTAGGATTGGGTAGGTAGAAAGTTGTATTGATGAAGTCCATTTATCTTTCATGACTGATCTTATTTTTCAGAAGAAGAGCAAGATCATCCAGCAAAAGAAAGCAATCCAAAGGAGCAGGCACAGGCCTACTTCCCAGAGAATCAAGTCTGAATTCTTGATGCCTTCAAGAAGGCACCATCCCCATGTGGAGCCACTGTTAGCCACCTATAATATTTTTAGACCAAAAGGTGGCTAAAACTTTGGGAGCCTCCAAGGAAAAAATGTTACCATTAAAACTTGTTGGCTCTTGAAGTCTCTGTAAGGCCTCCTGCCTCTTCCTTTTGTCCAAATCTTTTACTACTACTGTTTCATACTTCAAAAGCCTCTGAAATCCTATTAAAATCCACAGTTGAATACTTCTGCAAAGGACCCTTTTCCCTTTCCTTTTCCCTCCACTAACCTCATTGGCTATTCTCTATTTCCCATGAAAACCCCACAATTTCATGTTCTTTCCTTTCCATTTCATTAAAATCCCTTTTATAAGGTTAAAAACCAACTTTTTGACCTTACCGGAACCTTCATTTCCCATTAAAAACCATAGGAAATACCTATTTTCTATGCGCTGGACATAAGCCCCCTCGGGCTAAGTCTCCTCCTCTTTTCCTCCATGCACCCGAGCGCCGGAACCAAACGCTGTAACCATTGGGCGCTTATCCATTTTTCTCCGCCCGAAGCACCAAAAAACCTTTGAAAATCGTGAAAATTGGGTTTTAATTAAATTTCAAAGTTTTCCGCCCGTGAAAATTATGAAATAATCTTAATCGTCGATCTGCTCCACAGATCAGACGACGCGGCACACGACTTATTGTGTGGACCCCCCAGCCATACGTCACTTCTCAAATCTGCTTGGTTTTTCCGCACCGCCTTCGTGCGAAAGATGGTTTTAACCCAACAGCCAACGATTCCATACGCTGGCTGCCACGCGTCCTCTGTACTGTTTCAAAACCGTCGCATAAAGTCAGTCCCCCACGCGTTATCCGTCAGACCATAACCGCCCAACAGAATCAATGATATCCATCCGATCTGGGCCCACTGATCCAACGGTTGATGATCGCCCAAGATGCCCGACCTTTAACCAAAGCGCCCGCTCGATAACCAAGCCGTCGCGCAGTGGGAAATCAATCTCCCCCGTCGATCTCTGTAGATCGACGGTCCCCATTCAATTTCCCGATTCCATTCCCTAGTCAACTATTCTCCGCCGTTGACCTTCCAAGTCGCTCTCGATTGTTGATCACAGCGCGATCAACGGCTCTGATCGCCTCACTCCTCCGCACGCCCTCCAATGCAGATTTCCATATCAACGCAGGATTTCATGATTTCATTTGTATTTTGCAGGTTTAAGGTTCTTTTTTCGATTTATATGGAGAAATTTCGTAGGACAAGGATGACGATCCTTTTCCTTTCGAATACATCAGAGAAATCGGCCACAGGGTGCAAAACTATGTTGTCAACAAGGTTTCATGAGACTTTGTTGCTGTGCGCCCCTGTAAAACTGGAAAAGTATGAAGAAATCGCAGAGAAAGAGTATCAGATCGCAGGAAGCCAGGGATGGACCAGGGCAGAGAATTAATGATCAGATGAGTGGGGATTACGGCTAAGACAGTTATCAAAAGCCTAATCCCCCAGCCTAAAACACTGTTTGAAAGGAAAACCTAAAAGGTGTTTATCAGATTGGTTACCTCCACCGCCACATCTGAGGCAAATTGATTCCTCAACCACCACAGCGCCACCTATTACCTCAAAACACTCAATCAGGAGCCGAATTTAAGGAGCAGGATAAGATATTTTGCCTCGAAACAGCCAAAGAAGTTACTTCTGCCATGGAATTTATTGACGGATGTTCGCAGGGTAACCCTAATAGTACACAGAGCCTCAAATGTCAAACAAAGCTCCCACCGAGCTAAAAATCATGACTGTAAATCATTCAATACAGTGGAACACCTATATAATTTCTTCATTGAACTTCTCGAAGACCGTGAAGACATTAAATCTGTATTAAATGTATTTGAGATCTTTAATCAGATCTCACCTCCTCATCCTTCTATAAATACTTCAGTAGAAGATGAGTGAGGGGTTCGTCGGTTGCTAATGTAATTGCTGAAGCAGTGTTATGTAATTGAGCTGGAAACTTCCATTTGTAAATAGTGATTCACTGGCTCTTGGAGCTCTGCTTGTAACAGATAAGTTAGGTTGTGAAAGAAAGATGAACTAAAACACTAGACTTGAAGATTGTAACCGGTTTGGAGCGTCAATACAAGCTGATTTATAGGATCCTGGTCTATGCTGACGGTGATGTTGTTCTTATTGTAACTTGTGATTTTGTTTTTGTTTTCATTATGTTTCGTTTCCTTATGTAAAGAACAATTTAAACAGTGTTAGGACCTACTGTATATCAGTAACCTTCTCTGGCTGAAAAACCTTTATTTAAATGTTTTCTTCCCACTGTTTTATTTGGAAATGATTTAATTCAGTTTGAGCATAGGAATGTTGGTGTTCCCTCGTCTTATAGTCTTAGATGAACATTATTTTTGAATGTTACTTTCAGTATATGTTGTGTGAAGATAAACTGAGGAAGATATGGTTAGCCCTGGTCCCAGACTTGTCTGCATAGCTGTTCGATTGTTTCCCTTGGAATGTGTCAAAAGCTGATTAGTTTCAAAGTACTTATCAGATCTTAGGCCATTCTGTGTTATCTTTGTAATTGTCTTGGGTGTAACCAAGTAAAGGAGAGCTAGGAGAGGATTTGTGGTGAGCCTGGCCCGCTAGTTTCTACTCCAAAGGTTTCCTTCAAGTTTCCCTTTGTTTTTTATGTGTTTTCTATTAGAAGTGTATCAAAGGCTAGTTAGTTTCGAAGCACTTACCAGATCCTAGTTTTCTTCTATGTTTTTCTTAAGTGCCTGGTCAAAGGCTGGCTAGTTTCAAAGTACTTACCAGATCCTGGGCTGCTCTTTGTTCTACATCTGTCACTTCCTTTTCTTATTGTATCACTCCATTCCATAAATCAAACCTTAAAGAGATCTTTAGGCATAGATGACTTGCCCCATAGACCACTCTTGAACCTGATTGTTCCAATTAAATCCTCTTATGACTCCATAGCCCAATGGACTGAAAAAACTGCCACCATCTCTCATCTTGATCGAAGCTTACTCTTGTTGCTTGCAACTTCTCACCTTTGAGCCTATTTGCATGTAGATCTTTCCACCTCTAACAGCAATCATGTTCAATCATCCAAACACAAAACCAAACCCTTGAACTTCATAACTAGCCTAATATCATTATCTCAAACTTCAAAGACAATATCCATCTTTGTGCATATTGGAGAGATCCCTCTCCGGATTCAGGAGGGCTAGATCCTAGAATCCCAAAGTTGGTTGAAATGATGTTAACTTTGTGATCGGACTTTTTCCAACCTTGCTTATTACAGAGACCTAACACACGGTAAGTTTGAAAACCTCTGGAAAGGTCCATTCAAGATTGTAGCATATCGAGGTCAGAACGCCTTTTTGTTGAAGGAGATGAACGGTGAAGACTGTCCAGGAGGGCCGGTCAATGGTCGGCTGCTCAAGCGCTACCATTTCTAAGATGTTTTCTGCTGATCATTGTCATTGTACATATCATGAATTTCAATTTCATTGTAACTGTGCACTGTAGTATTTTCTTCAATCCGAGGCCCGAAGTGAAGGCAATAATTCTGAAGAAGGATTTCAGTTTTCCTTTGAGTTTGTTTAGTCGGTTTGGTTCAGTCATTTCTATTTTAAAGGTTGAGTCAGTTTGAGTCAAAGTTTCAGTCAAATAAATTCAGTCAATAAATTGAGTTATCAGTCTTTTGTCATCTTGTCGAATAATGGATTCCATGGCCCAATGGATAAGGCATTGGTCTGCTCTCCCAAAGATCTGCCGTTCTTGGCACCTCCAAGGAGCTACCATCCCCATTGGAGCCAATGTTAGAGTCAGACTTTTCAGCCCTCCATCAGAGATCATTTATCTTATTTCATTTCATTGTTTAGGTGTCTCATTTCTCTCATTCACTGCATTCCGTTAGGGGCATGCCATTGACTGACGGAAGGGTCTGGTTTTTCTTGTTTCACTCATGTTTGTACCTGCTAGGTTGGTCAAAATTTCTCTAAAATCATTGAAGTTCATTTCAAGTCATCTGCAATCATAGATGCTATTTTGGTCAAAAAGAGTCATTTTAGTTTCTAAGTCTAGGGTTCAGTCTTCTGAAATGTCAAACAATGCCTGCAGGCCATGAGGAGGTTTCCAATAAGTTTTCAATTTAAATTTTTTATTATCAAAAATGTTTGAGGACATTTCTTGTTCAAAACTCTGTTTTGAATAAGAAATTGTCAAATTTGTTTTTATAATAATATGTATCTTTTCATCATGAAGACTTCAAAGCAGACTCTGGTCCTCCTTTTCCAAGGATCAACGCCAACAACCCTACAAAAAAACAACCAATTTCATCATTCTAGCTTCAGAAAATCAGTGAGGAAACAGAGGACAAAAGTTGTATTAAGTGAAAAGTGCCAAAGGTAAAAAAAAAAACATTACAAACTGCGTTTTAAAGAAGTAAAAATCAAAGCTATCTCTTGCCAAGATATTTCTCAAGGTTATTTATTCATTTCCAACGAGTTTCATTCAGAAAACCTCATAGAGAAAACGAATTTGAAAGTTTGAGAGCAAACTGTGATTGAGAGAGGTTGTGACTGTGTGTGAAGATTGCGCGCGACGCATAGGAAAGAGGCGCGGTGCACAAAATTGACGTGGCGCATTGGGCCGAAGTTGACAGTGTATTTTTCCACAGGCGCGACGCTCCCAAAGGCCGCAGCGCATTGGGTCTGTGCGCGGCGCATAGACCCCTAAGGCCGAAATTCATATCCGCCTCACAAAAATTCAATTTGTTTCGGTGCAATTTTATCCAAGTAAGTTTGTCAAAGCCTGTTTAATGATTTTTGGCTATGGTACTGTGGTTTAGAAGTGAAGAATTGAGTGGTGAAACATAAACCCCACGTTTATACCAAAATCTGTTCCATAGGGTTTGAAGAGAGGTGATTGTAATTTGAAATTGGGTGTTAAAGCTTGAGCTTGTCAAAACACTCTCATTCTATTGACATTTGTGCTCTTGTCACTGTTATTATCATATCATTGTTCTCGCTGCTATTATCATATCACAGTCCCTTTCCCATTTTCATTGTCCCATATCCCTTTTACATCCTCAAAACCCTATCATCTGCCATGATTTCCCTCCTATCCTATCACTGCTGAAATCCTAATCTCTATAACATTCAAAGGTTGCCTTTATGTCTTTGTATATTTTCATTTCAGTAACCTTTGTTCCTAAAAAATACCCTCATTATTATTACCCATTCCCATCACCTATAAACCCCAAATCCCTAACTTCCTCAAATAGTGGCTGTCTTCACACTTGAAACTCATTTGACAGTCCTTTTCCCTTTGTGATTTTTCTTATAGCACCTTGATATATATGTGACACATTTGGCATTGAAACAAATACACCAATTGCTCGTTTTCTAACCAACCAAGCATACAGTTGACAAACACATTTTAGCACCATGTCAGAGATAGATTCACCCTATGAGCAGGTATATGAGCAAGACAGTGATTCATCAACCGCAGAGCTAAATGTGCCAAGGAGATCTCATAAAAGTGGCAGGCATGTCAGGGAAGAGCCCACTTCTTTGACCCAATTGCAGGCTTGCCCACTTGCAATGGATTGTTTTTAGCATCAGTCGTGCTTCCAGTATTGTGAGATGATTGCCCGAACTCAGCATCATCATGAGTTAGCTCGCCTATTTGTCCTACATTTGCATAATGGTCATGTAAATCTTGCTGGAGTGAACTTCACTTTGACACCAGAGACTATTTTCGAGGCGACTGGGATACCGAACTTTGGTGAGGAGTGGAATAAGCGACAGTAGTTGGATAGAGCATATTATGAGCCTTACATCAGACCTGGATATTTGAGGCAGTTGAGCAGGGTATTTCCATTCCGATTTCTTCAGGATTCTTATGCACCATTGATGAAACTCATCATTCGTTATTTCAGCTGTGAAGGTCGTTTCTCACGTCTTTATGCGTATCACATCCAGCTGTTGATGCATTTCACGAGAGTGCAGATGATGAGCATTCCATATTTCATGTACCGTAACATAGAGCGGATGACGATCCTTGTGCAGAAGAAGACTCCGGAGCAGCAGCATAACAGTATCTATCATTATGCGCTCATCAAAATCATTGTGGTACATCAGCTTGGTTTGCAGGGCATCACCTGGGATGAGTTCATTTCCTGTGACTTCTTTGCAGTCCCCCAGCCTCCTCCCGAGATTTTTCATGATGAGGCAGAGCCTTCACATCAGTTCGAGATTCCTGAGACTGAGCCTATCAGTGCTCCAGTGTGTGTGACATATCAGAGAGGCCACAGAGCCTTATTTTCAGCAGCACGACGAGTACTATCTCCACCAGGGGTGGAAGGGGTCTCGTTATCTTCATCAGCAGCGCGAGAACTATCTCCATATGGCGTGGAAGGGGTCTCACCTTCTACATCAGCACAGGTACAGGACAGAGGCAAGAAGCCTATGCACGATGAGGGCCCTTCGGGAGGCCAGGATACTGATTTTATTTTGATCGATGTTGATGCGAGCTCTCCTAGCTCGAAGCTGAAAGAGATCATCCAGGAACAAAAGGCTGAGATAGATACTTTGACCGTGAATTTGTAGAGAGCCTAGTGGGTTATAGATTACTTGGAGCAGTGTAATAAACAACTGGAGGATCAGCACACACTTATAGAGTTGCGGCAAATCCGTGAAGACCGTGCATTGGCCCGGAAGAGACCAGGTGACATGACACCGGTTGAGCGAGAGACCTACCTTACACATGTCAAAATTCATCTGGAGAAGCTCTTGGCGAAGGCCAATAGGGAAAAAGACATGCTCAGACATATGAAAAACCACTATTGGGCCCGCACGCACGTTTGTAGAGCAAAAATGAAGATCCTGAAGGCAAGGCTGAGAAAGGCACTGAAACGTCGGAAAAGGCTGGATCCACTTCGAATCTTGGCCGAAGCTTCTTTGGCTGAGCATGAGACATGATGGGAGACCTTCACTCAAAATTTCAGCAAATTTGGAGAAGATTTTGTCATTTTGAAATTTTTTGGTTGCAAAACAGGTTTTTTCGCCCGACGCGTCGCGCCACCCGACGCGCGCTTACGTTTGGGACATCTTCTGGAGGAAAAATTACATTTTTGGGTTTTTCATGATATATTATGTATTTTCAGGAATGGCCGAAGCATTTCATCAAATTCTAGGTGGTCTTAAGGGCCAAAAACACCATGAAAATCACCTTTCTGTCACCTTTTGCACCAGCAGGAAGTAGTCTTGGGAGATTTACGTTTTGGAGGGGCAAATGAGATCCAAATTAAAAAATTCCACTTGGGTTGGATAGCATAAATCCAGGGCGTTCCAACGAGCTATCATGAGCTCAATTTGGACTTCAGGAAGTGCTCCGAAAACAGGTCCAAAGTAGCACGGTGCATAGAGCTTTGGAGCGCGGCACATAGAGGAATTTAGCCTATTTTTCACTTTCGAGCTTAGAAATTCGGCCAGTTTTGACTAGTTTTACTTTTTCATGAGAGGATGGATCTATCTTGATGTAATTTGGTAACCATGATGTAATTTTGGCATGTATTTACTTCTAGATGATTCATTCACTAAAAAGTGAAAATTGAGTGAATGGATCAGTTTCCTAGCATATAGAGGCAAGTTGTTTGGCTGCCTAGATTTTAGCTCCATGTTTAGAATTGGTTGAAACAGCTCCTAGAAGCATGAGATAGACCCCTAGAGGCATGGGAAGGGGTTAGGATGGTCTATATATTGTATTTTCTGAGACATTTTCAGGGTTGGATACTTGGGAAAAGTTTGGCACCTCATTGTACATCCATTTTTCAGTTTTTGGCAAAGGAAAGATCAGAGTTTTGCAGCACTTGTTGGGATCCTTTTGGCTTCTGAGTTTTGATGATGTTTCTTCTCATGTTATTTTAAGTTTCATTAATGTTATGTATTCCATCCTTCTCTATGCTTCTGAATTAAACAAATGAGTATTCGAGGTAGAATTCATTGATTTGTTGGTGCTCTGCCTTAGAGTTTTGTTTAGTTTTATATGTTTTCGTCAGTTTGAAGAGGATCCTTGTACTCTCTTGCCCTCTTCAGCCCCTCAGAATTCTTTTCTATCCATTCATTTGATCTTAGACATCAAAATCATTTGCCTACACTGCCCCAACTTGAACTCTGCAAGATCTGGCCTCATCCCCAAGCCCAAAAATTGTTTTCCCCTTTTTTCAACAAAAAACCCCCAAAAATAAAAATCAAACCCTCCTATTTGTTTATCCAGCCTAAGATCAGTTGTTTTTTTAGTCATCTCAAGCCACTTTGAATATTTTCATTGAGATTGACCCGGAGAGAGCCCTCTCCTGTCCTCGTAGGGCTAGCTACGAGGCTGAGCGTGGTTTGGTGTTGTTCTTTTTCTGCCTTATTTCAGCCTAAGGTGGATTTGGGAACTAACAGGAAGAAGTCTGTTTTGGAGCTAATACACTATTGCTTTCATGCATATGTGTTAATGGACCACCACCTTTTAGGATCTTCATTTCATATTTGGAGGATTGCTAGGATGTTTACCTTAAACACTAAGCATTATTTTTTGAGGTATCCTAGTGCAAATTCCACCTTTGGATGTTTCTCTCACATGGATCCATTCATTTTGACATATTTGGAGACATGTCACATCATCCAATGTATGTGGATTTGGAGGAGTTACATGTTTGCTAAGGGTTTTGTTTAGCATGATGAGTTTCTTGACTATTGCTGGTGTGTTCACATGTGCCATGGCACACTTCTTGGATATGAATTCATCGTTATGGCAGAAGGCATATGGTTCTAACTTATTTTTGGATAACATGCCACCCTTTATGCACACATTCCTAAATTGGCCTACCTACTTTTCATGTATTAGGAATGTAGTTGGTTTACATGGATGAATATATACATTTATTTGGTCAATCCATAGTGTTTGAGAGTTTATGGAGAGTGTTACCCCTCACATAACACGAGGCCTTGTCCAAGAAAATCATGTTTGGAATAAGTTTGTTTTGGAGCTAATACACTATTGCTTTCATGCATACGTGTTAATGGACCACCTCCTTTTAGGATCTTCATTTCATATTTGGAGGATTTCTAGGAAGTTTACCTTAAACACTAAGCATTATTTTTTGAGGTATCCTAGTGAAAATTTCACCTTTGGATGTTTCTCTCACATGGATCCATTCATTTTGACATATTTGGAGACATGTCACATCATCCAATGTATGTGGATTTGGAGGTGTCACATGTTTGCTAAGGGTTTTTTTAGCATGATGAGTGTCTTGACTATTTCTGGTGTGTTCACATGTGCCATGGCACACTTCTTCAATATGAATTCATCGTTATGGCAGAAGGCATATGGTTCTAACTTATTTTTGGATAACATGCCACACTTTATGCACACATTCCTAAATTGGCCTACCTTCTTTTCATGTATTAGGAATGTAGTTGGTTTACATGGATGAATATATACATTTATTTGGTCAATCCATAGTGTTTGAGTTTGTGAAGTGTTACCCCTCACATAACACGAGGCCTTGTCGAAGAATGCATGTTTGGAAGAAGTGTTGTTTTGGAGCTAATACACTATTTCTTTCTGCCTTATGTGTTCCATGACCACCCACCTTTTTAGGAAGATCATTTCATATTTGGAGGATCGCTATGAGGATGTTTACCTTAAACACTAAGCATTATTTTTTGAGGTATCCTAGTGTAAATTTCACCTTTGGATGTTTCTCTCACATGGATCCATTCATTTTCACATATTTGGAGACATGTCACATCATCCAATGTATGTAGATTTGGAGGAGTTACATGTTGCTAAGGGTTTTGTTTCGCATGATAGTGTCTTGACTATTCCAGCGTACCTCTTGTGCACCTGGCACACTTCTGTGCATCCGATTCATCGTATGGCCGAAGGCATATGGTTCTAACTTATTGTTGGATAACATGCCACCCTTTCTGCACACATTCCTAAATTGGCCTACCTGCTTTTCATGTATTAGGAATGTAGTTGGTTTACATGGATGAATATATACATTTATTTGGTCAATCCATAGTGTTTGAGAGTTTATGGAGAGTGTTACCCCTCACATAACACGAGGCCTTGTCCAAGCAAATCATGTTTGGAAGAAGTCTGCTTTGGAGCTAATACACTATTGCTTTCATGCATATGTGTTAATGGACCACCACCTTTTAGGATCTTCATTTCATATTTGGAGGATTGCTAGGATGTTTACCTTAAACACTAAGCATTATTTTTTGAGGTATCCTAGTGCAAATTCCACCTTTGGATGTTTCTCTCACATGGATCCATTCATTTTGACATATTTGGAGACATGTCACATCATCCAATGTATGTGGATTTGGAGGAGTTACACGTTTGCTAAGGGTTTTGTTTAGCATGATGAGTGTCTTGACTATTGCTGGTGTGTTCACATGTGCCATGGCACACTTCTTGGATATGAATTCATTGCTATGCCAGAAGGCATATGGTTCTAACTTATTTTTTGATAACATGCCACCCATTATGCACACATTCCTAAATTGGCCTACCTGCTTTTCATGTATTAGGAATGTAGTTGGTTTACATGGATAAATGTATCATTTGTTTGATAGATCACTCCCACAGTATAATATTGGTTTTTCAGTGACGCCCCCATGGTGACCACTCAGTGACTCCTAGATATCACAATCTTCATATGCATTTTGCTGTTTAGAAAAGTTGTAACCTAGAAAGATCACTCTGTTTAGTAGACCGATGACTATCTTTGCTTTAGTTGAACTGGTTTGATTGAAAAGTTGCATGACTCTCTCAAACAAACTTTGTGCTGTAGATTTGTGTAAGGGGACTCAAATCTTCAAAACCCATACCAATAGCTATAATTTTTTAGTAATGCTTACCATCTTACTTTATAATGTTTGTGACTAAATTTTGGCAAGTTACTGATACTAGAGTGATTAGAAAAAACTAGTACTACAGTGATTCAAAATTTGTTTTCTTACTAGTTTTTGTGAGCATTCTGTTGGGAAAAATACTGAGAGGGGGGGGGGGGGGGTGAATCAGTATTTTCTGCATAATCGAATCTTTTTTCTTTTTCATTCCTTAAAACCCATACGCTACTTTCCTTCAGTAAACTAGCGTATATACGCGGATCCCCTTTATTAAACTAGCGTATACACAGAGATCTAGATATGTCATTAAATCTTCACTTCTATTAATCCATCATTCATTCATCAGATGTTCAATAACAGTAAACATGTGCAGTAAGAACAGAATAAACCATCACACAAAGCATCACACATGAACACCAGGATTTTTAGGTGGAAACCCAAATCGGAAGAAAACCACCGCTGCAGTTGCTCAGCCTTCAATATTTTATTATAGAGAAAACATCTTACAACATATGTGCTGGCGCAGACTTGACCAGCACGCAGGCACCCACCTGCGCTCGTTTACCAGCCTCTCCTGGAAGGGAGCTACGACCCCCTGACTCGTTTACCAGCCTCTCCTGGAAGGGAGCTACGACCCCGTGATCTCGTTTACCAGCCTCACCTGGAAGGGAGCTACAACCCCCTGACTGAAGGCTACAACCCTCAGCACCACCTTGGACCACGTTTCATCAATTTTCACACTGGATCCAACAACTTCAATAGAACATCACTTGCAGGCCACATTTCATCATATTTTCAGACTGGACCCTTTCCATACTTTTAAGCACAAACATACATCACCAACAGATACTTATCAACACAGATCAGATAGCAGAAACACAGCAGAACAGATCAGATATTTCATACCCCTTGCTTCAGCAAACCCTAGTTTGCATACGCGCTTTCCCTTCACTTATGTCGCGTATATACGCGCTTCCGTCCACACAAACCAGCGTATACCTCAGTGTATATTTTATTGCGCATACGCGCTTTCTCTTCGCTGAAGCCGCGTATATACGCGCTTCCTCCGCGGCGAAGTAGCGTATAGATCTTCAATCTTTACAGAGCAGCATACTTCATCAGATCAGATATTCAGTTCAGATCTACCCTTTTTCTTCAGACAGATGTTCGCCTAGATGTTCGCCTCATCACAGATCTAGGCCTTCCATAAACAGATCTAGCAAATACAAGTACATTTCAGATCTAGAAGTCCCGCTTCATCATTTCTTCATAAGTGCATCATAGATTCAGATCTATCATCAAACCTTTACCCTTTCCATACAGATATACTTCACATATAAGTATTCATTCAAGCTCAGACATCTTGCACCCTCACTCATGATTTGCACAATGAAATTCTTCTCCTTATATATGTTTATCCTTTTTCAATACCATGAGCCCCTTTTTCAATACCATGGGCCAAAACAATACCATGAGCCCAAAACTACCTGGACGGGGTCAATTAGGCGGATCATTACCCACTACCATGGGTCAATTTACCCTTGGTTTTGCACTTTTTGAGCGCTTTAGCCCATACGCGACTTGGCACGTTATTTTCCGCGTGCATACGCGACTTCCCCTAGGCCAATCCGCGTATATCAAGAGACATACTCTTTTTCATCATACTTTGAGTACATTCTGAAATCGTTTCTTCATAGCCTTCTGTACACACTGTAGAAACATCATATTTTCTTCATCAGGAACACATTCTCTTAAGCACAACTTCATCAAGTGGGTTGCCTTTCAAGGACAACACTTAGCATAATATTGTCAACAAACATCATATCACATCAGATTTACATCATTTACTAAGTCCATCAAGTCAATCATAACTTCATCAGGTGGATTGCCATCAAGGACAACACATGTCAACAGTCGCATGTCTTCATCTTCATTCAGTGGGTTGCCATCAAGGACAACATCTTGCATCATATTTCCAACACATTCAAAAATTACAAAAGAAATGGAAGACTCTCCAGTGGAACACATATATGTTCAAACCCTAATTCACCACTTTGAATCAAAATTCTCATTCATGAAGCCTAAGCACACATCTAGAAATATGGCGTAAATAGTGGGTAAATATAATAATCATTAGAAAAGCTTAAAAATGGGTGTATAGCTCAGTTGGTAGAGCCTTTGGTCGCAGGTTCGAGTCCTGCTATGCCCAAACACTGCAAAACAGCTGGTGAACTGGATTTACAAAAAACAATGACTATTTGCTTCCGAAAATCGCCCTGGTCAGGAATGAATTTAAACTTCCTACAGCCTAGTTGCAGGAATGGCTCTAAAATTCCGACTACACCTTCTCTATGTGACCGGATGCATTTCAAATTTTCTCACTGTGCTGGCAGTATTTCTAAATTATACCTTCTCAATGTGACCGAATGCTCCTAAGGCCTACTCACTAGCCTCTAGGGGGCTTATCATGACATGACTCGTAGGAGCCTTCCAGCTTGCCCTTGCTCTGTAGAGCACCCACCTACCCTCCATCCCTCTTCTCTGCGGGGGTCTGCTACAAGGGTCCCAACTTAGGGACCTCATACCTCCTTTTGGAGGTTTTCACTCCAGGGGCCATTTACGGAGCCCTTACAGCCACTTCAAACCTACCAAGCCAACCCTATCACTTTGGGTGATTTTTCTCATTTTTTCTACGGATATTTATACATTTGCTGAAACGATTTATAACAGCCGTCATATGATTTATATCTAGGATTTTTCTACTTGTGGAAACAGGAGACTTAGATTGAATCTCTTCACGGAGTTTAGCCACCTCCTCACGAAAAATTCGCAGTGAAGTATTTCTCGCAGAGGAACCAAATAAACCTAATATTTAGCACAACGTTACTTCAAATGTTATGGATTCTCACATAAAAGTTCCAAGCCAGTACATAATTACGCGAATGAAGCTTAGAAAACCTAGATTCAACCCAGTTAAAAGAACTCACAGATTTAGGTTTCTCGACAAAAGCCAAGCTTCAAAATCGCATGTTCTTCCTCCGCGGTCTTTGCCTTCCCACCTTGCTCTGCTCTAAACCTGCAACAGTCGAACACGGTCCTTGCTCTGCTCTAAACCTGCAACAGTCAAACACGGTCCTTGCTCTGCTCTAAACCTACAACATTCGAACGTGGTCTTTGCCTTCCCACGACCCTCCTTGCTCTAAACCTGCAACAGTCGAACGCGGTCTTTGCCTTCCCACGACCCTCCTTGCTCTAAACCTGCAACAGTCGAACGCATTCTTTGCCTTCCCACGACCCTCCTAACTCCGCTTGGCCAGAAAAATTTAAAAAAATTACCCCAAATTATAAATATTTTATATAATAAATAAAAAAAACCCCCTCCCCTCTAGTTATAGAGGCAATATAATGTTTTTTGATTTTTTAATTTTTTTTACCCCAATATGAACGCACGTGATATAATATTGGTTTTTCAGTGACACCCTCGTGGGTAAGGTCACCCTGCCTTTTGATGTTTTGAGGACACAGTATAACTTTGTATTTCAGACAAAGGCAAAAAACACAATCTTCTTAGTTCAATATCCTCTTCTCTTCTTGGTATGTCTTTCAACAAGTATATTCAACACTACAACACAGTCAAACAAAGGGTATTTACACAGTCAAAGGTTACTGTGTTTATAGAAATGGTGACAGAGCTTGAAATGTTTTTGATGTGGTAACAAAGGTCTTGTAGTAGTCAAATACCAACAAACTCCTTTTCAAACAAAATACTTTAATCCTTATACTTCACTGTTCTTTGCACAAGTTTGACAAAAACACCTCCAAATTATAATGGCAGATTCCTCACTGGCTTTGCTTTATGGAATGAAAGCTTAAACACTATTTTGCCTTGTTAACACAGAGGAAACCCTTGAAAAGGCAAAAACATTTATGGGATGCTTACTGCTATTTGAAAATAGGTATATTGCTTTCACTTTACAACCCTTAACCTCCCTTTCCCAAACTGTTCCACCTTTCAACTGTTTTTGAGGGCGGTCACTCGGTTTTTATACCAAAAACGCAGCAATTATAATATGCAGACCTTAGGCTAATAGCAATATAGTAATTCCGAGTTTTTAACACAAAACACACCTCCCTTAGCAAACTCAAAGCTGTGATTTTAGACTTATGGATTTCAACCCCTTTTTCACCACTCAATAGCTTGAAGGAGTATGAAGGTGCATAAATACCTTAAGGATCGATGGTGTCATCTTGCTGGAGGAAAGGAGTGACTTTACCACTTGTTGGAGGCGTTCAGATGGTGCAAAATGAGTGTGGCACTCTTAAAGGAGAAAACGCCGCACATGAAAGTGTGTCGGGTCACTGTCGGGCCGACAGGACCAACGCCCACAGGTGCGCCGCGCGCACCTACAGGCGCGTCACGTGACCGTTTATCTCTTTGAAAATTTTGCGCCCAAACGCGCCGCGCGCTTGTACAGGTGCGTCACGTGACCGTTTATCTCTTTGAAAATTTTGCGCCCAAACGCGCCGCGCGCTTGTACAGGCGCGCTACGCAGACTTTAACCCATGAAAACTTCTGCGAATTCGCTCAAAAATTCCTTTCTCGATCCAGTTGGCACCAAGAGAATTTGTTTGTGCTTTGAGATGTGAATAATGCGTGGGCAACGGTCCCTATTCCCTTTGTATTTGAAAAAGGTAAAGACTTCTTGGTGTAATAAATGATGGTTTTGAATAACCTCCAAAGCCTTTTGTTTAAAATCAAAACATGGAGCTGTACCTCCTTTGAACATAATTAAGACTCCCTTTTATTTCCTCAAACGAAAACATAGTGATGATGTTCATTTTAATAAGCTGGACCTCCCTTTTTGGAAAGGAACATTCTTTTGGAGAATTTGACACTCTGAATGTTCTAATAGAGAGAAAACTGCCTCCCCTTTGATATTCGGCCCTGTAGGGGAAAGATTTTGCTCCGAGCTATACGAAGGAATGTAGATGTACCTTTAAATGATGTTTTCCCTTTGATTTGGAGGTGAAAACCAGTCATAATTACTCGGGCTTTGTTATCACTTCTGACACATCTTTCATAGGAAAAAACCTTCCTTTTGACAGTGGCATGCTCATATTGCTATTACTGGGTTACAGGACTTGAAACATATATCATGACCTCCCTTGCACATTTATGAACCTGTATACCTATTTGCGATGCCTTTTTGAGAACTGAGCTTGAATTTCTTTCTGTCCACTGTGATGTATATCTGAAAAGAGAATTTTATGAATAGGAAAAACAGGGCTCTTTGAAAAACAATTATTATTTCCTTTGACCTGTGTCATCACCTATCTGCTAACCAACAACAAAGTTGTGTTATTTGGGCTTTAGACTACTTTTCTAAGAAACCTTGGTAAGAGACAGGTTTAGAACTTTTGGATAACAGTGGTACCACTGCTTTCCTTCTTTGTTCTTACATGTTTGCTCTGTTTGGAGAGTTCAAACTGTCTTTTGCTGTTCTTACCACTCATCTTTTGATCAGTCAATATCTTGACATCAGTCAATGTCCATGCCCTCTGCTTATGAATGAAGGAGGCACTTTCAACCCTCTACTTATAAATGAAGGAGGTTCTTTGGTCTTCAAACCCTCTGCTTATGAATGAAGGAGGTTCTTAGTCATGTCATATCAATAGCCTCTTGACGATGTTGTTTTTCCTTTTACTGTCCTTTCAGGATTTGAATGAGGTCGCAAGAGCTTGATGAAAAACTCTTTGCTTTGCAACTGTATCTCAGGCTCAAGATAACATTGAGAAGCAGCTGTCTTCTCATGTGGAGCCAAAAATTGTCTTCTGAGATGCCGGTATGTTTCTATCTTTGAAAAATCCATCAAACACTGTAAAAACACCTAAAATCATTTTGACTTATGGTATATGAATTGCTGAGACTTAAGGGTGCATTAGTGGTGCGACCTAGGGCTGTAAACAACTTCATTAGTAGAGTAGGGGGGTCTATTATGACTGTTCTATAGCAAATGGAGGTTTTTTGGCTCTTGGATAGTTTGCCAAGGGAGAAATGCCTTAAAGTGCCACTTCCTAACTTAGGGGAGACTATTTGAATAGATTTGGATTGTTTCTTTAGGGATGATGGGCAGATTAGTATGGCTGAGGCTAGGTAGGATTTGGAAATGAGGTTTCACCTCGTCATGGGCGGACTGAAAAAAGTAAGAGGGAAAAAAAGTTTTATGGGTGTTTTTCTAGATGAAAAATTGACATATGGAAATCAGCTTCTAGAAAAGTCAGCTAGGAATTTAGTCATCAACAATAGGTGCAAAATAATGATGACTAACAGTGGCTCCATTTGGGGAGGGCATCTCCTCGTCAGGAGGTGTCCAGAATTCAGATCTTTGGCTTATGAAGACCAGTGCCTTACCCATTGGCGCAAAAATTTCACCCTTCTTTGATGCTACTTCTGAAAAGTGACAGCATGATTAGCATCAATGATATTTCTACCTACCCTACTATATTTCCTAACATTTTTTTCTTCCTTTTCGCACATTTGAACTAGCAGCCTTTTGACAATATATATTTTTTCTTTTTGCAAAATGAACCTATCTAACTCTACACTTATATCTGTCGGGAGTTCAGATTAAACTGATGAACTCCTTCATTACTCTACCTAAACTAGATCAACTGTCAAGATTAAGCTGTTTGACAGGAATTTATTCTCTAATCTAAAACATGAAATTGAAAAGATGATCAAATTAGGGTTAGGCAGTCTGATTTGTCATGTATTTGCGGCATGAAAGACAAGCTGCACATAAATATTATTTTGCATAAAATGGAAACTGGGAAAGACGGGGCTAAGATGCACAATTTGTTTTTCATCCCCGCTTCCCTCTTTGGTTCTGTTTTGGGCGTGTCAAACCAGTATCTTTTCCTAATCTACTCTCTGTGATAAGTCAATCTTACACAATGTTGACCATATTTTTCACTCACTAACTTATCAGCAAATAAATTTAAACATGTTCAGCTATGATTAGGCTAGATAGCTGAACAAGACATTTTGATACTATAGCTGCATTATACTTATGCTGCCAATTATCACATTTACTTTTGGGTATAAATGCACCATTGCCGCTTTTTAGAAACTGCCCTCTTTTTCTACTTTTTACTATTTTTGTATTTTCTGCTTTTTCACTTTTTCTTCAAACAAACTAAAACTGAAAAGATGCTCACAAGGCTGAGCTTATTTTTCACAGCTATCTATCTATCCTAGTCTAAACTATACACAACATACATTCATTTGGTGAACTCTTCTTTCCAATATAGCCAGTCAAGTAGATGATTGCATGGTTGATCTTGGTTTAGTTCTTTCATGATGCTGCAGTAATGAAAAGGCCACTCCCATTTGGCTTGTTTTCGGACAGTAGTGCTTAAGTTTTTTCTCATTATTGGTAGCAACTTGTTCATGATAGAACCCACTACTCCTTCAGATTTCTCAAGGAAAACAACAAATGGATCTTGGAATAATACCTGATCTAGAGGATTTGATATATAGGCTTCATTCAGGACTACTCTTTCTTCCACTTGGCTATATTTGGGACTCTCCTGGTAAAACAACTCTTCCTCTTGCTCATGATCACTTGAACTGTCAGGCTCATCATATATTGTAGTGTAGTTTTCTTTCCAAGCTGATGTGTTTTGATTAAGTGGACTGAAAACTGTGTGAAGGTCATCAGGTTGATGAGCAGGGATACTCTTTGTCAGTAAATTATCTTGAAAGGATAGTGTGACAACTCTTATGTGTTTATCAACCTCTATTTCATCATTTGCAATTTGTAACTCAATGGAACTTGGTGGCTGCAAATATGGAGTAAAGGAGGATTCCATGTCCAAAATGATTTCCTAAACCATTTCAGGGAAAGGCTTCTTATTTACAACATGCTCAAGAATTTCATCATCCTCCTCAACCTCATCATCAAAGCTGAAAAACTGTTGATCTCCAATTATGTGAGTGTTATCTCTGATGGACTGAAGTGAAGTAAAGCAAAGAGTCTGAGACTCTTCACTTACTTTTGAACTCTCAAGGCTCTTCTCATCAGTGTCATAGATGACCTGTAATGGCTGCTCACTTTTCTCAAGTTTATGAAACTGAGCTTTCTCCCGAAAATAAAAAACTGAGTCTTCTGCAAAGTTAGCTTCTGTTTGGAAATCATAATCATCAACATATTGATCAAACATTGGAGAATCATTAACATAAGTAATGTCACCAGCCATGTATATTGGACTATCAGATTTCTTTTCTTCAACTTGATTTACAAATCTATTTTCTGACTTATGATATGCAGAATTAATAGGAGAAAGATCAGAGAAGTTTTGGTTATATGAAGTTTCAGAGGTTGTCTGCATGTTTATAATTTGATATATTTCCTCTTCAGTTAAAGGAGAAGGTATTTTCTATTTTCTTTGAAGTGAGAAACAATTTCTTTCCATTTTTTGTGGAAATTGATCTTGTGGCTGAAAGTCTTCTTGCATTTTGCAGGGAAGGGCAGATGGACTGTTATTGGTTTCAACCTTTTCAAAGAGCTCTTGTGGATCCTCTCTTATTTCTTGATGGATTTTATCTAGGATCAACTTTTCTTGGTCATCTTGATTGTTAGCTTGGGTAATAAAATTATGGACCTCCTCTAAAAACTCCTCAGGATGCCAATTTCCAAAGCATTTTTCAATGCTTACAAGGTGTTGTATGAGGTTTTCAGAGTGATCACAAAAATTTTCAGCCAATGATAGAGATGGACAATGCCCTATATAGCGTTTACAAAATACTTTGTGGAAATCCTTCAAAGAAAATAAGGTGCGAGGTTCTAGGTTTTCATACCATTCCCTTGCCTCTTCTTCCAATGTACCCATGAACATTTTCATGAGGCAGTCCTCATGCCATTCAACCTTTAACTTCCATACATGTATATGAAACTTGATGAGGTGTAAAAATGGGTCGTCAATATTTTCATTTCGAAAGACAGGTAGGTATACGAACCAATTTACATTTGTAGGCATTTGGTGTGGGAATCCAAGGATATGTTCTCTGCTCATCGGAGCATATCTCCTTTGTGTCCTTGGATCCATCTTTGTTAATTAGAAAGGATCACTATGTCTTTTCAACCAGACTAAAGTTCTCTACTAGTGGAGTCTTTTGGTCTAATGAAGGTTGTGGAGTCACCAGGTGGAGGATTTTAACTGAGCTGTCCACCATCAACATGATTGGGATTGCTTAATGCATTCCCAGAAGATTTTTTAAAAGGACTAGTGGAGTAATAGGCCTACTGGAGGCTAGTGGAGTCGCCAGGTGGAACTTGGTTGTTTTGAAAAGATTTAGCTATGGTCCACCACCAGTAACTAGGAAAAGCCAATCTGGGAATGTTTTGGGTTTTTATGAGTTTTTATGTGCAGCCTATGGTTTGTCTAAAGTATTCTAAACTTGTTTCGACACTTTGCTAGGGTGGTGATAACAAAAAGAGTTTACTCTAAATGATCTTATGGACTTCTTGCTTGTTTAAGTATCTAAAGGACTAAAGAGTCTATAAGAGTTTGCTAGACTGTTATGTACTCAATATGTCCCACCATCTCCCGCTATGTTAGTGAGCGATGGGATAGGTCGATCGGATAGTAACCTAGATTTCGGTAGAATAGTAAGGCCTACTGGAGGCTAGTGGAGTCGCCAGGTGGAACTTGGTTTTTTTGAGGTATATGTGTATGGTCCACCACCAATATTGACAAAAACCAATCTAAGGGAGTTTTTTTGGGGTTTTTTGAGTTTTTATGTAATCCTAAGGTTTGGAAGAGTGTCCTACAGCTGAATCATCATTTCGCCAGGATGGTGAGACAACCGGATTCTACTCTTCTAAGTTTGACTGAGATTTGAGAGTTCCTAAGGGATACCTAGGATGTTTTGACTCAAAGTCCCACCGTGATCGCCATTATGTTAGTGAGCGGTGGGATAAGTCAATCAAATAGTATTCTTAAAGGTCTCTAAAGGTATATGGAAACTAATTTTGTTTATTACTCAGAGTCCCACCGTGATCGCCATTATGTTAGTGAGCGGTGGGATAAGTCAGCCAGATAGCATTCTCAAAGTCTCTAAAGATTAGGGAAACTAAGTTTTTTTATCACTCAGAGTCCCATCGTGATCGCCATTATGTTAATGTCCCATGATTTGGCTGATTGGCAAGCCAAATGACATTGTAACATCAAACCAAGCTTTGGAGCCCAAGGACCTAGCCTTCCTGGACTCAGAGAGGGCTCTCTCTATTTGTGTAAGGGATATCTGTGTGTTTGCCTATTTGTGTTCTGATTTTAGGCTAGTTATGAAGTAAGTTTTTGGTTTTTAGTTTTTTAAAGGTTGTGAGAGATGAAACTGATAAAAGATATAAGATAGGTAAAAATATGTCAGACCAACTGGGTTATGGGGTCAAAAAGGTCAAGAAAGCTATCAGACGGTGATACAAGGCTGTTGAAGGGTTGATTTGATTTGAGGTAGAAAGGATCTTTGGGAAAAATGGAGTAAATGGACATCAAGCTTGGGAACAAAAAAGACTTTCAAGTATAACTAGATTAATAGATAACATAAACATGGTAGGGAAAACCATTAATCATGCAAAATGTAACTATAAGCTAATCAATACATAGAAATAAACATTCAAGCCATGCATAGAAGTATATGACCCTCTAACTTTGGAAAATGGCTATCAGACTTTGGGGAAAACACTTAAGAAAGACAAACAACTTAACCTACTATGCTGGAACGCCTAAACATAGTACTTCAAGTTATTGGGCACTTTGAAAACAAGATTTTCATAGTCTTAGGCAAAGGGCTAGATCGGAACTAGGCCTCCTTGGTTCAACAAAATGATAATCTAATCAGTCAAAGAGAGATTTCATGGATGGAACTATAACTAGCCATAGGTAAGCAGGGCGTACCGTAAATCATACTTAGCATGCATAGAACTATGAATGAAACAAGCAACAATATCCTCAAGTTATTAAAGAGCAGTTAAGAATTCTTTAATGTAACTAAGGAAGAGGAAAACATGAAAGCTATGAAGAAACAGGAAATTTGAGGTGCCTCCAAGGGCATATCTCAAATTTGTTCTCTACTGATCTATAGCAAGCAAGAAACATGTATTCATGAATGAAAACTAGAAGACAACAACAAATCAAGAGACACTATACCATTCTACCAAGTCATGGAATCCAACAACAATCCTTCTTCATTCATCCAAGAGCATCCAAGAGGAAATCCAAAAGCATAAGACAAGTATTTCTTCCAAAGCTTATATGACCATATATTTCTTCTCTTCTCAAGTTCAGCCCTGTTTTACAATGAAAGCCTTTGGAATAAATAGGCCAAAGTGAGGAAAACCTCATGGTTCAACTTGCCATCCTATTGGCCTAATCAAAATATTTAATCTTGTCCTTGAGGCTTTGCAAAGCCCAAGGCACAAAATATCTCATAAAATATCTAGAAAATGATAAAAAAGGAAAAATAATTGACTTTGTATCATTTTTCATGTGCAAAAATGGCTAAATGCACATTTGGAAAAAGAAATTTTTAAAGGTTCAAAAATTACAATAATATTCAAAATTTATATCAGCAAAAGGTCCCCTGACTTTCCGACAACATTAGGCAGCCTTCCAAATGTCAAAATGAGGCTTATGATAGCTTGTTGGAAATATATGAGTGTCTACTTTCTGGAATGACTGAAATTTTCCCAATACAATGCCTAGAAGTCCTCCAAAACGACACCTGTGTGTAAAAAACCAAAAATTACAGTTTGCTGATAGACCGGGCAGAGTGTGCAAAAAGCGAGCCTTTTTCGCCATTTTGGGGGAGCAAATGATCTCCAAATGTTCTGAAAATCGCTGAGGGTGTGATTCTTAAATTATGGAGTCCAATGATACCATCCTCCTCCTTTGACGAACCCCCAAAATGAAATGGAAAATTTCATGAGTTTTGGCAACAAACTCAAAAATGCCAAAAAACCAAAATATGTCAAAATGCGCCCAAAATCGGTGAGTATGACCCTCAAGGGTCCCTATCAACATGCTCTGAAACAGAAGCCAAAATGTCAAGTCCTAATGTGTCCTTCTTCCCTTTCCGTGCCGGGCGCTTCCCTTTAGCCTCCTTTAGTTTCTCTTGGGCAGCCCTTAACTTGCGACTGGCAAACTGATTTAACTTTTTGTAATGCCTCATCATTCTCCTTTGCAGCTCTAGATCCCTGTTTGCCCTCTCCAACTTCTTCTCTAAATTTTCATTTATTCTTTGAAGCCACGCTTCCTTATTTTTTTCTAACTCTTGTTCAAACAATGCTATGAGAGGGGTGGATTCGAAAAGGGCATTTTCCTCCTCTTTTTGTTTCTCAAGGGCTCTTTTAAGCCCTGTGGTTTTAGGCCTTTTTCGCCTAGGCTGGTCATCTTCTTCACTTTCATCAAAATTGCATATGAGCTCATCTATCCTTGCTTGGGCTTTGGAGGCCTCTTTCTTGTACTTAGTCGCCCTTGTCTCATGGATAGCCATATGGACACTCATTTGCCTGTTTTGGATTTCTAGAAAATGATTGAAATTCCTTGCCCTATGAAGATCACCTTGCAATGCATCAATTTTTCTCTCTCTTTGGATCAAAAGGTTTTATAGAATGCGGGCCTCATTATCACTGTCATCACTTGGAATTGGGATGGCATCTAATGCACTTTCATGCTCATGACCTTCTCCTACCTTGCCCTTTCCTTTGCCTTGAAAGGCTATCCTTGCGCTCTTCCTCTTAGGCAAGTCAATGGTAGGCTTCTTCGGCAACTTTCCTTTGCTATGGAGAGCTCTTGTCACAATTGGAGTGACAACCTTGGGCACCCTCTTTATTACTGTCCCAGGCTTAGCCTTTTCAGGAGAGGAAGGCATGATTCCTTTTCCTTTGTCATCTTTCTTGTCATCCCCTTGAACTTGATTTTCTTCTTGAGGCTGCTGTGTATCTCGAGGAGGCTGCTGATCATCATGAGGGGACTGTTGTGTGTCATGAGGAGACTGCGGTGTATATTCTTCAGTCTTCCCTTACTCCTTAATGTCATGCTGCTACTCTGTCTCAATTTCCTGCTCATTTTGTTGTTCAAGCTGCTGCCCTAAATCATCATCTTTGTGCTGCTGTTCAAACTACTGCCCTTCCTCTTGTTCCTGTTGTTCATCACCACTGAGTTGCTGTTGTTCAGCACTCTCTTCTTCTTGCTCTTGCTACTGCTCACCTTCACCACTGTCATGTTGCTGCCCCTCATCTTCAGTTTTCTATTCTTCATCCCTTTCTTCATGCTCATGCCCTTCCTCTTCTTGCTGGCCACCTCCCTCTCCTTCTCCATGATCTTTTTCCTGTTCTGTAGTGAATTTGAGCTTTCTAGGAGTAGGTCTACTAGAGGAAGGTGAGGGGCGATGAGTAGGAGATGTGGGAGATGTATGGACTGGAGGGACAATGGAGAAATCTGGGTGACTGATGAAAGCATCCCAAGAAACCTCTTTCTTCTCAAGCTGGTGAAGGATGATGATTTTAATGAGGGAGTGATGGAATAGAGAGGCTATTTTCTATGATGGAGGCTTCTTCTGGACTGAGGAGGCCATTTTCTCAATGCTTTTGCACAAGAAGAAAGGAAGAATCAGCTGTTTGGTTCTTATGAAATGCATCAACAGTTGGATGTGGTATGCATAAACTCGGGAGAATCTCTCTTCACAAGTGAAATACTTCATTATGATCTTCATAAGGGGAGCATAGCTGGCTAGAAGATAAGAGAAAGGGAAAATAGCAGGGCATGCTTCTTTGTGTTCAGGTTTGAGGAAGGGTTTGTAATCATCCAAGTCTAAATAGGCTTTCTTGAACCATTTCTCACCAATGTATGGGATTTTAGTAGCCTTGGATATGGATCTCAGGGAGAACTTGAAATCAAGGTCCACCACTTGAAAATGTTTATCTTTGAACCTCAAGGTGCACAAATGTGTTAAAGGCGAGAAACTTTTGACTTCTTGTACCCTCTGGAAAAAATCCAAGCATCCCACCTCATGAAAATTGAATAAGATAGATGGGTGTGCATTGACCTCCTTGGTAGAAATTGGCTCATACCTCTTGTGCAACCCACTTCTGCTATCTTGCCTAGGAGGCATCTTGACTTGGATGCGCTTTTGAAAAACCAAACTGCCTCAAAGTTTTTGAAATGCCTTCTTCAAACCAAACTCTGTCTCAGCTTGTTGACTTACTGTACACAACAAAGGTCTCAAAAGTAGTGTGAACATGCCCTTTTAACACACCACTCTCTGCCCCTTTCCAAAACAATTCTTTACACTTGGTATGCAATTCAACAAGTAAACTTTAAGAAGAAAAACACAGTCAATAAGGATATGCAGTAAAAGTGAAATTCCTTTGTTTTTGTGGTAAGGTCACCCTGCCTTTTGATGTTTTGAGGACACAGTATAACTTTGTATTTCAGACAAAGGCAAAAAACACAATATTCTTAGTTCAAGACCCTCTTCTCTTCTTGGTATGTCTTTCAACAAGTATATTCAACACTACAACACAGTCAAACAAAGGGTATTTACACAGTCAAAGGTTACTGTGTTTATAGAAATGGTGACAGAGCTTGAAATGTTTTTGATGTGGTAACAAAGGTCTTGTAGCAGTCAAATACCAACAAACTCCTTTTCAAACAAAATACTTTAATCCTTATACTTCACTGTTCTTTGCACAAGTTTGACAAAAACACCTCCAAATTATAATGGCAGATTCCTCACTGGCTCTGCTTTATGGAATGAAAGCTTAAACACTGTTTTGCCTTGTTAACACAGAGGAAACCCTTGAAAACACAAAAACATTTATGGGATGCTTACTGCTATTTGAAAACAGGTATATTTCTTTCACTTTACAACCCTTAACCTCCCTTTCCCAAACTGTTCCACCTTTCAACTGTTTTTTAGGGCGGTCACTCAGTTTTTATACCAAAAACGCAACAATTCTAATATGCAGACCTTAGGCTAATAGCAATATAGTAATTCCGAGTTTTTAACACAAAATACACCTCCCTTAGCAAACTCAAAGCTGTGATTTTAGACTTATGGATCTCAACCCCCTTTTCACCACTCAACAGCTTGAAGGAGTATGAAGGTGCATAAATACCTTAAGGATCGATGGTGTCGTCTTGCTGGAGGAAAGGAGTGACTTTACCACTTGTTGGAGGTGATCAGATGGTGGAAAATGAGCGCGGCACTCTTAAAGGAGAAAACACCACGCAGGAAATTGTGTCGGGTCACTGTCGGGCTGACAGGACCAACGTCCACAGGCACGCCGCACGCACCTACAGGCGCACCGCGCGACCGTTTATCTCTTTGCAAATTTTGTGCCCAAACACGCCGCGCGCTTGTACAGGCGTGCCGCGCAGACTTTAACCCTTGAAAACTTCTGTGAATTCGCTCAAAAGTTCCTTTCTCGATCCAGTTGGGAGCAAGAGAACTTGTTTGTGCTTTAAGATGTGAACAATGCATGGGCAACGGTCCCTATTCCCTTTGTATTTGAAAAAGGTTTAGAATTCTTGGTGTAATAAATGATGGTTTTGAATAACCTCCAAATCCTTTTGTTTAAAATCAAAACTAGGAGTTGTACCTCCTTTGAACATAATTAAGACTCCCTTTTATTTCCTCAAATGAAAACATAGTGATGATGTTCATTTTAATAAGCCGGACCTCCCTTTTTGGAAAGGAACATCCTTTTGGAGAATTTGAAACTATGAATGTTCTAATAGAGGGAAAACTGCCTCCCCTTTGATATTCGGCCCTGTAGGGGAAACATTTTTCTCTGAGCTATACGAAGGACTATAGATGTACCTTTAAATGATGTTTTCCCTTTGATTTGGAGGTGAAAACCAGTCATAATTACTCGGGCTTTGTTATCACTTCTGACACATATTTCATAGGAAAAAACCTTCCTTTTGACAGTGGCATGCTCATATTGCTATTACTGGGTTCTAGGACTTGAAACATATATCATGACCTCCCTTGCACATATATGAACCTGTATACCTATTTGCGATGCCTTTTTGAGAACTGAGCTTGAATTACTTTCTGTCCACTGTGATGTATATCTGAAAAGAGAATTTTATGAATAGGAAAAACAGGGCTCTTTGAAACACAATTATTATTTCCTTTGACCTGTGTCATCACCTATCTCCCAACCAACAACAAAGTTGTGTTATTTGGGCTTTAGACTGCTTTTCTAAGAAACCTTGGTAAGAGACAAGTTTAGAAATTTTGGATAACAGTGGTACCCCTGCTTTCCTTCTTTGTTCTTACATGCTTGCTCTGTTTGGAAAGTTCAAACTGTCTTTTGCTGTTCTTACCACTCATCTTTTGATCAGTCAATATCTTGACATTAGTCAATGTCCATGCCCTCTGCTTATCAATGAAGGAGGCACTTTCAACCCTCTACTTATAAATGAAGGAGGTTCTTTGGTCTTCAAACCCTCTGCTTATGAATGAAGGAGGTTCTTAGTCATGTCATATCAACAGCCTCTTGACAGTGATGTTTTTCCTTTTACTGTCCTTTCAGGCTTTGAATTAGGTCGCAAGAGCTTGATGAAAAACTCTTTGCTTTGCAACTGTATCTCAGGCTCAAGATAACATTGAGAAGCAGCTGTCTTCTCATGTGGAGCCAAAATTTGTCTTCTGAGATGCCGGTATGTTTCTGTCTTTGAAAAATCCATCAAACACTATAAAAACACCTAAAATTAGCTTGACTTATGGTCTATGAATTGCTAAGACTTAAGGGTGCATTAGTGGCGCGACCTAGGGCTGTAAACAACTTCATTAGCAGAGTAGGGAGGTCTGTTATGACTGGTCTATAGAAGATGGAGGTTTTTTGGCTCTTGGATAGTTTGCCAAGGGAGAAATGCCTTAAAGCGCCACTTCCTAACTTAGGGGAGACTGTTTGAATAGATTTGGATTGTTTCTTTAGGGCTGATGGGCAGATTAGTATGGCTGAGGCTAGGTAGGATTTGGAAATGAGGTTTCACCTCGTCATGGGCGGACTGAAAAAAGTAAGAGGGAAAAAAAGTTTTATGGGTGTTTTTCTAGATGAAAATTTGACATATGGAAATCAGCTTCTAGAAAAGTCAGCTAGGAATTTAGTCATCAACAACAGGTGCAAAATAATGATGACTAATAGTGGCTCCATTTGGGGAGGGTAGCTCCTCGTCAGGAGGTGTCTAGAATTCAGATCTTTGGCTTATGAAGACCAGTGCCTTACCCATTGGCGCAAAAATTTCACCCTTCTTTGATGCTACTTCTGAAAAGTGACATCATGATTAGCATCAATGATATTTGTACCTACCCTACTATCTTTCCTAAAAAAAAATTTTCTTCCTTTTGGCGCATTTGAACTAGCAGCCTTTTGACAATATATATTTTTTCTTTTTGCAAAATGAACCTATCTAACTCTACACTTATATCTGCCGGGAGTTCAGATTAAACTGGTGAACTCCTTCATTACTCTACCTAAACCAGATCAACTGTCAAGATTAAGTTGTTTGACAAGAATTTATTCTCTAATCTAAAACATGAAATTGAAAAGATGATCAAATTAGGGTTAGACAGTCTGATTTTTCATGTATTTGTGGCATGAAAGACAAGCTGCACACAAATATTATTTTGCATAAAATGGAAACTAGGAAAGACAGGGTTAAGATGCACAATTTGTTTTTCATCCCCGCTTCCCTCTTTGGTTCTGTTTTGGGCGTGTGGAACCAGTATCTTTTCCTAATCTACTCTCTATGATAAGTCAATCTTACACAATGTTGACCATATTTTTCACTCACTAACTTATCAGCAAATAAATTTAAACATGTTCAACTATGATTAGGCTAGATAGCTGAATAAGACATTTGAGTACTAGTAGCGGCATTTAGACTTGCGCGCTTTCTGAATGACTATTTTTTTGGTATGGGGTTGTACCATTGCTGTTTTAGAAACTGACCTCTTTTTCTACTTTTTACTGTTTTTGTATTTTCTGCTTTTTCACTTTTTCTTCAAACAAACTATAATTGAAAAGGTGCTCACAAGGCTAAGCTTATTTTTCACATCTATCTATCTATCCTAGCCTAAACAATACACAACATACATTTTTTGGTGAACTCTTCTTTCCAATGTAACCAGTCAAGTAGATGATTACATGGGTAACTCTGGTTTAGTTCTTTCATGATGCAGAAATAATGAAAAGGCCACTCCCATTTGGTTTGTTTCTGGACAGTAGTGCTTAAGTTTTTTCTCATCCTTGGCAGCAACTTGTCCATGATAGAACCCACTACTCTTTCAGATTTCTCAAGGAAAACAACAAATGGATCTTGGAATAATACCTGATCTAGAGGATTTGATATATGGGCTTCATTCAAGACTACTTTTTCTTCTACTTGGCTATATTTGGGACCCCCCTGGTAAAGCAACTCTTCTTCTTGCTCATGATCACTTGAACTGTGAGGCTCATCATATATTACAGTGTAGTTTCCTTTCCAAGCTGATGTGTTCTGATTAGGTGGACTAAAAACTATATGAAGGTCATCAGGTTGATGAGCAGGGATACACTTTGACAGTAAATTATATTGAAAGGATAGTGTGACAACTCTCATGTGTTTATCAACCTCTACTTCTTCATCTGCAATTTGTAACTCAATGGAACTTGGTGGCTGCAAATCTGGAGTTAAGGAAGATTACATGTCCAAAATGATTTCCTCAACCATTTCAGGAAAAGGCTTCTCATTTACAACATGCTCGAGAATCTCATCCTCCTCCTCAACCTCATCATCAAAGCTGAAAAACAGTTGATTTCCAATTATGTGAATGTTATATTTGATGGACTGAAGTGAAGTAGAGAAAAGAGTCCGAGACTCTTCACTTACTTCTGAAATCTCAAGGCTATCCTCATTAGTGTTATAGATGACCTGTAATGGCTGCTCACTTTTCTCAAGTTTATGAAACTGAGCTTCCTCCCGACAATAAAAAACTGAGTCTTCTGCAAAGTTAGTTTCTGTTTGGAAATCATAATCATCAACATATTGATCAATCATTGGAGAATCATTAACATAAGTAATGTCACCAGCCATGTACATTGGACAATCAGATTTATTTTCTTCAATTTGATTTACAAATCTATTTTCTGATTTATGATATGCAGGATTTACAGGAGAAAGATCAGCGAAGTTTTGGTTATATGAAGTTTCAGAGGTTGTCTGCATGTTTATTATTTGATCTATTTCCTGTTCAGTTAAAGGAGAAGGTATTTTCTGTTTTCTTTGGATGGGGCAACAATTTCTTTCCATTTTCTGTGGAAGTTGATCTTGTGGCTGAATGTCCTCTTGTATTTTATATGGGAGGGCAGATGGATTGTTATCTGTTTCAACCTTTTCAAAGAGTTCTTGTCGATCCTCTCTTATTTTTTGATGGGTTTCATCTAGGATCAACTCTTCTTGGTCATATTGATTGTTAGATTGGGTAAGAAAATTATGAACTTCCTCTAAAAACTCCTCAGGATGCCAATTTCCAAAGATTTATTCAATGCTTACAAGGTGTTGTATGAGGTTTTCAGAGTGATCACAACAATTTTCAGCCAATGATAGTGATGGACAATGCCCTATATAGCGTTTACAAAATACTTTGTGGAAATCCTTCAAAGAAAAAAAGGTGCGAGGTTCTAGGTTTTCATACCATTCTATTGCCTCTTCTTCCAATGTACCCATGAACATTTTCATGAGGCAATCCTCATGCCATTCAACTTTTAAATTCCATACATGTATATGAAATTTGATGAGGTTTTAAAATGGGTCGTCACTATTTTCATTTCGAAAGAGAGGTAGGCCTCCTATCCAACTTACATTTGTAGGCATTTTATGTGGGAATCCAGGGATATGTTCTCTTCTCATCGGAGCATATCTCCTTTGTATCCTTGGATCCATATTTGTTCATCAGAAAGGGTCACTATGTCTTTTCAACCAGACTAAATTTCTCTACCAGTGGAGTCTTTTGGTCTAATGAAGGTTGTGGAGTCGCCAGGTGGAGGATTTGAACCGAGTTGTCCACCATCAGCATGATTGGGATTGCTTAATGCATTCCCAGGAAATTTTTATAAGGACTAATGGAGTAATAGGCCTACTGGAGGCTAGTGGAGTCGCCAGGTGGAACTTGGTTGTTTTGAAAAGATTTAGCTATGGTCCACCACCAGTAACTAAGGAAAAGCCAATCTGGGAATGTTTTGGGTTTTTATGAGTTTTTATGTGCAGCCTATGGTTTGTCTAAAGTATTCTAAACTTGTTTCGACACTTTGCTAGGGTGGCGATAACAAAAAGAGTTTACTCTAAATGATCTTATGGACTGCTTGCTTAATTTGCTTCGTTTAAGCATTCAAAGGACCAAAGAGCTCATAAGAGCTTCACAGACTTTCATGTACCCGTTGTCCCACCATCTCCGTCATGTTGGGGTGAGCTTATGGGATAGGCTGATCGATAGTAACCCCAGAGTCTTGCAAAATAGCAAGGCCCATCGGAGGCCATGAGTCGCAGTGGAACTTGGTTGTTTTTAGGTATATGTGTGTATGGTCCACCACTGGTGGTCAAAAACCAATCTAAGGGAGTTTTTGGGGTTTTTATGAGTTTTTATGTGTAGCCTAGTTTGTAAGAGTGTTATAAACCTGATTCATCACTTTGCTAAGATGGTGAAACAAGGGGTTTACTCTAAATGATTCTAGAGGCTGATGGTTTGAGTTTAGTGTTGAAGGACTAAAGAGTTTATAAGAGTTTTCTAGACTATCATGTACTCAGTAAGTCCCACCGTGATCGCCATTATGTTAGGGAGCAGTGGGATAAGTCAATCAAATATTATTCTTGGCGTTGGAATGTTTAGTGAATGTCATTTTTGTTTGTTACTCGCAGTCCCACCGTGATCGCCATTATGTTAGGTCCCGTGATTCGCCGATTTGGCAAGCCAAATGAGGGAGAACATCAAACCGTTTTGGAGCCTAGCCCAAGGACCTAGCCTCTCTTCTGGACTCGTAGAGGGCTCTCTTGCGGTGTGTAAGGGATATCTGTGTGTTTGATTATTGTGTTCTGATTTTAGGCTAGTTATGGAGTATGTTTTTGGTTTTGGTTTTTTAAGTTGTGAGGGATGAAACTGATCAAAGATATAAGATAGGTAAAAACATGTTAGATCAATCAGGCTATGGGGTCGAAAAGGTCAAGAAAGCTATCAGACGGTGATACAAGGTTGTTGAAGGGCCGATTTGATTCAAGGTAGAAAGGATCTTTCGGCAAAATGGGGTAAATGGACATCAAGTTTGTGAACAACGAAGAGTTTCAAGCATAACTAGTTCAATAGGTAACATAAACATGGTAGGGCAAACCATTAATCATGCAAAATGTAACTATAAGCTAATCTATACATAGAAATAAACATTCAAGCCATGCATAGAAGTATATGACCCTCTAACTTTGGGAAATGGCTATCAGACTTTGGGGAAAACATTTAAGACGGACAAAAAACTTAACTTACTATGCTGGAATGCCTAAACACAATACTTCAAGTTATTGGGCACTTTGAACAACGAGATTTGCATAGATTTAGGCAAAGGGCTAGATCGGAACTAGGCCTCCTTGGTTCAAACAAAATGATAATCTAATCAGTCAAAGAGAAATTTCATGGATGGAACTATAACTAGCCATAGGTAAGCAGGGCGTACCATAAATCATACTTAGCATGCATAAAAATATGAATGAAACAAGCAAAAATATCCTCAAGTTATTAAAGAGCAGTTAAGAATTCTTTAATGTAACTAAGGAAGAAGAAAACATGAAAGCTATGAAGAAACAGGAAATTTGAGGTGCCTCCAAGGGCATATCTCAAATTTGTTCTCTACTGATCTATAGCAAGCAAGAAACATGTCTTCATGAATGAAAACTAGAAGACAACAACAAAGCAAGAGACACTATACCATTCTACCAATTCATGGAATCCAACAACAATCCTTCTTCATTCATCCAAGAGCATCCAAGAGGCAATCCAAAAGCATAAGACAAGTATTTCTTCCAAAGCTTATATGACCATATATTTCTTCTCTTCTTAAGTTCAGCTCTGTTTTACAATGAAATCCTTTGGAATAAATAGGCCAAAGTGAGGAAAACCTCATGGTTCAACTTGCCATCCTATTTGCCTAATCAAAATATCTAATCTTGTCCTTGAGACTTTGCAAAGCCCAAGGCACAAAATATCTCATAAAATATCTAGAAAATGCTAAAAAAGGAAAAATAATTGACTTTGCATCATTTTTCATGTGCAAAAATAGCTAAACGCACATTTGGAAAAAGCAATTTTTAAAGGTTCAAAAATTACAAAAATATTCAAAATTTATATCAGCAAAAGGTTCCCTGACTTTCCAGCAACATTTGGCAGCTTTCCCGATGTAGAAACGAGGCTCATGATAGCTCGTTGGAAATATCTAAGTGTCTACATTCCGGAATGACTAAAATGTTCCCAATCCGATGCCTTGAAGTCCTCCAAAACGACACCTGTGTGTAAAAAACCAAAAATTACAGTTTGCTGATAGACCGGGCAGAGTGTGCAAAAAGCAAGCCTTTTTCGCCATTTCGGGGGAGCAAATGATCTCCAAATGTTCTGAAAATCGCTGAGGGTGTGCTTCTTAAATTATGGCGTCCAATGATACCATCCTCCTCCTTTGATGAATCCCCAAAATGAAATGGCGAATTTCATGAGTTTTGGCAAAAAACTCAAAAATGCCAAAAAACCAAAATATGTCAAAATGCTCCCAAAATCAGTGAGTATGACCCTCAAGGGTCCCTATCAACATGCTCTGAAACAGAAGCCAAAATTTCAAGTCTTGATGTGTCCTTCTTCCCTTTCCGTGCCGGGTGCTTCCCTTTAGCCTCCTTTAGTTTCTCTTGGGCAGCCCTTAACTTGCGACGGGCAAACTGATTTAACTTTTTGTAATGCCTCGTCATTCTCCTTTGCAGCTCTAGATCCCTGTTTGCCCTCTCCAAATTCTTATCTAAATGGTCATTTATTCTTTCAAGCCACGCTTCCTTATTGTTTTCTAACTCTTTTTCACACAGTGCTGTGAGAGGGGTGGATTGGAAAAGGGCATTTTCCTCCTCTTTTTGTTTCTCAAGGGCTCTTTTAAGCCCTATGGTTTTAGGCCTTTTTCGCCTAGGCTAGTCATCTTCTTCACTTTCATCAAAATCGCCTATGAGCTCATCTATCCTTGCTTGGGCTTTGGAGGCCTCTTTCTTGTACTTAGTCGCCCTTGTCTCATGGATAGCCATATGGACACTCATTTGCCTGTTTTGGATTTCTAGAAAATGATTGAAATTCCTTGCCCTATGAAGATCACCTTGCAATACATCAATTTTTCTCTCTTTTTGGATCAAAAGGTTTTCTAGAATGCGGGCCTCATTATCACTGTCGTCACTTGGAATTGGGATGGCATCTAATGCACTTTCATGCTCATGACCTTCTCCTACCTTGCCCTTTCCTTTGCCTTGAAAGGCTATCCTTGTGCTCTTCCTCTTAGGCAAGTCAATGGTAGGCTTCTTCGGCAAATTTCCTTTGCTATGGAGATCTCTTGTCACATTTGGAGTGACAACCTTGGGCACCCTCTTTCTTGCTGTGCTAGGCTTAGCCTTTTCAGGAGAGGAAGGCATGATTCCTTTTCCTTTGTCATCTTGCTTGTCATCCCCTTGAACTTGATTTTATTCTTGAGGCTGCTGTGTATCTTGAGGAGGCTGCTGATCATCATGAGGGGACTGTTGTGTGTCATGAGGAGACTGCGGTGTATATTCTTCAGGCTGCCCTTGCTCCTCAATGTCATGCTGCTGCTCTGTCTCAATTTCCTGCTCATTTTGTTGTTCAAGCTGCTGCCCTAAATCATCATCTTTGTGCTGCTGTTCAAACTACTGCCCTTCCTCTTGTTCCTGCTGTTCATCACCACTAAGTTGATGTTGTTCAACACTCTCTTCTTCTTGCTCTTTCTGCTGCTCACCTTCACCACTATCATGCTACTGCCCCTCATCTTGAGTTTGCTGTTCTTCATCCCTTTCTTCATGCTCATGCCCTTCCTCTTCTTGCTGGCCACCTCCCTCTCCTTCTCCATGCTCTTTTGCCTGTTCTGTAGTGAATTTGAGCTTTCTAGGAGTAGGTCTGCCAGAGGAAGGCGAGGGGCGATGAGTAGGAGATGTGGGAGATGTATGGACTGGAGGGACAGTGAAGAAATTTGGGTGACTGATGAAAACATCCCAAGAAACCTTTTTCTTCTCAAGCTGGTGAAGGATGATGATTTTAATGAGGGAGTGATGGAATATAGAGGCTATTTGCTGTGATGGAGGCTTCTTCTGGACTGAGGAGGCCATTTTCTCAATGCTTTTGCACAAGAAGAAAGGAAGATTCAGCTGTTTGGTTCTTGTGAAATGCATCAAAAATCAGATGTGGTATGCATAAACTCGGGAGAATCTCCCTTCACAATTGAAATACTTCATTATGATCTTCATAAGGGGAGCATAGCTGGCTAGAAGATAAGAGAAAGGGAAAATAGCAGGGCATGCTTCTCTGTGTTCAGGTTTGAGGAAGGGTTTGTAATCATCCAAGTCTAAATAGGCTTGCTTGAACCATTTCTCGCCAATGTATGGGATTTTAGTAGCCTTGGATATGGATCTCGGGGAGAACTTGAAATCAAGGTCCGCCACTTGAAATTTTTTATCTTTGAACCTCAAGGTGCACAAATGTGTTAAAGGTGAGAAAATTTTGACTTCTTGTACCCTCTGGCAAAAATCCAAGCATCCCACCTCATGAAAATTGAATAAGATAGATGGGTGTGCATTGACCTCCTCGGTAGAAATTGGCTCATACCTCTTGTGCAACCCACTTCTGCTATCTTGCCTAGGAGGCATCTTGACTTGGATGCGCTTTTGAAAAACCAAACTGCCTCAAAGTTTTTGAAATGCCTTCTTCAAACCAAACTCTGTCTCAGCCTGTTGACTTACTGTACGCAACAAAGGTCTCAAAAGTAGTGTGAACATGCCCTTTTAACACACCACTCTCTGCCCCTTTCCAAAACAATTCTTTACACTTGGTATGCAATTCAACAAGTAAACTTTAAGAAGAAAAACACAGTCAATAAGGATATGCAGTCAAAGTGAAATTCCTGTGTTTTTGTGGTAAGGTCACCCCGCCTTTTGATGTTTTGAGGACACAGTATAACTTTGTATTTCAGACAAAGGCAAAAAACACAATCTTCTTAGTTCAAGACCCTCTTCTCTTCTTGGTATGTCTTTCAACAAGTATATTCAACACTAAAACACAGTCAAACAAAGGGTATTTACACAGTCAAAGGTTACTGTGTTTATAGAAATGGTGACAGAGATTGAAATGATTTTGATGTGGTAACAAAGGTCTTGTAGCAGTCAAATACCAACAAACTCCTTTTCAAACAAAATACTTTAATCCTTATACTTCACTGTTCTTTGCACAAGTTTGACAAAAACACCTCCAAATTATAATGGCAGATTCCTCACTGACTCTGCTTTATGGAATGAAAGCTTAAACAATGTTTTTCCTTGTTAACACAGAGGAAACCCTTGAAAAGGAAAAAAAATTTATGGGATGCTTACTGCTATTTGAAAACAGGTATATTGCTTTCAATTTACAACCCTTAACCTCCATTTCCCAAACTGTTCCACCTTTCAACTGTTTTTGAGGGCGGTCACTCGGTTTTTATACCAAAAACGCAACGATTCTAATATGCAGACCTTAGGCTAATAGTAATATAGTAATTCCGAGTTTTTAACACAAAACACACCTCTCTTAGCAAACTGAAAGATGTGATTTTAGACTTATAGATTTCAACCCCTTTTTCACCACTCAACAGCTTGAAGGAGTATGAAGGTGCATAAATACCTTAAGGATCGATGGTGTCATCTTGCTGGAGGAAAGGAGTGACTTTACCACTTGTTGGAGGTGTTCAGATGGTGCAAAATGAGCGCGGAACTCTTAAAGGAGAAAACACCGCGCAGGAAAGTTTGTCGGGTCACTGTCGGGCCGACAGGACCAACGCCCACAGGCGCGCCGCGCGCACCTACAGGCGCACCACGCGACCGTTTATCTCTTTGCAAATTTTGCACCCAAATGTGCCGTGTGCTTGTACAGGCGTGCCGCATAGAATTTAACCCTTGAAAAATTATGCGAATTCGCTCAAAAATTCCTTTCTCGATCCAGTTGGTAGCAAGAGAATTTGTTTGTGCTTTGAGATGTGAACAATGCGTGGGCAACGGTCCCTATTCCCTTGGTATTTGAAAAACGTATAGAATTCTTGGTGTAATAAATGATGGTTTTGAATAACCTCCAAAGCCTTTTGTTTAAAATCAAAACATGGAGCTGTACCTCCTTTGAACATAATTAATACTCCCTTTTATTTCCTCAAACGAAAACATAGTGATGATGTTCATTTTAATAAGCCGGACCTCCCTTTTTGGAAAGGAACATCCTTTTGGAGAATTTGAAACTCTGAATGTTCTAATAGAGAGAAAACTGCCTCCCCTTTGATATTCGGCCCTGTAGGGGAAAGATTTTGCTCTAAGCTATACGAAGGACTATAGATGTACCTTTAAATGATGTTTTCCCTTTGATTTGGAGGTGAAAACCAGTCATAATTACTCGGGCTTTGTTATCACTTCTGACACATCTTTCATAGGAAAAAACCTTCCTTTTGACAGTGGCATGCTCATATTGCTATTACTGGGTTCCAGGACTTGAAACATATATCATGACCTCCCTTACACATTTATGAACCTGTATACCTATTTGCGATACCTTTTTGAGAGCTGAGCTTGAATTTCTTTCTATCCACTGTGATGTATATCTGAAAAGAGAATTTTATGAATAGGAAAAACAGGGCTCTTTGAAACACAATTATTATTTCCTTTGACCTGTGTCATCACCTATCTCCTAACCAACAACAAAGTTGTGTTATTTGGGCTTTAGACTGCTTTTCTAAGAAACCTTGGTAAGATACAAGTTTAGAACTTTTGGATAATAGTGGTACCCCTGATTTCCTTCTTTGTTCTTACATGCTTGCTCTGTTTGGAAAGTTCAAACTGTCTTTTGCTGTTCTTACCACTCATCTTTTGATCAGTCAATATCTTGACATTAGTCAATGTCCATGCCCTCTGCTTATCAATGAAGGAGGCACTTTCAACCCTCTACTTATAAATGAAGGAGGTTCTTTGGTCTTCAAACCCTCTGCTTATGAATGAAGGAGGTTCTTAGTCATGTCATATCAATAGCCTCTTGACAGTGTTGTTTTTCCTTTTTACTATCCTTTCAGGCTTTGAATGAGGTCGCAAGAGCTTGATGAAAAACTCTTTGCTTTGCAACTGTATCTCAGGCTCAAGATCACATTGAGAAGTAGCTGTCTTATCATGTGGAGCCAAAAATTGTCTTCTGAGATGTCGGTATGTTTCTATCTTTGAAAAATCCGTCAAACACTGTAAAAACACCTAAAATCATCTTGACTTATGGTCTATGAATTGCTGAGACTTAAGGGTGCATTAGTGGCACGACCTAGGGCTGTAAACAACTTCATTAGCATAGTAGGGAGGTCTGTTATGACTGGTCTACAACAGATGGAGGTTTTTTGGCTCTTGGATAGTTTGCCAAGGGAGAAATGCCTTAAAGCGCCACTTCCTAACTTAGGGGAGACTGTTTGAATAGATTTGGATTGTTTCTTTAGGGCTGATGGGCAGATTAGTATGGTTGAGGCTAGGTAGGATTTGGAAATGAGGTTTCACCTCATCATGGGCAGACTGAAAAAATTAAGAAGGAAAAAAAATTTTATGGGTGTTTTTCTAGATGACAAATTGACATATGGAAATCAGCTTCTAGAAAAGTCAGCTAGGAATTTAGTCATCAACAACAGGTGAAAAATAATGATGACTAACAAAAACAAATGTAATTTTTCTATAAGCGAATGTGCCCCAGGAACAAATGAATGTTGCCTTATGTTGATCATCTGGGCAGATATTGATTTCATTGTAGCCGAAAAATCCATCCATGAACGAAAATATTTCACATCCAGCACAATCGTCAAGAATCTGGTCGATAAAGGGAGTAGGGTAATTGTCTTTTGGACAAGCTTGATTGAAATCTTGATAATTGACACATACTCTAATGGTTCCTTGTTTTTTCATGAAAGTAACAATATTGGAAACCCACTCAGTTAGCAGAACATGGTAAATGAAACCAGAATGCAAAAGTTTTTCAACTTTTTCTTTGATGGCAACGACTTTCTTTGGATGACTAGGATGAAGCTGTAGGCACACCAGTTTAACATCAGGATACATATTAATAGTGTGTTCAACTATACTAGTATCTATGCCTGGAATTTCCTCATAATACCAAGAAAATACATGAAATTAATGAAAAATAGAGTGATATAATTCAAGTCCTTATGGAGAACAAGATACATCGACATGAATATTTTCTACAATGCCAGGTTTGGTCAAAATATCAATAGAAATGGTTTCGTCAATATTTGATAAATTTCGCTCGGAATCGATTGCATTAATTGGTAAAGAATTCAAAAATAAATTTTTGATTGATGGGTGATATAGTTCACTAAGATAGTTTTCTTCATAATCAGGAAGATGAGAATGATGATGATAATCTTCCCATGGTTCTCCTTCTGACATCATAGATTCCAAAATATTTTCATCCATCAAAAACATTGAGGAAAATGGATCAGATGGAGTACCAAAATCTAAGGAATGATCAACCCAAACACTCGGCAACGTTGATTCCGGATTAGCCGCCCAAGCCAAATAGATTGATTTCTATGCCATCACAATAGGGTTGGGCGGTAAAAATTCATCCAACGTAGAAATATTAGAATCACCCATACTCTCCCTTAAGCCAGATAAAGTGGAAGAGATCATGTAGCAGGTCTCTATACTTGCAATTTCTGCCAACGTCGCAGGCGGCGGTAATGCAAAGGTTCCCATGAGAGTGGAATCCTTTAAGAGTCCTACACCAATGTTTTGAATTTCTAATTGGGGTATGTGATCAAATGGAACGCTTCCAGTTACCTGCGAAGCGGAGGCAAAGAAGGATAGTTGATTAATGACTATGATTGTACCTTTATATGGAAAGGAAATCATTCTAAAGTATGTAGAAACAGTTGCAGTCATCGTATATACCCATGGCCTTCCAAGTAAAATATTATAGTCAAGGGTTCCATCAACAACCTCGACATCAACATTCACTGTTTTTCCCCCTAGTTCAACATACAGGTTACTGATAATACCACAAGGTTTATATGTTCTTCCATCAAAAGCCTTAACCGCTATTGATGATTGTGATAAGTGTGGCGAGCCAAGTGACTTTCAACAATTTAAAGACATAATACATGTAGATGATCCCTCATCAATAATAGTGCAATGAACAAGGTGATTGAGGACATTTACTTGTATAGAGAATGCTAATTTTGCTGGTAGTTGCGGCACATAGCTCGTATGATTAAAGACGACAAGATTAGAATCAGTTGGATAAATTCCACCAATGGCCGATAGTAAATCCTATTTTTGGGAGGGAAAATTTTGTAATACCTCAAGAGCAGACATAGCTGAAGGGGATTGAGCCAAATATTCAACTATATTATAATTTTGTGCAGCTCTTGCTCGAGGATTATATGTCGATTTATGAATTACTCCCTTTGGTGGCTTAATTGTCAATTCAGGAATAACAGTAGGCGGTACTGATTCTGTAGACGGATTCGTAGTCTAGTTACTAGGTTGATCAGTGGCCTAACTACCAAAATATTTATTACATGTTGACACCAAAATATATGTTGAAGGTTTTGTGACGGATAATATTAACACTTGGGAACTAGGAGCTAGATCTGTAGCAACCAAATTAGTGTCCGGATTTGGAAATGGGTCTGTCAACACACATGATGCATGGAAATTCTTGATGATTTTTGAGACTTCAGCACAGTGAGGACAATCCCTAAAAAAATGTTCCTCATTACTTATATAACATCGCCAAATTGGGATGGCTAGTAAGACATGCCTGAAAAATGAATTTTACAGGAATGTGTGCTACAGAAAACAAGATCAACCCTTGGATCCCTTATATCTGATAATCTAAGACCCAAATCCAAGAGGAAATCAGAAACCAATCAAACTAGGTGAGGTAAAAAAGTCTCTCACACTTAGTATGGCTGAAAAATTCCCAATAATGGAACTGCAACAATATGTAAACACAATTTTGTAGCATCAACAAGCTATTAACTCATGAAATGTGTTAAGAAACACAAATATATCAATTAGTGTTATAGGCAGCAACTTGTTACACCTTTTATGATCCCAAAAGTTGGGGAAATGCAACAAATAGGGCCATAAAAAGGCTGTATTCAGTAAATTACACTATAAATATGATAAATGGGACTTAGATATCTTAGAATATACAATATAAATCTCACATACAGAATTGGAGCAAAATCAAATGCCTCTAGCCAAGCTAAACAGGTCTCCCCAAACCAATATAGCTCAAATAAGCCCAAACCCCATGAATTTTGCTAACAGAAAGTACTGAAGCATATAAAAAATGTTATTTTTTTGAGTGTTTATGCAAAAAATAATGAGAAATAGTATATTTGGAGTTTACATTCATCCAATGGCTGAGAAAAATGGATATCTCTTCCTTTTTATACAAAATGAGAATAACCCGACAAGGGCTCCATGAAAGTACAATTATAAAATGACAGATCTGCAAATCTAGATCTATAAAACATAGTTATACTTCAGCTCTGTATATATGTAGCTGAAATTTACAAGAAAGAGAAGAATATGCTTAATACAATCTTCCTGGGAAAAGGGTTGGCCCTTTCCCTAGAGGACAAGCTCAAGATCAAGGGTCTTGACCCTGAAACTACTATGCTCAGGAAAATGACACAGTTCCTATGAGGGACTGCACTGTAGAGGATTAAAATTACATTGGCCACATGCCAAGATCTGAAATGAAGCTCAGAGACTCCCTCAATAATATCCCAGAGAAAGAAAGGCTTCCTCCTCTAAAATACAAGCTCTGGAAGTGGTATTGTGGTGCTTCAACTGCAACACCCTGCAACACAACCCAGATCTCAACAGAAGCTGCGTTGTAGCTAAAGGAGGATGCTTTGCCTCAAGCCTAAATGTGGAAAACTGAAGTGCAATACTCCTCCATGAGGCCTCTCAAGGTAGGAGAAGAAATTCCTAAAGATGAATGCCTTGTGCTAAATAGCACTGCAACTCTACTAAACAACAAGAGGATGCCAAACAATCATATAGACCATGAAATCAATAATCATCAAGCTAACCTCAAATAGCTTCCATCCCCTTCCTTATAAGCTATGTGAGTCTCCTCACCTTGGGTCACACCCATTAGGGTTTCCACATGCACATGATCAATCTCCCTCCAAAACTGTGGTGTATCTCTATGAAGGCCACTCCTCCAAAATCACGCTGTTTGATTTGGTCAAAGTTGACCTCTTCAGCCTGCTTCATCCCCTTTCACACTCAAGTGTCTTTAAGCTAGCTCTCATACTTTTTTTAAGCTGATCCTTTTTCACATTGAGCTATTTGCAATGGTGATCCACTCCTCTTCATGCATGCTGTTGACTTGGTCAAACTTGACTTTGTCCACAAGCAAAAAGTCCCTTTTCACACATGAGGGTGTGAAATACAGATACCACAATGATCCCCTTTCACACCAAGAGGGTTATTATTTATGTTGATTTAAGTTAAATATGGGCCTCCTCCCCCATTTATTCATCTACTAAGTGCAAAAATCAAAAATTAATATTCCCATTAGCTGCTTACTAATGTAGGAATATTACGGTCCTCCCGTCCCAAATTTTGCTTGTCCTCAAGAAACTACAAGGATAGAACTGAAAAGCTTCCTCCCAAGGCATGGAGTCTGAAATGTGTTTGGGAACTATCATTCCCATGTAAAACCTCCACCCCCAAGCTATTATCCATACAAGATGAGTCACCCTCCCACATGACAACTCAAAAATATCTCCTCCACCTTTAGCTCCTGCAATGTAGGTGGGCTCAATAACTAAACATGGTAGACAAGATGGCCTACCCCACGCTATATTACTCTCCACTTATGAAAAGTGTAGAGCATATACTATCCTTGGGCTGCAATAAGGTTGCCCTCAAGTGGTAAGAAGAAGATTAGATCTCCAAGGATCCTTTCTCCCATGTCATGAATCATGCTGGCCCAAATCATCCCATTCAAAATGAATGGCACATCATCACCATTTGGCATCCAAATTAGAAATATTCTAAAGGTTACATGATACAAATGGTTTATCAAGTGGATACAACACAGTCTTCCCAACTGCTACTTGAGAACATCATGTGGCAAGTTGTTTCTCAATGAATTACTAGTTGCACAAGTTTGCTCATCTACTATGTGGTAGTAATCAACAATATACATCAACTAAACACATTCAAAACAATTATACACTTGCCCAAGGTTATGAGGAGATGGGTTATCATCATTATAAAGATTGGCCCTAAAGTGACCATGTAACCCAAGAATAATCTTGCTCTTATGTGGAGCAATGCACTGTCCATAGATGGTGAGAAGATACAGATATTCAATGGAACAATAAGTAAGTACAGAAATGTATCTCTTACCATGCATAATGAGTAGGCTGAAAGTGAGGTCCATGGATGAGTCCCCCCATGAGAATCTCCTCATAAAAATCTGCAAAAAGGAAGGATGCATACTCCCTTTGGGACACTCCATCAATAAGAACATACTCTCTAGTGACATCGTTGTTAGCCTTAGTGTTAAGGCTCTTGTCACTCCATGACTTCTCACTTTGACATTCCACATGCCAAAGCCATCCACCAACATGTTTCTATGTGAGAAGCTCTTCCCCTTATGTGGAAGCCTCTCCTTGTCCTCCAATGCTGAAGGGTAGCCCCTTTGCACTTTGAATGTGCCATTCCACTCTCTGGAAATATCATGATGAGTATGGAAAAATTCCAGCCCATACTCTCCCAATAGTAACCATAGCAACAAGGACTCTTGCTGCCTTCTTGCATTATCAAAATGCATATCATGGAGCAATAATACAATGATGAACATGTGAGATGGCTCATCAACATAGTACAAACAGGCTCCCTTACACATCATGTGGGAGTTATCCTTCCTCCCAAACCAAGGTACATACACGAGATACATCTCAAACAGAAATGCATGTGAATACATGAGACATACCTCAAACAAAAGTAAATACATGGACATAAGACTTATCATGTGATGTCTAAACTCTCTTCTTAACAGCCAAAACAACCATGCCTTCTTCTTATGCATCCTATCATTAAGACTTAAGGCATGAGATAAGAAAATAGGAATTTTTGGGTAGTAGCCATACTCACCCAAAATAAACCAGCGCAACCATGCTTCTTGCTGGCTTGTATCATAGATCTGCAAGGGGTTTGGAAACCTCTTTCTCCATACTGCCATCCATTCATCCCAATGTGGGTGATGGATCTCATTCTGAAAATACTTGGTATCCTCCCATAGGAAACCAACTTCATCAAATCTTTGAAGAAATTTTCACTTCATGAAATGTTGAAGTGCACCTCCAATGGGATCTCTTGATGAGACCTCCTTCTCATGCATGGCCTTCCAAAGCCAGTGAGGTCTTAGATCTGTTGCAAGTAGAAGTCTCTCTTTGAGCTGTGGCGTGCTCATTGAGAAAGTGTCATATAGAGAGGAGAAAATATTTCTCATCTCAAGATGTCTACCCTTTGTCCTCTCTTCCTCCATTGCTTCCTGAATGAAGCTAACATGAGGATGCTCCCATGAGGAATGGGTCCTTCTTTCTTCACTGCTGCTCTTGGACAATGCAGTGCAAACTTGCTGCTCTAGGTTAGCAGTAAGTGATGATCCTGGGTCATGCAACAAAAAATTTACACAATCCTCTAAAAGATTTGCTGCAATAACAAAAAGTGGAAATTCAATCATACCTTGATGGGCTTTGGGAACACCTTGTATGGCTACAAGAGTTCCTTCTTCTACTATGTTGGCTCCCTCAACTATTGATGTTGAAGGCTTCTCCTCCAAGGTTGTGATAGTGATGATACAAGTCTTCTCAAGAGGTGGCGAGGGCTCCTCCCTCTCTTCGTGTTCTTCATCAAATCTCTTAATCACCTTCTGAGTGAAATCTACAAGAGTGGATACTCTTTCATGACTTATATGACTGAACCACCAAGTGCTTTCTTTGCCCTTCATGTGCAGCGCTGCAATCTCTACTACTTCTATTTCTACCAATGGATGTAGTAGGAAGAATGCTTCAAGTCTTCTTGCCCAAGCTCTTGCTGTAGATGTCCCATCAAAAGTGGACAATAGAAACCTATTGCCCTTGATTTCTCCCTTGCTGCAAGGTCTCCTCTCTTCCTCCAGTTGAATTAACTGTGGGAAGGCTAGAGTCTCCTTGAAGGCTCTAGGTTGAGACTTGTACTCAACAAGGTACTCACTTAGAATCTGATGATCCAAGTGTCCTCCATGCTTCTTGTATTCTTTCTTGTGAGATTAGGAAGTGCATGGTCCTTCCTCTTCTTGAAACCCTCTAGGAGTTTCTTGGCATCTCTTCTCCTTCTTCTACTTAAGCTCCTGGGAGAGGTTCTTTATGGATTTGAAAAGTGATGAAAGTAAACTCATCCTCTCCATAATTTTGATCTTTCTCCTTATGATAGCTGGAAATCACAGGCTAAGCCAAATATCATGCTCTGATACCACTGTAATATCCCCAAATTGGGATTGCTAGCAAGACATGCCTGAAAAATGCATTTTTTAGGAATGTGTGATACAGAAAAAAAGATCAGCCCTTGGATCCCTTATATCTGATAATCTAAGACCCAAATCCAAAATGAAATCAGAAACCAATCAAACTAGGTGAGGTAAACAAGCCTCTCACACTTAATATGCCTGAAAAATGCCCAATAATGGGACTACAACAATATGTAAACACAATGTTGTAGTAGAAGCAAGCTATTAACTCATGAAATGTGTTAAGAAACAAAAATATATCAATCAGTGTTACAACAACAACTTGTTACACCTTTTATGATCCAAAAGTTGGGGAAATGCAGCAAATAGGGCCATAAAAAGGCTTTCTTTAATAAATTATGCTATAATTGTGAGAAATGGGACTTATATCCCTTAGAATATATAATATACATCTCACATACAGAATTGGAGCAAAAAAAAATGCTTGTAGCCAATCTAAACAGGTCTCCCTAAACCAATACAGCTCAAATAAGCCCAATCCCCATGACTTTTGCTAACAGAAAGTACTAAAGCATATAAAAACATTATTTTTATGAGTTTTTATGCACAAAATAATGAGAAATAGTAGATATGGAGTTTATATTCATCAAATTGCTGAGAAAAATGGAGATCTCTTCGTTTTTATACAAAATGAGAATAACCCGGCAAGGGCTCCATGAAAGTACAAGTATAAAATGACATATATGCATATATAGATCTGGAAAATGTATTTATGTTGTAGCTCTGTATATATGTAGCTGAAATGTGCAAGAAAGATAATAAGAGGCTTAATACAATCTTCCTGGGAGAAGGGTTGGCCCTTTCCCCAAAGGACAAGCTCAAGATCAAGGGTCTTGACCCTGAAAATGCTATGCTCAGGAAAATGACGCAGTTCCTACAAGGGAATACACTATAGAGGATGAAAATTAGATTGGCCACATGCCAATATCTGAAACGAAGCTAAGAGACTCCCTCACTGATATCCCAAAGAAAGAAAGGCTTCCTCCTTTGAAATACAAGCTCTGGAAGTGGTGTTGTGGTGATTCCCCTGCAACACCCTACAATATAACCTAGCTCTCAATAGAAACTGCACTGTAGCTGAAGGAGGATGCTTGGCATCAAGCCTGAATGTGGAAAACTGAAGTGCAATACTCCTCTAAGAGGCCTCTCAAGGTAAGAGAAGGAATTCATAAACAGGAATTCCTTGTGCTAAACAGCAAGTGGATGCCAAATAGTCATACAGACCATGAAATCAATAATCATCAAGCTAACCTTAAATGGCTACCATCCCCTTCCTTATAAGCTATGTGAGGCTCCTCACCTTGGGTCCCACCCATTAGGGTTTGCACATGCACATGATCAATCTCCCTCCAAAATTGCGTTGTATCTCTATGAAGGCCACTCCAAAATCACGTTGTTTGATTTGGTCAAGGTTGACCTCTTCAACCTACTTCATCCCCTTTCACACTCAAGTGTCTTCAAGCTAGCTCTCATATGTTTGTTTAAGCTGATCCTTGTTCACATTGAGCTATTTGCAATGATGATCCACTCCTCTTCATGCATGTTGTTGACTTCGTCAAACTTGAATTTTTCCATAAGCAAAAAGTCCCTTTTCACACATGAGGGTGTGAAATCCAACTACTACAATGATCCCCTTTCACACCAAGAGGGTTTTTTTTAATGCCGATTTAAGTTAAATATGGGTCTCCTCACCCATTTATTCATCTACTAAGTGCAAAATCAAAAAATAATATTCCCATTAGCTGCTTGCTAATGTAGGAATATTACAACAGATTATGCATGGATAACGAGGTTTCCTAGGTCCAGACGGTTGATCAGATGATCTTTCCTGCAGGTTAGAATTTTGATTTTTCTTTGATTTTCCCTTTTTCTTACTTCCTATTTTCTTGTCACCTTTGCCTTTGTCAAATGACACGACATTAATTTCGGAAGTAGGAGTAGGATCAGATGCAGTAGTGTGGTGTGTGTTTGCAGTGCCTATCAAGCCATCTCCGACATGAGAGTCCTTTAATTGAGGAGGAACATTGAAATTAGATTGCGGCGCATTAGGAATTTTTTCATAGAGCGTGCCAGACTGAGTGTAAAAAAGGTCTAAATATTGGGCACGAGTGATAAATTTCTCTTCTGTGACTACGCCACCCTTAGCTACATCCTCAGTTATAGATGGTAACAGGGACTTGAAGAACCATTCGGCAAGTAGCTAATCTAGAACAAATGTCTTAACCATTCATCGACGACAATGCCACTAATGAATATGATCAGAGATGTGAGTAGCATTAGTCTGTTTTAAGTTGGTCAAGAGTTTCGTTCCAGTTTCGTATCTGACAGGTAATGGGAAATGGGTCAAAAAGATAGTAGCTAGGGTAGTGCAATTGTCAAAAGAAGCTCTAGGTAACTCAATGTACCATTTGGCAACCGGACCTATGAGTGTACGCTGGAAAAGATGTAGTCGAACATAATCATCCGTCAGGGATTTTGATGAACACCATAAATGATAAGTCATGACATGAGTCGACAGATCTTCTCCAGGGTTTCCATTGAATTTAGGAATATCGGAGGGTAATTTATGAGGTATCATCGGCCACCAAAGAGCATAGTTGATAGGATCATTGGTTAACTGATTTAAATCTGGTAATTCTAAAGTTGCAATAAAAGGCAACTATCTATTAAGTTCTGGTTGAGCATAGACAGGGTAAGATGGAATTGCTTGAGAAACAGGCCTTTGAGCACCAGCATAAGGAATCTGTTGCTGGTAACCTAGATAGGGGTTGTTTTGCATAGCAAACGCTTGATGATTCTGTTGACCAAAACCTGGATATGAGATTTGTTGAAATGAAGTTTGAGGTATTTGCGCCTGAAGTTGCCAAGGGGTATGTCCACCAATGTTATAACCCAAATTAGGATAACTTAGATTCGGTTGATATGTATAACCAGGTTGCGGTTGTGACACCCCATAAAATGGTAGACCAGCTTGTGAATAAATGATTCCTGATACAGGTTGTTGTAAATTAACCAAAGTATTTGGAGTTTGTGGTCCCAACATTTGATGATATTGAGTTGAAGGACCTGCTTGATAAGGTTGATGTACAATATTTTGATTCTGTAATAGGGGTAAAGATGTATTAACAAGTGGTAATGAAGTGGGTGTAACAGGTTGAACCGGTTGATATGAGTGTACAACTGTTTGTGGTTGGATAGGCAGAGTGGGATGCCATTGACAAAAATTCAATTCAACATTAGGCTGACCAAAAAGTGACTGAGTACTGTCATATTGGGTGACCAAGGTTTCCCCCCAGCATGAGGAGAATAATAAGACGAAAAATAATTCTCTCCAAACGCTGGGAGTCCAGTTGATATGGTACTAGAAGGAATTGACCCAGAAGGACCGACTTCATATTGCCCTGATGATGTGTATAATGAATCAAGACGTTCAGTACTGACGATAGGATTACCAGTTAAAATACCAGATGATGGCATTGGTAAAGACCATGGTATTGAAGATGCACCAAAGAAAGTACTAGGTAATTATTTGTAACTTGTTGGGACCGTAGGGCCACCATGAAAATATGACTCTGGGGAAGTTGTGAACTTCGACGGAGTAGCAAGGGTAGGAGCTAACGTAATTGGAATAGCTGCCCCAACCGAAGATGTTGGTTCTGGCATGGTTTCTTGACCAAATGTATACCCTTTAAAATCGATGGGAGATTGAATGGGAACAGGATCAACAAAAACAGATGGAAACGATTGAGGAAAAGAATCCTACAGGTAAAGGTCCCCCCCAAAATGTGTTGGAGTTAAAGGTGTTGGAAATGTTGTCATTGATGGCAAAGGAGATGGCAAAGAGGTAGTAGACAAAGAAAAGAGGCAGCCTAGGAAGCAGATGAAACAAAGATAGTATTCTATGTGAAAGAGCTTTTTCAGGAACATAGTAGGAGGATAATGGCCATCAAACTAAATATCTGGTTAGCCATGAAATTGTAACTAAAGGATTTGTGTCTCCTGGTCGAATTTATAAGAGAAATATTGAGTCTGTGGTTAAGTTGTGAACTCTGTGTTATTGACTGATTCAGTAATTCTGTGTGAGAAGGATTTGAGTCTCTGCAAGTAACTGTGTGGTTTAATTTGAATAGAAATGGGGATAATGGATCACTGGAAGGATCGATTCTAATAAAGCCATTGACTGCTCGTCTCAGTTTATATATATATTCCAAGTTAGATGTGCCTCAAGATAAATCGAATTGTGAACTCACTAAGAAAGGAAGAATTTCCTGTTAGCCCCTTAATGTGAATCGAGTCGGGTGTTGAATGTGCGAGAGAGGGTTCGACTCCCTTTTCTGAGTAATTAAATTGTGGAAGAGACTGGGTTATTACACCCTGTGCAAGAATCAATTTTGTCCCCTAATCTTCACTGATCCACATGGTTCAAGTCTCAGTGTGAAGACTTATGGTTTCGAATGCATATTGAACCCACATCATTTAACTACGATTTAACTATAAACAAACACTGTGTGAAGTGGTTCCAATAGACTTCTATTGAGGGAAATCGACAAGGGATCCGATTTGCATAGAATTGGATTGCAATTGTGTTTAGTACCGAGATTGACAAGAACAGGGTTTGCGGACGAGATAGAACCCACTGTATGTTTGAAACTCTACTGTGACAGAGAAAATATTTGTGGTTGTTGTGATGAATAGTGGAGCTTTTGAATTTTGTTGAATTACTATGGAGAACCCGTGAATCGAAGTTATAAGGAATGAAACGGAACCTGGAGCGACGAGGAACGAAACCGTGAAATACATAGTAAAATTGGCATGCGAGAAACCAGCAGTATCGTGCGTTGAAAAAGTGGTAAGGAATTTTTGGTGAAAAAATGCGATTAGGGTTGTTGGCTGTCACGTGTCCAAGAGCGGTTTATAAAAACCACGCTCATTGCATTCTTTTGATACATTAAAGCTCAGAACAAGAAATAATGCGATATTCGTCATTATCGTTTGATCTTGAGCGGAGCAGATCTGATGGTGATCATGCAACAAGTCGGCTGGAGGTTTATAAAGGCATAGATCGATGGTGGTGGCCATCCGGTTGGAGCGCGATGAACTTATAACCGTCGGATAGTCGAGGTAAGTCAACACTGTGGCCTTGCGTTATTACATGAAGTCAGGGGTTAACACCCATTGAAATGTTGGTATATTATAGTCGAGTGCGCATATAAGAATGCTATATGTAGGTTGGATGTGTTATGTGGGTCGCACCATTATGTTAACACATTGAGGTTTGTAAAGTTCAGATATGGGTTTGACATACATGGGTTATAGAAGTTAAACCTTCGTGTGAGTCATAGGTGTTAAAGTATTAAAGATGATGGGTGAAAGTCGTTTAATGATATGATAAGACTTGGGGTTTTATTATAATGTTTGAATGGGAGGCATAATGTATATTGAGATATCACAGTTGTAGCACTTTACTAAAAGCCCAAGGTTTATTAATATTTCTTAACACTGGGATCGGGGAATATATATATATATATATATATATTATGTGACAAGTCGAACCTTACAGGAATTAAATTGAGTATGGGGTGCACATTAAAATACCTGGGTCCTCAAATATTAAAATCATATTAAGAGTTCGGCTCTTGAACAGTGGTAAGTTTATAAAGCTGTGGGTATATAAAGAAATGACTTCCACATACTGTCAAAGCTGCCGACATTCAATAAAATGTTATTTTATCAAAGGTTAAGCCCGAATTGATTCCGAATGTGTAAATAGAATGGATAGAAGAGTTTATTAACCTTGTGGGACCCTTTGTTCATCGCACCGATCTGTTGGAGGACGCAATTGCGATATTGCGATCGCGATAAAGAATGCGGACCCAATGTGTTTATGAACTATGATTCATATGTGTTTGAGTTCTGCTTAAAAGGCATCAAAGTGGGCCATCGCATCGGAAAAAAGCAAAACATTGGAACATACCTTTGAAGAATGTGATTGCGATTAATCGCATTGGAACGATCGCAAGGGAAGTAATTGCAATTGGAAGTATTCAGTTGCGATTAATTGCATCAACAAATAGAAAAAGGTTCAATATTGTGGGCCCGAATACCTTGAGTCTTGTTCCAAAGTCTTGAGTGTTGATCTGAATCTTTGTGAAAGTGTAATGTATGTCGAGGCATATATATATATTATATGATAAAGCGAAGCTTGTATGAAATGAGTGTGGGCCATATGTGTGAACATAAGCTGCGATACATTAGATTGAAGCCCGAATGTTAGTTCGAATGAGTGTGCATTTTTCACATGATTGAATTGTGGCCCCAGATGTGAAATACTATCATATGGTGGGTTGTTAAAGTGTTAACCCACGCGAAGACTGATATCTGATATAATATATGTTACCGGACAATAGAGTCATAACTTGGCTCTATATAAAGTCATATATCCGTGAGACCAACAGTAAGAGATGTTGAGTTTTAAATGAAAGATCAAATACTTATATTTGATATATTATAGTTGCCGGAATATAAGAATGAAAGGGGTTATAATGCTCAGCTGCAGATAAATTGAAAGAGAAGAACCTCAGGAAAAGTGCTTCAGTTAATAAAAGAAGTATCCGTGATAAAGGAATGAAAATGTGGGTTCGACAGGTATACATACACAATGAACAGGAATATACATAGGAATGAATTTGACAGGTGTACAAGCACAGAAAGTAGGAGAATATGCAGAATTGAAAAAGACAGTGAACAGAGTATGCAGAACAGTTACATGACAGTTGTAGATACACAATTGCAGTGAACAACAAAGGTATGCAGAATAGTTTCTTAACAGCAACAAAAAAGACAAAACCAGCAAAGCCAAAGGCCAGAAAATGGGTTGAGTGAAATTGTTTTTATGTAACTTAAAATGTGAATGTAAATTTTGTAACTGATTTTATATTGTTTGTGATGCATTGGCAAGTTTCCGGAGGAAAACAAAAATCCCACTGTAATATTAAAATTAGTACATATAGTTATATTTTTCTGAGTGAGCTGGTAAAATAAATGAGAAGGCAAAAGGCAAGGAGGTATGGCTGTCCATTTCGAATTACCTGTGGAATGCTAACAGTCATACGGAAATTTCTATAAATGATATCACCTTGATATGCATAGAGAGGTTAGAGAGGTTGGAGAATGCTGAATTGAGGTGGAGAAGATAAGAATAATGAGGAGCAGAACGAGATGCTATGAATATTTAGAGAATGTAGAAATGGAGCAGTGAGGCAGAGAAGAAGGAGGAGCTCAGCAGAGAAGGAGGAGTTGATAGTGAATCTGAGAAGATGCAAAATGATATAAGGCAGATATGAAGACTGATGCATAACAGTGAAAATGGTACATAACATAGCTGATATCCAAGGTTGTAGCCTATAGAAAATAGATGGGAGTTGGTGCTTCCACATCAAGTTGTAGCTTGATAAAATGTCAGCTGTAGCTGACTGAGGTTGGATCCTCTTGTAGGTTGGTGCCTGCAGAAAATTGATGGGAGTTGGAGCTTCCTTGCAAGTTGTATCTTGCAGAATTGAGGTAGGAGCCTCCTGTAGGTTGGTACCTACAGAAAATCAGTGGTGAGAGGGAGTTGGAGCTTGCCTTTGCATCACAACAATAATAAGATGTGTTTTTCTCCCTTTATGGGTTTCCACTTATAGTTGGTGTCTATGTGCATTATGTCTCTGTGTTGATATGGTATATCTATTCTTCTTAATACTTGCTACTCACATATTAAGTCTGTTGTTACATTATATTAATACTTGCTTCTCACATTCTAATATTACTCACATATTAAGTCGAACATGAAATGAAGGTGTAAATAAGTTTTAATGAAAAAGTTTTAAAATTCCATGAATGTGTTAAACTGATTCACCCCCCTCTCTCAGTTTAACTAAGGGTTCAACAAAAGGTGTATCATCTTGTGGGATTTCTTCAATCGCAATTAAACCAGGTGGAAGTATGATGCAGGGGCATTAGGCTCTAGAAATACTTGTACTTTTATAAGACCTAGGGGGGGTCTTATGTTGTCAAAGTTTCATGTAAATATTAATATTTTGAATAAATTTGGTAGGGAATTGTAATTGTTCTCAAGTCATTTGAGAACATGAGAAATTGGTTAAGATAGGAATATGAAGAGACAGCCAAGGGTATGAGTAGATTTAGGATCAGTTTCAGTAGTTTCAGTTTGAAGTCTAAAATTAGGAACTAGATAATTTCAAGAGGTTCTGTCAAGAAGTCGAATCGACTCATTTGTGTCTGTATAAATGTAAACGCCTGTAGAGTAGAAAGAGAGTCCTTTTCCAGGAGCAGAATAGTAAGAGAAGTGGCCATCGAATAGAATATCTGGCCTAATATGATGATGTAAGTAAATACTTTTGAAATTGAGCGCACTGGTATATTGATAAGAATTTGGTAATGAGTTCTGTGGGCAAGTTGAATTAACTCTGTGTCATTGAAGGAGTCGACCTCCCGTCGATGTTGTATTCTGAATTATGTGTGTGTTGACTAATTTACACTCTGTATGAGAATGATGTGGATTATGCGTGGATAGAACTATGAATATGGCTCTGAGATGATGTTGTGTATAGCTTAAATGGTATTGTAATTAGAGGAATCGATCACTGAAAGAATCTATTCCCGCAAGTATTTAATTGCATGTTTCAAGTTATACATGACAAGTCGAGTGCATCGAATGTATGAACCTTGTATAGTCGAGAGCGGTTCGATCCTTTATTATTCTTTGAGTTATTACATTGTTGAGGAATTTGGGTGATTACTCTCTATGTGAAGAACGAAAGTGGGTCCTTAGGACTCCATCGAGTCACATGTTCGCATAAACCTCTGTGTGGAAAGAATTAGTCATTTTGAAATTCATCTGGCATAATTGGAAATCCATGAAAGGAATTCTCAAGAAGTAGATCTGTATCGATTGTATATAGAGGCCACCAGACAGGCAATTGGTGAATTTGGGCTAGTCTTGAAGAGTGCAAGCGCTGATATGGTCCCGGGGTTTTGAACATATTAGATCCTGCATCATTGAACCAATATCAGGCAAAATTGGTAGCAGAAGTGTGAAGATATGACTATGGTTTAGTTATATTGGAGGTGAAATTGAAAGGCCGTGGAACCATGAAGGACGTAACTGTAATGGCGGTTTTCATGCAAGTAATAATCAGTGAGTTGTATTCCCAATTCGACCGCGATCTATGCTATAGGCTGACACGTGGCCTTAAGCAGTTTGGCGAAACCATTCTCATCACGAACCAAAGCCCACACACCTAGTCTGTGCGATATCCATTGATTGCCGTTGGATCGGTTTTTTGGGCACGACGAGATGGTGATCATTGGATGAAAGGTATGTTGAACATTTGATGAGTGGGCCAAGCATTGTGATGGCGTGTGTAATTGGGTTCATTCCTAACTGCAATTGCATATGAAAAGCGTTAATCATGGGCAATTACATAAGGGCCTTCTATTGTAATTCGAATGTTTATTCGGAATACCATGAGGCGAGAATGAATGCTAAGAAGCGTGGGGTCGAGCAACTTTGTTGGTAGGTGTGAGTAAACCAATGGTCGAATTTAATCGATGAAATGTCTATGCAGGGTGAAGGTAAGTAAGACTTGATCTTATCTCAAGTTGGGAATTAGTCAATTGAATTGTTGAATGATGTGAACCTTATAAGAGGGGGTTTGCATAAAGATATTAAGCCACATAAACTTCTGCTTATAAAGTTGTATACATAAGGGCTGTGAGTTGGTAGTGTTGTTGGTTGCAAACTGAGTCCGATTTATTAATTTAAACCACGACATAGGTAAAATACTATGGTTCATAACCATCAAGTATTGTTAAAAGACTAGCCTCACGTACAAGGATACGTCGATTTAAATGATGTGTAGGTAAGCATTAGGAATATTACTCCCATTAAAGTTGGTCGGGTTTTGTCAAAAGCACATCCTATATGCTTTGGGGAGTTATAACCTTTTAAGAGAAGCTTCAGCTATTATTATTGAAATTTCCCAGTTGAGACTATTTGGGGCAGTAATTTAGGAAGACTTTTTATATGCAGCAAGAAGAAAGAAATTGCGAGAGGAGCATGTAGCCCAGCATCATTGTGGTATTGGAGCTAGAAATAGCTCTGTTTGAAGCAAAAGATTTTTTTCGGAATTAAATCTGAGTGTGTGGTGAAAAGAGCTCAGGGTTTTGAAGACTTACAAAGATTGCAAGCATATAGAGGTGCAGGGCAGGTGTACTGAAATAGTGGAGGAAAATTGAAGTTCTAAATCTGTTGAAGAGTGATCATAGGTTTAAAGAGGGAAGATCAGGAAAAGTACACAAAATCACAGTGAACAGGCTTGCAGAGTGAGTGGAAGACAAGATCATGTAGAAATATTGTAGGAGAATAATTTTAAATCTGATGTGTATTTTATGTTTGTAGAATTGTGGTTACTGAAAGTGCAGACAAAGCTTGATAGTGAAGGCAGTGAGCCTGAGATTCAGCTAGAGGCTGGATAAAGAGGAAAATTGAAGTGTTCTCAAGAGAAGGTGAGCAGTGGTTAACTTCGATTGAAGGATTGCTTGCATAAGTCAGAATGCAGGCAATTGAAGACATCTCAGCTGAAGCAGATCACAACTTTGAGGGAAGTGATAGAAGAGTCCAGCAAGGGATTCTGAAGTGAAGATAAGTGTGGCAGAACCTGGAATAATTCCAACAGAGGTTGGATGAGAAGAAAGCAGAGGTGTTCTTGAGGAAAGTTGCAGAGTGAAGCCTAATGAGCAAAAGAGAGTGCTTAGAAGGTTCCAGCAGATAGGGGACCAGTACTTGCCAAAAGCTAGATCCAGAGGAAGGGGTTGGTGAGGTGAGTTGCAGCAAGAGAGCTTACTATTGCAGAGGCTTAGTGCTACTGTAAGTGAAGAACTCCTGGAGGAGAGAATGGCTACTGAGAGCCATAGCAGATATTGCACAGGTTCTGAGAGAGGCCACAACAGAAGAGTGACGAAAGATGCCAAAGCAGTTGGCATGAGGAAGAGACTCACTGATGAAGAATGGTGGAAAGAGATAGCTGAGATTAGAGAGAAGGTTTATAAACTAGAGAGAAGGATAGAAGAAAGCTAGAGAATTGGTTGACTCATGAAAAAGAGAATAGATTGGAAACCATTACAGTTGAGACTGAGGCAAAAGAAGATTGCCTTATTGAGAGAAGAACTCATAGCACCTGAGTTGAAAGAAGAAATTTCTGCTTGTGAAGCAGAACAGAGCGCAGATGAAGAGTGGAGATTTGAAAGAGATCTTGTAGGACATGATGAAGACTCGAGGCAGCAAGAAGCTTGTCTTGCTGAAGAGGAAGTCATTGAATATTTCCTGAGTTATTGGACAAGTCCAGATGATGTAAGGGCTTGTGTTTTTTATTCTGACAAATGTGAAGTGATGACAGACTCCATAGAGGAAGAAGAACCCAGAATTATTAAGGCAAGGATGGAAATTGAAGATTCCATGTGCAGATCTGTTCAAAGAGTGCTTGGGAAATTAGCCAAGACCGAAAGGTCTTGTGATTTGAAAACTAAAAATTTGTGTGTGTTTGCAGGTACACCACTAGGAGATGAGCAAGATTTAAGGTTTGCTGAGGAGGATACATTGAATCTGAAACTTATTCAAATCGATGCTGAGATAGTGAGATCAGGGAGAGGTGAAGAAAGAAGAGTCAAATGAAGATATCCAGCAGAATGTTGAAGCTAAGAAAGAAGGGCCAGCAGAGGATGGGTTGAGAACAAGAAGAGGCATAAAGGGTTGTGTAAGGTTCCCAAAATCTACTTCTACTGAAGTTGTGGAGTTGTACAAGAGGTTGGATTTTCAAAGGAGAGAATTGGAAAAGCAGAGGAACTATGTACTGGATAAGTTGATGAGGAAGCAAGGCAGGAAGATCTTCATGGATAGTGTTCATGAAGTAGATGATAGGAGGAATGAGAGACTAGCTCACATTCTCATGAAAGATGCAGATCAGCATGCTAAGGTACTGGTAGAAGACTTAAAAGGGAGTTCTGAGAAACATACTGATGTGTTTTCAGAGGAGGAAAATGTATTAAGACCTTGGAAAATTACTGCTGATGGTTCATGTGTTAATCATGCAGGCAGAGGGGAAGAAAAGCAGTTGGAAGTTGACAGGGAAGAGTTGGCTAGTTGGATGGGCCAAAGCCAGCCTGAAGAGCACATTTTGGAAGTTGCTAAAGTGAGGAAGAATCAACATTCCATGCTGACAGAAGATGAAGATGCTGAAGCCAGATTTCAGCATATGGATGGTATGAGTGTACAAGAAAGAATCGATGGACAAATTTTTAAAACTGCTACAGTAAAGAAGAATCAGCATTCTATACTGACAGAAGATGAGGAAGCAAAGCTTAAAGAACTTGATTGGATTTCCAGAATCCATCAAGAGGATGAGAGGCAGTTTTTGAAGATTTCCTAAGAAGAAGGAGGAGATATTGAAGCTAACTTACAACATGTTGAAGATGCAAAACCAGTATGGGGGAGATGGCTCAACTGTTTGCTGGGAGAAATTATGCAAGAGAAAGAAACTACCGACACTGGAATGAAAATGCCTAAAGTTGAGAAGAAAAGAGGAGCGGATACTATTTGGTGGAAGTTAAGTGTTTTTATTGGTATTTTGAGGAAGATAAATGAGCATGCTACTGCAGGTGGAAAATTAATTGGTGATTTGTTTTCTGAGAATGAATTTGTAGATGGTGAAAAAAAGAAGAGTGTTGCGGAGGGACAGGAAGGGAAGGGAGCAACGCCCATGGTGATAGCTAATGCAAAATGGGGAATGACATCTACAAAAGAAAAACCAATCACATCGGGAATTTTGAATACAGTGACAACAGTAATATTGAAAGCAACAGAGTTTGAAGGCAGCAATGGGCAAGGAAAATTCCAGCTAGAATATAGGCTAGACAAAGAAATTGAAGACATCAGGGAGCTGATGATGAGAGTGACTCGCGAGCAACAGACAGCAGCAGGAAAGCAGGAGAGTTTCAACAAAAGAAAGACAAAGGTAGATTGTGAAAGCATAGCTGGGTGCAGATTGCAGAACAAAGTCTGGAAGCCTGGAGAAGATCAGTTGAAGGATGATGCAGCTGATGAACAACAGCAAAACAAAGTATGGGATGCGGGAGACAGAGATCAAAGACACATGATCAGGAGATCATGAACAATTTGAAGCTTGGGAGTTTGATGCAGGGGCATTAGGCTCTAGAAATACGTGTACTGTTATAAGACCTAGGGGGGTCTTATGTTGTCAAAGTTTCATGTAAATATTAATATTTTGAATAAATTTTGTAGGGAATTATAATTGTTCTCAAGTCATTTGAGAACATGAGAAATTGGTTAAGATAGGAATATGAAGAGACAGCCAAGGGTATGAGTAGATTTAGGATCAGTTTCAGTAGTTTTAGTTTGAAGTCTAAAATTAGGAACTAGAGAATTTCAAGAGGTTTTGTCAAGAAGTCGAATCGACTCATTTGTGTCTGTATAAATGTAAATGCCTGTAGAGTAGAAAGAGAGTCCTTTTCCAGGAGCAAAGTAGTAAGAGCAGTAGCCATCAAATAGAATATCTGGCCTAATATGATGCTGTAAGTAAATACTTTTGAAATTGAGTGCACTGGTATATTGATAAGAATTTGGTAATGAGTTCTGTGGGCAAGTTGAATTAACTCTGTGTCATTGAAGGAGTCGACCTCTCGTCAATGTTGTATTCTAAATTATGTGTGTGTTGACTGATTTACACTCTGTGTGAGAATGCTATGGATTATGCATGGATAGAACTCTGAATATGGCTCTGAGATGATGCTGTGTATAGCTTAAATGGTATTGTAATTAGAGGAATCGATCATTAAAAGGATCGATTCCCGCAAGTATTTAATTGCATGTTTCAAGTTATACATGACAAGTCGGGTGCATCGAATGTGTGAACCCTGTATAGTCGAGAGCGATTCGATCCTTTCTTAGTCTCTGAGTTATTACATTGCTGAGGAATTTGGGTGATTACTCTCTGTGTGAAGAACGAACGTGGGTCCTTCGGACTCCATCGAGTCACATGTTCGCATAAACCTCTGTGTGGAAAGAATTAGTCTTTTTGGAATTCATCTGGCATAATTGGGAATCCGTGAAAGGAATTCTCAAGAAGTAGATCTGTATCAATTTTATATAGAGGCCACTAGACAGGCAATCGGTGAATTCGGGCCGGTCTTGAAGAGCGCAAGCGTTGATATGGTCCCGGGGTTTTGAACATATTAGATCCTGCATCATTGAACCAATATCAAGCGAAATTGGTAGCGGAAGTGTGAAGCTTTTACCGTGGTTTATTTATATTAGAGGTGAAATTGAAAGGTCGTGGAACCATGAAGGAAGAAACTGTAATGGCAGTTTTCGCGCAAGTAATAAGCAGTGAGTTGTATTCCCAATTCGAACACGATCTATGATATAGGCTGACACGTGGCCTTAAGCAGTTTGGAGAAACCATTCTCATCGCGAACTAAAGCCCACGCACCTAGTCTGCGTGATATCCATTGATTTCCATTGGATCAGTTGGTTGGGCACGACGAGATGGTGATCGTTGGATGAAAGGTATGTTGAACGTTTGACGAGTGGGCCAAGCACTGTGATGGCATGTGTAATTGGGTTCATTCCTAACTACAATTGCATATGAAAAGCGTTAAGCATGGGCAATTACATAAGGGCCTTCTATTGTAATTCGAATGTTTATTCAGAATACCATGAGGCGAGAATGAATGCTAAGAAGCGTGGGGCCGAGTGACTTTGTTGGTAGGTGCAAGTAAACCAATGGTCGAATTTAATCAATGAAATGTCTATGCAGGGTGAAGGTAAGTAAGACTTGATCTTATCTCAAGTTGGGAATTAGTTAATTGAATTGTTGAATGATGCAAACCTTATAAGAGGGGGTTTGCATAAAGATATTAAGCCACATAAACTTCTGCTTATAGAGTTGTATACATAAGGGCTACAAGTTGGTAGTGTTGTTGGTTGTGAACTGAGTCCGATTTATTAATTTAAACCACGACATAGGTAAAGGACTATGGTTCATAACCATCAAGTATTGTTAAAAGACCAGCCTCGCGTACAAGGATACGTCGATTTAAATGATGTGTAGGTAAGCATTAGGAATATTACTCCCATTAAAGTTGATCGGGTTTTGTCAAAAGCACATCCTATATGCTTTGGGGAGTTATAAACTTTTAAGATAAGCTTCAGCTATTATTATTGAAGTTTCCCAGTTGAGACTATTTGGGGCAGTAATTTAGAAAGAAATTTTATACGCAGCGAGAAGAAAGAAATTGCGAGAGGAGCGTGTAGCCTGACATCAAAGTATTTCACCGTCAGGTCCAAAGAGTATTTCAGACAGTCAACTGTGTGATATAGGAGTTTCAATGGCTACAGAAATTTGTGGGATGACCTAGGTAGGAACAACTTCTGGTTGTTCGACTTCTAGATTTTGATGTTCTAGAAAAGAAGAGACAGGATATGGATCAATTTTTGATTGAACCACGTTGGGTCCAGGAGGTATGGTCTCACTGATTGGATGGATCGTGACCACGGGTAGCTTTGAAGACTCCGTTTCGAAAATAGTAGACAAACCGGGATGTGAAGAAACAATTTGACCTAACTTTCATTTATTAAAAGATGATGTTTCACCAGAGGTATGGATTGTACTTGATTCGGCAGATTGTGATCGCCTTCGCCTAATGGAAGTAACTTCTGGTGGTAAAGGTGGTTTTGAAGATAATCTACGAGAACGATGGGGGATAGGATTTTGTTCTTCCACGATTACTGATTTATTTTAACCAAAAATAAATAAACAAAATAAAAGGGTAATGTTAGGAAAAAGGGTTTACCAAGAAACTATGAACTACAGAATACATCTTGGCGAACCAAGAAGTACAGGTAGGCAATCTCCCCAAATGTTGTGTTCAGTGTATCACAATTTACAAGGTAGCTGACTCGGTTCACTATGGATGGATAGCACCTAAAATTTTTCCTCCCAAATATACCCGCAGGTACATGGAGGCCCAAGTCTGTATTAGCGCCATTTGATGTGAAACCGCATAGTGAGAGCACCCCTTTATACTTATCCTACTATAACACCGTCCGATATACCTGAAAGAATGTGGACGAGCTACGATATACTTACGTACGTGGAGTGAGGTATCACACTTGGAATGTATTGTAGACAAGTTAATGACAACTGCTATGTTTTACGACGCTGGAACACGTCTCTAGCCTAGACCTTATAAATGTTATTTTTATGGTTCCAATGCTTTGTTAGGTAAATTGAGATTAATTTTATGTTGATCTTGCTTAACAATTTTCCTTTCAAAGGTTCACTGCGATGATGTATATGAAATTCATAAAATGTGTTAGTGTCCTGTGATTTGGAAAATTGGGATACCAAATGACAAGGTAACATGGAACCAGTCTTTAGATTCCTAGGAAATATCCTTCCTAGACTAAGAGAGGGATCTCTCAAGTTGTTTGTAGAAGATATGTGCTTGTTTGTTTTTTTAAAGGTTGATTTTATGCTAGTTATAAAGTATAAGGTTTTGTTTATTGTTTTGGTTGGGCATGATGATCAAAGAGCATAGATAGAATGAGGAAATCTCTAATTCATTGGGAAATGGAGTCAAATGGAAGTCTTGATAAGTTCACTTAAAGGATCAGGGAGTATCATAGGGAAAATCTAACTTGGCCAGTGGATCTTCGAAGTTTTCAGGATAATGAGATGAACGTTAAGGATGAGAATGAAAAGTAGGAAAAAGGGAAATTAAGAATCCTTTATCGTGTACTTTAAACAAGAGAAATCTTTTAAGGTAACTGTTTGAAGCAAGCCAAAGGACAGGGCAAACCATAGACTTATTTGGACAAACTTTTAATAAGTAAACCTTTCAGAAAACAATCTAGAAATCAAAAGACTACTTTCAGATATAGAAAACATATAAGAAAACAGTAAGATCAGCTTAATATCAAACAAAAATAATCTAATTTGCTTTTAAATAACTCTCTAGGGATCTTTTGAAGCAACCTTTAAAGGCAGACCAGAGGACAGGGCACACCATAGACTTCCCTGTTTTAAACTCTAGTAAGCAAACTTCAAGAAGATCTTAAAAACAATATCTCAATTTGTACACAAAGGAGCATGGACTCACCACTAATTTTCCTGGTTTCACTCTATTGAAAGCATTCCTTAAAACAACCTCTCAAGCCGTACTCAAAGGAACATTGACTTACCAAAAGAGAAAAATATTGGTTATAATCTATTGAAATATTTATAAAATAACAAGCTAGATGGTACAGGAGGGAAGTTAAGAATCCTCCAATTAGACCTTGTAGAAGAAAACATTAAGACAGTGAAGAGCAAACAGAACTAAGGTGCTTTTCAAAAGAAATTTCTTAGTCTAAAATTTTTGCTCTATTGTAACAAAGAAAGATGAAAACATAATGGAAACAGGAAATAAAAATAACAGATAGAAGCACTTCACCAATAGCCAAGCTCAGGGATCCAGTGATCTAGCCTCCTCCATCAACAAACAAATCAGGGCATTCGCAAGATCTAAGACATCAATTTTCCTTCAACTTTCAAGAGACTATGTATTACTTCAAAGAGTCATCAATTGCCAACAATACAATGAGTTCAGATGCAGTATTTATGCTGCAAATGAGGAGGTGAAGGATCAAGATAGGGTTTGAGTATCATTTATTACAAAGTAAGTGCATTCCTATCCTTTGAAAACCATGCAAGGCTTAAGGCAGGAATATCTGCAGCTACTTCTCTGTTTCAATAACTCTATCTTAACTCCTAAGGAAAAATAGGTGAAATATTTGACTTTAAGGCCTATTCTTAACTTTACAATAACTTCCTTGACAGATAAAAATATCTCTGACTGTGTAATAACTGCCCAATGCCTTTATGGAAATAAATCATGCTGCAGGTGGTAGTTTGGTCTTTGGAGGAGTAAATGCTTCTTGATTCAGTCATTCGAAGCTGTCCTTGGGTTAATCTATCTTTGTTTAATCATAAAACTCAGTATTAGGCCTTTGAACCTTGATTTGATTTTATAATTTGTCTCGTTGTCTTTATCCTTTAATCACTGACTGACTGTTTAATCCTCTATGTTTATTCTTTTAATTTAGGATTAGGCCATTAATCCTTCTGTTCTTCATCTCTTTACTGCTTCTTTGACTGTTTGTTTGGCCTGTGTGCAGGGAGGCAGTCTTCTTTGTGGCTGGAGGGTTATGTGACCACCTAGGATCATGATTCCAGTGGTGTCAGGGTTTAAACCCTTGCCTCCATTCCTTTAAATTTGTATGAAACCCCTAGGATCATCATCTGGGGCTTCAATTTTCCTTTTTGGGTCATTGGACCACATTTTTGGGCATCTCTTCCATTAAAACCTGCATAAAACACAAACCAATGTTAGTTTAAAAACCTGTGGGAATGGTAAAACTACATTTTTTTGGGGTTTTGAAGCATCGAGATTGCTTTCAGAGGAGGATAAGGTGCATAGGGAAGGTTTTCAGAGGTGGAACATGGCGGATTTCGAACAGAGGCGAATAAATTCAAATTTTGGCGAGAGGGGGAGAAAGTGGTTTTGGAAAATCATGGTAGTTTATCACGTGCGTTGAGGGTGGTAAGTGGTATTGGGCCAATCAGACCCGATACAATAGGTTGATTGACGCATGTCCAGGCTAATACCACTTATTTCGCGTGGGTTAAGGGTTGTTGAACCTTATCGCAAGATTCTATGCGATATGAAATATGGACTGTAAAATCTCGAGGAGCGAGATCGACGGCACAGACAGAGTCTGGGAGTTGGGTGCAGGTTTGGAAAGTGGAGCCCGGGGACAGGTGTCAGGCTGCGGTTTGGCGAAAGGTTCAAGTGGAAGGCGAGGCCCGGGCTCAATGACGTGGCATCTTTGTCATGTAGTGCGGGGTTGCGTTGATATGGGATGAAGGGCAAGGATGCGACTGCCTTTGGATCAGGGCCCATGGTTCAAGATCAACGGTGGAAATGGTTCGAAATAAAACAAAGAGGCAGGGTAAGGTAAAGGGGGGCCCATTTATCATTTTGGAGGGGTTTTATAAGGTTTATGGAGGTATGTAAAATAAAAGGGACGAAGGAGTTTTGAATAGGGAAGGGGCTAGGATATAGTGGAGGAAAACGGTTTTATGAGGGTAAGGGGCTAAGGCTTCAGGCCGAAAGGGGCTTAAAAGTCCTAATTTATGCAAAAGGGCATTTTTAGCATAAAAACGTTTTCATAATAAATAAAATGGTGCGGTAGGTTTAAAGGGTTAGGTTAAAAAAATGTAAAAGAGATTTTTACATTGTTTTAAGGTTTTCTAGAAGAAAAATAATGAATGAGAGGAATTTTGAGGGCTTTTTAGGGGAAATAAGAATGGGTTTTCAGAGGGGAAAAAGGGAATGAATGAGGGTGTAAGTGGGGTGATAAAATGAATCAAATAGGCCCAAATATGAAGTCCTTTTGGAGCAGTGGAGTAGAATTTTGAGAAGCAAAAAGATGAAGTTTTGAGTGAATCAATTAAGCATAAGATAATGAAGGCAGTGAGATTTATAGAACTCACAATATTTCTCAAATATTGTTTCTAGAAATCTAGGATTTATAACTTAGTCATATTTTGATATCAGCAAAAATTGCTAATGACTAACAGTGGCTCCACTTGGGGAGGGAAACTTTCCTTTTAAGGTGTCCAGAACCTTTAGTTTACCAAATCTCTGAGTTTCAGTAGATCGGTGCCTTATCCATTGGGCAAAGTTCCCTTCTTTTTCACTTGCTGATATTTCTTTGAAGTGACAATCTTTAACAATCTGCAACATATGATTTCTTTAAACAACATTTATACCTACCCAATCCTACTTGTCCTAACATTTTTTCTTCTTCTTTGAGTGTACTTGAACTGGCAAACTCTTTGACATTTTATTTTTGAAAAAAAAATAAAATATCTACTTCAATCCTTATTTCTTCCAAGAGTTCAACTTTAACTAGTGAACCCTTTTCATTCTCTATCTAAAACTATTTGACTGCCAAGATTAAGTTGTTTGGCAGTCTTGATTCTCTAGCTACTGACATGAAATTTAAAGCATGGTTCAAATTAGTTTTAGACAGTCTAATTCACCATGGTTGTGGCATTGGAACAAGCTTCACACAAACTTTATTTTTCATGAAAATAAATTTATAAAGATAAGGTTGTGATTTGTCATTAGTAATGCATCCTTACCTATCTCTTTGGTTATGTTTTGATCATGTGGAACCAAGATCTTCATATTCCCCTAATCTATCCTTCTTGATAAGTCAAGTCTGAAATAATCTTGACAATTATTGTTTCTACTAACTTATAAACATAAATTTAAAGCATATTCAGCCATAATTAGGCTAGATGACTGAACAAGATACCTTTTTGAATCAGTAGTGGCATTTAGACTTGCACACTTTCAACAGTACTGTTTTTGGGTATGGGGATGTACCTCTTTTTGAATTTTCCCTCTTTTCCTTATTTTCATTTTGGATCAACATTCTAAAATAAAAAATTAGAAATATGCTCATAGTGCTGAGCTTATTTTCATTCCTATCTTTCCTAATCTAACTTATACAATATATACATTCATTTGGTGAACTCCGTTTTCCAATATAACCAGTCAAGAAGATGATTGCATAAGGGATCTTGGTTCAATTCTTTGAGGGTGCTGACAAAATTAAAAGGCCATTCCCACCTTACTTGTGTCTGAACAGTAGTGTCTAAACTCTTCTTTAAACCTTGCATTAAATTTCCCTTGACATATTTTAGTCGCTCTTCAAATACCTTTAAGAAAATAGAATAGGGATCTTGAAATAACACCTGGTTTAGAGGATTTATAAAATAGGCTTGATCCAAGGCTGCTCCTACCTCCACTTTGCTAAACTTGGGACTCTTCAGAAAGAAACTCCACCTCTTCCTCACAAACATCATCTGTACAGTCAGACTCATCATATACTGCAATGTTATCTTTTATCAAGTCATTATATTGATGAGAAGGATCACTCTCAAATAATAAATCTTCCCAAGAAGGCAGTGCCACAACTCTTATGTGATTACCAACCTCTATTCCTTCATTTGAAATTTGTAGCTCAATGGAACTTGGTGATTGTAAATCTGGATATAAGGAGTATTCCATGTTCCAAATTATCTCCTCAACCTTTTCAGGAGAAGGCTTCTTATTTACAAATTGCTCAAGAAGTTCCCCATTATCCTCATTCTTATCATCAAAGCTGAAAAATTGCTGATTTCCAATTATGTGAAAGTTATTTCTGATGGACTGAAGTGAAGTAGAGCCAAGAGTCAGAGACTCTTCTCTTGATTTTGAACTTTCAAGGCTTTCCTCATCAGTGTCATAAGTGATCTGCCTTGGCTGATTATTGCTTTCAATCTAATGATAGTGAAATTTATCCCATAAATCAACTGTTGATGGCCCTGCAGGGTTAGTTTCTGTTTGGAGAATATCAACATTATCAGATTGATAAAAATTTGGAGAATCATCATAAATAATTTCACCAATCAAACATACTGGATTAATAGTTCATTTTTCTTTGAATTGATCTATAAGTTCACTTTCTGATTTATGGTAGATGGTACTAGTAGGAGAATGAACATAAATGTTTTGTTTACATGAAAATTTAGAGGCTGGCTGCATGTTTAGTGTCTGATTTATTTAATCTTCAGTTAAAAGAGGAGGCATTTTTCTTTTTCTTTGGATAGAAGTACAACAATTCTCTTTTTCTTGTAAAGGCTGATTTTGAGGCTGAATGTTTTCTTGGACCTCACCTAGAAGATTTGGTGAATCATTACATGTGCCCTCAGAGTGATCTTGTGGTTTTTCTTCTATTTCTTGATTGGATTCTCCCTCAACTAACTCCTCTAGGTTGTTAGAATAGCTACCTTGAGAATGAAATTGGTGAATGGATTCTAAGAGGTCATTGGGATGCAAATTTTCCAAATCTTCATCACTATCTATAAGGTACTGTATGAAATTCTGAGATTGATCACAACAATTTTCAGCTAATGATAGAGATGAGCAATACCCTACATAGTGTTTATAAAATACCTTATGGAATTCCTTCAAGGAAGACAAGATGCCAGGTTTTAGCCATTCATACCAATTTCTTTCCTTACCTTCTAATGTTATCATACCAATTTCTTTCCTTACCTTCTAATGTTATCAGAAACATCTTCATGAGGCAGTCCTCGTGCCACTCAACCTTTAACCTCCATATGTGTATATGAAATTTGATGAGATGTAACAAGGGGTCATCAAATTTTTCGTCTTGAAATATAGGTAGGTTTTTTAGCCAATTTATTTCAAGCATCTTTTGTGGGAATCTAGGGATATGATTTCTTTTCATTGGAGCATATCTCCTTTGCATCCTTGGATCCATGTTTTGTAAAATAGAAAGGGGTCACTGTATATTTTCAACCAGTCTAGAGTTCTCTGCCAGTGGAGTCTTTATGTCTATTGAGAGTTGTGGAGTCGCCAGGTGGAAGATTTCAACTTTTTTGTCCACCATCAGCATGACTAGGATTGCTCAATGCATTCCCAGGGGAGTTTACAAGGACCAGTGAAGTAATAGGCCTACTAAAGGCTAGTGGAGTCGCCAGGTGGAAATTTTTAGTTGTTTTTGCAAGTAAAATGTATTATGGTCCACCACAATTAAGTAATCAAAGCCAATTTGGGAATGTTTTTGGGGTTTTTCTGAGTTTCTTTATGTTTTGATAAGATAATTTGGATTCCTAAGGTATAATTAGATTGTCACTAACTCAGAAGTTCTCATCATGATCACCAAAATGTTAGGGTTATGGGGATGAGGTGGCAGATAAACCACCAGATGCTATTTAGTCAAGGGTTTCTGAGTCCTGTAAGGAATATTTAAGTATGGACTATACTTAGAATTGTCCTACCGTGATCGCCAAAATGTTAGTGTTCTGTGATTTGGCAGATTGGGATACCAAATGACAAGGTAGCATGGAACCAGTCTTTAGAGTCCTAGGACCTAGCCTTCCTAGACTCAGAGAAGGATCTCTCAAGTTGTTTGCAGAAGATATGTGCTTGTTTGTTTTTTTAAAGGTTGATTTTAGGCTAGTTATTAAGTATAAGGTTTTGTTGATTGTTTTGGTTGGGCGTGATGATAAAAAATCATATACAGAATGAGGAAATCTCTAATTCATTGGGCAATGGAGTCAAATGGAAGTCTTGATAAGTTCACTTAAAGGATCGGGGAGTATCATAGGGAAAATCTAACTTGGCTAGTGGATATTCAAAGTTTTCAGGATAATGAGATGAACATTAAGGATGAGAATGAAAAGTAGGACAAAGGGAGATTAAGAATCCTTTATCATGTACTTTAAACAAGAGAAATATTTCAAGGTAACTATTTGAAGCAAGCCAAAGGACAGGGAAAACCATAGACTTCTTTGGACAACATTTTAATAAGTAAACCTTTCAGACAACAATCCAACAATCAAAAGACTACTTTCAGATATAGAAAACATATAAGAAACAATAAGAGCAACCTAAGATCAAACATAAATAATATAATATGCTTTTGACTAACTCTCTAGGGATCTTTTAAAGCAACCTTTAAAGGCAGACCAGAGGACAGGGCACACCATAGACTTCCCTCGTTTAGACTCTAGTAAGCATACTTCAAGAAGATCTTAAAAACAATATCTCAATTTGTACTCAAAGGAGCATGGACTCACCACTAATTTTCCTGGTTTCACTCTATTGAAATCATTCCTTAAAACAACCTCTCAAGCCCTACTCAAAGGAACATGGACTTACTAAAAGAGAAACTCCTTGGTTATACTCTATTGAATTATTTCTAAAATAACAAGCTAGATGGTACTGGAGGGCAGTCAAGAAACCTCCAATTAGACCTTGTAGAAGAAAACATTAAGAGCAAACATAACTAAGGTGCTTTTCAAAAGACATTTCTTCGTCTAAAACTTTTGCTCTATTGTAACAAAGAAAGATGAAATCATAATGAAAATAGGAAATAAAAATAACAGATAGAAGCACTTCACCAACAGCCAAGCTCAGGGATCCAATGATCTAGCCTCCTCCATCAACAAACAAATCAAGGCATTCACAAGATCCAAGACATCAATTTTCCTTCAACTTTCAAGAGACTATGTATTACTTCAAAGAGTCATCAACTGCCAATAATACAATGAGTTCAGATGTAGTATTTATGCTGCAAATGAGGAGGTGAAGGATCAAGATAGGGTTTGAGTATCATTTATTACAGAGTAAGTTCATTCCTATCCTTTGAAAACCATGCAAGTCTTAAGGCAGGAATATCTGCAGCTACTTCTCTATTTCAATAACTCTATCTTAACTCCTAAGGAAAAATAGGTGAAATATTTGACTTTAAGGCCTATTCTTAACTTTACAATAACTGCCTTGATAGATAAAAATATCTTTGACTGTGTAATAACTGCCCAATGCCTTTATGGAAAGAAATCATGCTGCAGGTGGAAGTTTGGTCTTTGGAGGAGTAAATGCTTCTTAATTCAGTCATTCGAAGCTGCCCTTGGGTTAATATGTCTTTGTTTAATCATAAAACTCAGTATTAGGCCTTTGAACCTTGATTATCTTTTACAATCTGTCTCGTTTTCTTTATCCTTTAATCATTGACTGACTGTATAATCCTCTGTGTTTATTCTTTTAATTTAGGATTAGGCCATTAATCCTTCTATTCTTCATCTCTTTGCTGCTTATTTGACTATTTTTTTGGCATGTGTATAGGGAGGCGGTCTTCTTTGTGGCTGGAGGTTTATGTGACTACCTAGGATCATGATTCTGGTGGTGTCAGGGTTTAAATCCTTTCCTCCATTTCTTTAAATTTGTATGAAACCCCTAGGATCATCATCCGGGGCTTCAATTGTCCTTTTCAGGTCATTGGACCGCATTTTTGGGCATCTCTGCCATTAAAACCTGCATAAAACACAAACCAATGTTAGTTTAAAAACCTGCGGGAATGATAAAACTGCATTTTTTTGGGGTTTTGAAGCATCAAAGTTGCTTGAGGAGGAGGAGAAGGTGTAGAGGGAAGGTTTCCAGAGGTGGAACATGGCAGATTTCAAACAGAGGTGAAGAAATTTGAATTTTGGCGTTAGGGGGAGAAAGTGGTTTTGGAAAACCACGATGGTTTATCGCATGCGTTGAGGGAAGTAAGTGGTATTGGGCCAATTGGACGTGATACCATAGGTTGATTGATGTGTGTCTGGGCTAATATCACTTATTTCGCACAGGTTAAGGGTTGTTAAACCTTATCGCAAGATTCTGTGCGATATGAGATATGAACTGTCAGATCTTGAGGAGTGAGATAGATGGTGCGGATAGAGTCTGGGAGCGGGTGCAGGTTTGGAAAGTGGAGCCCGTGGACAGGTGTCAGGCTGCGATTTGGTGGCAGGGTCAAGTGGAAGGCGGGGTCCGGGCTCGATGATGTGGTAGCATTGTCGTGTAGCACGGGGTTGTGTTGATGTGGGATGAAGGGCAAGGATGTGACCACCATTGGATCAGGGCCCAGGGTTCAAGATCAACGGTTGAAAGGGTCCGAAAGAAAACAAAGAGGCAGGGTAAGGTAAAGGGGGGCCCACTTATCATTTTGGATGGGTTTTATAATGTTTGTGGGGGTATTTAAAATAAAAGGGGTGGAGGAGTTTTGAATAGGGAAGGGGCTAGGATATAGCGGAGGAAAACGATTTTATGAGGGTAAGGGGCTAAGGCTTCAGGCCGAAAGGGGCTTAAAAGTCCTAATTTATGCAAAAATGCATTTTTAGCTTAAAAACAGAGTTTTCATAATAAATCAAATGGTGGGGTAGGTTTGATCCAAGTGGATATTGGCGGTCACCCGCCTATTCCACTTGGGGCCCCACCATTTTCTCTTTTAGTTTTTCAGTTTCGGCACAACTTACTATTTTTAGCATTTTTTCGGGTCCTGAACTTTCGGAGTTGTTTTGAGGCCCTAAACAATGTTTTTTGGGAAAACTGGGAGCAACATGGGTCCATGGACTGATGTTTCTCAATCAAAATTTGTAGTCCTCGAATAGATCTTTCTAACGAGGTATGGTTTGCGTCAAATGGAGAACGTATGCCAAAGTTACGTCCCCGGGAAGTTGAAACACCAATTTACCCGAACGGGGCCCATAGTTTTGGCGCTTCATCTCCTAGGGTTAGGGTTTTGGATGTTTAGGGTTTTCCATTGTTTATAAATAATAAATAGGCCCTCGCGCCTCATTGGAACTCAATTTAGAGACCTGTAGTGACCACATATCTTCTCAGAGATAGCTACCAGCGCCCTAGCTAGTTTATTTCCATTATGTGTGTAAGCAAACCTCGGTTCTTTGATATTAATGAAATGAAGTGTTATTTCTACTGCATACTTGTATTTATGGTTATATGTTTATTCTATTGTGTTCCTACATAAATCTGGATCAGTGGAATCAGAGCGGTCTGTTTTTTCTCGATCCTTCTTTGCATGTCCCCAATGAGGTCGGGGTATAAGGAGTTAGGGCTTGATCTGGCAGAACCTTTGCAAGATCAGCCTCACAAACCTCGACGGATGCCCATGGGGGACGAAAATAAAGATGAGGGAGCAGGAGATCCTATCAAAATATTGCTCAAGGAGGCCCTTGAAAAACAAAGGAACGCGATGATGGATAACTTTTCCCAGATCCTTCAACGGTTGCCCACCGGCGGCGCATCTGCATCCAACAGCCACTCTGGAGGTGTGACTCCCTTTAAGGTACAAGTAAATTTTGGCATTCCCATATTTGAGGGTCAAATATATGCAGATGCCATAGATAGATGGTTGAATCTATTATAAGGATATTTCTCGGTGCATGACTTTTCCGACCGGGAGAAGATTAACTTTGCACTCCTCAAAGCTACCCCCCATGTCAAGGACTAGTGGGAAACCTACTATGAGAAAAAGGATGAGACAAAACCCTCTCTGTTCTTGGCCGTACCCTCTTGGAATTCTTTCCGAGATGCCATCAAGGAACAATACTATCCCATGGGGAGATATGAGGACAAGTACATATAATGGACCACACTGCGACAACCAAGGGATCAAGATGTGCATGAGCTGATGAATCTGTTCCATACCTGCGCACAAAGTTGGGTATCAAAGATTCAGAGAAACATCTGGTGCTAAAGTTTCGCAGTTGTCTGTACAGATACATTCCGGAGGAAATGGAGTTCCTCGACATCTCCTCACTTGGTACGACGTACCAATATGTTGCCAAGATTGAGCAGAAATTCAAACAGAAGAAGTGAGCCTTTGGATCTGTGAATCAAAAGCAAGGGAAAGGTGCTCCCAAACCGCATAACAAAGGACAGAGCCAAGGCATGGCGACTCAAGACAACCTGTCATAGCCACAAGCAAAGAACAACACCGCAAAGCCAAAGAAGGACACGGGAAAGTGGTGTGAGTTCCATAAGAGCTCCACTCACAACACAAGTGAGTGTTGGGCCAAGCAGTTGCTGGTGGCCGAGATGAGAGATTTTGAGTTAGATGCATTCTTTGAATCTAAATCAGAGCCTGACAAGGGTAATGAAAAAGGGAAACGGATTATTGATGCAGAGCCCAATGCCACTGTTGCCACTACGAAGATCCAAAAGGAGGAACTGGAAGATCCAGAGGAGGAGAAACGTCTCTTCCACTCCTAGATGTGGGTAAAAGGCTCCCCAGTACAGTTCATTGTCGAAAATGGGAGCTAAAAGAACCTCATTTCAGTAGATTTCGTGAAGCGTTTGGGCTTGCCGACCACATCTCACCCACATCCATACACCATTGGGTGGCTTCAATAAGGACGAGATCTCCGCGTTAGCCAGTAGTGTCGCCTTCCCTATAGGATCAAGCCCTTCACGGATGAGGTATTGTGTGACATTTCTCCTATTAGTGTTTCTGATGTATTATTAGGACAACCATATTTGTGGAAGCATCATGTTGTGTATGAGTCTCGGCCTCACGCTGTTATTGTTACTTTGGGAAATAAGTTGTACAGAATACCAAAGGTACCACCTCCTGCCGCTATCTCTTTGGTTACTGCAAAACAATGCAGTAAGCTCATTTCCCAAGCCAGGAAATTCATTTTCCTGATGATCCACCCCAAGGGCAAGAAGAAGACTGTGGCCACGACCTCCAGACAGGGCTCCTCTACACGACAACAACAAATGAACAAGGTTGTGGAGGATTATGGGGACATCTTCACCTCACCCATAGGGGTTCCTCTGCACTGTCAGGTCAAGCACCTGATTTATCTGACCCAGGTGCACTGCTACCCAATGGAACGATCTATTGGTGCTTTGTTATGGAGAACGATGAAATCAAGAGGCAGATTCAGGAGCTACTGCAAAAAGGTCACATCCGACCAATTTCATCGCCCTGTGGGAGCCCGATCGTGTTGGTACAAAAGAAGGATGGGACGTGGAGACTTTGTATTGACTATCGGGCACTGAACGAGATCTTTTTCTGGAATAGGTACCCGATCCCATGGATTGATGACCTTCTAGACCAACTCAAAGGGGAGAAATATTTCAGCAAGTTCGACTTGAAGTATGGGTATCACCAGGTACCAATCGAACCCTCCGATGTGTAGAAGACTGCCTTCAAAGCCAAGGAAGGCCTTTTCAAATGGTTGGTCATGCCTTTCGGGTTGACGAATTCTCCCGCAAACTTCATGAGGTTGATGGATGACATCTTGTGGCCATTCACCAACTCATTTGTAGTGGTGTACTTGGATGACATTCTGATCTTCAGCCAGACTTGGGAAGAGCACCTCCACCACATCCGACAAGTCCTCCAAACACCATGACAAAGCACAAGTTTACAGTGAGCGGAGAATTACATGACGACCCCGGTTCAATGCTCCGGGATATTGACCCAATGATGAAAGAAGTTATGTGGATCCAACTAAGATCCAAGTCATTCGGGATTGGCCAGCCCCAACCACTATAACAGTGCTTCGCAAATTTCTGGGTCTTGTTTATTTCTACCGTAGGTTCATGTTCAGATTCTCTCATATCACTTGGTCCTTGAGTCAAGTCACCAAGGGAGGAGCGAGAGAAAAATTCTTTTGGTCAGAATCTCAATAGAAGTCATTCATAGAATTGAAAAATTGCCTGTGTTCTGCCCCAGTGCTCACATTACCAGACTTGCAACAACCATTTGAGATCGAGAAATATGCCTCTGACTATGCTATTGGGGTAGTTCTTACTCAACAGGGACATTCAGTGGCATATCACAGTTAGACATTGTCTGACACAGTTCACAAGTATCCCACTTATGATAAAGAAATGTATTCCATTGTGCAAGCTTGTCGACAATGGAAGCATTACATTTTGGGGAAGGAAACAATCATCCACACGGACCACCGCCCCCTGTAGTTCATACAGACACAAGGGAAGTTGCAGAATGATCGTCATTAGAAGTGGTCCACATATCTACAACAGTTTCATTTGAACATCAAGTACAAGAAGGGTAGTTGAACCAATAATGTTGCAGACTGCCTCAGCCGACCACCGATCGTGGCGCTCACCACTGTTCTCAACTCTTGTAGGTACGAGACATCTACTTGGCTGATTATCTATGAGAGCGACCCAGAATTCGGCCACACATACAAGGCACTCTTGGTGGGTACGCAAGTTTCAAATTTTCACCTCCAAGATGCACTTTTATGTCACCTAGGACACCTTTATGTTCCTTTAAGTAAGTGTGCCAAGATGATATGGGAAGCACACTATAGTAGATTCGCTGGGCATTTTGGGGTCGAGAAAATAGTAGCGGTACTGTAGAAGTATTTCTATTGGTTGAACCTTCGAAAGGATGACGGGAAGCACATCAGATCCTGCACTGCTTGTGCCATTGCCAAAACGACCATCAAGAAGCAAGGCCTATATACTCCACTACCTACCCCTAGTCGACCTTGGGAATCCATCTCCATGGATTAAACGTTGGGCCTGCCTTCTACTAAGCATGGAAATGACTATGTTTTCGTGGTCGTCGATAGATTCTCGAAGATGGCCATTATGGCGGCCTGCAAGAAGAATATCACAGCAGAAGCCACTGCTAAACTATTCTTTGAACGAGTGTGGGTGCCCTTTGGGATCCCATAGTATATCATATTAGATCAGGATAGCAGGTTCCTCAGCACATTCTATTCCAGCCTTTGGTAAATTCTGGACACCAAGCTCACTAAGTCCACAGCTTTCCATCCCCAACCAGATGGCCAGACAAAGGTCGTCAACAGAATGATTGTACACATTTTGTGCATGTACAATTCAAAGCATCCACGCACATGGGACGAGAGCCTCCCCTAAGTACAACATAGTTATATCTGGGCTCTCCACAACTCAATTGGCCATAGCCCCTTTCAGGTGGGCTTGGGATTCTAGCCACTATGTCCCATTGACGCAACCATGCCATTTGCAGCTACTCAGGCCGATTCGGCTCATGTCCAATCTCAAGATGACAAAGAAAATAGCTTCATCGAGCGCATTCAGCACATCTGCCAACAAGTTCATGACATATTAGACAAAGATAATGCTAAGTACAAGCAACACCATGATCAACATCGGGTGCCACACAACTTCCAGGTGGGCGACAAAGTGTGGCTACATTTGCAAAAGGAGTGCCTCACTGGACCCCACTGAAAGCTTTTCCTGCTCTGATACGGGCTGTACACCATCACCAAGGCTATAGGGAACAATTCCTTTGAGCTCAGTATTCCACCATTTCTTGGTGTTCACTCAGTATTCAATGTGGACTGCCTTCGTCCCTACTTCCCACCTCTACTAGACACCTCTGACATTGCAGAACAAATCACACCAACAGAGTTAAACCCAGACTACATGGAACAGGCCACCACAGATTGTATCATGGAAATGCAAATCAAGAACACTTGCCAACAGAAGATCCAACTGTATCGGGTTGTCAAAGCTGGCCAACTCCTGCGCCAAGGAAAGTGGTTCACTAGGGACGAAGTTCAACAGAAGTTTCCTCATCTCATGGAGGAACTTAACGCAATGGGGGCCATTACTTCCTAAGGGGGAAGGAATGATCCAGGTGGATATTGGTGGTCACCCACCTATTCCACTTAGGGCCCCACCATTGTCTCTTTCAGTTTTTCAGTTTCGACACAACTTACTATTTTTAGCAGTTTTTCGGGTCCTGAACTTCCGAAGCCGTTTTGAGGCCCTAAACGACATTTTTTGGGAAAAACAGGAGCAACATGGGCCCATGGACTAATTTTTCTCTTTCAAAATTTGTATTCCTCGGATAGATCTTTCTAACGACATATGTTTTGTGTCAAACGGAGATCATATGCCAAAGTTACATCCCCGAGAAGTTGAAACACCAATTTACCCAAACGGGGCCCATAGTTTTGGCGCTTCATCTCCTAGGGTTAGGGTTTTTGATGTTTATGGTTTTCCATTGTTTCTAAATTATAAATAGGCCCTTGAGCCTCATTGGAACTCAGTTCATAGGCCTGTAGCTGCTACATCTCTTCTCAGAGATAGCTACCAGCGCCCTAGCTAGTTTATTTCCATTCTGTCTGTAAGAAAACCTCAGTTCTTTGATATTAATGAAATGAAGTGTTATTTCCACTGCATACTTGTATTTATGTTTATATTTTTATTCTATTTCATTCCTGCATAAATCCAGATCAATGTTTAAAGGGTTAGGTTAAAACAATGTAAAAGAGATTTTTACATTGTTTTAAGGTTTTTTAGAAGAAAAATAATGAATAAGAGGAATTGAGAGGGATTTTTAGGGGAAAGAAGAATGGGTTTTCAGAGGGGAAAAAGGGAATGAATGAGGGTGTAAGTGGGGTGATAAAATGAATCAAACAGGCCCAAATATGAAGTCCTTTTGGAGCAGCAGGGTAGACTTTTGAGAAGGAAAAAGATGAAGTTTTGAGTGAATCAGTTAAGCATAATATAATTAAGGAAGTGAGATTTCTAGAACTCACAATATTTCTCAAATATTGTTTCTAGAAATCTGGGATTCATAACTTGGTCATATTTTGATATCAGCAAAAATTACTGATGACTAAAAAAATGCAAACTAAGAATGATAAACAATCTTTCACTTTCAGTTTCTTCACTGAAAACCTAGCTACTAAGGGGAAAAAGAAAACAATTTGTGAGAAAATAAATCAATGAGCACAAACTAAATGTAGATTTCCTAATGTTCCTTTTGCAAAACACACAAAATTATACATGCAAATGCAATTTTTATTTTCAAGTTCTTTAATGTTATGAATGTAGAAAAGAAACTAAGTGCATTAAATCAACAATTCAAATTCATTTTACTTTCGAGAAATGAAGAATACAAACAACAATTTCTCTTTTGAAGGAAAAATGAGGATTTTAACAACAATTTCTCCTATCAAGGAAATGAAGAATTTATGACAATTTCCTATTTCAAAAGCAAATTATTCTTAATGCGATGATAAAAAATACTTTGAAATCAACTTGTCAATGATAAAGAAAAACTTTTTTAAACAAACATTTAACAAATTTTCATTCAAAGGAGGAAGAAGTATATAGGTTTACTGGTCAATATGAGGATCAAAATTTTGAAAACACAACAGAAAAAAAACTGAAACAAATTGCAAAGGCAAATTCAAAGGAATCTAGATGGTTTCAGGAGTTAATGTAGTCTCAAAGGGGAGACAGTGCTCTGCAACGCAAGCCTGAAAGGGAGATAGTGCTATACAAAGAACTGTGTTCTGTCCAAGGGTGCGTTGGGCACATTGTATAAGGAAAAATAATATTGTTTAACTCACTTTCTTTACAAATTTGGATTTGAAAATTTTCAATCTTTATGAGTAACAACTACTGGGTGGATAAAAAAATCAAATCAGAGGCTTAAACACCTAGAACTAAGAGAAATTCTCCCCAGTGGAGTCGCCAATTTGTTGGGCCATAATGGTGAATTACGGATAAAACACGCTTCCCTAGATAGGCACTAGTCTAGAACAATAGATTAAAGACTATACGATTATTTCTCCTAACTAAGAGCAGACACACAGAAAGGATTAGAGGATTACTTTTGATCCAAGTGCTTCTAAATGGCTCCTTTTATCGCTTCCATTGCAGCTTCAAATTCCAGCGGTTTGTGCGAAATGCTTCCTGCAAGAATGAACAATGAGCAATAGAAGATAGCAATAATACAGATTTCTATTCAAGTTAGTTTGCTAAATCAATAAAACATAAACCATATACATCAACTAAGATCTTGGAATATGGAAAATCAAAGCCAATACGGATGCATATAGGGAAAAATAAGTTGTACTCTTTATTAATGATAGAAGGAGAGGTTACAACCAAGTGACTGATTTGAAGTGACCCTTCCAGCAACGTTCTCTAGCCTCATCACAATATAAATCTCTCCAGCAGCAACTACACAAATCTAACTCTCAATTGAAAATTCACCAGCATCTCTCTACTCAAATTCTTCCCTTCCAAGCACTCAGATTTGTGCTCAATTTATAGAGAAGCTGAAGGTTGTTTTGCAATCAATGCTTTCCAATGATAGGCAAGACATGTTCTCAATCTTGTAGATGTCAAATGGACACTTGGATTCGAATCTTGACACATGTGAACTCTTCTAGAAGGCATTGGCCAAGAGGAGATTCCAGAACAATGAGAATTCCACTCCCAATGTGACCAACACACCTGTGAATGTCGGGAAGTGCTTTGCAGAGTAGCCTTGCATGGGGCTACCTGCATATGCAATGCACTTAGCCCCTTTGGAGAGTGCGTTGGTGAGCTCTCATATGCTATATAATAAGCTTCAAACTTTGGAAACCTTTGCTTGATGAAAGTCTTGCTTGATTTGTCTTGATCCTGTCTTAGGGCATGTAGCAACTTGAAATGATAAGGAATGATAGACCCTTAATCATTGGTCCTGGAGATGATTCCCAGTTAACCAATTCATTGGGAATTGTGCCCAAAATGAACTATAACAACAAGTCGACACTCATGCATGTGAAAATGATCATCACTCTCAAGTTGACAAACATACATGATAATAAAAGCAATCAACCAACACAAGTCAATCACTCATGCATGTTCAAGCAAAATGAAACTATAAAAAAATTCCACTGTTCACACACAAAAACTCTCATGCATGTATATAATTCTCAACTCTATCACAAGTACAATCACAATTATAGAATCCCATTGGTATGTACAAGTACTTAAAGAGCTGAAATGACCGCATTTGATGCATCTAAGTGAGTCAACATACTCCACTTTTCCAACATCTTGCTTCATGCAACATGCAACATACTTTCAAGAGAAAACAAATGCATTCAATTGAAAAAGAAATGCATCAATAAGTAAATATTTGCATCAATCATCAAAATAAATGCAAGGCCTTAATTGGTTAATAAATCTAACCATCTCTTTCCAAACCATTTCAATGGAACTTCTTTCAGTTGCACTTCATCATGTGAATCATCCTGACCCACATCAATTATGGAATCCTCTTTTCCATTCTTGTCAATCTCTCTCTCCACCTTCTTCAAATGTCGTGGATGAATTGTTGGATACAAAGTTGAACACTTGTCTAAAATATGACCATGCCTATGGAAATGAGTGCAAAATAATTGCATCTTCTTTTCAACATGGTTTGCATTGTCCATTGGACTTTGGCTTTCTGTCTCCTTTGTTTAGAAGGTTTCCTGTGCATGGAAAAATTCTTCCAACATCTTGAAACAATATGGTTATTCAAACCACAAAATGAACATGTAAATTTTCTCCAAATCTTATGTGAATATTTACCATGTTAATCATAATCAAAATAAACTTGATTAAAGGAAGATTTATACCTTGCACATTCACCTTTGTCGCCTTCTTGAGGAGGTGAATTTGATGAGGTAGTGGCTCTCTTTGGAATACTAACAATTGCTTCAATGGTTTTAGAGCTTTCAACATCCTATTGTTTTCCATTTCTAATAGTTGTATGCTTATGAGCATCTTCTTTCAAAGTGGGTATAAAACTTTTGCATTCCTCATGAACATAAAATTCACAATATTGAGGTAATGAACATGTAGTTAAAGTACTTCTTTGAATATCTTCATGTGCCTCCTTGGCTTTGGAGCATTCTGCATCATGTTGTCCACATCCAAGACCCAAATAACTAGGCCTTTCCTCAGCAAGAATTGGCTCAACTATGCCTTGTTCATGTTTGCCCTATCCTTTACCTTCATAGCCCATCTTCATCAATAATTTGGACCCTGTTCCTCTAGTGTGTCTTTCAAAAGCACCAAAACATTCATTTTGAGAGGAAATAGAACATAAAATTGAATTGCATACCTCTTTTTCATGCCCATACTTGGCTAAGGTTTACTTTTCAATATGGAGTCAAGTCTCCATCTCATGCATCTTTTCAAGAAACTCTTGCTTCTCCTCCTTCATGGAAATCATCCGCTCTTGAAATGATAGTGTTCTCCTTCCTATCTTCAACCAACTCTTGTACCATATCTCTCATGATGTAGAGCTTCTGCAACATATCTTTATCAAAGAGTCTTGCTAAGGAAGATGGATTGTAAACCATGCTTGATGAAGCTGCCATCACATTTGTAATGCATAAAAATATTCTTTGATGTGATTTGAGAGCTAAGTCCTCAATCTTGACTTTCTCTTCACACACATAAACTTGCACACAATTAAATTCTCCTTGCATAAATACAAAACTAATAGCTAATTTTCTATCTAACCTTGACAAAAATGAGCTAAACTATGCTCTGATACCAACTTGATCTGAATATGGGAAAACTAGTTTTGCTGTGATAGCTCCCTCATCAGTATTAAATAAATGTGTTTAGGATCATCTCAAATTAGCCAATTATGTGAGGGTCTATGTGTCAATTTTAAGTGCCTTTTATGAGAAATTCATTAAGTAAATTAGCTGTTAAAAACACATGTACAACAAGTAAATTAGAGAGAAATAACACACAAAAAACACATTACACAATAGCTGATAATGGAGTTCACCCCTCCTAGGCTACATCTCCATGGACCCGTTTCAATGGCTAGGCCCTCTTTGGATTAATTGTAAATTATATTATTACATTCACCTACAGTGATCCAATGGCTTTGCAACATGCTCCATTGGATTCAGAAGACCCAAAAACCTCAAAATTCACTCTTCAAGCTTTGCAAATGGTCTTTTGGTGATCTAGACATAGCCTCCTTTCGTGGTGGCCCTTGGCTTCTTTAATCTTGAAATTAAAAAAATCACTTACAGAGGTGCTAATCTACCTCTACAACCTACACCATCATGCTCAAAGCATCCAAATAATCTAGGATTGACTCTTTCTGAGCCTAATTTGGTCGAAAAATGCCAAAGTTATGGCTTCTTCAATTTCTCCTAGAAAAACTCCTCCAAATCTGGAGAAACTCTAGTTAAATCCACTAATTATGGAGTTCCCACCAAAATTGGCAGACTCTGCCAAACTAATCCAAAATTAAAGGTCGGATTATTAGTGGTTAAGAAAAATTAACATAGGTTTAATGCGCTAAGCGTGTTCTAACATAATCCATATTAACAAATGGATTAGTGCGTAATTAAACGTGGTTATGCAAATTTAAATATGCGTTAAGCGTTAATATCTACAAATTAAAATTTTGCCTCTATCATGGTCACGTTGTATGGTTATATGTAATGTGCTTTGGAGCTGGCCCCGCTTACCTCCGCTATACACCTTTTTTAAACTCAAATACAATCTGTGCCCCATACTTATTAAGACTTAAGGCGTAGTGTAATGGTAAGGAATGTGGTTTGTGTGGGGGACGCGGGGTCGACCCTGACCTTTACCCTTACGCTATAAATTTTTCCACATACATATAAAAATGATAGTTGACCATACCATAACCAAAAAAAATTTGCCTTTGGGAGGGGCACATGGTGACCTCTGGGCTAGCCACATGTCAACATCCCATTGGTTCATATAAAAAACAAATCACAAATCGCCAATGAGCCTAGAGATTCGACAAACCACAAATAAACACATGTTAGCTTCCCATTGGGCTGGAGAAAAGGCCATTTTGACCAAATTTCGACCCTGTTTGACTTTTTTTTGAAAATTTGTCTGTTTGGTGAAGCAGACAACAGTCTCTAACTTTCACATACGAAGTCAGTTTTTGATGAAACGAAGTGTGTTGGATTCCTAGCGATGAGACCTATCTGGTGATTCTAGTTTGGAATGATTCTGAGAATTTTGAATTTTTAGCAAATATTTGGCCCCCAATTCAGATTCCGATCACAAAGGGCCTTCAAGTTCCTTGGATGGTGGTATTCCTGAGGAGGTTGGTAAACTACTCATTTTTAAATACTTTTGGTTGTGAAGCATTTGTCAACATTAATAAAGAAAATAAAGCAAAGCTTGAGGAAAAATCAAATAATTGTACCTTTATTGGATATGGTGTTGATGATTTTGGTTATTGCTTACATGATTACGAAAATCACAAAATAGTTAGGAGAAAATATGTCATATTCAATGAAAAGGTCTTGTATAAGGATCAGATGCAGTGAAAGAAACATTAAAATTTGAAACAAAGAATACGCAGTGCTTGATGAGATTATAGAAAAAGTAAAGGTGCCTGAAAATCATAATGATCAACAGCCACAACAACAAAAACCACAATAGCAACACACACCTCAAACACCTGAAATTAGTGTTAGAAGATCTACCGTGATAAGTGTTTAGTCAATTTAGTGTCCTAAATTGTTAACATAAATTATCGACTAGGGCTAGTAAACTGATGAAGTGTAATGCACTGTATGTGCCTAAGTTTCCTTTTTCTTACTTCGTTGTTTTAATGTTTTGTCGATGTTTTGGGAATTTTTATATTTTTATCCTTAACATTCTATTCTAAAGTAAAAATATGAGATTAAATATAATTAAAAAGGAAGGAAAAGGAAATGTTTTCAAATGAATTAAACCAGAGTTTTATTTACAAGTTTGTGGAGTCTATTTTCTAATTAAGAAATGATGAAAACTAGAAATCCTAATCCATGGATATTGCATCTTAATTGAGAATTCAAGAAATGAAAGTAACTAATAACTCAAACATTACAACTGAATCCAATTCGTTTAATTGAGATTTATTGGAAGAGCTTTTGAAAAATATTAAGTGTAGTGCAATGAGGATCTCCTATGACATGAAATAAAATACTGAAACAACTAATAACTCAAAAATTACAACTGAATCCAATTCATTCAATTGAGATTTATTGGAAGATATTTTGAAAAATATTAAGTGTAGTGTAATGAGGATCTCCTATGACATGAAATAAAATACTGAAACAACTAATAACTTGAACATTACAACTGAATCCAATTCGTTTAATTGAGATTTATTGGAAGAGCTTTTGAAAAGGATTAAGTGTAGTGTAATGAGGATCTCCTATGACATGAAATAAAATATTGAAACAACTAATAACTCAAACATTACAACTGAATCCAGTTCATTCAATTGAGATTTATTGGAAGAGCTTTTGAAAGAGATTAATTGTAGTGTAATGAGGATCTCCTATGATATGAAATAAAATGCTGGACAATTACTATATATATAAGTCACTAACCATTTTAATTTAAGATTTAAATTCTCTTTACTTGGTCGAGCACATTAATTGTTAACTATGAAATACAAGAAATGAAACCTAGGAAATCACTGTTCTTATAAGTCACTTATCTATTATTCAATAACTTTTACTTAGTTTGATCCAGCAATTGCAAAATATGAAAGCAATGACAGAAATAAAACCTAGACAATTACTGCACCTATGAGTCACTATCCATTCATCAACAGACTTTACTCAGTTGGATACAATAATTGCAAATTATGAAAGTAGTAATTTGAGAAAAAAGTACAGAGAAATGCTAAACAGAAACTAGAATAAACTTAGCTATAAAACACATGAAACCTCCTTAGCAGCAGGGGCCCTATGCTACCAATTCAATGAATTCCTTAGCTCCTTGAAGATGTGATCAAAACAACATCAAAGAAATTCTTTATTGATAAACTCACAAATCTACATCCCATTCCATCTCAAGTTTTTTTACGAAACACTCTATAATTCTTTCTCTTCTTCTCCTATTTTCCACATCCTTTGATAGGAGAAAGCTTCTCCTATTTATACAAAAATATGATAAGTTATCTCATTAATGAGAGTCCATGAATCTCTCCCTCTATCTCTAGAGTTACAATCAAAATAGGAAATGATAAGACACAAGTCTTTTTAGAGTTTCAATACAAAATAGGAAATGAGACACATATCTTCTTAGAGTTTTAATACAAAAAGGAAATGAAACACATATCCTCATGATCCCATGATCTTCTCTACTCAAATTCGAATTTGGTTTTGGTAGGCCACATAAAGGTCTTTTAGAAGCTTCATTTTGACCTACACATGGCAACAATCTCATCCCACTTGATAGGTATAAGCATATGCACATTATTTTCTAATTTTTAACCACAATTTCACTTAAAAATGCTAAGAATTAATAAAGTTTGGAAAAACATAAATGCAACCCAATAGTGGTAATGGTAAGGTAAATGTAATGAAATGGAGGTGGAGTGAAGGTGGTAATATGAAAATATAAGTGAAAATGTAATGGAAGTGAATGACAATTTCAAGGCCCAACAATAAGTAGATCCCCTGAATGGTACTCCCTTCATTATATTATGTATTCTTGACCGACTCTAGTGAAACAAAAAGATATGAAGAAGAAATGTAGGTAGAATCCAAGAAGAAGTGGTAGCAAGCCATGGAAGAAGAGATGGAATCGTTGATGCATAACCAGAGTTGGGACTTAGTTAAGTTGCCTGCAGGTAAAATAAAATTGCAGAATAAATGGGTTTACAGGTTGAAGGAATAAGATGGAGGTAAACGAAGGTATAAGGATAGACTTGTGGTGAAGGGGTTTGCACAAAATAAAGGTACATACTATGATGACTTTTTTTCTCCTGTTGTTAAAATGAATTTAATAAGAACTATTTTAAGTCTACTCACAATAGAATATTTTCATCTTGATCAGTTAGATGTAAAGAAAACCATTCTCTATATGGATATGGAGGAAGAAATATATATGCAGTAGCCACAAGGGTATGAGGTAAAAGGGAAAGAGAAATTAGTGTGAAAATAATAAGAGCTTGTATGGCTTCAAACAAGCTCCAAGGCAGTGGTATATAAAATTTGACAGGTTTATGTCTGAACAAGGTTATACTAGATGTCACTCTGACCATTGTGTTTGTCTTAAAAGGTAAAATTATGGCAGCTATATTATATTAGTATTGTATGTAGATTACATGCTTGTTGAATTGTATAAAATGAAATAAATAAGTGTGCTCAAATGAAAATTAATTTGCAATGAAGGATTTGGGTGCTGCAAAACAATTCATTGGTATGGGAATAACTAGAGATAGGAAAAATCACAAATTTACATTGTCTCAAAGTGAGTACATAGTAAAGTTATTGGAAATATTTAATCTGAAAAATGAAAAACCAATTAGTACACCTTTGGCTAGACATTTAAAACTAAGTAAGGAAATGTGTCCCAAGACTAGGGAAGAGATGGATTATATGTGTAAAGTTCCATATGCATCAAAAGTTGGAAGATTAATGTATGCAATGGTCTGCACAAGGCCTGATATTGCACATGCAGTGGGACTTGTAAGCTACCATATGAAAAATCCAAAAAAAGAGCATTGGATGGTAGTGAAGTGGTTTCTCAAGTATTTGAGAGGTACCAAAAATCAAGAATTATGTTTTGAAGGTTCAAACATTGTTCTACAAGGGATATGTTGATGCAAATTTGGCGGGTGATAGAGATAACAGGAGGAGAACCATATGGTATGTGTTTAATATAGGTGGAACAACTGTTAGTTGGGTTTCAAAATTGAAAAACATTGTTGCACTTTCAACAAAAAAGAAAATTATTTTGCTGCTACAAAGGCTAGTAAAGAAATTTTTTGTTTACAAAGGTTTATGGATGAGTTGGGAAAGAAGCAAGGGACGGGAAGGTTATACAGTCACAACCAGAGTGCCATTCATCTCGCAAATAACTCACCATTTCATTCCAAGAATAAACATATATATCTCAAGTACCATTTCATACGATCAGTGTTGGAAGATGGACAATTGAAGTTGGAAAAGATACACACTAGTCAACATCTTGTAGATATGTTAACAAATGTTGTAACTGGGGATAGACTGAGATTTTTCTCATTTTCAATTGGTATTCAAGTTTGATGGTGAATCTGATAAACAACCAGGTCTAAGTGGAATCATTGTACAACAAGTGAAGCAATGATGGAGTTTATATAATCGGTCTCCAAGTGGGAGATTATTAGGTGTGGAGCCTAATTATCTTCCTCATTGTTTAGAATTTTTTTGTTTCAACTGTGTTGGATCCCTGTTCCTAACAGGGAGGAAATGCCGCCTGTATGATCATCATTAGGGGGGTCTACGGGGGGGACGACAATTTTTATGATATTGCCCTGGCGAGGGTTTGGGGGAAACACCTCGAATCTAAAAGTAGATGAAAATTTTCCTTGTAAAATATTGTAATTTCGTAGTTAATATGGGTCATTCATTAGGCGGGTTATCTGATGGTAGAAGTTATGTTAATTTATGGATTTCTTCCCTAGAAGGTAACCCTCATTTTATATGAGGGAATTGTATTGTGATTGTGTATTTGAGCAAGAAATTTAGATCAGACTGTGTGAGAGCGTAAAGGAAATTACATCGAATTTGTTATAGGTTGTATCTCTTAATTTTGTTCGATAATATAAAAGGAAAGATTGGAATTTTCTTCGTAGACGTATCCAAAATTGGATGAACCACATATATCCATGTCTCTTTTTTTTATGCATTTCTGTATTTGTGTTTCTGCAATATTTAATATGTTTCATTGACCCGTTAATTAATTTCTAGCAATCCCAAGCTGCTAGCTCTGCCCAGTGCTATCGAGAGCATGTCCCACTTCCCATTCAGGTAGAAATTGAGAAATATGAACAAGAAATGGCTAGAGAGCATTGGTTTATTTTATATATGAAAGTTCTAAGATATGTATGACCATGGGTACTTGGAACTAACCATACCCATAGAAGGTACAACCAATATATGTATACTGTGGACATCTATTGGCATCTTAAGCTACTACTTGGATAAGTGCTTCTAGACAAAAAAAAGGTAAAAGAAGAGGTTCTACTGGTGTTCAAGGAGATGTAGCTCACTTTGTAATCCTTGGATAGAAGACTTAGCTGTGTGGAAGCTCATCTTGGCCTACCCCTTAACGTTGGATTCTCTCCTGGTAGTATCAATGAACCCATTGTAGTCAAAGATATGGACTTTGATAAGTCCTGTTGTAGCCTAATTCGACTCAACTAAAATTCAAGAGAGGTTTTGAGAAATTCAAGGTTACCGAGGAAAAGTTGTTTAAATTTCAAGAAGACCTGTAATATTCTCTTAGAGGTTGAGTAAGAAATAAATCACGAGTTTTGGATTCAGAGACGTAATACAGAATGGTGGTCTGTGTTCTGGATTGAAATAGTGAGTAAGGCGTGCAACAAGCATGATAATCCCAAGTTGGAGTGAATAAAAAACATGAGAAAAAGCTCAGGAGAGATTCGCACTTTTAAAGAATGGATAAAGCTCAGGAAGGATAGCAGAGTTGCAGAGCGGCGATGGTTGAAAGCAGAGAAATCGACTAAGACAAAAACACTTAAGAAGATTTGCAAAGGAGGCAATCAAACGAAAAGGATTGAATCACATATTTGAAGGGGAAGATACCGACAACTGAGATGACATCGCAAGTTAAAAAATATTCTAGCGATGAGATGAGGAGAGGGCCACATGTCGGCATAGCGCAATTTCGCATCGACGATTATTGAGTTTATGTGTGAAGGACTTTACAAGTTAAAAAAATAACTTGCGATGTGATAAAAGGAGGATCCATTTGTCAGCACAACGATCAAGCTCATATTTCACATTGGTAGGTTTAGATTTTAGCGTTAAGACTTCACAAGGTAAAGTATTTTAGTTTTGATGCGACAAGGATGGGAGATGGCAGTGTGAGACGGTACAGCAGGGCCGTTAGATCTTGTGAATATCTACGATGGAGATCACATCGCAACTTCACATCGGCATTTGTATTGTTTACCATTTAATTTATATGTCAAGTTCGCTGATATGCGATGCACCGTGACTGGTCGCCATATTGCGGGACCCTAAAACCACTGTTCCATGTATATTTAAGCGGTTTGACTTATGTGTGATATGTTTTAAAGTAAATCATTATTAATTTCACGTGTATGTATGTTTAATAAACTCCAGTATTGTAGTCCGCTGCATATGTAACAACATAGAGACTCGGCTAAGTGACTCTACGCAGAGCAAAGGAGACGAGAAGACTAAACACAATGGGCACGCTCAAAAGAGGCAGAGTCGGGTAGTAGGTGACATGATGATAGTGTTTGAAACACAAAAGCATGGGCAGAGTCGGGTGGAGATGTGTTTATACAAACTGTTAGGAAATCACAGCTAAAATTGAAGGAGACACATTAGAAACAAATCAGAATCAGCAAAAGGATTATATTCCAAATGTATTTTTTTTTCTTTGTTAAGATCGAAGCTACAATGGTGTCCTCGATTGCAATGTAATAAGTAGTTTAACAATTTAGGCAGTTTAGGAGTTTCAAGAAGCTGGAGAAGTTACAAACTATTGTTGTTTGTATTTTAAGGAAGATAGAAAGAGAGAAGAGGGGTTCCACATTCTAGAAATCTTGGGGATTACATTTTGTACTTATTTTTTTGATGGGTAAATCAAGAAGCAGTAAGTTTCCTGCAACCGTTGATGGTGATTCGTGTTTCTTGTGCCATTTTGTGTCTCTTATTTTTGAATGAAGTGAAGTAATGTAGTAGCTAGGCTCTTAATTACATTTGTGAGTAAGGGTTAAATAACCTTAATTTGTGCTCCTTCACTCTATCTCTTCTCCCTTCACAAATTCTCTCTAAAGCTTAAAAGTAATAGATTTTGTGTTTACAACGTGTTATTTTGGGTTTTCCCTCTCTTCACAAACTCCTGATGAAACTTTAAAGTAATAGATTCTGTGTTTACAACATATTGTTTCGAGTTTCCTCCCTCTCCATGAATTTCCTCTGAAACTTAAAAGTGGTAGATTTTGTGTTTACAACATATTACTTTAAGTTTCCCCTACAGTTCTTATTTTCATTTAGATATCAACAGTGAATGGCATTATGAAATCTTTTATTATTCCAGATCATTAAGGGTTTTAGAAAACTAGTCTCCAGAGGGATAGAAAAAAGACCTCATGATAAAATCATTTATGTGACACACTTTTAAAATGACTTAAGCACTGATTCCTTTCACAACCAGAGGGATTCTCTCTTAATATACAACAAGTCCAAATGATCATTTTATATTTTATTATTATTATTATTATGGATCTTTGGTCTCGGGCACTTTTTTAGTACTCCTTTTTTGGGCTTAAATACCTTGACTTAGTTGTTAGTTCCATATCCAGTCTACTTATTATTAGTAACTAGGTCATATGGATGATTTCCAAGCTTCAATTTTGCATCTGTGTGGTTCACATAATAGTAGAGTAAATTGAACATTATCATGTGATGTAAAATATTTTGTTATCTAAATAGAAATTTAACCTTGAAAATATATTAAAAAAATAATATATCCTTATATTTTAAGAATAATTTTACTTTAGAAAATACATATTCCTTTTATGTTAAAAATTTAGTATCATTTAAATATAAATATGAAAAAATTAAATATGAATCCTATATTATTTATGTTAAATGTTAATAAACATTTAAATATTAATTATACTGTTAAATATTATATGCTTAATAGATTAAAATTGATCATCCAAGTAACCCATTAATTTCAAATTTGATAAAACAATTTAGTTTGAATGGATGTTAATCATCATAATTAAGAAATTAGTTTAAAAATAAAGAAAATAAAAAATACAAAAGTTTTTGATATTAAGATGCTTACTATATGAATCGCAACCATGTCATGTTTTGGAATCCTCTCTCTTTGTCCTCCTCAATTACCTAATGCACTCACATCCCTACCAATCTATGACATCTTGTGTCCCTGTAGCCTTTTTGGGCTTGTGGACTTCTTAAGCTTTCCTTCTCATGACTAGTCGACACTCAATCTTGTCAATGGAACGTCAAGAGGTTTTCCTTTCAAGAATTAAATTCTACATATGTCTTTATCTCACTCTTCCTCTATTTTGGTATGTGAATCCCCTTCTTTCTATCCCCATTGGCTGTGATGCTAATTAGGAAGTGAATTTTTCAAATCTGGTAACTTGGTTTGCCATATTTTTGGGTTTTGGATGTGACTTGTAAATATTCATGCTTAGATATTGATGTTTTAGATTTCAGTAATCAAACAAGAAATTTTTATTCACCCTTGTGAAAAGGGATTTTATTTTTTAGTTTGACAATACTGAATATAGGGATCTGTTTCTTAACTCAAGTATGTGGTTTTGGGGAAATGTAGGCCTATGCTTGAAGCCCTGGTCTCCTTACTTCAATCTGTTGATAGAGGTTTTGACACAACTATTTTGGTGAGGCTTCCAAATCTACCAGTGCATCTTTGGGGTTTACACTCTCTTCAAGTCATTAGGTTTTCTCTAGGAATGTTCCATTTTGTCTCTCATGAAATTTGAATGCAAAGTATTGCAACATATGTTAGAGCATGTGTGGAAATGGATTTAAACTTAAAGTTCCTAGTTGAAATTGTTTTGACTAGTGAAGATTTTCCTTGGATCCAAAATTAGACTATGAGAAAGTATCCTTATGATGTAGGTCTTGTTTTGAAACATGTCATACAACAACTCAGTATCCAAATGGGTTTAAGAAAAGTGGAAAATAGCAATGAAAATCAACCTGATGGGTTTGTTCTACAAAGGATCACTAAATAGTCTCGTAGGATAAATATCCGTAAGTTGTAGCTCCACCTCAAGTGATTCCAATGACTCAAGAAAAACAACAAGAACATGTTTCCCAGATGTGGTGTGGTTTTAAGGATTAATCCACATCATAAATTTCCATTACATTTACATGGAGGATTGGGCACTAACACTAAGGCAAAGCTCATGGCCACGTGGGGCTTAATGCTCTTTTCTTGTAGACATGTCCTGGAATGGCGATTCCAAAAGAGTTATTGAAGGGGTCTCTCGAAACTACAACTTCTTGGAAAATTGGATTGAGTGGATTGTGGCTATCCAATTCATGCATGTATACATGGATTTTAATTAAGAGGCCGATGGACTATCAAAGGAAGGTATCTGAGAGTCTAGGTATGCCTTCTGTTCATTTCCCTAGTTGGTTCATAGACTTATATTTTTTTGATATTTTTTTTGGTTTATATTTTGTATAGTTTTATTATTCTGGATTCTACTTTTATGTCATTTTGTTCAGATCATTGTTTAGATATTTTTGATATACTTATAATATTTATGAGAATGTAGTTGCACTTCTTTCACATCTAGTGCTTGCTTTTTCTTCTAATGCTTACTTTAGCATTATAATCTCTAAACTATATTGCACAATGTTGCAACTAATTTTGAATATGTACCCATATTTTCTTTATAATAAAATTATCCAAAATTATTTTCGTTCAGGAAAAGAACAATTAGTTGTTTTACTCGGTGAAATAATGTCTTCATTGATTCCACATCATTCCTATTAAAAAATAAATTAATTAAAGGTGTTTTTAGGAACAGAAAAAGAGGGAAGGCGTGTTTCGGGTCATCAAGCACAGGGCGGAGGGATAAGGGAGAAGGAAACGAGAAGGGATCTGAGACAAATCCCAGTCGAGGTGTAGGGTTTATGGCTGCGGCTCAAGATGGAGATCTAGTAAGGAAAGAGGTAGGGAGGTCTAGGAAGGCTAAGAGAGAAAGGGGAGCGGAACAGAGCGGTAAAGCTACTGGGAAACTGAAGGAAATAAGTGTGGAGCTGGAAGAGGAAGGATCCAAAATTAATCTGAAGCCTGGAATCACTAATAGCATCTCTGATAGTGATTCAGAGCTCTCGAAACCATCACGAAAGAAGGCCCGAGCAGTAAGGAGGACTGATCTAGTACCGAATTTAGTCTTGGGAATCAACCTTTCTATAGACGAGGCTATGGATACCACTGAGGGCACGATTGTAGGGAAGGAAAAAGGTAAGAAGGTCATGCCCCTTTATTTGAAAAATTGGGTGGAGAATTCATGGCAGGCTAGACCAGATCCAAGGTTTGAAGTTCACCTTTTAGCAAATGGTTGGTTTATGGCCCGATTCAATAGCAAGGAAATGGAAACTTGTGTTGTGGAGCAGAATTGGGGTTTCGACTAGCCGCCAATTCTATTTAAGTGATGACATCCGTTATTCGATGCACAGAAGGAAAATTTAGATGAACTCCCTATTTGGGTCAAGTTTCCCAGTCTCCCCCAGCCTCTCTGGACATTAAATGTCTTCAGGGACATAGGGAATGTTCTTGGCCATTTCTTGGAAGAAGATATGTCGTTTCTTCAATCTTGTGACTTATGAACTACAAGGATACTAGTACTCTTAAAAACTAGAGAGGGTCTGCCGAAGGCGATTCCGCTACACTATAGGGATTGGTCTTATATCCAATCTTTGGACTACGAAAAGATACCCTTCCATTGCCACCGTTGTCACCAGTATGGCCACTTGGCCAAAGAGTGCACGTTGGGGAACTGGAGAAAGAAGAAACTGTTCAAAGGAAAGTCTAAAGGCTCAGCAGGAAGGAAAGTAGAGACTGAACCCAGGGACTTGGGTCAGGGCATAAAGGAAGGTTCCTTCCCATCTTAGGCAACAGTGGTAGATGTTAGCTTGTGGGGTCTTGACCTAGGTTCGGAGGTTAAGGCTTGCCAAAAAACCCCTCTACTACTGGCCCTTTCGACAGTGACCTACTTGCGCAGGTCAAAGTCTCACCCGAAGTAGTATGGGTGGGTGCTGGAACCAGGTTTCCGCACCCTGAGAAAGGATAGGTAAGGCAAGCAAAGCTACGTCCGGCTTTATAATGACCAGTTCGCCTACTACAGAGCTAGATCTATAGGTCTCCTTCGCATCCACGTGCGCAAGGCTAACTATACTATGGTGCTCAATAAATTATATACCTCTAAGACAGTAGCGCAGTATTGCATAAAACATAATAGAACAGATCGAGATGTAGTAAAAACATAGTATTTCACAGCTTAACACAGAGTACGCATAATGCAATATTTACCACAGATTCACAGAAACAATACACATAGATTCATTCACTCAACCAACCTTTCTCATTCATCAATCTGTCAATTCCTTCTTACAATACCCAACCCGATCTGCGCACACAGTAGTAGGGCCTGCACACAGCAGGACTTGGGATCTCCGCGAACACAGCTAGCAGGAGTCCTTTCCCCAAAACCCAAATAGATCTACTAATCCACAATTCGCATCAAGAGCTTATCATCTTCTTACCATACAATTCAAAATGTTCCTCTATTTATAACAATCTAGACTAATCTTTCCTATGGTCCGAAAACTGTGGTTTTCGGACTCTAGGTCTACCCTTTGACCCATTACAATATTTTCAGGGCTTTGAACCACCCCAAAACCCCTACGCTAGAATAAATATACTCAAAAATATACAAAATCGGACCAGGTTCGCAGCTTGTAGGAGACCCTGTTCCAAAAGTCCCCCAACACAATCTTGTGACTCGTCCCGAGTCACTGTGGTGGTGAGATCTCTATCTGTGCACATAGGGTATTGATGGCTACAAGTAGTGGAGGTAACATTTCTTGACTCTGGGCAGCAGCACTTTGTGCAATTTCTACAAGCTTCTAGGATTTCAGTCCTTTAGTGGCCGCGGTGACACTTTCTAGTGTTTGAGTTAGTCGCTTGATGGCACCATCTACATCCTGCAAAATTTGGAGGGCTGTGGTGGCCCAAGGCTCAGAAGTTCCAAAATGATGTGCTTTTTGTGCCGGAGTTCCTCAATCTCGTCCTGGAGATCATTGTTGGTCTTCAAAGGTGCCAAGCACTGTGCAGGCACCAAGGTGGGCAGCGTAGCTGCGACCTGCTCGAAAGCTTCTTCCTTCTATCGTAAGTCTTGATTTATTTCATGGAGGACCGGATCATGCTGGACCATATTCCAGAGTTGCATGGTTGATTCTAGAAACTGGGCGTCTTAAGCAATCTGCCCTAAAATAATTTTTGTTGCTTCGGTTACTAGGGCAGCACGCTGGGCTCGTACTTCCGATGGCGTTTTGGGCTACAATTTGGCCTGTAAGTTGGTGATTTGTTGTTCCAGCTGTGTCTTAACAATGTGAATTTCCATCCTAGATGATTTTAGTGCTGGAACCAATTTTTCCACTTTAGCCCATAGCATGGCTGCAGCCTGGATCTCGTCTGTAACCTCTGTGCAGAGCTGATGGATCATTGTTTCGAGCTCCGCTTATTATGAAATGGCAAGGAGAAAATATGCGGCCTACTACGTGATGGTCTGCTTGGCAATACCAAGATTTTGGTGTATTTTCTGGTCGCGATGGTTAATTTCCTGGAATACAATGTTGTGGAGGCCTTGTAAGGCGTTGTGGGGCAGCGTAGCCAAGTCCATCTGGAGCCTTGTTCCTGCTTGGATCTGAGTTCCTATCAGGGCACCACTAGGTACAAAAAAGAGACGAATTTCTTCCATGGCTAGCATTGTACTGCCAGTTACCGAAGGAATTCGTGCCTGGCCGACGTTGGTCTGCAGCGTATCTGCTTTTAACTGAAGGGTGCGGAGCTCAGCCTGGATGGTGTCGATCGTAGCCTTCTGCTATTTTTCTATGAATTCCCACTTATCTTCTTTAGCCATCATAACTGCGTCTGCGATTTTCTCGAGGTCATCGTCAGTTATGGTGACCGTCGCATCATATTGCTCACGATGGGCATGCTGTTTCTTTCGGGGCCTTGGTGCAGGCTCACCTGACCGCTCTGTATAGTGGGGGGGGGGGGGGGGGGGTATCTCACTAACATTCACCGGAGTCTCGACTGCGACGTCTTTGGCGGCGGTTTGTGGCGGCTGTGTATCTTTTTGCGTGGCTACATCTGAGCCCTTCTGGCTGGGCTCCGTGGGCTCCCCACTGGTGGTTGTGAAGCCTATTTTCCAGGTAGGGGGTCGTAGCATGATCATCAGGTCAATTTCTTCATCTGCTACCATATATGGAAGGGCCGACCATGTCATATTTTGGAGGCTGCGGATCTGAATATGGTGCATGGTAACTTGGAATGCTGCAACACTTTTGTATTTTTCATATACCGTCGGGGACAGGCAGGGTCGGGAATTGATGGCCGCTGCCACGCTTCTCTAGAAGAGGACCTAGAAAACTTTGTTATCCTTGACGCGCTGCGCATCCTTAGAGTCCCATAAATGAGCATACCGAGCTCCTTCACACATTCCCCAGTGGAGCTCAGGGAGGACTGACTCCTCTGGGGCATCCCAGGCGACTAGCGCGATAAGGAGTAATAACCATGAATAGCAGAAGGGCGTCCCCTCCTCCTGAGATTCATGGACATTAGCCAGAAATTCATCGCATAGATATTGAGCCCAATTGAAGGAGACTCCCTTCACACACTGATCGGCTAACCAAATAACATAGGCAGGGACGATCGCAACTTGGCACTTCCTCATTAGCTTGCAGGCTAAGAGCCTGGTACCCATCTGTGTAGCAGGACCATTGATAGTCTGGATGGAAAAGCCTCGCTTATTTCGACTCACCTTGTAGGTCTTCTGCACAAACTTAGTGATATCTGCTTCGTACTTTTTGCCCACCTACTTTAGAGGGTGCAGCCCTTGCATAGGAAGGCCTGTAATATTGTCTATCAACGCAGCACCAATAGGGATTCTTTCTCGAATCCATAAGCAGCCATCGTGAATTAAGGCGAGCAACTACCGAGCCAACCGATCTGTGATGTTGTAATGGCCAAAATGGGGCATACGGAACAAATTCAGGAGTCCAGACCCAGCCAAGCCACATACCCAATGCTGAGGAACCATCGTGATTCCATCATTGGCACGGATCGTATTGAAGTACAACATGGGAGCCAACTCAGGGAGGGTTTCAGAGTCCACCAAGTCATGATCATCAAACTTAATCTCATCAAGTCTTCCACAAGGATCACTGAGGACAGGGACTTCTCCCAGGGTTAGGGGGGTTGGAAAATAGGTGGCCAAACGATCTAAGTTCTTTGGCATTTGTGTGGACAATCTACGTGGGTGAATTAATGGAGGTAACCAATTGATCGGATTGGTGTGTAGAGCACCTTCCTGCGCATCGTGATCCAGAGGTGAGACCGGCGGGGACCTGGCGTGCCTCGGAGAAGTCCTAGGCTTCTCAGTAGCCTATCTTGTATCTTTCGGGGATTTTCTTTAGCCTTGTGCTCTCTCTTTCCCTTTCCTTGTGACTGGCATAGAGGGAACCTCTTCCAGTTCAGACTCAACTTCCATGATATCCTCAACGTTAGGCCCTTTTGGGGCCGAAGGTTTGGTAGGGTTAGTGTCGGTCATCCTTGCGCGAAAGACAAACCCCAAACCTGTGTGACTACTATCGAACGAAGCAGGTTGACCAGACATGAGAAGGATAGTGCAGATACTAAAAGTCTGATTACTCAAGTTCTTCCAAGAGAAAAAATATTATTGCAAGCTATGCAAGTGAGACGGAACCTTTGGCGGAAATATCTGGCCCCTTCTAGAATACCCATAATTGTGCAACGGTAAGGTAAAATTTATCGGATATGTGTCCCCCAAGAAACAATAAAAATTCCCCACAATTTGCTTTATTAAATGCTCGGAGGCTGCTCCTTTTAATGGTAACTTTTGCTTTTTACCAATTTTCACCCTAGCAACAGCTAGTTTGCGCATCCCCTATGTGCTTAGCCTATCTGCCACGCTCGGGTCAATCATTTATATCTTCCACGCGTCCTCCCCCAACAAAAACTTGCTTTCTAGGTAACTTATGATAGACGATAAAGTTTCCTGACATCTGTTACCCCCATAGAATCTTATCGTTAGTGTAAGTGAGGTTTTCAGAGGGGCTATAGTTAGAGCATACTTCCGATCGAACCTCCTGTGGATGAGAGCTACCGGGTAGATGAGAGCTCTGCCTCTTGTACTGATAGCGGGTGTAGAGTGAATTTTAGTGCTACGTGTGCGTAGCCTTGAGTTGGAAGTAGCTCTTGGGTCAGCCTGACCTGTTTCTGGGGTTAGGCCGCAGTAGTCTATTATCACTTGTGCCTTTAGGGCCCACGTGGGTAGTTCAGGGGCCTGTTGAAGCCCCTAAAATCCTAGCTTCAAACATTGGGGAAACCACCCGGTCTGGACCTTAGTACAGCTCCTTTTCCGTTTGGGATAGTGGCTTCGACTGGATAATATGGGACCAGTTTCCCAATAATATATGGGTTGATGATTGGTTGTTGATATCATGGGTAACGGAAGTAATTATTAATATAATCTATAACTTTAAATAAATACAAATAATTCTAGTTAAACCAGGGTATCACATAATAAATGCGATTCTGGATTTGTTCCGATTAAATGAATAATCATATAGATGGCTTATTCATCCAAAAGAAAGATATATACACATATAATAATTACTTTTTTTAATAAATTAAACAAAGTAATGATGATAACATATCACATTCATATACTTATATTGCTCACATATATTTTGAAATATGACAATTCTAAATTTTCAGAAATGATATAATAAAGAATTGTTTCATAGGCATACATATGTAAACAATAGTAATTTTCAAAAGGAATGTTTCATTGCATGAAAAAAATTGAACAACATGATTATGATAAAAATACCAGATACATTTGTAACCCCTTGATGCAAATAACACTGTAGCTTTCAAAAAGAACAAAAATGCATATTCTTGAAAACAATTTTCTCATAAAATCGCAGAATGTGATCCACCATTAATAAAAATAATGTATTCAGAAGTACATAAGTGTAACTTCTTAAGTCAAAAATTAATACAAATTGAGGACCCCTTTCTAAATACATGAAAGGGATTTAAATAATAATAATCTTAAAACAAACTATTTGAAATATCGCTAAAAATGTAAAATCGGAGATCCGATTTCATAAAAATAGAATTACAATCTCCAAGAAAATAGGTTCATTGTATTTCTTTCATGTCTGGTGTGCGCAGCTGGCAGATTGATAGCATATCTTTCACTTCTGGAGGATGACTCAATTGGGAATGTAGCTGGCTGGTATATGTGGCATCCGAAAGCTCTGGGATGATAAAACTGATGGCATTAGAGAGACATTTTGTAGTCCCCTGTTGGCTATGTGGCTTAACCAAATAGGACCATAATGCATCCCATGTGATTCCTTGTATTGCACTAATCTATTGGTCCTTATTGGCTAAGTCCTGCTTCCATTGTTTATCTATTTCTTTGACCTTTGGTAGCTTCCCTGGGATACAATCGGAAATCAGGTTGGCTATATACAAACTGTCATTGATTAATTGCACTAAACTGTTCATTACAGCTCTTGCTCTGGAGGTTGCCCATTCTTCCTTGATCAACTGCGTTTCCCATTCTGCAAATAAAATTTCCTTCTGTGATTCCTGAATCTTGGGAAGATTTGCAGCTATGCCTTGGTCTGTGTCTTGCCATGTGAGGAATCCCGAAATTTTCTCATTGGCATCTTCAAATTCTAACCTCATATTTACTTCCTTTTCTATAAGTGATGTCGCTATTTCACATAAAGGATCAGCTAGTGATATTTTATGACATAAAATATCAAGTTTTTGTGACAACGCTTTACTTAATTCAAGAGCCTCTATTTTAAATTCATCCAGTTCAGGATAATCCTTAAATCTTAGTATTTGTGCTTGTAACAAGACACTATGTTCTTCTTTGGCCATCTTGTCTTGTTGAAGCATCACCTGTAATTTATTTAACTCTTGAGACAGTTGTTGTTCTTTATGTATAGCTTCTCGGTCAAGATTTTTCTTTTCAATATTCAATTTCTCTTTAAGTTGCTCAATCTTTTGTTTTTCTTCAATCAGCTATTGTTCTAGCTGTGATATTTTCCGATGATCCACTGTTGCCTTTTCTTCCAGTAGCGCTATATTTTGACCTTTTTCCTTTATCAATTGACTGACTTCGGAGGCTTTGTCCATTTTCGCTACTGTATAAGCCCCTGCATATTGAGACAATTTGGTTAAATCCTCTAAAGGATTAACTTCAGAGTCCTTCCAAACAACATTCATTAATTCCACTTGGGGAGATGAAAATGGCTCTTGATCGATTTTCCTTTTATTTCTTTGTTTTCTAACTACAACCCTATGCTTTGGACTGTAGAAGACATCCAGGGGCGGTATATCTTCAATATTTAATACAATTTCTTCAGAATTATTTTTTGGGATAATCTCAACATCTCGGGTATTAATATTGCCGAGTGTTCCTTCAACTGTAACACTAGTCATCATGGGTTGTTGTGTTGTGGGTGATTGCATTGTAGACACATTCTGAGAATTGTTCTGGCCCTTAATCTGCTGATCAAACTGTTCCCATTCTTTCAATAAATTTGAATGATCATCTATATCCATTTCAGAGGAATCACCATCCTTTTTACCTGTTTTTTACTGTTGAGTTTGAATGTCATCCTTACTTCCTGTATTCTTCTCTTCACTATTTTATTCTTGTTGCAGTGGAGTAGTTCTCAACTGATCAAGAGGTATTGTTAGTAGTCTCTTGTTTCTGAATTGTAAGAACTCTTCCATGCCACTTGCTCCAAACTTTAAATTTTATAATGTTTAACCTGTGAAAATCCTTCGGCTAAGGCAAATATATCATCAAAATCAGCATCCTCATGTTCAAATTTGGCAACCTGTGCCATGTATGTAAATTTAAAGGAATTTTTTTTCGGATCATACTGTCTTTTGGGGATGGTTACCAATATGAGGTCTTTTATTTTTTGGGCTTCTTTCTCTGCATGTTTAAAATCATGGAGAGAAAAAGATCCACATCGAAGGGGAAATGTAGGCCACATCAACTTCTTAGAATTCTTTAGGTTTCTAGACATCCCTTTCTCTGTTATTTGATAAGCTATTTCTCGGCCTAATAATTTATCGGGAACGTATAAGGGTAGAACATGAGGATCAATGATACTTCCGAATATCTGGATGTAGGTGAATTTTTCCTCTTCAAACCAGCTTTTGATTGAGGTTAAGTTAGTGCTGGCTTCATCGAATAACCTTGGAGCGGGTTTATTGAATATAAATTGATGAACTAGTAAGATGAATCCATGACAAATTCTATATATGTGGTCTTTATAATAGGACTTCCACAGATATTTGTGATAAATATGGATAGGAATTGGGATTTGAGGAGTCCACTTCCAGCCTAAGATAGGGAAATCAGAATTGAAACATATGGTATCAATGATATAAGCACTTATGTAAAATGGGGCTATTATTCGAGTGGTTACAAACCTATTTTCCCTATAATCAAGGATTTTGCTTATCATTTTATCAGATAAAATGGTTGCCCAATCCATAATGTAGGAATTAACAGCAGCTTCAATTAAGGGTACCATCTCAATAGAAATTTTTTCAGAATTGACAGTTCCAAATAATCTACACATCATAGCTACAACATAGCAATAAGGAGACGCCAAGGATTCTACAGAGTACATACCTGAAGATTAATGGTTATGTTTTTCAAGAAAATTCCTCCAATCTCTAATGGGATCTAACTCCACTTCATTTTATTTGGCGAAGTCTTCCAAAAATGCTTTATTGTATATTTGTTGAGGGTCTGGTAAGTGATACATCTTCTTGATGTCTTCTGCTTTGAAAGACCCAAAAATCCTTCCATCTGACGTAAAGAATGCTCTGTCTGTTATATTGATGCTTTCTATAACCCGTCTTACTAAGTCATTATATGGGAGAACATTTACGTGAGCTGCTATTTTATGAAGATAGGAGCTTGCCAATTCTTTAAGAGTGCTTTCTGATTTTTTATCGGAATCTGCCTCCGGATCTTCTTCTGATATTATAGTTGGATCTTCTGCTTCTAGTAGATTGTAAAAGGTCAATGGAAGACCATTAACAACGTTATTTGTAAAAAAAACGAACTTGCATAATGAATATATACAGGTAAGAAGGGGTTGCCTCCTTAGGAAAAGAATTTTCTCAAAATAAGCCCATTCACAAGAAGAGACCCTCTCTTTCCTATTAGATCTTGCAATATGAATGTTGATGAACCTATATTTTCAATGATTTGAAATGGTCCAAGCCACATCTTTTGAAATTTGGTATTTTTACCTTTATCTTCATGTGGTTTGCCCCATTTCAAAACAAGATCACTGATTTGTAATGTTTTAGATCTAGTAGAACTTGCATCAAAATAAGATTTTATAAGTTGTTGATGTTTAGCATGAGTGATTTTGGTTTTTTCCTTTTTTTCATCTAATTTGAGGATTTGATCAAATATTAATTGGACAGAAGATGAAGGATTTTATTCAATAAATTGTACTATGGCTAGAGATGGAAGTGCTAGGTTTGAAGGTATTACAGCTTCTTTCCCATATACAAGATTAAAAGGTGAAGTTCCTATTGAAGACTTCTGAGTTATATGATCGGCCCATAGTGCAAAAATCAAAGACTTATGCCAATTCTTTTGATTTTTATCAATAGTTCTTTTGATAATCTTAATGAGATTTTTATTAGTTGATTCAACCAAACCGTTACCTCGGGGATAATAATTTGCAGAATATTTTAACTTAAAACCTATTTTGAGCGCAAATTCCATTATACTATTCCCAAAAAAATAAGATGCATTATAAAAAACAAGGGCATTAGGTACACCAAACCTGGTAATGATGAATTGATCAATGAATTCAATGATTGCATCAGAATTGGCTACCTTTAAAGGAATTTCTTCTACCCATTTCGTAAAATAATCTGTGGCTGTAAGGATGTATCTTTATTGCTTGGAAGAATGTGGAACAATTTCTCCAATAATATCAAGTCCCCATTGTTCAAATGGTTGCTCAATGTTTACTGGTTGTAAAGGAAAGGCTGGTTTCCGTTGTCTTCCACTGGCAGTTTGGCAAGTCTTACATTTCCTCACATAGTCATGGGCATCTTTAAACAAAGTAGGCCAATAATATCCAGCATGAATTATCTTGTGAGTTGTAGTATCTCCTCCAAAATTTCCACCTCCTGGTCCATCATGTAATTCCTGCAAAACCTTGTGTGCTTCAGTTTTTTCTAGACGTCTTAGAAAAATAGAATCTTAATTTCTTCTGAATAACACATCATCAATGATCTCAATTTTTTTTTCTTTTAATCTTGAAGCACGCTTGCTTTTATAACTGAGATTAGGAGGAGCATACCCATTTTTTAAGTAAAAGATCAGATCAGCATATTGGGACTCAGAATTTATGATATTTATCTCATTCACTTGAAAAGTAATATTTTGATCTTGATGTTCTGGAATATTGGAATCTCCTGCTAATAACCTGCAAAAACCTTGTCCTCTAACAATTTTAGCTAGTTTAATTTCGATATCATATTCTTGTAAGGCTATTACCCAATTGGATCTTTTTTCTCCTACTTCCCTTTGTACTAGCAATTGTCTCATTGCAGAAAATGGGACAATGACTTTTGTATGTGTTTTTAGGAGAAATGGCCTAAAATGTTTGATAGATTTAAACACAGAAAAATCTTGTTTTTCTACTTCTGAATAGTTAAGTTCAACTCCTTGTAGATTTTAACTAAAGAAGGAGATAGGTGCTTCAATCTGCTGATCATTGTGTTGTGTCAAAACGGCTGCATAAGATGTTTCAGTGTCTAGAGTATACAAAATAAAATGATTAGAAAAATTAAGAGTATTAAATGCTGGAGCATTAATAATTGCTTGTGTGATTGAATCAAAGGCTTCCTTTTCTTTATGTCCCCATTTGAAAACTATTTCTTTTTTAATCATAGTTTGTAAAGGTAAGACTATATGAGAAAAATCGGGAACAAATCTTTTTACAAAATTTATCTGCCTTAAAAATGACTGCATGGATTTCTTATTATGTGGCAAAGGGATATCAGAAATCTCTTTTATTCTGTCAAGGTCAATATATATGCCATCTTTAGATACAATAAATCCTAAGAGTTTCCCTTCATTAAGAGCAAAGAATGATTTTTTTGGATTTAAAGAAATACCATACCTTCTACATCGTTCAAAGATTTGTTTTAAATCATGTAGATGGTTGGCTCTTTTCTTTGAAAATACAGTTATGTCATCTAGATAGACAACAACTAATTTATTAATCAAACTTTTAAAAGCTATATCCATGGCTCTTTGAAAGGTACCTCCAGCATTTATCAAACCAAAAGGAATTTTTTGGTAGGCATATGTTTCCCATTTGGTTCTGAATGTAGTTTTCAGTCTATCATCTGGATGCACTAATATCTGATTATATCCTAAAAATCCATCGAGAAAAGACATTAATTCAGAACCAGCTACTACTTGAAGTATCTGTTCCATTGTAGGTAGTGGGAAATTATCCTTTTGACATGCTTTATCGAGATTTCTAAAATCTATACAAATCCTAATGTCTCCATTTTTAATCCTAACAGGTACCAAATTTGAAACCCAATTCAAATGTCTAACAGCAAAAATAATTTTAGCTTTTAAGAGTTTATTCAACTCTATTTTAATTTGATTTTCAAAGTTAGGATGAATTTTCCTTAACTTCTGTTGCACTGGTCTCTCATCGGAGATCATCGGATTTGTATTCTGAATGATAGAAGTATCATAAGTTCTTAAATATTCGTAATTCCAAGCAAAAACATTTTTGTATTTGTTTATAAGTCTGATGAAAGAACACCTTTATTTTGGTGTTAACCCGAAACCCAGATTGACATTTTGACGTTTAGATTCAATACCAAGATTTATTAACTCAAACTTTAAATTAGAACTTTTAAGTTTGGAATTAGTGACCTTTTTCAATCTATCTTTGATATCATAGAGATCTTCAAGCTTAACCACAGGTTTCAGGATGGAATTTTTGTTGTTTTTTTATTTTATTTGAAAATCATGATCACATTCATCAATTATATGATCATCATAAGATTTATCTGAGGTTAAGAAGTTTAGGATGTCTTCGTCATGATTAAACACTCGCCAATTGGTAATATTGTCAGTGACAGATGGTCGAAATATCAATTCAACTAAAAACCTATCTAGACTATAATCCTCAGCTGGAAGGAGCTTAGAAGCAACATTAGCTAATAAATCAGCTGCTGAATTTTGAGATCTAGGAATAGGGGAAATATTGAATGCTAAAAAGTGAGTTGTAAGACCTTGAATAAGGGCTTGGTAATATTTAAGATGACTTGAAAGACAATGAACAGTATTCCTAACTTGCCTGATGACAATTTTAGAATCACCATATACCTTCAGATATTTAACATTCAAGCCTATTGCTTTGTAAAGTCCTTGAATCAAAGCTTCATATTCTGCAGTGTTATTTGTACACTCAAATTCTAGTCCGCATGACAACATAGTTTTTTCCCCTTCCGGACTAACTAAAATACATCCTGCTCCTGCACCATCATTGGACTTTGATCCATGAAAGTACAAAGGAAAAAATAAAGATTTATATACAGATTTATTTACAAATTTATCGGCAATAATAACACATCTTGAGGTATCAGTATGTGATAAGTTTTCAACTTGTGAAGTGAAACTATTTACAGGGAAAGGTGATTGTTGGGCATTAAAATTTCCAAAGAATGATTCGACTGAATAATTTCCAAGAATGTTATTATTGAAAGCTACAGGTTGGTTTTCTTGTTCAAACTCTGTTACTGTATGAGTCATGTGTTTCTCCCGATAAATCTTAATTTTATTTGGTTTCCCTTTATAGGGAAGCCACATATGAGACCAATCGGTAGAAATGTAACCGTGGAGTTTTTCAGACCAATCCCTGCTTAAAATTAAACCATAAAACTTAGGGATGTCAGCAATCAATATATCAATTCTCTGAACTATTCTGGGATCAGCTGATAGCCTAATAGTGACTGAATTAATCTCTCCTAACACTTTCACTTTAGTTCGATCTAATTGGACAATATGAAATGTATATTTCTAGGGTTCAATGTTTAATTTAGAGCATACTGAGGTTGGAATTATATTTGATGATGCCCCTGAATCTATCAAGCAGTTATGTAAATTCCTATTACAGATCTTGTAAGTTAAGAGAAAAGGAGGTGTCTGTGAATTAGATCTATCTCCAATCAAAATAGTATCAGTAGCATCTACTTTATCAGGTGGTGGCTTACCTGATCCTTTGGCTACTTTGGATATTATACCATTTGGGAGAGGAGAAGCAGGCACTGCATTCAATTCTTTTAACAACAGCTTCTGTTGATGCTTGAGCTTGCTGAGTTCATGTAAAGAAATATTTGCTCTAGTCTTCTTCATATCTTCTATAATGTTATAATACATAGAATCAGATACTAATAGTGTTTTAGATGTTGATGGAGGATTAGAAGATGATGGTTGATTTTGGGTAGGCAATTGAGAAGCTTTCTTTACAAGATTTTTATCTTTAGTAGCAGGAGTTGAATTTTTCTTCTTGGGATATGTCTATACAAGTTCTGCTGCACTCTTACTTCTTGTATTGACTGGAAGAGCTTCCTGTTCATTCTCATTATCTGAGTTAGGCAAAATAAAATCCCACATCCCATGGAATTCAACTATTTCTTCTTCTTCATTTTTTTCTGATGATATAAGTGTATCTTTCTCTTCTTCTTCCTCTAAATCTGACTCTGCATTAGATATTGCATTAGGTGGTTTAGGTTCATTTGGCTGATTTATTTTAAAGTTCCTAAATGGCCTTTTAGTGGAAGTTTCAGCTACTTGTTTTTTAATTTCTACCATTTCATTGGACATAGTTTTCAGAACTTTTTTTAATCCTTCCATATCATATGGATCTTTAGGCACTTTCTTCTTTGAATCATCCTTGAAAATAAATTTTTTGGATTTTCTCTCTTCACTAGAATTCTTTTTATCTAAAGCAATAATATGTTTCTCTACTGCGATTTCTTTCTTCATGTTTTCGGCTAGTGTAGGTTTAGCAGCTCTATCTACAAAGATGGCTATATTTGAAGGCAAAGCGGATATATACCATTCACTTCAGACTTCTTCAATAGGTTTTGATGTTGCAGGAATTTTATTCAACATCTTATTAAATCGGGAGTTGAAGTCTTTGATGAGTTCTTCAAATTTTGATTTCAAATTAGAGATATCATTAATCAAAGTTGCTACTGATCTATCATCTCCAAACTTGGTTAGGAATTGTTCTTGAAAATATCCCAGCTAGTAATGGATCCTGATGGTAACGAAAAATACCAAGATCTTGTTGCTCCTTGCAAAGTATATGGAAATAGTCTGACTACAACATCTTCTTGTGTTACTCCATTTAAATTTACGGACAACATGAAGTTGTTAATGTGTTCTTCAGCTAATATCCCAATATCAGGACTAAAATTTGGTAACCATTTCTCAGGATTAGCTGGTAATTGATTCAAAAGTGAAGGAATTGAAACGACTCCTGGATTGGTCCATGGTCTTTGTGCCATCGTTGTACTAACGGTAGAGGAAGTTGAAGGAACAGTTGAAAGCGATTGAGTAGATGCTATTGAAACGGTTGTATTCTTTTGGATTGTGACTTGAAGTTGAGAGGCAGATGGCAATGATGTCAAAGATGTGGATGATAATGATGAAAGAGTATCACTATCTGATTCTAAAGGTGTTTTTCTAGCTCTTTTTCGACTTGGCAGAGGAAGTTCAGTTGGTAAAATACCAAGCTTTTCGCTTTGAAGTCTAGTAAGAGGCTGGGAAGGAATGTATTGTGAAGTCACATTCCATTGGGATAGCTCAGATTCTTCTTGCGATAATGAAAACCCTTTGATTTTATGAATTAGAGATTGTACCTCAGGAGATTCAAAAGATGACTCTTCTGATATGTCTAGGGTTTTGGCAATGGGTGTAGTGATTTTCTTTTCAACTTCTTCCCTAGAAATTAGAGATAAAGGAGAAGTTGAAGAAGGTGATGAGGGTGAATTGCTCTTGGAATGGCCTGTGGATTTGGATTTACTTGCCATTCATAGCTTAGGCCCTCCTTCTAGCACCAAAAATGTTGAAGCCCCTAAAATCCTAGCTTCAAACATTGGGGAAACTACCCAGTCCGGACCTTAGTACAACTCCTTTTCCATTTGGGATAGTGGCTCCGACTAGATAATATGGGACCAATTTCCCAATAATATATGGGTTGATGATTGGTTGTTGATATAATGGGTAACGGAAGTAATTATTAATCTAATCTATAACTTTAAATAAATACAAATAATTCTAGTTAAACCCGTGTATCATATAATAAATGTGATTCTAGATTTGTTCTGATTAAATGAATAATCATATAAATGGCTTATTCATCCAAAAGAAAGATGTATACACATATAATAATTACTTTTTTTAAGAAATTAAACAAATTAATGATGATAGCATATTGCATTCATATATTTATATTTCTCACATATATTTTAAAATATGACAATTCTAAATTTTCAGAAATGATATAATAAATAATTGTTTCACAGACATACATATGTAAACAATAGAAATTTTCAAAAGGAATGTTTCATTGTATGAATAAAATTGAACAACATGATTATGATAAAAATACCAGATACATTTGTAACCTCTTGATGAAAATAACACTACAACTTTCAGGAAGAACAAAAATGCATATTCTTGAAAACAATTTCCTCATAAAATCGCAGAATGTGATCCACCATTAATAAAATAATGTATTCATAAGTACATAAGTGTAACTTCTCAATTCAAAAATTAATACAAATTGAGGACCCATTTCTAAATACATGAAAGGGGTTTAAATAATAATAATCTTAAAACAAACTATCTAAAATATCGCTAAAAATATAAAATCGGAGATCCGATTTCATAAAAATAGAATTACAATCTCCAAGAAAACAGGTTCATTGTATTTCTTTCATGTCTGGTGTGCGCAGCTGGCAGATTGATAGCATATCTTTCACTTCTGGAGGAGACTCAATCGGGAATGTAGCCCACTGGTATATGTGGCATCCGAAAGCTCTGGGATGATATAACTGGTGGAATTAGAGAGGCATTTTGTAGTTATTTGCTGGCTATGTGGCTTAACCAAATAGGACCATACTGTGTCCCATGTGATTCCTTGTATTGCGCTAATCTGTTGGTCCTTATTGGCTAAGTCTTGCTTCCATTGTTTCTCTATTTCTTTGACCTTTGGTAGCTTCCATGGGATACAATCAGAAATCAGGTTGGCTGTATACAAACTATCATTGATTAATTGCACTAAACTGTTCATTATAGCTCTTTCTCTGGAGGTTGCATGTTCTTTCTTGATCAACTGCGTTTCCCATTCTGCAAATAAAATTTCCTTTTGTGATTCCTGAATCTTGGGAAGATTTGCAGCTATGCCTTGGTCTGTGTCTTGCCATGTGAGGAATCCCGAAATTTTCTCATCAGCATCTTCAAGTTCTAACCTCGTATTTATTGCCTTTTCTATAAGTGATGTCTCTATTTCACATAAAGGATCAGCCAGTGATATTTTATGACATAAAATATCAAGTTGTTGTGAAAACGATTTACTTAATTCAAGAGCCTCTATTTTAAATTGATCCAGTTCAAGATAATCCTTAAATCTTTGTATTTGTGCTTATAACAAGACACTCTGTTCTTCTTTGGCCATCCTGTCTTGTTGAAGCATCACCTGTAATTTATTTAACTCTTGAGACAATTGTTGTTCTTTACGTATAGCTTGATGGTCAAGATTTTGCTTTTCAATATTCAATTGCTCTTTAAGCTGCTCGATCTTTTGTTTTTCTTCAATCAGCTGTTGTTCTAGCTGTGATATTTTCTAATGATTCACTATTTCCTTTTCTTCCAGTAGGGCTATCTTTTGATCTTTTTCCTTTATCAACTGACTGACTTCGGAGGCTTTGTCCATTTTCGCTGCTATATAAGCCCCTGAATATTGAGACAATTTGGTTAAATCCTCTAAAGGATTAACTTTAGAGTCCTTCCAGATCACATTCATTAATTCCACTTGGGAAGATGAAAATGGCCCTTGATCGATTTTCCTTTTCTTTCTTTGTTTTCTAGCTACAACCCTATGCTTTGGATTGTAGAAGACATCCAGGGGTAGTATATCTTCAATCTTCAATACAATTTCTTTAGAAGGATTTTCTGGGATAATCTCAACATCTCGGGTATTAATATTACCGAGTGTTCCTTCATCTGTAACACTAGTCACCATGGGTTATTGTGTTGCGGGTGATTGCATTGTAGACACATTTTGAGAATCATTGTAGCCCTTAATCTGCCGATCAAACTGTTCCCATTCTTTCAATAAATTTGAATGATCATCTATATCCATTTTAGAGGAATCACCATCTTTTTTACCTATTTTTTCCTGTTGAGTTTGAATGTCATCCTTACTTCATGTATTCTTCTCTTCACTATTTTTTTCTTGTTGCAGTGGAGTAGTTCTCAAATGATCAAGAGGTATTGTTAGTAGTCTCTTGTTTCTGAATTGTAAGAGCTCTTCCATGCCACTTGCTCCAAACTTTAAATTTGCTAAATTTTTAACTTGTGAAAATCCTTCGGCTGAGGCAAATAGATCATCAAAATCAGCATCCTCATGTTCAAATTTGGAAACCTATACCATGGATGTAAACTTAAAGGAAAAAAATTTCGGATCATACTGTCTTTTGGGGATGGTTGCCAATCTGAGGTCTTTTATTTTTTGGGCTTCTTTCTCTGCATGTTTAAAATCATGTAGAGAAAAAGATTCACATCGGAGGGGAAATGTAGGCCACATCAGCTTCTTACAATTCTTTAGGTTTTTGGACATCCCTTTCTCTGTTATTTGATAAGCTATCTCTTGGCCTAATAATTTATTAGGAACGTACAATGGTAGAACGTGAGGATTAGTGATACTTCTAAATATCTTGATGTAGGTGAATTTTTCCTCTCCAAACTAGCTTGCGATTGAGCTTAGGTCAGTGCTGGCTTCATCGGATAGCCTTGGAGAGGATTTATTGAATATAAATTGATGATCTAGCAAGATGAATCCATGACAAATTTTGTATATGTGGTCTTTATAATAGGAATTTCACAGATATTTGTGATAAATGTGGATAGGAATTGGGCTTTAAGGAGTCCACTTCCAACCTAAAATAGGGAACTCATAATTGAAACATATGGTATCAAAGATATAAACACTCATGTAAAATGGGGGTATTATCCGGGTAGTTACAAACCTATTTTTCCTATAATCGAGGATTTTTCTTGCCATTTTATCAGATAAAATGGTTGCCCAATCCATAATGTAGGAATTAACAACAGCTTCAATTAAGGGTACCATCTCAATAGAAAATTTTTCAGAGTTGACAATTCCAAATAATCTACACATCATAGCTGCAGCATAGCAATAAGGAGATGCTAAGGATTCTACGGAGTACATAACTGAAGATTCATGCTTATTTTTTTCAAGAACATGCCTCCAATCTCTAATGGGATCTGACTCCACTTAATTTTCTTTGGCGAAGTCTTCCAAAAATGCTGTATTGTAGATTTGCTGAGGGTCTGGTAAGTGATACATCTTCTTGATGTCTTCTGCTTTGAAATACCTGAACATCCTTCCATCTGACGTAAATAATGCTTTGTCTATTATATTGATGCTTTCTATAACTCATCTTACTAAGTCATTATATGGGAGAACATTTGCGCGAGCTGCTATTTTATGAAGATAGGAGCTTGTCAATTCTTTAAGAGTGCTTTCTGATTTTTTATCAGAATCTGCCTCTGGCTCTTCTTCTGATATTATAGTTGGATCTTCTGCTTCTATTATATTGTAAACTCCTTCCCATGAAGTTCTGCCAAGACCCAGACAGGTTGTATCAGTTACTAACACCAATTTAGCTGGTTGATCTTTTGGAACGACAAGGACCTTCGCTCTCTTGGATTTCTTAGCATTTTCATGACTCATAGGTTTTTCTCAGGTATGCACACTGGAACAGATTAGTAGAATGACGGAAAAATTCTTTCAATAATGAATACCAAATAGAGAGGAGCTAATAGCATTTAATCAAAATAAAGATGATGGATTAAAGAAATATTATTCCATTTTAAGTTGAAATCTGCGATGGACTTTAACCATGATTATATATTAATGATTTTCTCGTATAATGTGAGATTTTAATTCCATTGTAGGTTGTCTCATCACACATTCATAATGGTCCTTTTAAAGCATTCATACCATAACTTTTTAAGATTTTCCGATCCACGATAATCGTATATCAGAGATCAGAAGTTTCAAATATCAGGTTTAAGTATTCCCATTTTACATTTGTGATGTATGATTATTTCTGAGCTAGCATGGATGGTGCAATGCCTTTTAAATCATAAAAAATGGTCTATTTTATGTTTTCATTGAGGAGCACTTTTATGAAATAATGATATTGCATTGCAGATTTTTAGCGGAGTATCTTTGGATATGGGTTATGCATTTTGGCGATGAGCGATTTGCGATTTAACTTATCGCGTCGGAAAAAGGGTGCATGAAGATGTGATATGACTTTGCCGATTTGCGATTGCGATTGAGCTTATCGCATCGAAGCTTTTCAAAAGGATATATAAGAATGTGATTTCCTTGATTTGCGATTGTGATTGCGATTGGGTTTATTGCATCAGAACTTTTCAAAATGGAAGGCTTGAACTCATGTTCATGTGATATGCACTTTTGCGATTGCGTAATCGCATCGGGGTTGAATGATAATACATTTAATTCTAAATTTTGAAATGTGAAATGCGATAAAGGCCTTTATGTGTTTTCTTTATTTTTTGTTAAATAAATCCTTTTCGGTTGGGATTTGATCCTATTTCATGATCTCATCGGATTTCCTTAAATAATTTTATTGATTCTATAACTATTCAAAGAAAAGGGGACCCATTTCTTATTAAAATTAATATAAAAATTTGAAATGGGGAGGGTTGTTTGTACAGCACAACAATTGGCAATTCACTGGGAGACACAGTTATCTCTGAAAAAATAAAGTGATAACTAGGTATTTTGTAAGTAGAAAGATTTGAGGACAAAGAAAATTGTCCCAGAAAAATTAGATAAAATATAACTCTGAATAAAATAGGAATCACTTGCAATTTCTTTTTAATCCCTTTAAAAATAAAAACATTTTTGGTTTCATCAAGCTTTGATTGGTTGATAAAGATAAAGTAGGAGGCTTTTCCAATTTAGCTTTGAAATTTACTCTTTTGTCACAGGTAGTGCCTCTGTTGCCAGCAGACGTCTATAGTCTCAACAGGGTTACCTTTTAACCATTAATCATCCATTATCCCATCCATCTAAGAGTATAACTTTTTAAAAGATAAAGTCATAAAGATATGTTTTTCTATTTTTTGTATTTTATTCTTTTAACTTTTTAAGATAAAAGCCAATGTCCTGGTTTGGGAGCCAGCTGATAACAATGCCATTCACTGGTTGTGACTAAACTGAACAAGCTGGCTCGTGATGAGACCCCTTGTCTTAAAATTATAAACCATTACCCTGTTTTGATATGCAGTAGTGGTAATGTCAGTTTAATTACTTCCCTATGATCATGGTAAGCAGGTTCGTGATGAGACCTCTTATCTTTTATATTAAACATCTTTTAGAATTACATTCCAAAACAAATCATAAACTTAGTGGATTGGGTCAATGATTCTCTCCTCAAGAGTTAATGGATGACCTTTTAGAGTTTTAGGTGCCAAAATTTGGAAAAAATCTTTACTCTTTATAAATAACCTCTCTCTACTTTATAAACTTAGAATGATTTACAATATTTTCAAGGTTTCGGAAGACTTTGTAAACTTTTAAATAAGTTCCCAGAGTTTCATCTTTTATTTAACTTTCCAAAACTGTAATCATTTCCTTAAAAATTCCTATCTACATAAACAAGTATTCACAATATTTTCTCAAAGATTTTTTCAACAGTAAAGGTCAATGGAAGACTATTAACAACGTTATTTGTAAAACAAACGAACTTGCATAATGAATATATACAGGTAAGAAGGGATTTCCTCCTTAGTGTTAGCAACCTATAAATATAGGATTCATAATTTTGACTTGACTGATAGTAGTCTTGTAAATATGTACAAACTTTGCTTTCTGCAAATTATTTTCCCATATTTTGTAAAAAAATAAAAAATCAAAAAATCAAAAAGAGGGTAAAAAGTCCTAAAAGAAACATCAAAGAACTTAGAAAAAATAATATACCCCAAAAGAAAAAGATTAATAAAACATGAAAGTGTGCAAGTCTAAATGCCACTACTTTTACTTCTTGCAGTTGATTATGGCAGAGTGTCAATAAATGCCATAATCCATGATAAGTTGAACAATTTAATCTTAACTTGTCATGTTTCAATTTTACTTGCTGTAGATAGTGAATAAGGAATTGTCATACATTTTAATCATGACAATTCAGTAGTTAGGTAGAGAATAAGTGAATCAAATAGTTTAATCTGGATTCATGGATGAAATAAGTGTAGAATTAGCTAGTTTTATTGCTTTTAGAAAGAATAAATGTTGCAAAGATTGCTAGCACAAATGCACCTAATCAAATGGAAGATAAAAGGTTAGCAGTTAAAATTGGGTAGGTAGAAGAAGGTGAGAAGCATAATTGTAAATATTATTCACCAGGGCTGCAAATAACTAACTTTCCTTTCCCATAGCCATTTATCATTCTAAACTATCAGTCAGAAAGGCTCAAGGCATTTCCTTGACTTCTGTTGGGACCGAACCCAAGGCTCTATGGCTGATTAGTTGAAAGTGTTAAATGTCTATATTAATCCTACAAATCACATCATTTTCCATTCATGCATTCATTTCCATGAAAATCATAAGTAAAAACCTCATTTTTACTTAATGATGCTCTAATCCCCATTTGATTAATTTTCCACATTTCATGAAAGCATAAAACCCTCAAAATGACATTTTACCTAAGTTGAAGTGATGAAGTTATTATAATGTAAACTTGTCTTTAAACTTCACTTAGTTTTATTAATGTGTTTTGAGTATACATTTTCCCCTTGTCGTATTAACTCTAACTTATTTACTAATTCCTTAGAAAAATAACCTTCTCATATTAATATAACTCTCTCTTTATTAAATAGCCCCAAAAACCCATTATTATAACTTTAGCCAAAGTTTATTATCCCCACATGTTTTAATAATACCCAAAATAAACCCCCTTTGGCTAAATATATTGTTATATAAATATCTCGCCCCTATAGTAGTTAAATCACTTTGATTTAATTTACTATATAATAAAAATATGTGAAAAACCTTTAAACATGTTTTATTATGTGTTTAAAACAAAAATATCGAAGTTTTGTTTAAACTAAACTTCAAAACCCATCCCTTTGTTTATTTCCTGACTCCCTTTAACCAAGGTTAAAACTATTATCTAACCATTTCTCTGCGATATATATCCCATCTCCACAAATATTAACCTTGTTGGAAATGTTGTCATTGATGGAAAAGGAAAGGAGATGGCAAAGGAGATGGCAAAGGTAAAGACAGGAGCGGCACCTAAACTATCCATAAGGCAAAAGAGACAGAGAAGTAGCAAAGGCAGAAGAAGAAACAGAGTAATTGAAGCAGAATTGGTTTATCTATGAATTAGGGGTTTAATACAGTTTGCAGATGAATTATTGAGCAATTATTCATCAATGATAGACTAAATCTGTAGTAAAGACTTAATATGCTTGGGGATGAGTTGGATTATTGCTTAAATGGCAGAAGAGGGTTGGAGTACAAGCAACATATATACATATATCTTTTTATGAATAATTGTGAATAAGTTCCATGTGTGACTTTATGTGTTCTTGGTCGAATCATATGAGGAAATTGTCCCAGTGTAACTGTCCAAACTGTATGCGCTTGTGGGGAGAATATACAAACCCTGTGACGAGAATTCCGTATGAATGAGACCCTGTAGTAGAGTATTTATAAGAAATGCATAATAAACCTCTGCATTAGAATAAAGGAAACCGTGTATTGACTACAGTATGAATGGAGGTGGAACCAGAGTCAGAGGCAGAACCATAGTCAAAGGCAAAACCATAGTCGTAACAAAATATATAAATAATAAAGGAGAACTGGAACCTTGACCGGAGGAACCATGAGGGGACTGAAACCACGAGCGGGTTCACGGAGGTGGATTTCCCAATTTCGCACCACCTTTCGACCGTAAGGTGGTTTTGCAGAAATCGCAGCTATTCCATAGACTTCGTGACACGTGGCATAGGCGGTATTGGAAGCCACCATTTAACTTGCAATTTCGCGCGTTATACACCGACCAAAGACGCCGAGCGAAATGGATATAAACCGTCGATCTGGCGGAGGAGCATCGGACGGAGATCATTGAACGAAGATGCGTGAGGTTTAATAAAAGCACACAGAGATTAAGCCGGGTACGGTGCGTTCCGTGGATTGGTCGTTTGACTGAATTGTGGGGCCTGGCGGAGTCATATATAACGAATCGGTTTATTAAAGTTTTCGACGTATTATAATCTTAATATAAGGTTCGAGAGTATGTTAAAAGAGTCGATCAAAGTTTAATATTGGTGGTGCATGGTGGAGCCACCACAAAGTGGTGTTTACGGGGGCTCCCATTTCTCCGTACACATCAAATGGGGTGAGGCCCCGCAGTTCATCATAGTCGTTGATCGGCGGTCAACGTGTGATCGGCCAGTCAACTACGGGGGGTACCCTCCGTGTTAACCTCCGCGCTCTTCAACCCCCCGCACTCCGTCGATCTCCAATCAACCTGTGCACTGTTTAACCTGCGCCTGTTCACCGTGCTGCCGCCTGCGAATTGATCTCTCGTTCGGGCAGTTGGAATTACATTCCAACAAGTTGTATATGGTTAATTGGCACGATATGAAATATTAAATATGTGAACGGGGCCTAATACATATACACGGAGATGGACTATTAGGTTATAATATTATATGGCGACGGTAAAGTTAATTCCTTAGGCTTAATAACAATACCAGAAGTCTATAATTCTGGAGGTGGTATTATATGCATACCTGCTCGAGTTTGCTACCCCTGCGGAACTTAAAGGGAATGGAGCTCCGTTTGATGCGAATTGATACAACTATGATTCAAACCATATATACTTCAAGGAGAAAGAGGAAGTATATGATATGATTAATTTATATCAAGAGCATGCTGAGACACACAGGAACAAATTTGACAGGTGTTCAAGCACAGGAATCTGGAAAATATTCAAAAGTGCAGTAAACAGGTGAAATGTGCAGATGACAGTAAACAAAGAAGATGCAGAACAGTTTCTTAACAACAGTAGAAAAAGACAAAATCCAGTAAAGTCAAAGTTCAAAAGAGGAGCTGAGTGATATTGAAATATGAAATTAAGAATGTAAATGTAAATGATGTAATTATTTTTTATTGTTTGTGATGCAAAGGCAAGTATCCTAAGGAAAAGACAAAATCCCACTGTAGCATGAAATTTTGTACATATTATTATGATTTTAAATTGAGTTGGATAAAGAAATGAGGAGGCAGAAGACCAAGGGGTATGACCATCCATTTCGAATTCCTAGAGGAAAACAAACAGTCATCAAGAAATTTCTATAAGTAATCTCATCTTGATATGAAAAAAGTGAGTTAGAAGAGAGAGAGAGTGTGAGTAAAGTGAATGCAGAAATGAAGCAGTGAAGCAAAGAAGAAAGAGGAGCTGAGCAAAGAAGAAGGAGAAGCTGATAGAGAATCTGAAAAGATGCAGAGATGATACAGGGAAGATATGAGAATAGATGAACAACAGAGCAGATGGAACAGAACAGAGCTGATATCCAAGGTAAATCAGCAAGTGTTTCTCTTTTGAAAGAGTAAGGAAGTTGGAGCTTCCCTATCAAGTTGTAGCTTGATAGATGTTAGTTGTAGTTGACTGAGGTAGGAGCCTCTTGTAGGTTGGTGCCTGCAGAAAATAGATAGGAGTTGGTGCTTCCACATCAAGTTGTAGCTTGATAAAAGTTCAGTTGTAGCTGACTGAGGTTGGAGCCTCCTGTAGGTTGGTGCCTGCAGAAATTAATGGGAGTTGGAGCTTCCTTGCAAGTTGTAGCTTGCAGAATTGAGGTTGGAGCCTCCTGTAGGTTGGTGCCTGCAGAAAACAGTGGTGAGAGGGAGTTGGAGCTTGCCTTTGCATCACAACAATAATAAGATGTGGTTTTCTCCCTTTATGGGTTTCCACTTATATCTGGTGTCTTTGTGCATGTGTTGATGTGATTTATCTAATCTGCTTAATACTTGTTGCTCACATATTAATACTGTTGTTACATTAACAAATCTGTTTGATACTTGCTGCTCACTAATAAATATTGCTCACATATTAAGTTGATCATGAAGTGAAGGTGTAAATATGTTTTAAGAGAAAAGTTTTAAAAGTCCATGTATGTGTTAAACTGATTCACCCCCCCCCCCCTCTCAGTTTAACTAAGGGTTCAACAATTGGTATCGAAGCAGGTTCCTTTGGTGTAAGCTTAATAGCTTGAAGGAGATCTGGTTAAGTCATGGACTATCAAAATGTGTCTGTGTTAAATACAACAAACTTTCCTGAATGGAGAGATAAGGTTAAGACAGGTTTAATTGCTGATGAACCTAAGGTATGGAAGCTTGTTTGTGATGGTTACTGCATAGACTCCCCCACGGTGAAATAACAACAGAGGAATGCCAAGGCAAAATGTGTGATATATAACAATCTTCATAACAAGGACCTTGAGTTGATAATGGATTTAACCTTTGCAAAAGAAATCTGGGATAGATTGCACTTCATACATGGAGTAGACACTAAGGACTGCACTGACAAGAAGGATAAGAGAATTAAGAAGAAGAAAAATTCATGTCAACAGGAAAATATTCAATCAAATGAAGTACCTGCTAGTATGAATGGAGATAAGAACCATGAAGAAATTATAGCTGAAGAAAAAGGCAAACTTGACACAGCTCTGACTGAAATAGAAAAATTGAAGAATGAAAACAAAGACCTCAAGAGATTGGTACAAATATGTGATGAGAAAGAATATGAAGAAAGAAAAGAAATTATTTGCCTGAAGACACAGATTGAAGAGGAAAAGAAAGTAGAAGACACTCTGCTGCAACAAATGAGAGAGAAAAGTCAGGAATGTGAAAGATTGGAAGAAGAAGTAGTGAGCTTAAGAAAGAACTTAGAAAAAGCCCAAAGAGAACTATTAATGAATACACCTCTAATGAAAGGCTCTGGACAGTTGGATCAGATTCTAAATGCACAAAGGTCACCTCTCATGAAGGCTGGGATAGGATATGAAGGAGAAACTAGTAAGTCCAAGGTAGAAGATAACAAGAAAATCATCTTTGTGAAGGCTGTAAAAGATAATGAAGCAACTCAACAGATTCCTACAAAAATAGAATCTAGCAAGAACATGAGTTACAGAGAAACAAATAGAATCAAGCAGCAAAATGAAAGAACAGAGAATGAGAAGATGAAACAATCAAGTGCTGAAGGCTCATATGCTCCTAAGGATGTATTGAACAAATTCGGAAGATGTCAAAGGAGGTTCCTCCCTCCTATGAAAAATAGCACATGTTTTTCCTGCCACAAACAAGGACATAATGCAGCATATTGCAAGACAAAGCCAATTCAGTCCAATCAGCAAAGGATGCAGCAAAAGAGAAGAATCCCTCAAGCAAGCAAATGGAAAGAACAATCTTTCACCAGGTACACAAATAATTTCCATGGCTATTGTTATGCATGCAATAATTTTGGACATAAAATTGTTGATTGTAAAATGTATCGAAGAAGAGAAACAAAATATTATACATCAGCTCAAATGCACATTGGTCAAATAAGATGTTATGTATGCCTCAAGATTGGCCACAAAGCAAAGGACTGTAATCTACCATATATTTTAAAGAACTCTAGACATATGATGAAATCAAAGCAAATAAAAAAAAACTATGAATTTAAAATAAGTGCAGACATTATGAAGAACCCCAATAAAGTATGGAAGGAAAAGAGAAAGGGGGAGCCTATTACCTCAATAACATAAAGAATCTAGCATAATCTCAGGGGGAGCTGCTCTAGGAAACAAAGCACAAATCCATCAAGTGACAAACATGAAGCAACATCCCAGGGGGAGAGCAGTTCATATATAGACCCCATGAAAGTAGTCTAAGAAGAGCTCCATGTAATGAGAACAACTATGAGATTAGGAAGAAAAAGGAAATTCCTCTAAAAGAAAACTATAGAGAAAGAAGATCATTTGAAGTATTAAGTAGCTAACAGAGTAATGAAAGAAGAAAAGACAGCAAGCAGCCATGGTAATAGAAAGAAGACTTCAGCACCTTAAATGATGATCACTTTGTACATCTTATTGCTAGAATTGACAATGAAACACATTAAGAAGAATGAGTAAGAAAAGTGTCTGTCATCATCAATATCCTTACTTCCTTCATCTATGAAAAAGTCCCTTGGAGGAGTACAGTCAAGAGAGTGACCCACCCTTGAAGATTCCAAGCATAGAAATTGAAGATGTCCTTCTGAAGATCATCATGTCAGAACAGTTGAAGTGGTATATAAAATGGAGTTGTCATAGCAAAGGAAAATGCAGTGACATTCCTTTGAACAGAATGACAGAATAAGAAATAGTTAATGATGAAAAGATCAGATTGAGGATGTTAATGACTGCTGAGGTGAACAATGGAAAGCTCAATAGAATAATTTATGAAGGAAGTCTTAAATTATGGGTAAATGTGCAAGCTAAAAGTGAAATCTCAGCATGGTTTATCAAAATAATATCAATTGATGGTTAGGTACAAGCAGCATGCTTATCAACAGATTACCAAGCATTATCAGTGGAGCAGCAGTATGATACAAGTCCACGGGATCAAAGGACTATGGAAAGAATGCATCAAGGTAAAATTCCCAGGGTTATCTACATTCAGCATGAAAAGGTCAGTAGCAGTGCTAAAGGATCAGCATTAGGTTTACACTTGAAGGACTATATTATGCATTGCAGCAGTATCTGTTTCTATATATATAATTGCATGCCTTCCTGAATTCAGTACATATATCTTCAAGGCCTCTTTATGAAAATTGTTCATAAACTGGGTAAAGTTTGTTAGCTGAGATATAAATTAAACAACTTGAAGATGTTTTTGTTGGAAATGATCATGACAGAATAGTTAAAATTGAAGGACTAGTTGTGATTACCACTGAAGCTCAAAATTCTTTTATTAGTCCATCGAAGCATACTTCAGCAGAAAGGAATTGCTGGTATTTCACCATTTAAAGAAAGAGTGATCATTGACATACATACTTCTTATGTCATAAATAAAACTGCATGGTTGATAAGTGAAACTGACCAATACATTGAAGGGTTTATTTTGGAAATACATTTTACAAGAAGGAAAGTCAGTTGGCCTCTAATATTGAAAGATATTGCCTATTCTTACAATAAGCTGTAAGCTCTGGTTTGATTCATTGTTCAAAATAGCAACAAGGACCTTTCAGTCTTTAAATGTAATATCCTTGTCAGCATCCTAGCTCATATCATCACCAACAGGCAGGAAAGGTGTACCATAGCAATAAAAGGATATATTAGCATCATTATCATAATTGAACAGGTGTGGGACTGCAGATGAGTATTGCAGGAAAATACATATTCAATCTACAATCTTCTTCAACAGAAATATATTAGCTCACTACATCAGACAGAGACAGAAGCATATTTGAAGCCTTCTCAGTATTTTAGTTCTTGATCCAATCATACATCTCTGATTAAATAAAACTGGTACAATGTGTTCTATGAAGGATCATTATCCTCACTTTCAACCTTATACTAGTAAAAGGAGACTGTGCTTTGGATTTTATCAATTTACAATGTATATTCAAGTCCAATAATCCTCAAAGTGTTCTCTCAACAAGTCTTGTACATCATTCTGGAGCAGAATGGTACAAAGTCAGCAGAAGAGGGCCTAAACATAACTCAGAGAGAGGAAATGCAGAAAGAAAACTAGGAAATGAGCAACCCTTTGCCATTGATGTTAAAGGGGGAGGAAAAACAAAAAGGGGTTTCTAAAAGGAAAGCAGAAGAAGCATAGGATTATTAGTGGGGGTGTTGCCATCAATGCCAAAGGGGGAGACTGTTGGAAATGTTGTCATTGATGGCAAAGGAAAGGAGATGGCAAAGGAGATGGCAAAGGTAAAGACAGGAGCAAAACCTAAACTATCCATAAGGCAAAAGAGACAGAGAAGTAGCAGAGGCAGCAGAAGAAACAGAGGAATTGAAACAGAATTGGTTTATCTATGAATTAGGGGTTTAATACAGTTTGCAGATGAATTATTGAGCAATTATTCATCAATGATAGACTAAATCTGTAGTAAAGACTTAATATGCTTGGGGATGAGTTGGAGTATTGCTTAAATGGCAGAAGAGGGCTGGAGTACAAGAAACATATATACATATATCTGTTTATGAAGAATTGTGAATAAGTTCCATGTGTGACTTTATGTGTTCTTGGTCGAATCATATGAGGAAATTGTCCGAGTGTAACTGTCCAAACTGTATGCGCTTGTGGGGAGAATATACAAACCCTGTGACGAGAATTTCGTATGAATGAGACCTTGTAGCAGAGTATTTATAAGAAATGCATAATAAACCTCTGCATAAGAATAAATGAAACCGTGTTATGTATGGTGGAACTCTGCAAGGGTTATGTATGGTGCAAGGGTTATGTATGGTGGAACTCTGCGTCAGAGGCGGAACCATAGTCAAAGGCAGAACCATAGTCGTAACAAAATATATAAATAATAAAGGAGAACCGGAACCTTGACCGGAGGAACCATGAGGGGACTGAAACCACGAGCGGGTTCACGGAGGCGGATTTCCCAATTCCGCACCACCTTTCGACCGTAAGGTGGTTTTGCAGAAATCGCAGCGATTCCATAGACTTCGTGACACGTGGCATAGGCGGTATTGGAAGCCACCGTTTAACTTGCAATTTCACGCGTTATACACCGACCAAAGACGCCGAGCGAAATGGATATAAATCGTCGATCTGGCGGAAGAGCATCGGACGGAGATCATTGAACGAAGATGCGCGAGGTTTAATAAAAGTGCACGAAGATTAAGCCAGGTACGGTGCGTTCCGTAGAATGGTCGTTTGACTGAATTGTGGGGCCTGGCAGAGTCATATATAATGAATCGGTTTATTAATGTTTTCGACGTATTATAATCTTAATATAAGGTTCGAGAGTATGTTAAAAGAGTCGATCAAAGTTTAATATTGGTGGTGCATGGTGGAGCCACCACAAAGTGGTGTTTACGGGGGCTCCCATTTCTCCGTACACATCAAATGGGGTGAGGCCCCGCAGTTCATCATAGCCGTTGATCGGCGGTCAACGTGTGATCGGCCAGTCAACTACGGGGGGTACCCTCCGTGTTAACCTCCGCGCTTTTCAACCCCCCGCACTCCGTCGATATCCAATCAACCTGTGCACTGTTTAACCTGTGCCTGTTCACCGTGCTGCCGCCTGCAAATTGATCTCTCGTTCAGGCAATTGGAATTACATTCCAACAAGTTGTATATGGTTAATTGGCGCGATATGAAATATGAAATATGTGAACGGGGCCTAATACATATACACGGAGATGGATTGTCAGGTTATAATATTATATGGCGACGGTAAAGTTAATTCCTTGGGCTTAATAACAATACCAGAAGTCTATAATTCTGGAGGCGGTATTATATGCATACCTGCTCGAGTTTGCTACCCCTGCGGAACTTAAAGGGAATGGAGCTTCGTTTGATGCGAATTGATACAACTATGATTCAAACCATATATACTTCAAGGAGAAAGAGGAAGTATATGATATGATTAAGTTATATCAAGAGCATGCTGAGACACACAGGAACAAATTTGACATGTGTTCAAGCACAGGAATCTGGAAAATATTCAAAAGTGCAGTAAACAGGTGAAATGTGCAAATGACAGTAAACAAAGAAGATGCAGAACAGTTTCTTAACAACAGTAGAAAAAGACAAAATCCAGTAAAGTCAAAGTTCAGAAGAGGAGCTGAGTGATATTGAAATATGAAATTAAGAATGTAAATGTAAATGATGTAATTATTTTTATTGTTTGTGATGCAAAGGCAAGTATCCTAAAGAAAAGACAAAATCCCACTGTAGCATGAAATTGTGTACATATTATTATGATTTTTAAATTGATTTGGATAAAGAAATGAGGAGGCAGAAGACCAAGGGGTATGACCATTCATTTCGAATTCCTAGAAGAAAACAAACAGTCATCAAAAATTCTATAAGTAATATCATTTTGAAATGCCAAAGGTTGAGTTAGAAGAGAGAGAGAGAGTGAGTGAAGAGAATGCAGAAATGAAGCAGTGAAGCAGAGAAGAAAGAGGAGCTGAGCAGAGAAGAAGGAGAAGCTGATAGAGAATCTGAGAAGATGCAAAGATGATACAGGGCAGATATGAGAATAGATGAACAACAGAGTAGATGGAACAGAACAGAGCTGATATCCAAGGTAAATCAGCAAGTGTTTCTCTTTTGAAAGAGTAAGGAAGTTGGAGCTTCCCTATCAAGTTGTAGCTTGATAGATGTCAGTTGTAGCTGACTGAGGTAGGAGCCTCCTGTAGGTTGGTGCCTGCAGAAAGTAGATGGGAGTTGGTGCTTCCACATCAAGTTGTAGCTTGATAAAATGTCAGTTGTAGCTGACTGAGGTTGGAGCCTCCTGTAGGTTGGTGCCTGCAGAAAACAGTGGTGAGAGGGAGTTGGAGCTTGCCTTTACATCACAATAATAGTAAGATGTGGTTTTCTCCCTTTATGGGTTTCCACTTATATCTGGTGTCTTTGTGCATGTGTTGATGTGATTTATCTAATCTGCTTAATACTTGTTTCTCACATATTAAGATTGTTGTTACATTAACAAATCTGTTTGATACTTGCTGCTCACTAATAAAGATTGCTCACATACTAAGTTGATCATGAAGTGAAGGTGTAAATAAGTTTTAAGAGAAAATTTTTAAAAGTCCATGTATGTGTTAAACTGATTCACCCCCCCCCCCCTCTCATTTTAACTAAGGGTTCAACAAACCTTGGTTTAAAGCCCTTTTGCCCCTCCCGACTACCTTTTTCATTGTATAAAGTCTGATTTATACATAAATCCTCATAAATTCCTCCACCCTCTCAGATCAAATCTGAACCATCCAATCCCCAACACTTCACTAATCCTACGGCTCCAATCCAAAGCGATGAAAAGTTCCCAGCCCCTTACCATTCCCCATCGCACTGCATTTTAGCCGTCCGATCATCCCTTGCAAATCCAACGATTCAAATTGAATGCGATCACCAACCTCATGCCCCCACCTTTCCCACTTCACTTTTCCCGCATCTTTCCATTAAATCCTGTCCGTTCGCCTTTTGATGTCAGATCCGACGGCCCGAAACTTATATCGCGCAAATAAAGTGCTCGGCCCATGTTTTATAAAAGTTATATGATATGGGTTGTTTTCCCAAACCGCCCCTTGCCGACATGTATAAATATAATTGGATCACGTGCAAAAAGTAAATTTCCACTTACCACCTCAAAGTTGCGCAAAAACCGCCCAATCCAAATTAAAACCACTCCCACCATTATAGCATTCCTGCAATAAATATGATTAAATTTTGATTAGACTTAAGGTTTTATGCCTTATTTTTTCACTATTTTCATCATATTTCACGCATTCACCATTAAAACTACTGAGAGCCCTTTGCAGCGCCTCCCAACACCATTTTCGAGTCTTCTCTGGACCTGTAAATCATTTTTACTCTGAAAGTTGTTCCCAAGAATCTCCACAACCTCTGCCAGCCAAATTCAATAGAATTGAAGATTGTTGCAGACCTGCAACCCTCTTCGACCGCAACCATACATGTTCAAGGTATTTTTCAATAATTTGACTTGCGAATTCTTAATTCCCAAGAACAAGATTAAACCAATTTGAATATAAAAGCTAAAATCCTCATTTTGCAGTCTCTTTTTGAAAACAAATTCTGAACACATATTAATTAAAAGACTTCTTTTCCACATTTGTACCATTCAGGAAACCCTGTTTCCTATCTTAGCCCAGTTTTCATCTCTCAGAAGCCTAATTTGAGCAAAGAAAGCCCAAAAGAAGCCATCCTTAATTGCTCAGTTTCATCTCTGTTAAAGTGAAGAACTCCTGCAAACAGTCTAATCTTGCAGTAGCTACCCAAAATGCCTAAAAAACAGAATTAAACCTCCACAGACTGATCTCATTCCACAGGAATTTCAAAAAACCTTCAAATACCTCCCTGAAGACCTATATTTCATTAACAAATTGTTTGATTTTTGCAGGTTATTATCAGAATATGGATTTGGGCCAACAGTTTCAATACTAGTTGACAAAATTGTTTGCTCCAAATTCTCAAATTTTAACTTAATATCTTCATTCAATAAACATTTTGCATACAAAGAAAGAACAAAATCAAGTCAGAGAGAGGTCAGAATGATGAATTTTTCATAGTGAATGATAACAGTGAAATCAGAATTCACAATGACATTGAAAACATAACAGTGAAAGAGTATCAGTGGTTAAAGTGTATCAAGTAAAAGTCAGAGTAAAAGTTAAAACAAAGTTACAGAGCAGTCAAAGGTAAACAGTAAAAGTAAATACAGAGACAGTAAATTGGTAAAAAGAGATGAAAATACTTTCACTAACAATGAATTTTATCCAATGTGAAAGTAAAACAGTTAAAAGAACAAAAAGGTGAAAAGATGAAAACATAACAAGAAGGAACATTTTTGCAGAAATTTCATGTTTTAGTCATTGTTTTGCAGAAACTATTGTGACCAATCCAATATGTATTTTACAAACCTGAAGGAGGTTTATGTTATTAAGAGGGCCATCTACAAAAACCTCTCTCACTTTTCTAACAGCCATTATTGATTGGGAAATATTAAACAATATTAGAGAGCACTTTTTGCATAAACTTCCTGTTAAGTCATAATTTTACAGAGAAGCTTGTGGATAATCAGAAATACATAATACAAAACTGAAGGAGGTTTTTGTTCCTAAGAGACCAATATACAAAAACCTATCTCACTTTTTTTACAGTGATTTCAGAATCAGAGATACATGCACATATTTACAGGCTATGTTTCAGACTCTGTAAAACTCTGTTTTACACATCTTTTTGCAGAGCCTATTGTGAACAGATGTAGAGGAATTTTAGGAAAATAAAAGAGGTTTATCTCACCAACATATTCATCCACAATAAAATCTTTCACTTTTTACATGTCTATTTTGGATTGAGAAATACAAAGGTATCATTGGACCCCAAGTTTGCAGAATTGTTGGAGCAGAATGCACAAAGAAAGGAAGAAGTTAGTCACTTGGATGCCTCATCATCAACTAAGAGTTGGATCAAATTCGAATTCTCCTCTTTGTCATCACCTATCCATAAAAAACAGTGCCAAATATATGCATTTGTTTGAGTGTCCTTTACTTAAGTTCTATTTATGTAAAATAGTTGGAGAGATTTGTGAACCAATCTTGATATTTTTTCAAGATATTTTAGTTTAGAATTTATATAAATACTTCACTCTTGGAAGTATTTTGTTTGGAATAAAATCTGAATATTACTATAGACTTATTTTGTTGAAACATTTGGACTTTTTGTGAGTTAAATTGAAGTAGCAAGCTGGAGACTGAAGCAAAATACATCATAGTTAAGGATTCATGAGATAAACAGATGAGTACAGTCTTTTCATGTTTTCATTGAGTATTTATTTAAGTTTAATTCATATATCATATGTATTTTCCTTCTTGAATGATAAACTAGGAAATTTATTACAAAATCAATGTTAAAAAGCTCCCTGTATTTACTAGTTGTCATTATTTATGTTTTCTGCTGATTTCCAGACTAGAGAATTCTTAAATGCTCTTTAGTTTCGTTTGACCTCACTTTTCTCTCTTCCTTTCTGTGATCTAAGGATTTTTAATTTCCCTTAGTCCATAATCACATCACTTCATCAAATTAGCCTTTCAAACCCTCTGAAAGTTATCTAACTTGCCCTTGGCATATTTGCATCTTTTGACTTTGGTTTTCAAGTCTTGTTAGCTAGAAATTTGACTCCATTGCCGAATGGTTAGGTAGATCCTTCTATGGTTTCCTTTGTAATCCTTTATTCCCACCAAACTTTTCAAAAAATCAAACCAAATTTTCCACTCATAGCTAGCCTAATATCTGTTACCTAAACAAAGCTAAATTTTAAGGAGAGATCCCTCTCTGGAACTCAAGAAGGCTAGACCCTGAATTCTAAAAGAGGTTCTTGGTTACCTCAGACTATTTCTCTTGAACCTGGAGAAATTATTGAGTGATAACACTTAGGAAAATAATTTTTTCAAAATAAGCCCATTCACAGGAAGAGACTCTCTCTTTTTTGTTAGATCTTGCAATATGAATGTTGATGAGCCTATCTTTTCAATGATTTGAAATGGTCCAAGCCACATATTTTGAAATTTGGTATGTTTACCTTTATCTTCATGTGCTTTGTCCCATTTCAAAACAAGATCGCCAATTTTTAATGTTTTAGATCCAGTAGAACTTGCATCAAAATCAGATTTTATAAGTTGTTGATGTTCAGCATGAGTGATTTTGGATTTTTCCTTTTCTTCATCTAATTTGAGGATTTGATCAAATCTTAATTGGACAAAAGATGAAGGATTTTCTTCAATAAATTGTACTAGGGCTAGAGATGTGAGTGCTAAGTTTGAAGTTATTACAGCTTCTTTCCCATATACAAGATTAAAAGGTGAAGTTCCTATTGAAGACTTCTGAGTTATACGATCAACCAATAGTGCAAAAATCAAAGACTTATGCCAATTCTTTTGATTTTGATCAACAATTCTTTTGATAATATTAATGAGATTTTTATTAGTTGATTTAGCCAAACCGTTACTTTGGGGATAATAATTTGTAGAATATTTTAAATTAAAACTTCTTTCGAGCGCAAATTCCATTATACTATTTCCAGAAAAATCAGATGCATTATAAAAAACAAGGGCATTAGGTACACGAAACCTGGTAACGATGAATTGATCAATAAATTCAATGATTGCATCAGAATTGGATACTTTTAAAGGAATTGCTTCTACCTATTTCGTGAAATAATCCATGGCTGTAAGGATGTATCTTTGTTGCTTGGAAGAATGTGGAGCAATTTCTCCAATAATATCAAGTCCCCATTGTTCAAATGGTTGCTCAATTTTTATTGGTTGTAAAGGAAAGGTTGGTTTTCGTTGTCTTCCACTGGTAGTTTGGCAAGTTTTACATTTCCTCACATAGTCATTGGCATCTTCAAACAAATTAGGCCAATAATATCCAGCATGAATTATCTTGTGAGTTGTAGTATCTCCTCCAAAATTTCCACCTCCTGTTCCATCATGTAATTCCTGCAAAACCTTGTGTGCTTCAATTTTTTCTAGACATCTTAGAAAAATGAAATCATAATTTCTTCTGAATAAAACATCATCAATGATCTCAAAAAAAAATTCTTTTAATCTTAAAGCACACTTTCTTTTATAACTGAGATTAGGAGGAGCATACCCATTTTTTAAGTAAAAGATCAAATCAGCATATTGGGACTCAGAATTTATGATACTTATCTCATTCACTTGAAAAGTGTTATTTTGATCTTGATGTTTTGGAATATTGGAAGCTCTTGCTAATAACCTGCAAAAACCTTGTCCTCTAACAATTTTATCTGGTTTAATTTCGATATCATATTCTTGTAAGGCTGTTACCCAATTGGCTCTTTTTTCTCCTACTTCCCTTTGTACTAGCAATTGTCTCACTGCAGAAAATAGGACAATGACTTTTGTATGTGTTTTTAGGAGAAATGGCCTAAAATGTTTGATAGATTTAAACACAGCAAAAGCTTGTTTTTCTACTTCTGAATATTTAAGTTCATCTCCTTGCAGATTTGAACTAAAGAAGGAGATAGGTGATTCAAACTGCTGATCATTGAGTTGTGTCAAAATCGCTGCATAAGATGTTTCAGTGGCTAGAGTATACAAAATAAAATGATTAGAAAAATTAGGAGTATTCAATGTTGGAGCATTAATAATTGCCTATTTGATTGAATCAAAGGCTTCCTTTTCTATATGTCCCCATTTGAAAACTGAATTTTTTTAAATCATAGTTTGTAAAGGTAAGACTATATGAGAAAAATCGGGAACAAATCTTTTTACAAAATTTATCTACCCTAAAAATGACTGCATGGATTTCTTATTATGTGGCAAAGGGATATTAGAAATCTCTTTTATTCTATCAGGGTCAATATATATGCTATCTTTAGATACAATAAATCCTAAGAGTTTCCCTTCATTAAGAGCAAAGAATGATTTTTTTGGATTTAAAGAAATACCATACCTTCTACATCGTTCAAAGATTTGTTTTAAATCATGTAGATGGTTGGATCTTTTCTTTGAAAAGACAGTTATGTCATCTAGATAGACAACAACTGATTTATTAATCAAAACTTTAAAAGTTATATCCATGGCTCTTTGAAAGGTAGCTCCAGCATTTATCAAACCAAAAGGCATTTTTTGGTAGGCATATGTTCCCCATTTGGTTTTGAATGTAGTTTTCAGTCTATCATCTGGATGCACCAATATCTGATTATATCCTGAAAAATCATTGAGAAAAGATATTAATTAAGAACCAGCTACTGCTTGAAGTGTCTGTTCCATTGTAGGTAGTGGGGAATTATCCTTTTGACATTCTTTATTGAGATTTGTAAAATCTATACAAATCCTAATGTCTCCATTTTTCTTCCTAACAGGTACCAAATTTGAAACCCAATTCGAATGTCTAACAGCGAAAATAATTTTATCTTTTAAGAGTTTATTCAACTCTATTGTAATTTTATTTTCCAAGTTAGGATGAATTTTCCTTAACTTTTGTTGCACTGGTCTCTCATTGGAGATCATCGGAATTGTATGCTGAATGATAGAAGTATCATAAGTTCTTAAATATTCGTAATTCCAAGAAAAAACATTTTTTGTATTTGTTTAGAAGTTTGATGAAAGCACACCTTTCTTCTGGTGTTAACCCAAGACCTAGATTGACATTTTGAGGTTTAGATTCAGTACCAAGATTTAGTAACTCAAACTTTAAAGTAGAACTTTGAAGTTTGGCATTAGTGACTTTTTTCAATCTATCTTTGATATCATATAGATCTTCAAGCTTAACCACAGATTTTTGGATGGAATTTTCATTGTTTTTTTATTTTATTTAAAGATCATGATCACTTTCATCAATTATCTGATCATCATAAGATTTCTCCGAGGTTAAGAAGTTTAGGATGTCTTCGTCATGATTAAACACTCTCCAATTGGTAAAATTGTCAGGAACATATGATCAAAATATCAATTCAATTGAAAACCTATCTAGACTATAATACTCAGCTCGAAAGAGCTTACAAGCAACTTTAGATAATAAATCAGCTGCTGAATTTTGAGATCTAGGAATAGGGAAATATTGAATGCTAAAAAGTGAGTTGTAAGACCTTGAACAAGGGCTTGGTAATGTTTAAGATGACTTGAAAGAAAATGAATAGTATTCCTAACTTGTCTGATTACAATTTTAGAATCACCATATACCTTCAGATATTTAACATTCAAGCCTATTGCTTTGTAAAGTCCTTGAATCAAAGCTTCATATTCTGCAGTGTTATTTTTACACTCAAATTCTAGTCTGCATGACAACATAGATTTTTCCCCTTCCGGACTAACTAAAATACATCCTGCTCCTGCACCATCATTGGACTTTGATCCATAAAAGTACAAAGACAAAAATAAATATTTATCTATAGATTTATTTACAAATTGATTGGCAATATTAACACATCTTGAGGTATCAGTACGTGAGAAGTTTTCAACTTGTGAAGTGAAACTATTTACAGGGAAAGGTGATTGTTGGGCATTAAAATTTCCAAACAATGATTCGACTGAATAATTTCCAAGAATTTTATTATTGAAAGCTACAGGTTGGTTTTCTTTTTCAAACTATGTTATTGTATGGGCCATGTGTTTCTCCCGATCAATCTTAATTTGATTTGGTTTCCCTGTGTCTCCGCAGTTGTAGCAGATCAGTTGCCCTCGGCTCCAACCTACACTTCCACCTTGGCCTCCTCGCTTGCTTCCTGAGGGGGATCCTCTTATTATTGTGGGGGTTTTAGGTGACACGGGGTCTGACTGTACCCTATACAAGTTCCCCCGATCTATCATCAGATCATAGGTTCGACAGTTCTGCTCGTCATGCCCTACTGACCAACATAACCGACATCATTGTTGCTTCCGCTTTGGGACGTATGTGCCAAAAAGGGGGCAATGGTTTGTATCATGCAGCCCTACTACGCGGAAATCCTCGCACCATAACGCAGGTCTGCTTGGGCCTAGTCGTACTGGGTTGGATCCTCCTCTCGATCCAGGGCGCCTCGGACTAGGTCCTCCTTTTTGCAGCTATTCTGTCGGTAGCAGGCACAGATCCTTCATATGTCCTTATACTTGACATTGTCTGCACCATAAATCTGCGCTAGCTTCCCTCCCTCGTTCCTTTCGTAGGTCCTGAATCTCCATGTGCATCGCCCCGAGCTGCTCCTAAATTTGTTGTACTCCTACCGAAGTTTCTTCTTTGGGTGTAGCTTCTAATTTCATATCGGCTTCCAAAGCTGTCTTGTGATTCAAAATTATGGTGCCCCATAGGTACGCGCAGGTGAGGTAGCACCATAGCGATGAACCACTCCGTATGTTTTCTGTCGTCATACTTAAATTCTACTTCTCTCATAGCTTTCTTTAGGTGCAGATCAGCTTCCCTTACAGACTCAGTCATTCCTTGCTTGAAATATTTCACGTCTGCTATGATCTGCGAATAGGACTTAGGCTTTCGAAATTGTTGGTTCAGAGCATCCTTAATATCTTGAATAGGGGCGCTTCCGTTTTGAGATAAGTATCGCATATACTAGTCCAAAGCTCTTCCTTCGAAGGCCAGGGATGACTGTGTTCTCTTCAGAGCATCACTTGCCCCATTTTGCATAGTCCATACTGAATCTTCGACAAACCAAAATTGGTCCAAGTCCTCATCTCTCGCACCTTTAAAGGTGGGTAAATTCAAGTGTGCTACCATATCTTCTTCTTTCGTACCCACTCTATTTTTCTTCCAATACTTTTCTTGGCACTTACCCGACCCTGTTCTCAAAATGCTCCCAGTCCCAGCAACAGAACCATTTGTTTGCTCGAGGGGTCCTGACCTAGGTTCAGAGGTTAAGGTTTTCCAACAAACCCCTATACTACTAGCCCTTTCGGTAGTGACCTACTTGTGCAGGTCAAAGTCTCACCCGAAGTAGTATGGGTGGGTGTTGGAACCAAGTTTCCGCACCCTGAGAAAGGATAGGTAAGGCAAGCAGAGCTACGTCCATCTTTATAATGACCAATTCGCCTACTACAGAGCCAGATCTATAGGTCTCCTTTGCATCCACATGCGCAAGGGTAACTATACTACGGTGCTCAATAAATTATATACCTCTAAGACAGTGGCGCAGTATTTCATAAAACATAACAAAATAGATCCAGATGCAGTAAAAAAATAGTATCTCATAGCTTAACACAGAGTACGCATAATGCAATATTTACCATAGATTCACAAAAACAGTACACATAGATTCATTCACTGAACCAACCTTTCTCATTCATCAATTCGCCGATTTATTCTTACAATACCCAACCCGATCTGTGCACATAACAGCAGGGTCCGCACATAGCAGGACTTGGGATCTCCGCGCACACAGCCAGAAAGAGTCCTTTCCCCAACACCCAAATAGATCTACTAATCCACAATTCGTATCAAGATTTTATCATCTTCTTACCATACAATTCAAAATGTTTCTCTATTCATAACAATCTAGCCTAATATTTCCTATGGTCCGCAAATTGTGGTTTGCAGACTCTAGGTCTACCCTTTGACCCATTACAATATTTTTGGGGCTTTGACCCACCCCAAAACCCCTGCGCTAGACTAAATATACTAAAAAATATACAAAATTGGACCAATTTTGCAGCTTGTAGGAGACCCTATTCCAACAGTAGATATGGAGGATATAGCGGGGGTTTCAGAAAAGCTAAGAGTGGAAGAAGTGGGTGATAAGATGGACATGGAAGCCACCCAGAGTATAAAGCCCTCGAATGAAGCCAAATATGTCAAGGAACCTCCTTGGGCAGGTACTGCTCTCTCTTCCCCCTTCTCTACTTGTTTTGATCATCCCCCTTCTCGGGTGGGTAGTGCTGTTTCGAAGCCTGGTCCTTCAAGGATGAGTCATCTGATTAGATCTTCAGAATTCCCTGCTTTTGTTGAGAATGCATCGAACAATGTTATTACTTATATTCCATGTCACCCTATATCATTAGAGCCATTACCACCGATGGCTCCCCCTGAATGCATAGTTTCTGACTCACTTCTGGACATTGTAGGGGGGTTGGGAAATATTTCAGTCTCCTTATCAGGGCTTAAGCCGAGAGGGCGTAAATCGAACCTGTCAAAATCACAGCTTAAAGCCAAGCTTGATATAGTGGATGGAAAGAAAAAATGTATCAAAGGGGTACTTAGAGTAGTGAACGCCCTAGGCCAGGTTATAGAGTGATTGTTCTTTCATTTAACTACAGCGGCTTAGCTAGCAAGCCAAAAAAATAGCTCTACGGGCTCTGTTTTCAGGATATAGTCTGGATGCCATACTCCTACAGGAAACTTTAGGAGCTGAGGTTGAAGTGGTAGGGGTGCTTCATGGATTGTGGCCGAGGTGGATTTTTACGGGGTTGGATTCATGTGGCAGATATGGGGGGTTGGCAGTTGGATATAAATCCAACAATATTAAACTCCTAAATTCCTAGGGGAGAGATCATGTCTTGGCTACTGAAATATACACTTTGGAGTTGTGCACCCCTTTTCTGCTTCTAAATTTTAATGGGCCTTGTTTGGAGAGGGAGAGTTTCTGGAACAATATTTTGAAAGGGTCTTTCATGAAGGATCCCAGTGATCTGAAAATGGAAGTACTTGAAAATGTGTGCAAGGTATCCATTTCCAATTAATTAAATGTGTGCAAAATTCTCCATGTCTTTCAAGTTAAACAAAATGTATTTGGTAATTGTTTATCAGTTTATGTGTGAGGATATGTTATTTAAATTTTTTGTTTAACATATTAAATTAGAAATACATAGCAAAATAACTTCATCATAACATGACTCAGATATTTGGTGAGAAGTTCTCCCCTCCTGGGCTACGTTTGCTGGACCAAGCCTCCCAAATTGGCTTGTCCTCTTGTATTAAAATGCTCCAAAATGCTAATACAAGTTTAAAAGTGCCTCAATAGGCAAATCTGGCTGTAAATACAGAATCAGAAGACATGAAAATTCTAATAATTCCTTTCCATATTCACTAAACAGTGAAGAATTACCATAAACAATGCCTTCTTCAACAAGGCCCTGATGGCTCTTTGAAATCCTCTGAATATTTTCAGGCTGTATAAGTCCTCAAATAGTTCTAAAACCTCTTCCATTAGGTTCATAAGGTCAAAAATAACTGAAAATGGTTTTTGGATCACCTCAAACAGTGAGGTACAACTCCAGATAACTCCATTTCCCCAATGGCCTTAGTGGCTCTTCAAGCTTCCTTGAAGAAAAAATCACTGTAGAACACCTATACTACCTCTGCAACCTATCCCAATGGCTCTGGAATGCTTAAAATAGTCAAAATTGGTTTTTCGTTCACCTCAAATGGTTAAGTGTAGCCCAAAACAGTGCCAACTCCCTCTTGTCCCTGATGGCTCTCCAAGCTTCCCTAAAGAAAAATGGGCTGAAGATCAACTCTAATGGCTCTACAACCTCTCTCAATGGCTCCAAAATTATGAAGAAAGCCAAAATTAACCAAAATTTCATCCAATTTGGTCCAATAATGGAGAAGTTACAGCCAAAACAGTATTTTTCCTAGTGTCCCCTTGAAAACCTCCACTAAATGTGGAGAAATTGGAGTTAGTGATCCAAAAATGGCTGAATTTCCAAAAATAGTGGGAAGGAACCACAACTGGAATAACTTCTTGGAGTGATATTAAATGTTGGAGCAGTGGCCACATGCCATAACCCGCCTAAACCGCAAGCATTAAATGTTTTTTAAACAAACCATAGCATAAAATTTAATGAGACGTGGCCACATGGGAGGGCTTCCCAACCACCACCGTGACCGCTGGAGATGGTGACTCGTGGTTCCGGGACCTAGGTCATATGCCATCAGGGCTAGCCCTTAACCTTTTTCACCCAACATAAATTTAAAACTTAAATGAAACTGCCACCATTGATATGTTAAGTCCTTTGGAATAGGTAGATTGGTAAGGCATTGTGTTAGTCGGCGGGAGGTCCGGGGTTCAAACCCGCAGACTCACAAAGCTTTGACATAGCCAATTTCTCCATGACCTGGGGGCCACGTGGTGGCCCCTCATTGGTCCGAAAAACGGAAAGTCAACCAAACGTCAAATATAATGCTGCCACTTGTCGAAATGGGATTGGCCCAAATGGAATATTCCAGGGAATATTCCAAGAATATTCCTTGAAATATTCTTTTTTTAATAATTCCAAAGTCAAAGTCAACTCTGGTCAAACTCAATGTTTTTGTAGTTTACTTCAAACTTCAAACTTGCATAACCTTTACATACGATGTCGAATTTGAGTGTTGTTCACGGCGCCATGATCGTATCGATGAGGCCTATTTGGTCGTTCAGGTTGCAAGTGATTTTGAACACTTTCAATTTTGAGCTTTTCTCATAGCTCAAACTTGAGCTCCTGATCACACCTCCCAAATGAGAAGCTTTTGGACCCCAAAAGCTTCCTTAAATGATGAAACTGAACTGTACAGTAAATGAGAGAATAACAACATCCTCTTCTCTTCAGCCTCCAAAAATTTTCTGACTTGCCAATTGTCCTCATGGTGAATTTTTGCTGAATGAGCCATGTACTTGTGCCGAATCCCGACCAAGTTTTCTCGCCATACCAATCTGCCATTCTGAAACCAACAATGACCGTTGCTGAAATTTGTGCCCTCTTTGCTTGCATGCCTTTCCATGTCATGGAATCTTGCACCACTTTGCACTGACACTTCGTTCTCTGCACCAATCGACACCAAAGGCACCTTGTGTAACATACGACATCAACAACAAGTTGACCTAAAATGTGCTATATAATTGACACACAAAATATGTAACAAGTGTGCACACAATCGACACAAGTCGATAAACAACAAGATACATCTTTACAAACATGTGTATGTATCATGTACAATGAATTTATATACAGTTCACTAATTACACATACAACCTCTATGTACATGTGCAACTTCAACTCTTCTTTTCAAATGCCAACAAGTACATCATCCCAAAAACATGTGGGTGACTAAGAGCTGAACTAAAAGACATTGCTGCAATATAAGTGAGTATCATACTCATCTTTTACACCTCCATGGCGAAACTTTGCAACAACAAAGAAATTCCTTCAACTGAAACTGCTTTTACATGCAATCTTGCATCAAACTTTCCAACTAAAATACATGCATACCAATTTGAAATTTGCATGTACAAAATGATTATGAATTACTGCATTAAGAAGTTAATCCACTTCCTACCAAGCCAACTCCATGGTGTCTTTTGTGGCATCAACATTTCTTCATGTGAATCTTCCATTTCCACATCGATAATGGAATCCATAGATCCACTTGCGCCAATATTTTTGTCCTCTAGCTGCATGTGCTTTGGACGACTTGTTGGATGCAAATTCCAACAATGAGAGACATCATGTCCCTTCTTTTGAAAAAATGTGCAACTCTTAAGCACTTTCTGAGAAAGTTTTCTTTGCCTCTTCTTCTTCCTGTGTGCTTTCTTTTTCAACCAACATCTTGAAGCAACATGGTTAAATCCACCACAAAATGTGCAACAAAAATTTCTTTCAATTGAACAAGAAAAATTATCATTCTTTGCTCAAACATAATCAAATTGATTATGTGAATAATTATACCTCTTTTGCTGCATGGAATGTCCATCCTTTTTGTCTTCGAAAGACGATGAACTAGTAGAGGAAACAACTTTATTTTTCAAACTTACATCACAGTTCTTGTCTTGAAAATTGTTTGAACTTGAATGCTCACCATAAGCGGCATGTTTACCCTCTACTTGCTGCAATGAAGGCTTAAAACAATGGAAATCATCCTTAAAATAATTTTGACATATATGCATTTTATAAATTGGAATAAAGGTTCTCTTTATTTGCATTACATGCATTCAAGGATTTGGAGTCTTCGCCATTAGACTGCACATAACCAAGACCAACATTCTTGGGTCGCTCCACAAGTGAAATAGGGTCAACCATGCCTTGTGCATGCTTGCCCAAACCTTTGCCTTCATGATATCCCATCTTAAACATTAATTTGGACCCTATACCCCTTGTATGTTTTTCAAAAGAACCAACACACTTTTCAATGGAGGAAATTGAAGATAAGTTGGAATGGTTTACCTCTTCCTCACGCTTGTTCTTGGACAAAGCTTCTTGAGCTTGAAGGAGTTGTTTCTCCATGTCATGCAATATTTGGAGAATTGTTTCCTTCTCTTCCTTCATGGCTAACAATTGTGCATGAAGCTTAACACTTTCTCTTTGATCCTCAATTAGAATCTGCACCATGTCCTTCACCTTAATGAACTCATTCTTCATGTCATCATTGTAGAATATCGTGAAGGAGGAAAATTCACTTGTAGAGGAAGTTGACATTGTGTAAATGGTCAAATTAACAAAGGAACTTCCAAAGAAAAGTTCTCAAAGCTTTCAAACAAATGACAAGCTTTTAACCAAATGTCTTTACAGAAAAGTTCTCAAAGCTTTCAAACAAATGAAAAGCTTTTAACCAAATGTCTTTACAGCCATACTCTTATTCAAACAACCATAAAACACAAACTCCAATAGCTTGTAGCAAAAATTAATCAAGTGGGTTTGTTTTCCAAAGATAATCTTGAAGTACTTTGGGGTAAGGAAATAGCCTACAACTCTTTTCTCCTTTCCAAGACTTAGCTATCAACAGCTATCTTTTCAACTCATGCAAACTCATACAATCAACCATTTTGCAACCAATAAACAGTCAATATTTTACACTGTTTTAACACCTTTTGCACAAAAAAAATTCTCAACCTGAGCTCAACCTATGCTTAGCCTGGCTCTGATACCATCTAATTTGAAAATTAAATTACTTGAAAATGTGTGCAAGGTATCCATTTCCAATTAATTAAATGTGTGCAAAATTCTCCATGTCTTTCAAGTTAAACAAAATGTATTTGGTAACTGTTTATCAGTTTATGTGTGAGGATATGTTATTTAAGTTTGTTGTTTAACATATTAAATCAGAAATACACAGAAAAATAACTTCAACATAACATGACTCAGATATTTGGTGAGCAGTTCACCTCTCCTGGGCTATGTCTGCTGGACCAAGCCTCCCAAATTGGCTTGTCCTCTCGTATTAAAATGCTCCAAAATGATAATACAAGTTTAAAAGTGCCTCAATAGGAAAATCTAACTGTAAATAAAGAATCATAAGACATTAAAATGCTAATAATGCCTTTCCATATTCACTAAACAGTGAAGAATTACCATAAACAATGCCTTCTTCAACAAGGCCCTGATGGCTCTTTGAACTTCTCTGAAGATTTTCGGGCTGTATAAGTCCTCAAAAAGTTCTGAAACCTCTTCCATTAGGTTCATAAGGTCAAAAATAGCTGAAAATAATTTTTGGATCACCTCAAACAGTGAGGTACAACTCCAGATAACTCCATTTCCCTAATGCCCCTGGTGGCTCTCCAAGCTTCCCTGAAGCTAAAATGGATTTATAACACCTCTACTACCTTTGGAACCTATCCCAATGGCTCTACAATGCTTAAAATAGTCAAAATTGGTTTTTGGTTCACCTCAAATGGTTAAGCATAGCCCAAAACAGCTCTGACTCCCTCTTGGCCCTGATGGCTCTCCAAGCTTCCCTGAAGTAAAAGGGGTTGAAGGTCAACTCTAATGGCTTTGAAACCTATCTCAATGGCTCCAGAATGCTGAAGAAAGCCAAAATTGACCAAAATTTCATCCAATTTGGTCCAATAATGGAGAAGTTATGGGCAAAACAGTATTTTTCTGAGTGTCCCCTTGAAAACCTCCACTAAATGTGGAGAAACTGGAGTTAGTGCTCCAAAAATGGAAAATTTTCTGAAAATAGTGGGAAGGCACCAAAAATAGTGGAATTTCTTGGAGTGATATTAAATGTTGGAGCGGTGTCCACATGCCATTACTCGCCTAAACCGCAAGCATTAAATGTTTTTTAAACAAACCATAGCATAAAAATTAATGAAACGTGGCCACATAGGAGGGCTTCCCAACTGCCACCGTGACCGCCGGAGATGGTGACTCGTGGTTCTGAGACCTGGGTCATATTCCATCAGGGCTATCCCTTAACCTTTTCCACCCAACATAAATTCAAAACTTAAATGAAACTGTCGCCATTGATATGTTAAGTCCTTTGGAATAGGCAGATTGGTAAGGCATTGTGTTAGCCGGCGGGAGGTCTGGGGTTCAAACCTGCAAAATCACAAAAATTTTACATAGCCGATTTCTCCACGACCTGGGGGCCACGTGGCAACCCCTCATTGGTCCGGAAAATGAAAAGTCAACCCAATGTCAAATACAATGCTGCCACTTGTCGAAATGGGATTTGCTCGAATGGAATATTCCAGGGAATATTTCGAGAAATATTCTCAGGAATATTCCTTGGAATATTAATTTTTTAATAATTCCAAAGTCAAATTCAACTCTGGTCAAACTTAGTTTGTTTTTTTTTCAGTTTACTGAAATCTTCAAACTTGCATAACTTTCACATACGATGTCGGATTTGAGTGTCGTTCATGGTGCCAGGATCATATTGATGAGGCCTATCCGATCATTCAGGTTGTAAGTGATTTTGAACACTTTCAATTTTGAGATTTTTCCATAGCTCGGACTTGAGCTCCTGATCACCCAACTTAATAATTGGAGGAGACTTAAATTTATCTTTGGGACAAGCTGAAGCTTGGGGGCCAAATGCAAGGGCTGACCCCTTGTCTGATTTTTTCAAGCTAAAACTCATAGAGGGGCAGTTGGTAGACATCAACTTGGTAAACCTTCGACCTACTTGGCGGAACAGAAGGATCGGTGATGCAAGATTGGCCAAGTGTTTAGACAAATTCCTTCTAAGAGAGGAACTGGTGGAGAGGTATCAAGCATTTTGTCAGTGGATAGGAGAGGGGGGGGCCTCTAATCATCACCCTATCCTTCTAGAAACTAGGGGATCCTTTCAAGTTCAATTCGGGGTGGCTAAAAGAGGACTTGTACAGGGAGTTTTTTAATGCTACTTGGAGACATTGGTGGGATTATGAGCCGCAGTCTAAAGCAGGCCACTTCTAGGAAAAACTTAAATATATGAAGAAGGCAAATATTGGTTGGGCCAACTTAAGAAGAGAAGAGCAAGAGGAAAAACTGAAGAGGATAGGAGCAGATTTGGAAAAATTGGAAAGTCCGGAGATGGATAACTATGAATCAGGCTAGAAGAGGGATGAAATCCTTGTGCTGGAAAAGGAAAGAAGGAAGATCCTTTTGGAAAGAGAAGAACAGTGGAGATTGAAAATTCGGGCAATTTGGCTAGAGGCAGGAGACGAAAACTCAAAGTTATTTCACAACTATGCAAAAGGGAGGAGGAACGCTAACACTATTTGGGGGATGAGGAGGAATGACAAAGAGGTGGAAAAATCCTTCTTGGAGCTGGCACACATGAGCAAGGAGCACTTTAGCAGACTCTTGAAGGCCCCATCATAAGTGACCATAGTTGAGGTAGTAAGGGTGGCCCAACTCTTTCAGGGTTATGTGGACACAGAGGATAATCTGGTATTGACAAGGCAAGTGACCAGGGAATAAGTGGAAGGGACACTGAAGACAATGTAGAAGGAGAAAATTCTGGCCTCGGACAGATGGACCATAGATTTTTTCCATCACTTTTTCAAAGAACTGGGGAGTTAACTTACGACAGTGGTGGAGAAATCTCGTCGGAATGGTGCCATTATGGAACCTCTGAATTCCACTTTCATCGCTCTTATTCCAAAGAAAGATGAGCCGAGATCATTTGATGATTTCAGGCCAATATCCCTTTGTAATAATGTGTATAAGATCATATCTAAAGTGATTGTTGTTCGCCTTAAGCCGGTCCTCTCAAAGAATGTATCCAAGGAGCAATTCGGGTTTTTAGAAGGGAGGAAGATTCACGAAGCCATTGGGGTGGCCCAAGAAACCCTTCATAACATCAAGAAAGACAAAAGGAAGGACATGATTATAAAGATCGATCTAGCCAAAGCCTATGATAAGATCAGCTGGATGTACATGAGACTACTTCTAACTCATCTTGGGTTTGATATATGCTTCATCAATTGGGTAATGAGTTGTATTACAAATGTCAGTTTTTTTGTTCTCATTAATGGGATCACATCGCCGTTTTTCAAGAGTCAAAGGGGACTAAGACAGGGATGCCCATTATCACCTCTTCTTTTCCTCTTAGCAGTAGAAGGTTTGAGCCAACTGATTGTGGATGCAAAGAGGAGGAGAGTGTTCAAAATAATTGAGGTGGCCATCAATCTTTAGATTAAACACCTCTTGTTCATTGATGATATCCTTGTGTTCAACAGTGTAAGTCGAAGTGAGTCCCAAATTCTTAAACAGATTCTTGATATTTTTTTGAAAGCAACTGGGATGAGCATAAAATATGAAAAATATATTATTATCATTGAAGGTATCTCGGGAGAAGAAGCCAAAAATATTGCTGAGGAACTTCCTTTTCAGGTCAAACCCCTCGAAGGAAATCTGAAATACTTGGGGTTCTTTATTAAGCCTAACAATTACAAAACGGTGGAATGGATTTGACTGATATATAAAAGTGGAAAGCGCATCCCTCATTGGAGTTTCCATTGGCTATCGAAAGCTGGCAGATTGGTTTTGATCAAATCAGTGTTGATGGTTATTCCAGTGTATTGGGCCATGCTGGCTTGGGTTCCCCGGAATATTTTATCAAGGGTGAAAAAACTGTGCAGCAAATTCTTGTGGGTAGGATCAAAGGAGGAAAAGGTCTTTCCGTGGGTGGCTTGGGACAAAATAACTAGGCCAAAATATTGGGGTCGTTGGGGTATCAAAGATCTTCCATATTTTGTGACCTCTTTGGTAGCCAAAATGGGATGGAGGATTCTATATAAAGACTCTCTTTGGTCGCAGGTTATGAAGAGGAAATATATAGGCCCTATGGAGATTTTGGATTGGCTGCGTATGGCAGGGAAAAAACCATACAAATCTTCAGTGGTGTGGAAGGCGATCCTTGGATCTATTCACATAATAGATGAGGGGCTAGTCTGGCAGGTGGGGAATGGGTAGCAGGTGAGGATCGGGATTGACCCTTGGGTAGGTAGTAAGGACCTGTTTTTACTACCTCTAGATCTAAGGGATATTCTTAAGGAAAAGGGGATCCAGTTCCTAAATCAAATAGTTAAGGAAGAAGCCTCTTCGTGCTAGGCATAAGGATGGAAGAATGGAGAGAACCTGAATCTCGATCCAGAATGGCATGAAGTTTGGCAAAATTATATTGGGGAACTGGAATGTACGCATGTTCGGATTCGGGATAGGGAGGATGATTTAAGATGGGCCCCTAGCCCTACAGGGAAGTACACACCAAAATTTGGATATGATTTCCAGATGGCCAAAAGAGGCTAGGAAGCACTTGCATGGTGGGGGAAAAAGCTTTGGGAGCTTAAATGTCCAGAAAAAAGCCGGGTTTTCTTTTCGTGCATGCTTAATAATAAAGTCCCTACATGGGATAATTTGATGAAATGGAATATAGCTAGGTCAGGCCGCTGTCCTCTATGCAAAATTGAATCGGAATCGGTCTATCATCTATTTATGGGCTATCGTTTTAGTCAGGCTACGTGGGGGAGGCGATGGCCATAGTGGGGAAACAACAATGGTGAGAGGGGAGAACGATTGGGGAAGCCTGGGAGAAATGGTGGCAGGAAAGCTTTGGGGATAATTGGAAAGCTTTGGCCTTGATTATTTCCTGAGGCATCTAGTTGGCGAGGAATCAAACCATTTTTAAGGAAATAGAAACCATTTTTCCATTCATCGAGACAGAAAGCATGGCTATTCTTGCAAACATGCCTGTTCCCAAACCAAACCCCCATGGAAGGATGGTTGCTCTAGAAGTCATCATTGAAAACATGTCGTGGGCATACTTCAACAAAGCCTCGAGTAGGGAGGATAGGTGCGGGGCAGGTATTGTGATCCATCTTAGCGCAAACAGTATCAAAGAGGCCTCGGTGGGCTTGGGGGCAAGAACAAATAATTTTGCAGAAATCAAGGCACATCATCTGCTTATGTGTTGGATTGTTTGGCTGGGAATTAGCTCTATTCATATTTTCGGGGATTCTTTAAATATTGTAAAATGGTTTAAGAAGGAGTTCATCTGCCAAAGTTAACTTTTACTGCCCATCCTTGAAGAGATTTGGTTACTTAAAAATAGATTTACTTATATTTTTGTTTCTCACATTTACAAGGAAAGGAACGTTGCAGCAGACCTCCTTTCTAAAGAGGGCCTACAACAAGTTCTGGGTTGCTGGAAAATAAGAGATTCTGATGACGAGGGACTGGAGGAGTTGGTCCGAGCTCCCTTTATCTGATTGGTGGAGTGGCTTTCTCAGAAAAGCAACATCTATTTCTACTCTTATGTTTCTGCGTTTTGTTTCGATATGTATTTTATTTTATGTTGTTACAATGAAACTATGTTCTAAACTCTGGGTAGACTCGATTGTTCTATGGGCTAGATGCGGAGTCTCTTTGAGCTTGTCCTCCTAAGAGGGATCTTGGATTCTTCTGGCTGGCGGTTTTTTGTATTAGTCTCTTCCCTAGGGTGTTTTCTTCTTCAGAGGAGCCTCGGAGATAGGAAAGGACTGGAAAAGACCGATAGCTCTATATGAGCAAGTATGAAGCAGAGAGGTTTCTTTCTGCGAATTTTGTGATTCTTAGGCTGTATTCAGATCAGCTGTATGGATCTGCTCTTTGCACTCTTTAGAGAGACTAATCAGATAGAATGCTTTAAGCATGCACTATGTAAAATTTTTATAACTAATAGAAAGTTTCGATTTTTCTTCTGGAAAAAAAATTATAAACTAACACAACCATATAAATTAAATGGTTGGTAAACACCTATAAGCATGAAAATACTTACCCCCACTTTACCATGAGATTGTTAATCTATAAATAGACTTTGTTACAATACCATAGGCCAATATCACATGCTCAAAAAACCATAACTAACGTCATATAATGCTTGTTCATATGAGATTTTTCTAACTAATCAATTTAATTAAAAGAGCAAAAAGGTATTTGTGTATACTACAATGAATATTTAGAATATTCTATATACATTGAATCTCAACCATCTGGATGCCCAATAATTATTGATAATTAAATTAAAATTTTAAAAGCCAAACCATATTCCAAATAAACAAGCATATGATAGCAAACATGCCATTATTTATACTATATTATTATTTAAAAATAATATAATGTATATTTTTCGAATTCAATGATATTACACTAATCTTTCATTGATTTTTTTAATAAATAATTTCTATATTAAAATTAGAAAGTAATAATAAAATAAATCAATTTATAAGTATTTGATAATGAAATTTACATGACCTTACTTCATGTTACAACATTTTATTATTATAAAAATTATATATATATATATATATATATATATATATATATATATATATATATATATATATATATATATATATATATATATATATATATATATATATATATATATATATATATATATATATATGAATTTGCAAACTAAGTCATCTCATACTTAGTTGACATGAGATAATTTTGACCACTACTATGGTAACTTTTAGGTGAATTTGGCAACACCCAACAAGATGTTTTGGGTAAGAAATTAGAGATTTGTAAAACTATTTACTTTACATTTTTACAAACTTACTAGATGAAAAAACTTACAAATTTAATATTAATATAAAATTTAATAAAAAATAAAAATATTTTTAAGTAAGAAAGCATTAATAAAATAATGAAGTGAAAATTGTTAACTTATAAAATTAAACTGAAATTAACAACTTTTAAAAATTAAATTAGTCAAATTTAAATTTCTAAATTTTTAAATTTTGTTTTCTATATATGTAAAATATAGCATAATTTTTTTTTTATAAATTGAAATTAACAATTTTTAAAAAATAAATTAATAAATCAAATTTAAAAATTCTATTTTCTATATATAAATAAAATATAACATATTTAAAAAAAAAAATTAATCAAATTTAAAAATTATATTTTCTATATATGTAAAATATAGCATAAATTATTTAGTGTATAGGGCGTGATAATTTATAAAAATTATAAGTTTAAGTTTTTATTATTAATTTTTTAATAAAGTTGAAAGAATTTAGGTCTAGTATTATGGTAGATGTTTTTATGTGGGTTCAAGTTTCCATAGACATGACATGTTGTATAGTGGTTTTTGTGGCATTTATGAAATGGACACTGGTTTTTGTGGCATTTATGAAATAGTTTTGCCTATTAGGTTTTGCACTCATTACACACTAGTTGATTTCCTAGTTGGTTTCTTTGACGAGGCATCACAAGTGGCACATGTGGATGTGGTGTGGTTTTAAGGAATTAATCCACATCATAAATTTCCATTACATTGACATGGAGGATTGGGCACTAACACTAAGGCAAAGCTCATGGCCACATGGGGCTTATTGCTCTTTGCTTGTAGACATGTCCTGGAATGGCGATTCCAAAATAGTTATTGAAGGGGTCTCTCAAAACTATAACTTCTTGGAAAATTGGATTGAGAGGATTGTGGCTATCCATTTCATGCATGCATACATGGATTTTAATTAAGAGGTTGATAGACTATCAAAGGAAGGTATATGAGAGTTTCTAGGTATTATATTTTATAGGTTCAGATTGGATGATGAGATGATGGAAGAGGGGAAGATTTCCTTCTGTTCATTTCCCTGGTTGATTCATAGACTTATATTTCCCTGATACTCTTTTTTTGGTTTATATTTTTATAGTTTTATTATTCTGGAGTCTACTTTTCTGTCATTTTGTTCAGATCATTGTTTAGTTATTTTTGACATACTGGTAATATTTATGAGAATGTAGTTGCACTTCCTTTGCTTCTTATGCTTAGTTTTGCTTCTAATGCTTACTTTAGCATCATAATATCTAAAATATATTGCACAATGTTGCAACTAATTCTGATATATGTACCCATATTTTCTTTATAATAAAATTATCCAAAATTCTTTTCTTCGGGAAAAAAATAATTAGTTGTTTTACTCCATGAAATAATGTCTTCACTGATTCCACATCATTTCTATTAAAAAAATAAATTATTTTCAATAAAACTTTAAAATTTATAAAATACCATTTTATGTAAGTAATTTTTTATAAAATTGAATATAACATATCAAATAGTATTACATTGTAATATTACACGTTCTTTTGGGATGGCTTTGCTCCATCTCCACCATGGCGAAACTCTCAGGTCTCAGTATTATACTTCATAATAATAATTACACCTCCTTTTCGGACAGATCCGTGCCGTTTCTACCACGGCGAAACTTCAGGGTCAGGGTCTTATATTTAATAATAATAATAATTACTCTTATTCCTCTGCCTTAACTTTCGGTACAATTTATGGACTTCAATTTAATATAAATAATAATTATATTTTCCTAGTCACCTCAATATAATTACGCCTCATATTCACCTCTCGCTCTCTAAATAATTACATCTTGCATCTTGACTGAATTATGCTTCGCTGATTGACGAGCCGGCAAAAAATTACACCTTCCACCATCTTCGCTAACCTACTCTCATACTTGTTGGTGGAAATTTTGTTAGAGATTAATTTAGTTAACAAATCTGTTTCTATTAAGAATCAGTTCCTGAAATCGGTTAAGAATTAGTTTAAAGTTTAAATATTTCTAAATGTATATATATATTTCTTCCCTTAATGAAAATCATAGCTTCCGTGTTCTGTTGTGTCCTCCTTCTCTCCTTTCTTAAATCTGTCATGGTATCGAAGCCCTGGTGGTTTGAAGTTGCCTGCTCCATCCTTGTTGTTTGAAGCTGCCTGCTTCATTGCATGAGCTGATTGTTGGTTGTAGCTGCTTGCTAAAGAATTCTACTAAGGAGTGAAGCAGTTCTGTTCTTCATTTTCTGAAGAACGCTTCCAAGGATTGAAGCAGTTGAGTTTGTCATTTTTTGAAGAACTTGCCATTTCGCAGAAAATTGTCTAAAGCCGTCAGAGTGAAGCAGTTCTTCCCTACCCGTGTGAAGAGGACGGTAGTTGTTCTACTGCTATAGTGAAAGAGCCGCCAAAAACGTCTGCTGTTGTCCGTTCGAAAAAAGGAGTCTTGCCTCACAATTTCTGAGATTTGGTATGTGCAGATTTGGAAGTATATATATATATATATATATATATATATATATCATCTCAACTTTTGATTTTAAAGAAAAAGATCCAGATTTCTCTCGATAAAGTGTTTGGTTTTCTGCATTCTTCAAAGAATATTTCTTTGTAATAATTCTGCCAGAAACAAGTTATGATATAATATCATTGTAGAGGCTCTTGCTGTAAAAGGTAAAAGACTTATTTTTCTCTTCTGTAAAGGGGAAAAAAGAGTGCAAGTTATTTAAAAGGTGTTGTTTTAAATTTGATTTCTGCTCGAAAAGAGAGTGTAGAAAAGTTATTGTTTTAAATTTTTTCTGCTGGAAAAGGGAGTGCAGAAAAGGTGTGGATTTAAATCTGTAAATTTCTTGTTGCTTCAAGCATGGGTTCGACAAGTCAGTTTTCCATTCCTATGCCATTATTTAGTGGAAAGAACTATGCTTTTTGGAGTCTTGAAATGCAAGCATGCTTACAAGGTTTAGGGTGTTGGGAATCAGTAGAGTTGGGGTTCACAGAACATGACGCAAATACAATTGCTGGTATGAATGCTACCCAAAGAAAAAAATTTGATGAAATCAAACAGAAATAAGGTAGAGCAAAGTCATGCATTTTAAATTCCTTAGATAACTCTATTTTTCCTAAAATCACTACTGCTAAAACTGCTAAATCAATTTGGGATATACTTAAGGTTGCTTATCAAGGAAATGATAAAGTAAAAAAGGTAAGATTACAAACTCTCAAAACACAATTTGAAACACTTAAAATGACTAAATCAGAAACCATTGATCAGTGTATGACTAAAGTTATGGGTGTTGTTAATCAGCTTCGGATAAATGGTGAAGAAATAGAAGACCAAAGAATTGTTAAAAAACGTCTTAGATGTTTGCCTAAAAAATTTGACATGATTGTTAGTGTTTTTGAATAGAGAGAATTAAAAAAATTATCTGTGGAAGAATTAACTGGTTCTTTGTTGGCTCATGAAGCAAGAATTAATTTAGATGATAGTAATTTAGAGCATGCTTTCAAATCTAAAGCTTCTATGGATAGAGGTAGAGACGGAGTTTTTCGTGGCAGGAGAAGAAAAGGTAGAGGACAATCTCAGTCTGATGATAGATCACAGGTAACTCAAGCACATTCAGAGCAGTCTCAAAATGATCATGGTCGTAGATGGATAGATAAATAAAAAATTCAATGTCACTACTGCAAAAAATATGGCCATTATAAGTCTGAATGTCGAAAATTACAGTATGTTTTAAGTAAAAACAAAGCCAATGTAACAAACATTGAATGTGAAACATCAGATGCTTTATTTTTGGCATGCCATGTAACTGTGCAAGTACCTAATAAAGATGTTTGGTTGGTAGACAGTGAATGTAGTAATCATATGACTGGTCATAGTGATTTGTTTTCACATCTTGATACATATTTCAGTTCATCTATTGGTTTGGGTTATGATTTCCAAGTTAAAGCTTCAAGAAAGGGTGTTGTGCCTCTCTTAACTAAAAAAAATGTTGTGAAGAATATTTATGATGTTTATTATGTACCCAATTTCAAGCATAATTTGTTGAGTTTTGGTCAGTTAGATGCACATGGTTATGATGTTAGCTTTCACAACACTACTTGCACGATTTTTGATAAACATAAGTCTCTTGTTGCAAAGATTCCAATGATAAAGAATAGGTTGTATCAATTACAGTTGAAAAGTGAGAAGTTGTATGCACATAATGTTTCAATGCCAACTGACTCTGATCTGTGGCATTTGTGATATGGTCATTTACCTATCCAAAGTATGAGTTTGTTGCAAAGACAGTCTATGGTGAAAGGTTTTCCTTCTTTGTCTGATCATATCTCTTGATGTACAAGTTGTATAACGGGTAAACATAAGAGAGATAGTTTTGCTTCAGCGTCTAATAGAGCAAAAGAACAACTAGAGTTAGTGCATACAGATTTGTGCGGTCCAATGCAAGAAAAATCAGTTGCTGGCAGTCTCTATTTTCTTACTTTCATTGATGATTTTAGCAGGAAAATTTGGGTGTATTTCATCAAATATAAATCAGAAACCTTTTCGAAGTTTAAGGAGTTCAAAGCCGAGGCTGAAAAATAGAGTAGCAAGTTTATTAAAGTTCTGAGGTCTAATAAAGGAGGTGAGTATGAATCTAACGAATTCATTGATTTTTGCAAAAAACATGGTATTAAAAAATAAACGACAACCAGTTATACTCCGCAGCAGAATGGAGTTGCGAAAAGAAAGAATCAAACAATTATGAATATGGCTCGAAGTTTGTTCAAAACACGAAATTTGTATAAATATTTATGGGCTGAATCAGTTGCATGTTCGGTATATATTTTGAATAGATCGCCAACTTCCAGTGTTCAAAATTTTGTACCTGAAGAAGCATGGAGTGGACAAAAGGTAATTGTTTCACACTTTCGCGTATTTGGTTGTATTTCTTTCGCTCATGTTCCAAAAAAATTGAGAAAAAAACTTGATGATAGCAGCGAAAAGTATATTTTTATAGGATATAGTGATCAATCTAATGCATACAGATTGTTTAATCCTATAACTTAGAATTTTTTCGTAAGTCGAGATGTGAAATTTCTAGAAGACAAGCCTTGGAATGAAATAGAGAACAATACTTGTCCTGATCCTTTTATTCTGTTAGACGAACATCAAGCACCAGCAACATGCACTCCAAGATTACAGGCTCAAGACAAAACCAGTAGTAGTTCATCAAGTAGTAGCAGTTCATCATCTTTTGATTCTGATTCTGATAATCCTAAAATGAGAAACTTAAGTGATATTTATGCACAAGATGGTGTTGATGATATTTTAAATTTTGCATTTATTTCATTTCAACCTACTTGTTTTGAAGAGGCTATAAAGGACAAAGAATGGGTAGATGCGATGAATAATGAAATTGATGCTATTGAAAGAAATCAAACTTGGGATTTGGTTGATCTACCTGATGATAAAAACTCTATAGGTGTCAAATGGGTTTTTAAAACAAAGTTAAATGAGAGAAGTGAAGTTGATAAGCACAAAGCAAGATTAGTTTCCAAAGGTTTTTCACAACAACCTGGCATAGATTATGGTGAAACATTTTCACCTGTAGCAAGAATTGACACTGTTTGTTTTGTATTAGCTATTGCAGCACAAAACAAGTGGCCGATTTACCAAATGGATGTAAAGTCTGCTTTTTTGAATGGTGTTTTGAATGAAGAAGTGTATGTTGATCAGCCACTTGGTTTCGAAATCAAAATTCAAGAACATAAGGTGTACATGTTGAAGAAAGCATTATATGGCTTGAAGTAAGCTCCAAGAGCTTGGTACAGCCGAATAGACCATTACTTGCTGAATAATGGTTTCAGAAGAAGCGACCATGAGCCCACTTTGTATATCAAGAATTATCATCAAGGTAATATTTTGATACTGTGTCTTTATGTTGATGACATAATTTATACATGTAACACACAGTTAGATGCATTTAAAGCTGCAATGAAAAATGAATTTGAAATGATAGATCTTGGATTAATGAGATACTTCTTAGGTATCGAAGTAAAACAAACACAAGATGGTATGTTTATGAGTCAACAGAAGTATGCTACTGACATTTTGAAAAAGTTTAAGATGGACAGGTGTAAACCGGTGGATACTCCTATTGAAGCTGGTACAAAGTTGAGTAAAGATGATGTGGGTACTATTGTTAATGTAACTTTGTATAAACAACTTGCTGGTAGTATTATGTATCTTACTACTACTAGACCTGATATAACATTTGCAGCTAGTTATATTTCCAGTTGTAGAAATTATATGCACTAAGCCTGCATATGTCCAAGATCCACCTAATCTCACACTATTTAACTTTATGAAAGATACTGAATATATTCCACTTGTTAATCTTTTGTGGAAAATTTAATTGCACACACATGTGAAGCATAAACAAAAATATTCAATTGCACATAACACAGTTTTTAACTAGGAAAGCCTGAAGCTGAAAACCCAAACTATATATTATGTAACATGGAGATCATATGACAATCTCATACAAAAATACAAAGCTTATCACAAGCTCTCAATACAGTACAATTGTCATACACTAATCAGGCCTAATCTTGCAAATCCATGCACCAATCTTTGCCACCTACTAGCCTGCCTCCACTGCGCAATCCCTACTAAAGAATAGCTCTGAATGAAATTTTAATTACTCTTGGATTGACTACGCAATCCTCATTGGCATCTCCACTGTGTGTTTGATGCAATCAATGCATCACTAATAGTCACAACAGATAGTCTATCTTTCCCTTTCACCTATCTCTCCACTGGTCTCCACTGAAACTGCCATGCACTGTAGTTAACTGTTGTATTGTTCAGTTGATTAATGAGTTATTATTTGTGAATTAATTAACTAATTAATTCACTTCACTCTCACTAGTGTATCATTCAGTTAGACTAGATACAACTAGCTCAACTGAGTCTAACTGAGTTAAACTAAATACAACTCCATAACTACTTCTTCCAACTGTGTCATAACTCTGCCACTTGAGTTCTAACTGAGTCCTCCATGCAATAGCTCCAGTAAACCCTCAGGAATAGCGTAATTCCTTCTGTTAGCTGTTGTGCCACATCTGTGCACTGAACTGAAGTGCTCCAAGAGAATAAGTTGATGTTTAGAGTCTGATTATTATTAAGAGCTAATAATAATCGACATGCATCTATTTTTAGATTGATGATCTATAAATAGACTTCACCCAATATTATAAAAATAGAATTTCATCTATTTTTCCAACTTGATCAACCATCCAAAAATAGCATCACACCCAACTCACACAACTTAAGTATGATCAAAATGTCTAAATAGACTTGCACCAAAAAATAGCCTACGGAGCCCACTTAGTGGCGACTCTTTTCACTAAGCTCATCATCTTGTTGAATCTCAACACTCCTCTCAACAAGATAGGGATTTTCCTTCCTTGATCTTACCTTGCTCTATGGTATTCGAATGTGCTCCTGGTGAGCGCCTTCGTCAGAATATCTGCATCCTGATCCTCCGTGGGAATGTACTAAAGCAACATGATCTTCCGCTGCACACAATCTCTGATATGATGATACCGGATATCAATATGTTTAGATCTATCTTGAAACATAGGATTAACCGAGAGTTTAATGCAACTCTGATTATCACAATGAATCACCGTGGGATCTAAATGTGAACCGAACAAACCACCCAGAATATTCCTCATCCAGATAGCCTCACATGCAGCTAAAATTGCTGCCATGTATTATGCTTCCGCTAAACTAAGTGCCACGGATCTTTGTTTCCTGCTGTACCAAGAAACTGTCATAGATCCGATACTGAAAATCCCTCTTGATGTGCTCTTTAAATACGGTGGGCTTCACGCCCAATACGCATCCAGTGAAGCCATGCAACTTCACCTCATCAGATGCAATGTACCACCAAACCATACTCAAATGTGCCCCTAAGATATCTCAGGACATGCTTTCCTGCCTTCCAAAAGAGCTTGGTAGGCTTAACCATCGCTTGTGAAAGCTGGTTCACCGCATAGCATATGTCTGGTCTTGTATTGAATAAATACATGAGCGAACCCACCAACTGTCGATAAACAGTGGCATCCACTACCTCTGCCGATGTAGCATCCTCTTTCTTCCAATTTCCTGGAAGAGGAGTGTCGATAAGCTTGCAGCCTTGCATGTGAAACTTCTCCAGTATCTCCCGGGCATACTTGCCTTGAGACACAAACAGTTCACCTTCCCGCTACCATATTTCCAATCCAAGGAAATAATGAAGGAGGCCCAAATCCTTCATCTCAAATTCCTTTGCAAGATCAGCCTTGCATGAGTGTATCAACTGCTCATCACCTGTTAGTATCAAATCATCAACATAAAGTACAATGATCAAAAGCTTACCCTCAACCACAATCTGGTACAGGTTTGCATCCACCTCACTCTTGGTGAAGCCAAGTCCAGTGAAATCGCTGTCGATCCGAGTGTACGAAGCATGGGGTGTTTGTTTCAACCCGCAAATCGCTCTTTTGAGCCTTCCCACATGTTCATGAGCAGAGATCTCTCAAAATCCTTCAGAGCAACTCAATGTACACCTCTTCCTCCTCAACACACAATGAAGGATAAGCGTGAGGCTTTCTTATTTTTTCCATTACATACATGATGTACATTTATAATACAATTGTGTGACTACTTGGTTTTCACATTAGAGGTCACTTGGACTCCATTGTGACTTTTTCGCATTCCACCTTTTCGCATTCCACCTACCCATGTAGGATTAGGTGTTCCAACATACATATCCAGAAGGGGTATGTGTGAGTCCAAGAAAGAGTTGTAATACAAATCGCAAAGTATGCATGGCAATACCCAGGTGAATCAACTCTACGAAATGTTGTTGGAAAAAAGAGGTGGTTTAAGGATGACCCTGCTCTTGGGCATCTTTTGTTGCGGTTCTGGAACTCTTCCAAAACTGGCAAGAAGCTAAAAGCTTCTGCTAGAGGAATTGTCCCTCATAAAAAAGGGAGACCTTCAACCTAAAAGAAGGGAGTTCTACTACCTGTGATGGTTTTAGGATTACCAGCAACTCTGGAATGCTTGAATAATTTCCTAGAACTCAACCAAAACTGGCAAGAAGCTGAAGGCTTCTACTAGAGGAAGTGTCCCTCATATATGAAAGAGAGACCTTCGACCTAAAAGAAGGGAGGTCTACTACCTGTGATGGTTTTAGGTTATCCACCAACCAGAGATGATGGTTTAAGGTTGTCCACCAACCGAAGGCATGCTCATGGGCATCTGTGTCTCTAGCTACATCTCTGAATCTGGAATGACTAATTTTGGCTCAGGCTCGCTTGAAATGTTGGCTACAACTCTAAACATGGAATGTGAGATTGTGGCTCAGGCTTGCTTGATCTGTCATCGAAGCTTGTACATGACCACCATTTTCCCCCCTGTCAGGGAAAAGGTGAGATGATGGTGAAAACTCAACTGCAAGTTTGTTCAATATCTGTGAACAAGTTCTAACATGTGTCGTAAACATCTTCTTAGCTGTTGATGCCCATTGCCAAGAAGCGATCCATCCAAGATGAATCTTGGTTCTTGCAGGAGGCTTGTGTCTGAAGCATCTGTCTGAAGAATGAGTGTGCCGACCACAGTGCTTGCATGGATGAATATCAAAACAGTGATCTTTCATATGGCCAACTCGATCACAGTGTTGGCATTTCTCAATCTGTTGTGGAAGTGGAACAGGATCTGGAACAGCTGCAGGTGAACTGTCATATATACTTGTCCAACTCTGAAATATGATGGGCTTAGTGTGATCCACGGAATATGAAAGGTTACATCATTGTCATAATGTATGCGATTCGATTGCTTTGTTGTTTGCAAGCTCTTCCCAAGGTCTGATAATGGGCTTGAGAAGTGCAGGCTGAACTGTTGCATCTGCATGTACATCTGCTCTAGTACAAGGAACTGAATAGGAATCAACTTCAACTTTACTGACTTTCTGCTAATGGGAGTCCTTCTCAATGTTCTGAATAGAATCAGGTTCAGAATGGTGACTCTTTTGCTGAAGTTCGTCTTGCTGAAGCTGAGTTTCCAACTACAAAAACTCAATCTTTTCTTGTGCATCTTGTAAACAAGTTTGAATGTTACAAAGAGCATCCTTGCTCATTTTTATCATATCATGAACATTTGAATGAATGATGTTATTCAAGAATTCTAATGCCTTATTGATTTTAGCCATTTTCAACAATTTAGGCTCAAAAAATGAAAGGGTGTCGGCTTCAACAGAGAATGCACCTGTTTACAATGTGATTCAACAAATACAAATGACTTCAAATAGTTCTCAAAGTACAAAATCTGCTCCTCAAATGATGGAGGGCAATCAACAATTTTTCAACTGAGTCAAGTACTAATTGCAACTATGAAGAAGAAATGTCTACTCACAATACAATGTCAATGCAATACAATATTTCTGCAAAATATGTGCAACTGAAAACACTTGTGCAAGAGGCCTTTAAGGCAGTTGAATTTTCCTTCAAATAGTTGTTTTGCAATGATGGCAAACTTGTCTTCACATGTAAAATTCTTCAGAAAATCACCCTTCAAATCAATGCCACAAATCACAATGCAAATCTGCAATTTTCTCTATGTATTTAGTCCATCTGCTCACATGTCATTTCCTCTTTTTCTGTTGTTCATATCCTCTTCTTTCTCTCTCTCTGCTGTGTCTTTTTTTATATATATATTTAAATTTAAATAATTAAATTAAAAAAAAAAATTGGGAAACTTATTAGGGGGAAGGGGAACTATGAGAAATTTAAAAAAAGTGTGGGGAGGGGAATTAAAAGGGAGGGGGAATTTAAAAGGAGTGGGAGAGTGGGGAGTTTAAAAACTACGGGATTTTTTTTTTTTTAATTAATTAGAAATTAATTAAAAAATTGGAATTAATTTAAAATGGGGGTGATTTAAAAGGGGAGGGAAATTTATTGGATGAGGACGGGGGGTATTATATGGGGAGGGATTTAATAAATTTTAAGATTATAAATGGGAGGGGAATTAAAAAAATAAAAAATAAAAACGAAATTAGTAATGATGAGAGGAAGGGCGGTTTGAGTGTATGCAATGAGGAAAGGGGGCGTATTGCAATGGAGGGCGAGGGCAAAGGCGTTGGGAATGGATTTGCAGGGATATTTCACGGGTGTGCGGAGGCGAGAGGTGTGAGAGATGGAGCGATAAGGGGAGAGGGGGTAGGGTGTGGGAAGCTGTGTGAGGAAGAGGGCAAAGGTGTAAGGTGAGCGAGTTGAGTGTGTTGAAGAGGGAGGGCCACGGTGAGGCGTGGGTTGAGAAGGGTAAGAGGGCGGCTATTTTGAGAGTGGAGCGTAGGTTGGCACGTAAGTGTAAGGGACGAGGGTCGATGTGAGGGGGTATGAGTTTGAGCACTGGATAAGGGAGGAGAGGGGTTGGTAGTCGGATAGGAACGTATTGCAGAGGTGATGGGGGCGTGTTTAGGTTGGGCTGTAGAGCGATGGGACGGGTAGGGCGAGCGCTGTAAGGTGGGAGCGACATGAGAAAAGAGGCCGCAGGGAATGAGCGATGGAGACACGGGGATGAGGGCCGTATGGAACTTGGGAAGAGTGAGCAGTCGATAGGGAATCAGGCAGGGATGGAGCATTTGGTGAGGGCACAGGGTGAGTGGAGCGGTGCGGCGTGCGGTAGGTGGAGCGATAAGGTGGCTGTGGTGTAGGATAGTAGGAATGTGGGAAGGGGGCGTGTGGAGAGTGATGGAGGCAGCTACCGTGAGGAAAGGGGTGTTGTCTACACAATGAGAGCAGCGTAGGGAGCGTAGGGATGAGGGTAGAAAGGCCGAGAGGGGAGGGTAGGAGTGGGATTTGCAGTTGTGGCAGCGGGTTGAAGTGGGAGCTGGCGTATTGCAGAGAGGGATTATAACAGTCATGGAGTGTGAGGCGCGTAAAGCAGTTGGAGGGGAGCGTTGTAAGGTGAGGCAAGGAGGCAGAGTTTGTAGGGGGTTTTGGGGGGAGTTGTAAGGCAGAGGGAGGCAAGGCTAAGGCGCAACGTATGTGAGCGATGTGAGGTGGGAGGCCGAGAGAGTTGTGGACTGGTAGGGAGAGGGCCGAGCCCTGTTCAGACTTATATATATATATATATATATATATATATATTTTTAATTTTAAAACAGCAGAGAGCAGTGAAAGATTTTGTAGAATAGCAACAGAATTTTTCTGGAACTTATAGCAATAAAAAAATCTAGCAGTAGAAAATGCAGAGATGATGAAATTTTTCAACAGAAAAACTCAGATTTCTTTTGCAGTAAAAACCATAAATTTCTTCTTCAGAAACCCAATTTAAATAATATTTGGCAGCTCTCCAAATTGCAAAATAAAGGCAGAAATTGCAGGAAAAATAAGCAGTGAGAAAACCTTCAGATGCACAAGGCTGCATTTCTCCAAACCAATTTCTGAATGCTACCAAGGATTTTGAATGCTGCTCTTTCTTCAAAACAAATTTCTGAATGCGGCAAAAATACTGTTGCAAAAACTCTGAGCGCTGCAAAAATGTCAAGAATTTTTGCAGATATGCACATGCCATAAACACAAATGGCTCACTCAATTTGGAGAAGGGCCAGCAATTGCCCGCTCTGATACCATGTTAAACACACACATGGTGTATGAGAAAGATAAACACACACACACAAGAGACTCAACACACAATGAAGGACAATGAAGGATAAGCATGAGGCTTTCTTATTTTTTCCATTATACATGATGTACATTTATAATACAATGGTGTGACTCTTGGTTTCACATTCCAAGGTCACTTGGACTCCATTGTGACTTTTCGCATTCCACACCTACCCATGTAGGATTAGGTGTTCCAACATCCTCAATGATCCCATTAAGGAACGTAGTCTTCACATCCATCTGATGAATGTGCCAACCCATCTGTGTTGAGAGAGAAAGGATGGTCCGTATGGAAGAATACCATGCGACATGTGCAAAGGTTTCTTCATAATCAATCCCCTTGATCTATGAGAAGCCTCGAGCAACAAATCTTACCTTGTACTTCTCGACGCTCCCATCAACAACTTGCTTTACCTTGTAGATCCATCTTGATCCTACAACTGATTTACCCGCCGGCCTTGGAACAATCTCCCAAGCAATGTTTCTGACAATGGATTCATAATCCTCCACCATGGCATCTACCCATGTGGGCTCCTGCACTGCTTCTTCAAAATAAGATGGCTCTGTCACGATACACTTGCTCATAAGAGCCATGGTTTAGTATATCGATCGTGTGATTGTCTTTGTTCTGTACGCAGATGTAAAAAGAGAACTCTACATTCGTGCCTTCATTCACCTTCTACTTCCCTCTCAGCTTCTGTGGTACGCTTTCTACCTTGTCTGATGTTTGGTTCTACATGAGTGGACTCCTCCATTCCATGAATCTCCTCCCGTGGCTGATCCACATCTAGAGGCTCATCTTTGGGAATAAGAAGTTCCTCCTTCACATGCAAGTGTAGCTCCCTCTCAAGCGACAACTTCATGGCTTTCACCTCATTGAATTTTATATCCCGTCGCATAACAATCATTTGACTGTTTGGAAAATACACATGATATTTATGGGGTGTTTCTGTGTACCCCACAAATATCCCAACTTCTGCATTTGGCTCCAACTTCTTCCTGGCATCCTTCGTCACATGAATGTAAACATGTTAGGTCCCTATATTACTAGTATAGTCCCTTATTGTTGTTAGTGTAACCCCCTTATTGTTATTATTGTACCCTTGTAACCCCCATATTGTTATTATTGTGCCCTTAAATTATTATTGTTAGGTCGGCTAGGATTACATTGTGGCCCCACTAGGATTACATTATGGCCCCATGGACTCCTATATATAGAAAGGAGGTTTTGTAAATTGTATCATCCAAGAATTCTTCATTTATGTAATGTATTGGAGGTTGCCCCCTCAAAATGGCTTATTTATAAGGCATTGATATCTCTTTTCTTCTATTTTTGGAGCTGGATACACAACATTTGGTATCATAGCTTTGGATTCTAGGGTTTCGCTGCTCCAAACAGGTCATCGTGGAATTTTCACTATAACTTTGTTTCTACAAAGTTTCAGAAGCTGAAATTTTTAGGGTGTGAAGCCAAAAGCCTAAGGAAGATCTTCCAAAAATTTCAGAGCTTGGTTCGCAAAATTTTTGGAGATATGATCTGTGGAAGTTAGTTCTTTTTTCAGGCTCCTAAACAGGTCATCGTGGAATTTGCGCTATAAATTTTCTTCTACGAAGGTTTAGAATCTGAAATTTTTAGGGTACGAAGATGAAATCCTGAGGAATCTTGTCGAAACATTTCACAGCTTGGTTCGTAACATTTTTGGAGATATGATCTGTGGAAGGTAGTGCTTTTTCAGGCTCCCGAATTTCATCTCAAAGAGATGATCATGGGAAAAGTTCAATAACTCTCTCTCTGAGCATCGAATTGGAGTGCTGTAAAAAGTGGTCACAAGTACACAGAATTTAGTTTCTTGGCTATCAATTTTAGAGGTGAAGGACAAAACAGTGACACGTGGCAAGTCGTACAAGTTCTCTCTACTGAACCAGTCCATAATTAGGTCATTGTGGGAGATTGGACATAACTTTGTCTTGGAGAATCCAAATCAGGTCAGACCTATGGCATTCAAAAGAGAATTCAGAGGGATACCTTAGTGCTAAATTTTATATATTGAAGAGCTGCAATCATAGAGATAATCCAATTTCAATATCGAGCTCCTCAAAAGCAAGAAAAAGGTGTGTATTTTTTTTTTCTGAATTGCATAAGTCTTGTTTGAAGAATCAATTTGAATTGATTCCAAAGGCATATTGTAGAATAGATATCAGTACTAGGTTCTAAAATATGCCCCGTAAAAATAATTCAACACCCATTAAGCCTTCAGAAGGCTCTACTATGACTCATGAAGATGAAGAATTGCAACATGATTTATCTAAATTACAAGAGAAAGTGCACCAAATTTCGCTCTCGCAAAGAGCAACAAAAAATGAAATGGAAGTTTTGAAGAAAGGCATGGAAGCTAAGATGGAAAACATGAAGAAATATCTAAAAGCAGACATGGAAGGTTTGACAAAGTTGATACAAGAAATGTTTCATAGTGGTGAAAAGATAGTAGAAGAAACTCATGATGAGAACAAAATAAATGTTAATCGTGATTTCACAAACTCTAATGTTGGCGGGAAGAACCACCATATTCCAAAAATTGAGATGAGGAAATTTGATGGAAAGGATCTTGTAACATGGATACTACAAATGGAGCAATATTTTGATTTCCATAATGTGCAAAACACACAAAAGGTACGCATTGCAACTTTACATTTAGAACAAAATACATTTATATGGTATCGATGGCTTTGCTCCCGTAAAAAAATTGTCACTTGATCAATTTTTATGGAGGAAATGATAGCACATTATGAGGATACAAAGAGAAACACCTTCTTTAGCCAATGGATAAATCTCAAACAAAAGGGCTTAGTGGGGGAGCACATTGAGGACTTCCAAAAATTGAATATAAGGGTAACTGATATTCCAGAGGAACACAGGATTGATCTCTTCATAAGCACTTTAAAGGATAACATCTAACATGAAGTTTGCGTTTTGGAACCTAATTCATTGGAGAAGGCATTCAAGTTGGCAAGAAAAATTGAATGTAAAATTATGGCGACAAGGAAGCCTACCACTCACTTCTATAAAGAAGGAAGTGTTGCTACGCCTAGATTTCCACAACCTAAAAGGTTGACACCACAAAAATTGGAAGAAAAAAGAGCAAAAGGGCTTTGCTACAGTTGTGATAGCAAATACACTAAAGGTCATAAGTGTGCTGAGAAGAAATTATTTCACATAGATTGTGAAGAGGAAGAAGAAAATGAACAAGAAGAGGATATACACCAGGAACCAACCCTAGAAGAGGAAGAAATGAATCCGACCATATCGTGTAATGCACTGGCAGGAATTACCACTCCTCAAACTCTCAAGATACAAGGACAAATCAAGAAGAAAAAGGTAAGAGTGTTGATTGATTCAGGTAGCACCCATAATTTTATTCATTGTAAGGTAGCCAAGGAATTAAATTGTTTCCTATACCCAGCACCAGAATGTCAAGTGATGGTTGCAAATGGAAGAACTATAAATTGCTCTGGAAAATGCCATAATATCAAGCTAACCATGGGGGAATATGTATTGACTAGTCCAATGCTTTCCATTCCTATGGGAGGTGTTGATGTTGTACTAGGAGTATAATGGTTACAATCTTTGGGGACGATAGCTTTTAATTTTCAAGAACTTTTCTTGAAATTTTTTTCAGAAGGAAAGGAAATCGAATTACGGGGTATTGCGGGGAAGCCAGGAAAGATAATAAGCTCTAATGTCATGAAAAATCTTTTAAATAAAGAACAACGAGGCGTAATTGCACAATTATGCTCACTAGAAGTTCCAACATCAAAATCATCTATTTCTGCAGATCTCCAACAAGTCTTGGACAATCAATCCAAGGTGTTTGAAACTCCCAAAGGACTTCCACCTATTCGTGATCATGATCATGCTATTCATTTGATTCCAGGAAGTGTTCCTCCAAACATGAAGCCTTATAGATATCCTTATGTCCAAAAGAGTGAAATTGAACATATGATTGCAAAAATGTTAGAGGCAGGTATAATTCAACCTAGTCAAAGTTCTTTATCTGCTCCTGTAGTATTGGTACGCAAGAAGGATGGATCATGGCGAATGTGTCCGGATTATAGCGAGCTCAATAAGCTCACCATTAAAGATAAATTTCCCATTCCTGTTATTGATGAATTATTGGATGAATTACATGGAGAAAATTATTTTACCAAGTTGGATCTTCGTTCAGGATATCATCAAATTAGAATGAAGACTGAAGATATTCCAAAAACAGCATTTCGAACTCATGAGGGTCATTATGAATTTTTGGTCATGCCTTTTGGCCTTACCAATGCACCTTCTACATTTCAAGGGTTGATGAATTCCATTTTCAAACCCTTCCTTAGAAAATTTATGCTAGTATTTTTTGATGATATACTAATCTACAACAAGTCTTGGAAGGATCATGTTGAACATGTTGAGAGGGTGCTCAAACTATTGCAGGAGAAAAAATTATATGCAAAAACATCCAAATGTTTCTTTGGAGTACAAGAGGTGGAATATCTGGGTCATATTGTATCTCACGAGGGTGTTAAGGTAGACCCTAACAAAATTAAAGCCATTAAGGAATGGAAAGTCCCCACAACCATAAAGCAGTTGCGAGGATTTCTCAAGTTAACAGGGTATTATCGCAAGTTTGTTAAGAATTATGGGAGAATAGCAGCACCTCTAACAACATTATTGAAGAAAGATGCATTTTCATTGACTCCTGAAGAAACTAAGGCCTTTGAACATCTTAAAGAGGCAATGTGCCTAGCACCGGTCTTAGCTACGCCAGACTTCACAAAAACCTTTATTGTGGAATGTGATGCCTCAGGGAATGGAATTGGTGTAGTTTTAATGCAGGAAGGAAGACCCATTGCTTTTGAAAGTCATCCAATCAAAGGAAAGTATTTACAGAAACCTATTTATGAGAAGGAAATGTTAGCAATACCGCATGCACTAAAGAAATGGAGAACTTACCTAATGGGAAGACACTTCAAGGTAAAAACTGATCATGATAGTCTTAAACACTTTTTGGAACAAAGAATATCTTCAAAAGAGCAGCAAAAATGGGTCACAAAGATGTTGGGTTATGACTTTGAAATAATCTACAAAAAAGGAAAGCTTAATGTTGTTGCAGATGCACTCTCAAGAAAGAATGAAGAGGTGGAAGCATTGCTTTGTGCTATTTCTATTATCCAACCAGATTGGATAACCGAAGCAAGAGATGAATGGAAGAAGGACAAAGATGTATGGACACTCATTCAAAAGTTGCAGCAAGATCCTAGTACATCTGATACATTTAGTTGGAAAAATGATTCCTTATGGTACAAAGATCGCTTATATATTTGTAGGAACTCCCAACTAAAACAAAAGATTCTTTTGGAACTGCACACTTCTCCTTTAGGAGGACACTCAAGATTTTTAAAAACTTACCACAGGGTGAAGAAATATTTTTTTGGGATGGCCTTAAATCTGATATTCAAAAGTTTGTGGCGGAATGTTTGGTTTTCCAGCAGAATAAAGTTGAGACAATTAATACCCCAGGACTTCTACAACCTTTATCCATTCCAATTCAACGTTGGGAGGAGATTTCAATGGATTTTATCATAGGTTTACCTAAGTCCGAAGGAAAGAGTGTCATCATGGTGGTAGTTGATAGAATTACTAAGTATGCAAAATTTTGTGCATTATCTCATCCATTTAAAGCAAGTACAGTTGCTACTACATTTATGGACAGAATTCAAAAGCTACATGGAAGCCCAAGGGTTATTGTGAGCGACAGAGATCCCATTTTTACTGGAAATTTTTGGACGGAGTTATTTTCTTGTTTGGGTACTCAATTAGCTCATAGCTCATCTTATCATCCTCAAACTGATGGTCAAACTGAGATAGTAAATAAATTTTTGGAAGGATATCTTCGTTGTTTTGTATCTGATAAACAAACACAATGGGTCAAGTGGTTACCTCTCGCTGAATGGTGGTATAACACTTCCTTCCATACTGCAGCAAAAATGACCCCATTTATGGCACTTTATGAATATCATCCACCATCCATCACATCATATTTAAGGGAAAATTCGAAGGTTCAAGCAGTGGAAGATCACATCGAGCATCAGCAAGAAGTTCTCCAACTCTTAAAGGATAACCTGAATTTGGCACAAAACCAAATGAAACAACAGGCAGATCAACATCGCAGCAAGAGAATTTTTGATGTAGGAGATTGGGTATTTTTACGGCTACAACCATACAAACAAATGTCCCTCAAGCAAGCTAAGAAGGATAATAAATTATCGCCAAAGTACTATGGTCCTTACAAGGTGTTGCAAAAGATTGGTACTATGGCATACAAATTGGTGCTTCCTGCTTCTTCGCGAGTGCATCCAGTTTTCCATGTTTCATGCTTAAACAAGGTTATAGGTGAAAATCTTCCAGTTCAAACAATATTGCCAGAACTTGATGAGGAAGGAAAAATCATATTGGAACCTGAAGCGGTCACGGAAACAAGAACTCAACAACTACGGAATCGATCAATTTCAGAGTATATCATCAAGTGGAAGAACTTACCCACTGAATATTCTACATGGGAGGATGAGAATTTTATACAGAAGCACCCAGAGCTACTCAAGCGTTGAGGACAACACTTTTTTGACGAAGAGGGGCATGTTAGGTCCCTATATTAATAGTATAGTTCCTTATTGTTGTTAGTGTAACCCCCTTATTGTTATTATTGTACCCTTGTAACCCCCATATTGTTATTATTGTGCCCTTAAATTATTATTGTTAGGTCGGCTAGGATTACATTGTGGCCCCATGGACTCCTATATATAGAAAGGAGGTTTTGTAATTTGTATCATCCAAGAATTGTTCATTTATGTAATGTATTGGAGGTTGCCCCCTTGAAGTGGCTTATTTCTAAGGTGTTGATATCTCTTTTCTTCTATTTTTGGAGCTGGTTACACAACAAAACAGGTGAGCCAAAAATCTTCAAATGAGAAATATCAGGATTCTTACCAATAAAAGCTTCCTTGGGTGTACTCATGCTAAGTACTCTATGAGGACAACAGTTTTGCACATAAACCATAGTGTTTCATGCTTCTGCCCACAAGTGCATTGGTAGGCCCTAGTCATGCAGCATCGCTCGTGTAGCACCCACGATCGTTCTGTTCTTTCTCTCCGTGACCCCATTCTGCTGTGGGTTATGAGGCACTATTAGTTCTCTTCGAATTCCTTCTTTCCTACAGAATTCTTTGAATTTTCTCGAGATGTATTCACCACCATTATCGCTCCTTAGAGCTTTCACTTGCTTCCCTGACTCCTCCACCAATGCCTTGAACTCACAAAACTTTGAGAACGTTTCACTCTTCTTCTGCATGAAGAAGATCCAACATCTACGAGAATAGTCATCACCAAATATCACATAATACCTATGTTTTGTTGTTGAAGTAACCGAGAATGGACCACACACGTCTGTGTGGATTCTCTCCAGGATCACCGAAGCACTATCCTCCTTCTCATGAAAGGTGGTCTTCACAAACTTACCCATTGTACATCCTTTGCATTGATCTGACTGTGCAAGAGTACCCTTGGGAAGTCCAGTAGAAATTTGCTGCAAAATATTCAAAGCGCCATGGTGAAGATGGCCCAATATCCTGTTCCATAACTCCCCCTCATCCCAGCTCACCACTTCTTTTGCTTTGCCCACCATTGCAACGCAGCCATCTACCTCCAGCTTGTAGAGATTCTTAACTCGAACCCCTATCTTCTTGGTTTGACCCGTTGTTTTATGTCAAAGGAAGGATTTTCCCTCACTGAAAACAACATCATAACCTCTGTCTTCCAGCATTGTGACCGAGACCAAGTTCTTCTTCAAACCTGGAACATGCATGACATTCTTCAACAAGCATGGATTACCGAACTCCCTCTCAAAGGTAATGGTCCCAATGACTGTCGCACTGTACCGACCATCGTTGCCCATATCTATATGCATCTGGAGGTCCTTCTCCTCCAAGTCACTAAATAACTCTTTGTCTCCCTTCATATGGAAAGACGCACCACTGTCAAGATACCACTCCAATCCCATGGAGCTTGAAACCAAGCATGCGATAAAAGAAAAATCCAACTCAAATTTCGAGGCTAAGGCCTCTCCATCTACATATCCAACAACCTGCTTATTCTTCTTCTTCTGTGGACAGTTAGTGGTGAAATTTCCATGCTTGTGACAGTGAAAACACTTCACTTTGGACAAGTCCTGCTTCTTGCCTTTCACACCGAATTTAGAAGGATTTTTCTTCCTCTTCCCTTTCCTTTCTTTGGCAGCCAAAACGAAATTCTCTTCATCTTCATTCTTCGATGAAGATCCATCCCTGGTACCCTGCCTTATCTACTCCTACACAATATCCGACCAAAGTCACTCCCATCCCGGCAGTTTCTCTCATCCATTGACAGAGTCTTCGTAGCTATGCCAACTCTACGGAAGCCCAAGGAGAGCCAAGATCACCAAGTCTTCATCATCAACAGTAAACCCCACACTTCCTAGCTCATCCTTGCAGTGGACAAACTTCGTGAGGTATTTTGGAATACTGTCACCTTTCTCCATTTTTATTTTTCTGAGCTTGTCTTTAAGCGCCAACTTCCTCTGGTCACTTCTGCTTTGGAAAAAGTCTATCAAAGCCTTCCAAATTAAGAATGGAGTGGTTTTCCCGTGAAGGCTGGACACAATATGGTCCTTCACACCTTCCAACAGAGTCCTCTTCGTCTTTGCAGTCCTCTTTTTCCATGCATCAAGTAATGCAGCATCGCTAGATCCCGGCTTAGGAACATCACTATCGATGAACTCCTTCAGCCCATTATCCTCCAGCACCGCCTCCATCCTGTCCTTCCAAGCTATATAATTCGAGCTCCCATCAAGGGAATACTCCAATCTCAACCTGTTGAAATACATTTCAATGTATACTCGATTTCTGCACCAAGAATATTCTGTAGCAAATTCGAATTGTCCACCAGCACAAACTCACTTCGCAATTTCAATATTCAATCAACAATGCTCCGATACCATGTAGAAATTATATGCACTAAGCATGCCTATGTCCAAGATCCACCTGATCTCACACTATTTAACTTTATGCAAGATACTGAATCTATTCCACTTTTTAATATTTTGCGGAAAATTTAATTGCACACACATGTGAAGCATAAACAAAAATATTCAATCGCACATAACACAGTTTTTAACCGGGAAAGCCTGAAGCTAAAACCCCCAAATATATATTATGTAACATGGAGATCATATGAAAATCTCATACAAACATACAAATATTATCGCAAGCTCTCAGTACAGTACAATCGCCATACACTAATCAGGCCTAATCTTGCAAATCCATGCACCGATCTTTGCCACCTGCTAGCCTGCCTCCACTGTGCAATCCCTGCTAAATAATAGCTCTGAATGAATTCAAATTCCTCTTGGATTGATTGTGAAATCCTCATTGGCATCTCCACTGTGTGTTTGATGAAATCAATGCATCACTAATAGTCACAACAGATAGTCTATCTTGCCATTTCACCTATCTCTCCACTGGTCTCCACTGAAACTGCCATGCACTGTAGTTAACTGTTGTATTGTTCAGTTGATTAATGAGTTATTATTTGTGAATTAATTAACTAATTAATTCACTCCAATCTCACTAGTGTATCAATCATTTAGACTAGATACAACTAGCTTAACTGAATCTAACTGAGTTAAACTGAATACAACTCCATAACTACTTCTTCCAACTGTGTCATAACACTTCCACTTGAGTTCTAACTGAGTTCTCCATGCAATAGCTCTGGTAAACCCTTAGGAATAGCGTAATTCCTTCTGCCAGCTATTGTGCCACATCTGTGCACTGAACTAAAGTGCTCCAAGAGAATAAGTTGTTGTTTAGAGTCTGATTATTATTAAGAGCTAATAATAATCAACATGCATCTATGTTTAGATTGACGATCTATAAATAGACTTCGCCCAATATTCTAAAAATATAATTTCATCTATTTTTCCAACTTGATCAACCATCCACAAATAGCATCCTGCAACTTCTGAAATATGATCGACATATCTAAAAATAGACTTGCGCCAAAAATAGCTTGCGGGCCCACTTAGTGAAGGCGACTCTTTTCACTAAGCTCATCATCTTGTTGAATATCAAAACCAGGTTTATGGAATCTCCTAAATATTGTCATTGGAAATTTGGAAAAAGGGTGTTAAGATACATTGCAGGTACATCTACTTATGGTTTATCGTATGCAGCCTCTACAAACAGTAAGCTTGTTGGTTATAGAGACAATGATTATGCAGGTTGTATTGATGATCGGAAAAGCACTTCTGGCTATCCTTTTCTATTTGGCAGAAACTTGATATCGTGGTCATCCAAAAAGCAGCCCATAGTTGCGTTATCTTCAACACAGGCCGAGTACGTTGTAGCGAATTCAGCATCATGTCAAGCAGCATGGCTAAAGAGACTTCTCTTTGACTTTGGATATACAAAAAATGAACCTATTTCAATCCTTTGTGACAACACTTCCGCTATTTCCATGTAAAAGAACAATGTCTTTCATCAAAAGAGAAAACATATTGACACTCGTTTCCACTTCATTTGTGAACTCTTAAAAAATGGTGATATTGTTCTCAAATTTTGTGAATCCAAGGAACAGTTAGCAGATATCTTCACCAAACTGCTAGGAAAAGTTAATTTTGAATTTCAATGTCAAAATTTAGGAATAAAAAAATGTAACCCTAAAAATTAAGGGGGAATGTTAGAGATTAATTTAGCTAACAAATCTGTTTCTATTAAAGAATCGGTTCCTGAAATCGGTAAAGAATTACTTTAAAGTTTAATTGTTTCTAAATGTGTATATATATATATATACATACATATATATATATATATATATATATATATATATATATATATATATATATATATATATATATATATATATATATATATATATATATATATATTTCTTCCCTTAATGAAAATCATAGCTTCCGTGTTTTGTTGTGTCCTCCTTCTCTCCTTTCTTAAATTTTCCAAATTTATGGAGTTGCGGGTCCCCAGTCTCGGTGCGTTTTCTCTGCGCCGTTTTCACAACACCGAAACATTCTCATCTACACCACCTCTCTCTTTGCATTTACTTATAAATACTCCTCACAATCCTTCACATTCATACCATCCTCTGCATATTTCTACCAACATTTCCCCTCTGCATTTCCACCACCATGTCGTTCCTCTCTTTTTACTTTCCTCTTCATCTCCTCTTTTTCCTCTTCACTTTTTCCTTCATCTTCGTCTCCTCCTCTCCGCATTCATTTCATGACGATCGAAAATCTCTACTAGCTTTCAAAAATGAAATAAGTGGTGATCCTCATGGTTCCATGGCCAACTAGAGTCTCGCAGTCCCCTTCTGCAACTAGCCCGACGTCACCTGGAGCCGCCGTCACATGGACAGATTCGTCTCTCTCAACCTCTCTGTCATGGAACTGTAGGGCACCATCTCTCCATCCCTTGCCAATTTGTCATTTCTCCATACGCTTGATCTTTCCAACAATTCCCTCCACGGTTATATCCCACGTCAACTAGGACGCCTCTTTTGTTTAAGGGAGCTTTGGTTGCACGGAAATCAACTAAAAGGAAACATTCCCAGTCACCTGAGAAATTGCACAAATTTGGGTAAGTTGGCACTCTCCTACAACAATTTGACTGGAAGCATTCCTCAGAAGTTGGGTTCCCTAACACATCTGCAACACCTTTACTTAGGAGTAAACTTTCTCACAGGTATCATTCGTCTTCGTCTTCCTTTGGAAGACTCTCATTTTTTATTATTTTAGATATTGTAAAACATTCTCTCACTTTTTGGTCAAATATCTTAAAAAATTTAAGTGATTTGAGAAATTTCACAAACTAATTCTTGCAGGTATCATTCCACTAGAGTTGGGCCTGCTCACTAATCTCCAAAGACTCGATATTTCAATCAATGCACTCCATGGTCATATCCCAACTCAGTTGGGACGCCTTTTTAGTTTGACAGAACTTTGGTTGCACCACAATCAATTAGAGGGAATTGCACAAATTTGGTTTCATTGGCACTCCACTACAACACTCTGACTAGAAGTATTCCTCAAGAGTTGGGTTCCCTAACACATTTGTAGTAGCTTTACTTAGGAGCAAACATTCTCACAGGTACCATTCATATTCCTTTGGAAACCTCTAGGTCTTGATTATTTTAGTGAGTGCAATAAATTATCTCACTAGTGCTTTATTGTGAATTGTCCAGGCAACATTCCCATTTTTCTGTCAAATTTATCCACTCTGACTACCTTGGAAATTGAGATTAACAAACTCGTAGGGAATATTCCATAAGAACTGGGCCAAATCACTAGTCTCCAAACACTTTACCTCTTTGAAAATGAATTCTCAGGCACCATTCCAACTTCTTTGTCAAATATTTCCACTTTGGTTAACTTGAATATTTTCATGAACAAACTCACAGTGATTATTCCACAAGAACTGGGCCAACTCACTAGTCTCCAAACACTAAACCTATATAACAATGAATTATCAAGCACCATTCCTACTTCTTTATAAAACCTAGTTAAGTTGACTGAGCTCTATTTATGGGGAAATCAACTTAGTGGAAAAATACCAAATTCCATTGGAAATTGTTCAAAACGCAAAGGTCTCTTTCTAGACTATAACATGTTGAGTGGGAGTGTGCCAGAAACATTAGGGAAGTTATCCCTCCTTGAATCATTAAAATTGGAATCTAATCAAGCGTATAGTGGCAGTGCTACAACCATGCCTTTTCTTATAGCACTTACCAATTGTTCCCACCTAAAAACACTAGACTTGAGAGACAATAAACTAGTTGGTGTCTTACCCCTTGCTATAGGAAGACTTTCTACCAATTTGTCTGTCTTGAAATTAGAAAACAACTTGATAAAAGGAAACATCCCTCCACATATAGGCAATCTTAACAACCTAACCTAACTAAATTTATCTGGAAATTATTTAAATGGAAAAATTCCATCTTTGAGAAACCTTAAAAATTTAGAAAGATTAATTTTAGGAAACGACAAATTACAAAGAGACATCCCTAATGATTTTGAAAACTTACAATGACTCAGTCTCTTCGACATCATTAGAAGCATGCTCTCTGGAAATATTCCCAGTTTAGTTGCACCCCTTAAAAAATTAAGGTTTCTCCTCCTCCATCACAATGGATTATCGGGAAGCATACCTTCCAACTTAGGAAACTGTACAAATTTGGAATTGCTTGACTTGTCCCACAATAAACTCATTGGAAACATACCACTTCAAATTGTTAAGATTTATAATCTAAATTTTTATTTGAATTTTTCTTGGAATTTCTTAGATGGCCCCTTGCCCACAAAGATTGGTAAAATTGCAATGGCTCAAGCCATAGATATTTTTGTTAATCACTTGAGTGGAGTCATTCCATCTACACTTGGAAGTTGTGCTGAAGTAATTTTGTTGAATCTATCCTGGAATTCCTTCCAAGGTTCTATTCCAGATTCACTTGAAAATTTGCAAAGCCTTATAAGCCTAGATCTCTCTTCCAACCTTTTATCTGGGACAATACCTATTACTCTCACCAAGTTGAAAATGCTTCGATATTTAAATTTATCTTTTAACAACCTAGCTGGGGAAATTCCAACAGGAGGAATTTTTGCAAATGAATCAATTGCCATGTCCTTAAATGGAAATCCCAACCTCTGTGGACCAAAAATATTCTAGTTATATCCTTGTCCAACACCAAAAGGTCATCCCGTAATTGTCAAAAGAGTATTATTGACAATGAGTGGAGCTATTGCTTTTATACCATGTTGTTTGTTCTTAAGATTCCTATGGAGAGGGAATATGCATATTCAAAGCATTCATATTTCAAGATCTATTTTCCAAAAGTTAGAGCATCCAAGGATCTCATATCAAGAGCTTCACATAGCAACTAATGGATTTGACAAGGCCAACTTGTTGGGAACAAGTAGCTTTGGGTCGGTTTATCAAGGAAATTTGAATGATGGCACACTTGATGCTGTGAAGGTTTTCCAATTGAAAAATGACCAGGGAGAGAAGAGTTTTAAAGTAGAATGCAATGTCATGCAAAAGGTTCAACATCAAAATCTAGTCAAAATCATAACCTCATGTTCCAACCTCCATTTCAAAGGTTTAGTGTTCAAGTTTATGTCTAATGGAAGATTAGAGAAGCATCTATATCCTAATAGAGATGACAACAATGGTGAGGATGCGTATTAATTGGGGTTGAAAACACGATTAGACATTGCCATAGATGTGGCACATGCCATGGAATATATTCATCATGATTGTTTTGTGCAAGTAGTGCATTGTGATATAAAACCTAGCAATGTACTTTGGGATGAAAATATGTTAGCCCATGTCACAGATTTTGGTATTGCAAGATTGATTGCTGAAATCTCTACAAATTCACATGCTTCATCACTTGCTTTAAGAGGATCAATTGGCTACATTGCCCCAGGTATGACTTTCTTAAACATCACTTTCATTTTTCTTCTCTTATTAACACTATTTATATCAATTGATTGAGTAAATTTTAATGAAAGTTGTTTTTGCTGTAGAGTATGGACTGAGTGGAACAATTTCCACCCAAGGAGATGTTTATAGCTATGGAATTATGCTATTGGAAATGATCACCTGAAAAAAAACCAACTAGTCACATGTTTCTGGGAGACCTAAACTTGCACAATTGGGTAAAATTTGCATACCCAAACAATGTAAATGAGGTAATTGAAAGTATCCTTTTTAGTGAGATGTGTGGAAATGAATTTGATGAAAAAAACGTGTACAAATGTCTACTATCTTTGCTACATGTTGGTTTTCTTTGTTCAAAACATTCACTGGAAGAAAGACCAACTATGAGAGTTGTGGTAAGGATGTTGGAGACTATCAAAGAGGATTTGGAGGCAAATGCAATTGCTTCTAGGAGATTGAGACGAAGCATATCCAAGTTGCTTATCAATACAAATGCAACAAGAAATGACACCTCTACATCAAATGATCAAAGTTATTCTACATTTTAGTTTTTGAAAGTGATAACAACAAAATGTTTTCAACCTTGCCATTATCCTTACAATGACAATATTTTTGCACTTCTGATTGAAACATATTTATGTTAGACTCTTGTCACAGAAATCCCAATATATAATGAATTGCAAATCTAAATATGGTTTGGTTTATAATCCTTTCATCATTGCAAATCTAAATATGGTTTGGTTTATAATCCTTCCATGATGTTAATATTCTTATCCAGGAAGTAAAATATATAAAAATATGTGTGTGTGTTTTTAAATAAAATGAATTTTATTTAATTTTAAGCCATAACTTTTAATCTAATAAATTGGCCAAATGGATTTATATGGTTAGAGAAAGTAATGTATGATAGTTTTTTTGAGATTATGTTGATGTCGTGGAAAATAAAATAATGTGTTATTTTTTTGTGATTTTCATGAGACTTCTTAATGATGTGTAAAATAATTAAGTGAGACAACCGAGAGTAACTTTTAAAGATTAACGATGTTAAATTTTATGAATATGTTAGTGTTATTCCTGATGGTTTTTTGACTGTTTTCTTTTTAAAAGATATATAAAATGAATAAAATTTGTTGTTGCAAAGAAACATACAATGTTTTGATGGAGAACCTTGAAATAGATCACTTCCATATCTCAAAGCAAAAGTTGAGGTAAAACATTTAGTGTTATTTCAAAACTGGAAGGCAAATACTCAAATAATCAATTAATAAGTAAACCATCTGCTCTTGTTTGATATGTAATCTAATCAGAGTGTGTCCTTTAGGATCAGTTTTGAGCATTATCCTTGACCATAAGGAATATCACATACTTTAGTTTCAACAGTATGATTAGAGAACAAAACTATTGGCCTTGTTATGTAAAAGTAACACAACTCAAATAGTTAATATATAACCAGCATACTGGCTAAATTCTAGAATATGATTGGGCCTGCAGGAGTGCTTGAAAATCCATTGCAATCTGGAATATGTTTAATCCTGCATAAGTGCTTGAAAATCCTTGAAAATCCATTGCATCAAGGACAGTTTCTTTCTATCTCCATGTGAGTTGTTATATAGAGAGATAAAAAAGGAAGTTAAGAGATCAGGCCCACAACATCAAATTACATAATGTTATGCCCTAAGGAATTTACATGATTGTTTAGTAATAAAATTTACTGATTAGCATTTTGTAATTGAAAAAAATACATCACATCCAAATCCTTTGATATTAAGGAACTCCCTAGGTGCTTGAGGTTCTAGTTTGTAGCTTCCAGATACAGTTGGCATTTGGCCTGAGACTTGTAATGACTACCAATGCTTCAAGTCTCTAAGGATTGAAGAGCTCCATTGCTTATACTCAATTCATCTATTTGATGTATGGTGCAATATGGATTTTGGAACTTAGATTTTGTGGGAAAGTTCCACTCCATGGATGTGTAACAGATGTGTCAATAAGTGAGGCTTCAGTTAGGTTTGTGGAGGCACCTTCTGCAATTGCAATAGGAAATTAGGGATCTATATTGATAGAGGTTGCAGGGAACATATCATAATTACATGTTGATTCACTTGAAGACTAGAACACATGTTGATTCACTTGAAGACTAGAACTCTGTATGTGTAAGGTTCTAGTTCTTGGTATCCAAGAACAGTGTACATAGGCATTGGGTTCAGCAAGTGATGAAAACAATATTGTGTTCTGTTTTCCTAGTGAGGAGAGAAAAGAAGAGCTCTGAAGAGCTCTGATGGAGAGGAATTTTACAAGATAAGGTAGATATGACTGTTCCTGTTTCAAGAGAAGGTATATGTTGCACATATGAACATGTTTAATATTTATAGAAAGGACAGTCCCAATACTACCTTACTATGAAGCAATCCCAAAAACATGTGATTGAAAATTCCAATGGAAACAAAAGATTCCCATGTAAATTCAAGAGTAAATAAGAGGGTTGGGGATAACGTTGATACTTAGCTACAAGCACTGTAAAAGTCGCAATTATTACTTGTCACCGAGCTTCGGAATACCTCTCATTCTTCTCCCAAATCTTAAATTTCCTGGAAAATAGAAAGGGGAGACATTATTATGAATGGAAATTTCGGGAGAAGAATACATACATACAAAGCGCATTACATACAAAAGAATACAAAAAGAAAAGTATGTAATGTGTCGCATTCATGATTTCATTCAAAATCGCATTACATACAAAGAATACAAAAAGAAAATTATGTAATGTGTCATTTTATCAGTATCATCATAAAATTATCAGGAATTTGAAAGGAATTTGATGTTGAATATTTTGTTCCCAATTGAGCACATATTTAATAGTTTGATATGCATTTGAATTCCTCATTAGTAGTCTGAGAGTTTTGTCACACATCCAAAACATTAAAAAACATTTAAAACTCAAATGTAAATGAAATGGTATGACACAGGGTATTTCCATATTGGATTTTACAACCTCAAACTTCTGCATTAATTAGAAGTCGAATGCAGATGTGATAACTATAGTGTTCTTATATATTTGTTTATTTAATATGTATTTCATAAAGTGTAAGTGTAAATTCTTTTTAAAAGTTATTTTATACCTTAAAAAAAATTGAAATTTTCATTAGATTTATAAATTTAAAAAATTTATTTTAATATATTTTAAAATTTAAACTATTTTAAAGTAAAGTGAAATTATTAACATTTCATTTAATATGAAATATATTAATATTTATATTGTAAAGATGATGTTGAAAAATATCAATTAATCTCTTTCTTACTTTCTTTCTCAAAGTATAAACTATATTGGTCTTAGTGGACATTAATTATCATATCATATCATCATTATTATTTTAAAAAATTATTATTATTATTATTATTATTATTAAGATGTAAATTACAATATTGTTTTTGTAAATGATAAATAAATTGTTTAATTAATCTATAAAAATAAATAAAAATAAGTAGTTTTAAAATACAATAAATAAATAAATAATAGTAATAGTGGTAATTATAATTAGAAAATAATAATTGATGTAATATATTTATTAAAACAAATATTGAATCTTATGAGCACTTTATTTTTGATATGGAACATTTTGCTTCATGTCAGTGTTAGTGACAATTCTTTTAAAGCTATATTTCTATCAAAACCTCTCTTTACTACACTAAAATCAGGTATTCAAGCATGAAGGTTCAAGGAGATGCACCTCATATTGAATGTGATCCCTCAAGTTACTCATAAAGTGATACATAATGTACTCTCAAAAGGTCCTTGAGTTTACTAATCAACTTTTAAAACCATTTAATTTACTCTATAGCTAGATTTTGTGCCCAATGTTTTTCATTATACTAAAAATTGTCTTTCTCATACTATCTCCATTGTATGTTATCAACTCTTCCATAGAAAATGGACCAATTGGCAATAAAGTCATTTTTATCTTCATAAACCCATCAATACCACACAAATTAATTAGCTTCTAAATATAAGGATGCAATAGGTACTTTTGTAGAGTTAGCAGTTGGTGACTATTAAAACTTCATCTTGAATATTTATGTTATGGGATCATTACCATCAAAATTCTTCATATTAATCTTGACAATGAAGTAGTTCCTTGGCTCTAATATGAAACTATGATGTTGTGGATATTGGTGTGATGAGTGATAAAGTGTTGAAGACTTAATCAACTAGTTCACTAGATGTGTTAATGATTTAACCATATGTGATTGGAACTTAATAAACTAGTTCACTAGATGTGTTGATGATTTAACCATATGTGATTGGAACTTGGTCCTCATGTTGTCCTTATCCTCTTCTTGAGGAGGATAATTTAGAATAAGGAGGACTGATAATTCCCTCATAAATTATTTCTTTGTGTACTTGATAATCTTATTGCATAACATATCTTTAAGATATTTTTTACTTGTTACCTGTGTTTGGACATCAACAAAAATTTCCTTCAGTTCAAGAATATTCATGGTTAGTATCCTTTTTTGTTTTTTGTTGACCTAACTCATGGGAGATTTTAAACTTGAATCTCATGGTTTACACAATACCTATTAACACAATTATCATCGATTGAGTTTCCTCGTGTGGCCTACTCCATTGGTTAGTATCTTTATAATTTATAAATTGAATTATAATTACCATAGTTATGAGGTCAACCTCCTTTGCAATGGTAATATCCATCTTTGTCATTCTCTTCCAACTTGGAGATGCATAATTCCAATTCACCATTTTTTTGTTGTGCCCTATATGATCTTTAGAGGTATTTGGAATATTTCCATTTCGATTATTACATCTAGACATGACGAGATTGGGTTTTGTAGTGTCTGATGGGCAAGGGAGTGTCATAATTATCTAACATACCATAGGTTTTCAATGGAATTACTTGGTTAGTCTTTCATGAATAGGAGAATGAAATATACTCTAGGGCCATATTATCCAATTCCTAGTTACATGTGAGTGATCTCCTTGAGTGGTATATTAAGCATAAATATCTTTAAGAAAATAGTGCCATCCAAAACCTATTGTTGAAGAAATCAATATACAACAATAGTAGGATTCTTCTAATTTGTCATCATTTCACTTTACATTTCTTATGGTAATAAAATATCAAACCACCCTTTGACTATTGCTTTAAGCAATGAGAGAAGAATCCAACTGCACAAAAATTGGTTGTGAAAGTGAATACAGATCTAGGCTCTGACGCTGCCAACCAACGTAGTGAAAAGGCCACATCCAATCATCATTCCTACATACATTGTATTGATTAATAATACATTGTTTGATTTACAACAAATATATATAATTTCATAAATGAACTAATCACTAACAATAGGGAATACAACTCGAAATAAGAATACACCATACATTTTGAATTCCATCATATTAGAGATTGGAAAAAAAAAGTATTGAATGTCATTCATCAAATGACATAAATTGCCTAAAATGAGACAAAAGTAATTTGTACCTACTGTTTCCAAGTAAAAATTGCTCATTCTAGAAAATTAGTATTTCTTCACAATAGTTCTAATATTTCATTGGTAAAATAAGTGGTAAATTATATCTTGGTCAAACTTCATCATCTCAATAATTTAATTATTATTTTAATTGTGTATTACCAACTTAACACAAATACACTAAACAACCTAAATTTAATACAACAATTATTATTTCAAGCCAAAGTTCAACTTTTCCAATTTAAAAATTGTATCGAGGTCTCTTTTCACCTTTTGGGGAAATTGCAAGTTATACTATTATTTGGTTCTCACCACATTTGTTTTGTGTGTGACAATTCTTATATCTGATTATGTCATAGAATTGTATCACAAACATGTATATCACATTCTTACCATATTTTTCCACCTATTACTGAACCAGGTGGTCATTTAAAAGATAGGGATGGGACTTTTCTTCTTAACATTAGTGCTAAGGATCTCTTGGGGGATATTCATCATCGTATAGTTTGTGTACATTGTGAATAACTGCAACTACAAGTAAACATGGATGATATTCTTCCTTTATGCCTTCCATTGGTTGTCTTTGTTCATGAAACTATTTTTCACTTCCGCAGTTATGTGTGGGTAGATTCACCGACCTTGACACTTTCATTGCCTCCTATAGCAACGAATGATCTGAGAACATATTTCACATTTGCACACTAGGATTAGTTCCGAGGACAACACAGGTGTTGCAACCTCGGTGGTTTCTCTGGCCTAGGGCAATAAGTCAAATGTTAAATTAATTCGTTGATGAAGAGGAAAGCATAAGACTTTGAATTAGAGTGAAAAATGAAGATTTTCCATGCAATGTTGTGAACATGAGTTAAAATGCACAAGCATAGTGTGGCCCTAATCAGATTTTAGAGAACAAACCTCCAGAGCCAAGTAATGGGGGCGTTGTCATTTATTTAGTGTCTATGAGGGACACAATGGTCTTAATGTGGCACTTATTTTCAGCGAGAGACTACACCATATCTTAATAGTGAAGCTCATGTTTAGATTCGGCCTTCTCATGCATGGAAAATGAGGATCATAGATCATCATTTGTGCATTGACTCACATTGCACTATATGTACCCAAGAATATGATAAGGAAATGCCATTTATTGGGTGGAGTAGATCAATAGAAAGGGGTTGTTGGCATGTGGTTTTATAAAATCAAGGTAAATTTTTAGATCTATTGGTTTCTATGACTATCGATAGTTTGCATTGTGAAAGTGTTTTGGAGTTAATGAATACATTGATATTAATGAACTCAATATCATAGTGAAGTTATTTTGTTAGAATTCACTATTCTAATGAATGACATGGAAAATAAGTAGATCCAAGACAATCACTAGATTGAGATTACAATGATGAGGAAAAGGATGCCTATGATGTGAACAATTTCAGGGAATGACATATTTACTTTTATTTGTGTCATGTATCTCTTGTTAGTGTTTTGTAATGTTGCAATACTTTTGTAATGTAAAATTTATTCATGATTATGCATAGCTATGTATTTTTCTCCGTGAACTTCTTATCAAATTATGCACTATAAGTCCTCATCAACAAGTGTGCCTATGATGTGAACAATTTTAGGGAATGACATCTTTCCTTTTATTTGTAGCCAGTGTATCTCTTGTTAGTGTTTTTTAATGTTGCACATTTCTTTTGTAATGTAAAATTCATTCATGATTATGTATAGTTATGTCTTTTTTCCATGAAATTCTTTATCAAATTATGCACTATAAGTCCTCATCAACAAGTCAAAAGAATGTGGCATAAATGATACATATTATATCTAGAATACTTTCAGATAATTGATACATCCTCCCCCACATTCACCCCATTTGAGTGGTCGTACTAAATAATAATCACCATGGGGGAAGTAATCAATATTTCTTATCAATTAGAACTTTTAAATATTTTTAGAGCAATAGTGGATCTTCAATTATTCTTGATGTTTATCCAGTAACAAAAATAAACAATAGAACACAATAGTCACACAAAATTTAGGTGGAAAACCCCCTCCAGGTCAAAAACCACCGAACGCTTTTCTAATCAATTCTTTAATCTTCATCCCCAGCTGAAATGAAACATACAACTTCCTATAATTCTAGAAAATAATTCTTCTCCAACTCCCACTGGAAGGACGCGCCAATGTGTTGGTTTCTTCAGTAGTCAACTGAATGGATACCTCGACATCCTAGACCAACCTACCATCCTGAAGTGTTCGCAGGCTCCAACCTGTAGGTGACTTCATGCACCAACCTAGCACCTCCCTGCCACCTTATAATGATCAGAAATAAGACAAGAGTGTGGAATCTCGTACCAAGGAAAATAATCCACGATATAATATGATTCACAATGATTTTCTTGAACTAAACCAATCACCCAATCACACTATGACATGCAACCCAACCATAACATTATCCAAAAATGACACTTATACCTCCCAATTGTTGAAGTTTGCAACAAGAAATAGTGAAAGTGGCATCCGGAAACATCATCCTTGATCCTAGTGAAAAATAAGCAACTAAACTAGGTGGGGCCCACACAGGCTATTTTTAGGTGTATGTCTATTTTTAGAATGGTGATTATATTTTAAAATTAGCAAGAGGCTGATTCTAGATGGTTGAGAAAATTCTATCTTTAAATGAGTTTCTATTTTTAGAGATATGGGCAAATTCTATTTATAGATCGCATATCTAAAAATAGAATGCATGTTGATTATTATTAGCCCTTAATGATACTCAGACAGTAATTAATAACTTATTCTCTTGGAGCACTTGATTCAATGAATATATTTGGAACATCAGTGAGCTGAAGGAATTACGCAATTCCTAGGGTGGTTGGTGAGTCATGCATGGAGGACTTGGTTATAACTGATTGTGGCAGAGTTGTAATAGAGTTGGAAGAGTAGTTATGGGAGTTGTTATTTAGTTTGACTCAGTTCAATGAGTTAAACTAAGTTGTGCTATTTGTAACTGAACATACACTAGTTAGAGATGAGTGAATTAATTAGTTAATTAATTCACAAGAAGTGTCTCATATGCAACTGAAGAAATACAACAGTTAACTACTTGCATGTCAGATACAGTGGAGACCCGATGGAGAGATAGGTGAAAGGGTGAGATGGACTATCTATTGTGACTATAGTGGAGCATTCAATTCATCCACACACACATTGGAGATGCCTATGAGTATTGCATAGTCAAGGAAAGGCAAGGTCGAATTCATTCCGGGTTCTTCTTCAGTAGGGATTGCGTAGTGGAGGCAGGCTGTCAAGAGGCAAGAAATTGGTGCATGGAGGTGCAAATTTGTGAAAATTTATGCAAGATAGTGTGAGACGATTGTATACTTTACTGAGAGCTCTATGAGCTGAGCTTTGTATGAAATGTATGAGATTGTTTCATGATCCATTGATATACATAATATATGATAGTTAGGGGTTTTAGCTTTAAGATTTCCCGGTAAAACATCTTGTTTTTTTTTTTTCTAGTTTAAACTAATTCTAATCTTCCCATTTTTTCTCCTCCTATCCCACCCACGGGTTTCGAACCGGTGACCTTGCAGAACGGAGTGTTTTAAGAGTACACCCCATCACCGACTGCTCTACACCACGTGGGCCGGTAAAACATCTTGTTATGTGTGATTGTTTTTCTTCATGTGTTTTCAATTGGCGATTTAATTTCTGCAAAGAATTAATTAGAAGGATTTTGTATTTAACAGTGGATTTAAAATTGTTAGATCAGAAGAATCCAATAATATACATGCACATATGTATTAATTTATACATGGTATCAGAGCAAAAGAAGATTGCAATAGTGAAGCAGTACTAAGTTTTGCTGGTGGAAACAATTTGAAATTGCTGCAAGAAGTTCTTGGTGCGATAGTTGTGTATACATTGAAATGGATTTCAATGGGTTGTTGTTGGAGTATGCACTCGAGGGGAACTCAAACTACATAGCTTGGAAGGATAGGATTGAGGCGGTTCTTGAAGACAATGGCTTGATGGAATTCATCGAGAAAGATGTTCTTAAGCCCACTTCGATGGATGCTGCAGTACTTGACGCATGGCAAAAGAAAGTAGCAAGGGCGAAGAGGATTATTTTGGAAGGTGTGAAAGACCATATTGTGTCAAGCCTTCATGGGAAAGCCACTCCATATGCTATGTGGAAGTCTTTGACAGATATTTTCCAAGGTAGAAACAACCATAGGAAGTTGGTGTTGAAAGATAAACTCAGAAAAATCAAAATGGAGAAGAACGACACTATTTCGGTATACTTGACAAAGTTTGTCCAATGCAGGGATGAGCTTGGGAGTGTAGGCTTAAGTGTTGCAGATGATGATTTGGTGAGCTTGGCTCTCCTTGAACTTCCGAAGAGTTGGCATAGTTATGAAGACTCTGTCAATGGACAGGAAAAACTACCGGATTGGGAGCGACTTTGGTCGGATCTAGTGCAGGAGGAGATGAGGCGGAACACCAGGGATGGCTCTTCATCAAAGCATGAAGCTGAAGAGGACTATGCTTTGGATTCAAAGGTGAAGAAGAAGAAAGGGAAGAAATTCCATTCTAGATCTAAGGCCGATGAAGATGGCAAGGAGCACAACATGTCCAAAGTGAAGTGTTTTCACAGGCACGAGTTTGTACATATTTCCACAAATTTTCCACATAAGAAGAAGAACAAGATGGTTGCTGGAGCTGCAGATGGTGAGGCTCTTTCCTCTCAATTTGAGCTTGACTTCTCATTGATAGCATGCATGGTGTTTAGTGCATTGGGATCGGGGTGGTACTTTGATAGTGGTGCTTCCTTTCCCGTGATGGGAGATGAGAAAAATTTCAACGACTTGGTGGAGAAAGATCTCCAGATGTATGTTGAGTTGGGCAACGATGGAAAATACAGTGTGACTGGAATTGGTACCATTACCTTTCAGAGGGTGTCAGGTAAACTCATTATTTAAAAAGATGTTTTGCATGTTCCAAGTTTAAAGAAGAATTTAATCTCAGTCGCAATGTTAGCGGATAGAGGCTATGATGTTGTCTTTAGTGAAGGAAAAGTTTTCTTGCAACACAAAGCAACAGGGAAAGCTAAGAAGGTTGGGATTTGAGTTAAGAATCTCTATATACTTGAAGTATATGGGATTTCTACTGAGCTTCCTACTGTTGGGAAGTGTGATAAATCCATGTAATTGACACTTGAGAGGGAGCAGGATTTGCATGCAGGTAAGAGTGAACCTGAGGATGTGGAGCAGCCACAAGATGAGGATCATGGAGTGGGAGAAACCACTCATGCAGAGAAATTTCAAGCCAGATGGGCAGAGCGAGTGCATGCGGATATACCACCAAGTGAGAGGTGGGGCGACATGCATGGATAATCCTAAGAAGAAATTTGTGGGCATGATTCATTGAGATGGTGTGGATCTCATGAATTGAACCTGGCTATGAGGAGCCCATAGAGCAGCAGTAGCATGATCAGTTGGATTGATGCAATCAGATCAAAGTGACAGTGTCAGATACTGGAGAGCGGATCAGAGTTGATAGCAAGTGCAGAGTTCAACGGCACAGAAGACATGTGAAGTAGCTAAGAAAAATTCAAAGACTTTGATGACAGATTCATTATACTGATTGATGTAAACTACACTATTGTTTTTGTAAACGATAAATAAATTTTTTAATCAATATATAAAAATAAATAAAACTAAGTTGTTTTAAAATACAATAAATAAATAATAGTAATAGTGATAATTATAATTAGAAAATAATAATTGATGTAATATTTTTATTAAAACAAATATTGAATCTTATGAACACTTTATTTTTGATATGGAACATTTTGCTCCATGTTAGTGTTAGTGACAACTCTTTTAAAGCTATATTTCTATCAAAACCTCTCTTTACTACACTAAAATCCGGTATTCAAGCATGAAGGTTTAAGAAGATGCACCTCATATTGAATATGATCCCTTAAGTTACTCATAAATTGATACTCAATGTACTCTCTAGAAGGTCCTTGAGTTTACTAATCAACTTTTAAAACCATTTAACTTGCTCTGTAGCTAGATTTTGTGCCCAATGTTTTTCATTATACTAAAAAATGTCTTTCTCATACTATCTCCATAGTATGTCTTCAACTCTTCCATAGAAAATGGACCAATTGGCAATAAAGTCATTTTTATCTTCATAAACCCATCAATACCACACAAATTAATTAGCTTCTAAATATAAGGATGCAATAGGTACTTTTGTAGAGTTAGTAGTTGGTGAATATTAATAAAACTTCATCTTGAATATTTATGTTATGGGATCATTACCATCAAAATTCTTCATATTAATCTTGACAATGAAGTAGTCCCTTGGTTCTAATATGAGACTATGATGTTGTGGATATTGGTGTGATGAGTGATCAAGTGTTGAAGACTCAATCAACTAGTTCACTAGATGTGTTAATGATTTAACCATATGTGATTGGAACCTCATCCTCATGTTGTCCTTATCCTCTCCTTGAGGAGGATAATTTAGAATAAGGAGGGTTGGTAATTCCCTCATAAATTATTTCTTTGTGTACTTGATAATCTTATAGCATAAAATATCTTTAAGATATTTTTTACTTGTTACATACTTTTGGAGATCAACAACAATTTCCTTGAGTTCTAAAATATTTCATTGGTTAGTATCCTTTTTTGTTTTTTGGTTTCTTGACTCATGGGAGATTTTAACCTTGAACCTCATGGTTTACACAATACCTCTTAACACAATGATCACTGATTGAGTTTCCTCATGTGGGCTACTCCATTGGTTAGTATCTTTATAATTTATAAATTGAATTATAATTACCATAGTTATGAGGTCAACCTCCTTTTCAACGGTAATAACCATCTTTGTCGTTCTCTTCCAACTTGGAGATGCATAATTCCAATTCACCATTTTTTTGTTGTGCCCTAGATGAGCTTTAGAAGTATTTGGAATATTTCCATTTTTATTATTACATCTAGACATGACGAGATTAGGTTTTGTAGCGTCTGATGGGCAAGGGAGTGTCACAATTATCTAATGTACCATATGTTTTCAATGGAATTACTTGGTTAGTCTTTCATGAAGAGGAGGATGAAATATACTCTAGGGCCATATTATCCAATTCCTAGTTACATGTGAGTGATCTTCTTGAGTGGTATATTAAGCATAAATATCTTTAAGCAAATAGTGCCATCCAAAACCTATTGTTGAAGAAATCAATATACAAAAATAGTAGGATTCTTCTAATTTTTCATCATTTCGCTTTACATTTCTTATGGTAATAAAATATCAGACCACCCTTTGACTATTGCTTTAAGCAATGAGAGAAGAATCCAACTACACAAAAATTGGTTGTGAAATTGAATACAGATCTGAGCTCTGACGCTGCCAACCAACATAGTGAAAAGGCCACATCTGTTCATCATTCCTACATACATTGTTTTGATTAATAATACATTGTTTGATTTATAACAAATATATATAATTTCCTAAATGAGCTAATCACTAACAATAGGGAATACAACTTGAAATAAGAATACAACATACATTTTGAATTCCATTGTATTAGAGATTGGAAAAAAAAAAGTATTGAATGTCATTCATCAAATGATGTAAAATGCCTAAAATGAGGCAAAATTAATCTGTACCTACTGTTTCCTCTTAGTAAAAATTTCCTATTCTTGAAAACCAGTATTTCTTCACAATAGCTCTAATATTTCATTGGTAAATAAGTGGTAAATTATATCTCAATCAAACTTCATCATATCAATGATTTAATTATTATTTTAATTTTTTATTACTAACTTAACAAAAATACACTAAACAACCTAAATTTAATACAACAATTATTATTTCAAACCAAATTTCAACTTTTCCAATTTAAAAATTCTATCGAGGTCTCTTGGCACCTTTTGGGGCAATTGCTAGTTATACTATTATTTGGTTCTCACCACAATTATTTTGTGTATAACAATTCTAATATCTGATTGTGTCATAGAATTGTAGCACAAACATGTACATTGTGAATAACTACAAATACAAGTAAACATGGATGATATTCTCCCTTTATGCCTTCCATGGGTTCTCATTATTCATGAAGCTATTTGTCACTTCCACAGTTATGTGTGGGTAGATTCACCGACCTTGACACTTTCATTGCCTCCTATAGCAACGAATGAGCTAAGAACATATTTCACATTTGCACACTAGGAGTAGTTCCGAGGACAACACAGATGTTGCAACCTCGGTGGTTTCTCTAGCCCAAGGCAATAATTCAAATGTGAAATTAATTCGTTGATGAAGAGGAGAGGATAAGACTTTGAATTAGAGTGAAAAATGAAGATTTTCCATGCAATGTTGTGAACATGAGTTAAAATGCACAAGCATAGTGTGGCCCTAACCAGATTTAGAGAAGAAACATCCTTATCCAAGTAATGGGGGTGTTGTCATTGATTATGGGTGGTTTAATTTCTTTAGTGTCTATGATGGACACAATGGGCTTAATGTGGCACTTATTTTCAGCGAGAGACTACACCATATCTTAATAGTGAAGCTCATGTTTAGATTCGGCCTTCTCGTGCATGGAAACTGAGGATTATAGATCATCATTTGTGCATTGAATCGCATTGCGATATATGTGCCCATGAAAGTGACAAGGAAATTCCTTTGATTGGGTGGAGTAGATCAATAGAAAGGGGTTTTTGGCATGTGGTTTTATAAAAGCAAGGTAAATTTTTAGAGCTATTGGTTTCTATGACTATCGATAGTTTGCATGGTGTAAGTGTTTTGGAGTTAATGAATACATTGATATTAATGAACTCAATATCATAGTGAATTTATTTTGTTAGAATTCACTATTCTAATGAATGACATAGAAAATAAGTAGATCCAAGACAGTCACTAAATTGAGATTACAATGATGAGGAAAAAGATGCCTATGATGTGAAAAATTTCAGGGAATGACATATTTACTTTTATTTGTGTCATGTATCTCTTGTTAGTGTTTTGTAATATTGCAATACTTTTTTAATGTAAAATTTATTCATGATTATGCATAGCTATGTATTTTTCTCCATGAAATTCTTATCAAATTATGCACTATAAGTCCTCATCAACAAGTGTGCCTATGATGTGAACAATTTTAGGGAATGACATCTTTCCTTTTATTTGTGTCATGTATCTCTTGTTAGTGTTTTGTAATGTTGCAATACTTTTGTAATGTAAAATTCATTCATGATTATACATAGTTATGTCTTTTTCTCCATGAACTTCTTATCAAATTATGCACTATAAGTCCTCATCAACATGTGCAAAGAATGTAAGGTTAAAATGGATACATCTTGTATCTAGACTACTTTCCTAGATAATGCATACATCCTCCCTCTCATTCGCCCCTTTCAGTGGTCAGTACAAAATCATAATCGCCATGGCCCTGCTCCTGTATGTTGGAAATACTAAGAGCGGGGGGGTGAATCAATATTGCTTATCAATTAGAGATTTCAAATATTTTTAGAGCATAATTTAATCTTCAATTATTCTTGATGTTTATCCAGTAACAAAAATAAACAATAGAACACAATAGGCACACGAACTTTAGGTGGAAAACCCCCTCCAGGTCAAAAACCACTGAACGCTTTTCCAATCAATTCTTCAATCTTCATCCCCAACTGAAATGAAAGGTGCAACTTCCTATCATTCTAGAAAATAATTCTTCTCCAACTCCCACTAGAAGGACGTGCCAATGCGTTGGTTTCTTTAGTAGTCAACTGAATGGATACCCTGACATCCTAGACCAACCTACCATCCTGAAGTGTTCGCAAGCTCCAACCTGTAGGTGACTTCATTCGCCAACCTAGCACCTCCCTTCCACCCTATAATGATCATAAATAAGACAAGAGTGTGGACTCCCGTACCAAGTAAAATAATCCACGATATAATATGATTCACAATGATTTTCGTGAACTAAACCAATCACCCAATCACACTATGACATGCAACCTAACCATAAAATTATCCAACAATGACACTTATACCTCCCAACTATTGAAGTTTGCAACAAGAAATAGTGAAAGTGGCATCCGGAAACATCATCCTTGATCCTAGTGAAAAATAAGTACCTAAACTAGGTGGGGCCCACACTATAAAATTTGGCGGAATTTTCGATGGCCAATTTGTCACTATTCCGACACATAGTCATCGCAAGAGCGACAGTTCGAGGACGGGAAAACGTGGTTTTCCAAGCCGTCGCAATTTCGACGCACTTAAAATGTGTCGCACTACCGACACTTTTTCTGTCGCTTCCAAACAGGAGTCGCTCTTCCGACATTTGTAAACTGTCGCAATTCTGACGAAATGTGGTCCGACGTTTTGAACGTTGCTCTTCTGACGTTTGTAAACTGTCGCAATTCCAACGAAATGTGGTCCAACGTTTTGGACGTCACTCTTCCGAAGTTTGTAAACTGTCGCAATTCCGACAAAATGTGGTCCAATGTTTTGAGCGTCGCTCTTCCGACGTTTGTAAATTGTCGCAATTTCAATGAAATGTGGTTCGATGTTTTAAACGTCGCTCGTTCGACGTTTTCGTGCTGTCACTCTTCCGACGTTTTTAAGCTGTCGCGATTCCGACGCTTACAAGGCATTGGTATACCGACGACAGGTTCAATTTTTAAAAAAAATGAAGCTTTAAAACAGGACAGTAAATCTCCAATATTTGTTATGAATTGTGGGCGTTCCAATGACCATGAAATATTAATATAATAAACCACCCTGCAGCATTTCGACTATAAACAATCATTTTTTTTTCACAAGAGAAAAAACGGTGTTTTGAATATATTATATGAAGTAAAACAGTCCATGAAGTCATTACATTTTCACATCTGAAGATTGGAACCCAAATATCCATCAAGAAAATTGGAAGTCCCACCCCAGACAATGATAGAAAAATACCCCATGTCACATACAGGGACATGATATAAAACCCAGTAACGGTCCACATGGAGATTATCGACAATCTAAGAAAGCATCCAAATATGCCCGAGGCATCTATAAGAAAGTGAAATAGTAGTATGTAGAATAGTAAATCAACAGATAGAGTATCGACGTCCATTGTTCCAAATACAAATTAAAGTACCCAAAATCCTTGAACAGAGAAAAACGTTAATCATGCGAGGAGTCATGTGATATGTCCAAAATATAAAAATACCATCATACCATATCAATAAACTAGCAACATAGACCAGTATCGCTAGTTTTGAAGGCAGAGTGATAAACATTAATCATTTTCTTTTTTCACAAGAGAAAAAACGTTGTTTTGAATATATTATATGAAGTAAAATAGTCCATGAAGTCATTACATTTTCACATATGAAGATTGGAACCCAAATATCCATCCAGAAAAGTGGAAGTCCCGCCCCAGACAATGATAGAAAAATACCCCATGTCACATACAGGGACTTGATATAAAACCCAGTAACGATCCACATGGATATTATCGACAATCTGAGAAAGCATCCAAATATGCCCGAGGCATCTATAAGAAAGTGAAATAGCAGTATGTAGAATAGTAAAGAAACAGATAGAGTACTGATGTCCATTATTCCAAATACAAATTAAAGTACCCAAAATCCTTGAACAGATAAAAAATCTAATCATGTGAGGAGTGTGATATGTCCACAATATAAAAATACCATCAGACCATATCAATAAACCAGCATCGCTAGTTTTGAAGGCAAAGTGATAAACATTAATCATTTTTTTTTCACAAGAGAAAAAACGTTGTTTTAAATATATTATATGAAGTAAAACAATCCATGAAGTCATTACATTTTCACATCTAAATATTGGAACCCAAATATCCATCCAGAAAATTGGAAGTCCCACCCCAGACAATGATAGAAAAATACCCCATGTCACATACAGGGACATGATATAAAACCCAGTAACAGTCCACATGGAGATTATCGATAATCTGAGAAAGCATCCACATATGCCCGAGGCATCTATAAGAAAGTGAAATAGCAGTATGTAGAATATTAAAGCAACAGATATAGTACTGACGTCCATTGTTCCAAATACAAATTAAAGTACCCAAAATCCTTGAACAGAGAAAAACGCTAATCATGTGAGGAGTATTGGTAACCATCTGTTGCATCCGAGATGTAAGGTTCAGGCTCGCTTGTTTCCATTAGTAGCCCGCTACAGCATCCACCCTGTTCATAAAAAAAAGGTTCCTATAGATATACAGAGAAAGAATATAATACGTAGACCATATAAACATGGCTCTGTATTTCAAAAAACAGGTTTAAAATAGAAACAAGGCAACATTTTTTTTTCCAATTGTTATGAACATAATTCGACCATGAAATATTAATATAATAAACCACCCCACAACGCTTCGACTATAAACAATCATATAAACATGGCTCTGTATTTCAAAAAACAGGTTTAAAATAGGAACAGGGCAACATTTTTTTTTCTAAGTAAAGTTAATCTATTAACAGTGGGAATAAAATTACACCGAAGTCAAAAACATTGCCCAGACTCATGGAAAATTTGTCATCAAAAAATCAAAAAATTAAGAAGACTACCCTCATACGGGGAAACTAGTCTTGAACGTTTACATAATTCAAAAATATTACAGAGGTCCAACACAGTAATATAATCTAAAAGTAGCCCAATTAAGTGGGCCGCGAAGCAAGAAAAACAAATTAACCAAACTACTCCTTCGGCTCCTCGACGATTCAGCACCATCCTTTGGAAGGTCCAGGATCACTAGGTGCTATCTCCACAGTCATGCCACTGCTCCCATCTTGAAGGCCCGAATGCTGGCCGGCTTTTTCTGAGCTTAGACCCGCTGGACGGGTGCGTTGTTCTTCCATTTGGGCCTCCTCATGGAAAACCACAGTAATTGAGGTTGTGATTTGTGGGCGGTTCAGAGAGAAATTAAAGGAAAAAATCGCAGTGCGCGTCGTGGGAGAAGGTGAAGCGCTGGGGAATTGAGGAGTAGGGGAGCCCATACGGTGGCCAGATCCTACAACCCAACCCCGCCCACTTCTAGTATCTGGATAGCAACCTGCGTGATAATCACTGGACTGGGAAGATGACTCGGTTGAGGGGCTGGAGGGAGCGCGCAGGGGTTGACCTCTAGTTCTCCCCCTGTGGCAACGCATCCTTTGATGCAGGCGAGGCATGGGTGCAGTCTCAGCAGTGGGCACAAGAGGAGACGGAGAAGCATAATTCCAAGAAATAGAGGAATACAAACAAGGACCAGACCGAGAGAAATGCAGATATGCAGCAAGGTCTAAGCAACAGTTCAGCTGGCCACTTCTCCTTCTCATCACAGTGAGCAGGCAATGTAACCCAGCAACCGGCTCGTTTGAAAAACCATAGCGAAATGCCATTTTATCGACCCGACTGCAATGCAATCTAAGGACGCTCATCATAATTAATCTCTGATCATTAATGAGAGCCGAAGGCCGGATCATATTGGAGCATGCAGAATCACTAACAGGAGTGGAGGTCTGATCTTGAACAGTGTTATAACTTAATTAAAAATTAATGCGATTTGATGTGAAAACCTTGGAACTTAATTGAATAGCGTTAAAACTTAATGCGATTGATATGAAATCGCCACATCCATGTCCCATCGCCTTAAACGCCATCGAATGCACCCGCAGCTGAGAGCAGGGCAAGTTTTGATTGAGGACACGTGGCAGAAATTGATTGGAGCGGATCTTTGTTTGGGCCGCTTGCGCAGTGGAAATCTGGACCCGAAAAAGATTAGGGCGGAATTCATTTGGTTTTCGCGTCACAAAATTGGCCGATGTCAATAGGCTATTTTGGAACGCGAATTTGGTTTGAATTATGGTTTATCGTCGTTTGAAGTCTGGCGGGCTCGACTTAAGAACAATTTTTTTTATCCCATCTTATAAAATTTGTGTTGGTTTTCTTTGATAATACACATATTTATAATAAATCATGGGAATACCACACTAAACATGTGGAAAAGTTATATAAATTATTGAGAACAATCATTTTTATGTAAAAATATCCAATTGTGCTTTTGGGAAATAAGAATTCGAGTATTTGGTTCATATTGTTTTAAAGGAAGGAGTGAAGTTGGAGCCTCAAAAGATGCAAGCTATTACAAAATGACCTATTCCTAAGAAAATCAAGGTTCTTAGAAGATTTTTTAGACTTACATGATATTATCGATCATTTGTTAAGAATTATGCATGCATTTCAAGTCCACTCACATATCTCTTGAAGAAAATATCATTTATATGGAATGATGAGGCTACTTTGGCATTCTCTCTTTTAATGGATGCCATGTCTTCTACACCAACATCGGTTTCACCTACTTTTGGTAAAACATTCATAGTGGAGTGTGAGGCACTAGGACAAGGAATTTACATAACATTAACACAATAAGGGATATCAATGGCTTTTAAAAGCAAGGAATTCAAAGAAAATATTTGGTGAAATCTACGTATGAAAAATAAATGGAAGCAATATTACATGCAATAAAAAATGGAGATAGTATATCATTGGGAGGTACTTTAAAGTCAAGATATACCATGATAGCATAAAGTATTTTTTGAAGCTATGGATTTCATTCGAAGATTAGCAAAAATGAGGAGAAAAAATGCAAAGTTTTAATTTTGAGATAATCTACAAAAAGGGTAAGGAAAATTTAGTACATGATGCTCTTTCTAAAATAGAAGAGGCCTCAAATTTATATCCAATTACATTTTCTATTCCTAGGTGGCTAGAAGAAGCTTGCCATAATGGAAAAAATGACAATAGTGCTAAACAAAAACTAAAATTTATAAAGGATGGGATGAACTCTATGGAGCATTGGGAGTGAAAGAGAGATATACTTTGGTGCAAATGTAGAATATTTTTATGCACGCAAGCATATTTGAATAAAAAATATTAAGGGAGTCCCATGTCTCTCTGATGGTAGGACGCAGGGTTCCTTAAAACATCTCAAAGGATCAAAAAATATATTTTTGGAAGGAATGAAGAAAGATATTCAAAATTTTGTAAGAGAAGGTCAAGTTTGCATAATAAATAAAAGAGAGATAGTAAAATCTCTAGGGTTACTTCAACCATTCCACATACATATTCAAAGACTAGAATATATATCAATAGACTTTATTATAGGGTTACTGAAATATAAAGGTAAGTATTACATTTTTGTGGTCATTTATATAGACAAATTTTGTAGATTTGTTTTGTAGAGCTCAAAGTACATAAACAACAAGCCAAGTGGCAGAAGTGTCCGTGAAAGAAATTCATAGTCTTCATGGTTTTCCTAAAGTAATAGTAACAAGAAAATTTTGGAAATAATTATTTAATATGAGTGGAGAAACACTAGCTGCCATGAGTTCTACATATCGAACACAATCAAATGGTCAAACAAAAATAGTTAACAAATGTTTTTAAGTTTATCTACAATGTTACTCTTTATAAAATCAATCTTAATGGATGAAGTGGGTTCATCAAGGAAGAATGGTAATATGATACTACCTATCACACATCTACTAAAATTTCCCCATTTAAGGCCCTTTATGGATATCCAACTCCTAGTATCTCATACTTTTTGCAAGATAAGTCCAAAGTATAGGAAACAGAGTCACATATGGAAAATACTAAATAAAATTTGAAAATTATTATGAAAAACCTTCAAATGACATGAAACATGATAAAACAACAAGGAGAACAACATTGAAGTGAAAGATAATTTGAGGAGGGTAATTGGGTATTTTTTAGATTATAGCATTATGAGAAATCTTCATTCAAGAAAAAGAAGAATAAAGAATTAGCTCAAAAATGTTATGGCCCTAAATAATTATTCATAGGATTGCACAAGTGGTATAGAAGTTATATATTCCTTCTTCTTGCATTCATAAGGTTTTTCATGTATCTTGCCTAAAAAAGGTTTTGGGAAAAAATATGCCAATGTAAATAGAACTTCCAAAATTAGATGAAGAATGAAAGTTGATTCTTGAACCACAAAAAGTTATAGATAAACATTCTATATCTCTTTGACATATAACCATTATGAATTACCTAATCAAGTGGAAGAATATTCCTCTAGAAGAAGGTACATGGTAAAATGATCAATTCGTGATGAAATACCCACGACTAAAGGGTTCGTTTGAAGTTTTGACAAAGGTTTTGTTATATGTTTTATATAACGTGCGGCGGAATAGTTTTATTGTTTGTTAAGGTCCCACACAGTGATCAAATTTGAAGGGCAGGTCCGAATTTCAATTAGAAGGGCATATATCTATGTCGCTCTTCCATAATGAAAAGCTTTAAAAAAAAACTTTTCAATTGACCACAATAAATTATTTTTACATTTCATTTTCAGAAAGACAAAACCATCAATATTTATATTAATAAAAGACTATTACATATACAACAATGAAGAAGGCTCCATCTTTCATTGCTTAAATATCTCATTGGCAATGTCAACATAAGTCTTGAAGACACTATTATAAGATTTTGGATACATACCACCGGGATATAGGAGATTCTTATGTGTCAGATTTTGAAATGCAATTTTGACTTTGTCTCACAAGGAGGAGCAGCATGGAGGTCTGGATTTTTCTTATAGAAATTTTTTATTATTACTTGAAACGTTGTTTATAGATATGAATACAACAATGAAATTATGAGCATGGTGGACAATTATTCAAGCTCATGATGCCAAACCATGATGATGTAAGTTTGGAATTTAACATTTTTACATGTTAAAGACAAATAGTCAAAATCACTGACAACTTAGTATGCCATAATTAATAATCATTCCCCGTTCACTTTTGTTAATAGGTTTATGTCACACGATGATCTCTCTTCTCTGGCATTTACTTGTATTGAAGATCACTATTCTAGGAATAAGGAGTTATTTTCTCCAAAAATAACCCTAGCCAAACATTGAAAATGCATCAAGGATATCTTTCTATGCTTCATAAGTACATATGTTCTACCTCTAAATCATGTCTTGGAAGTGGTTGTTTTGCTGGAAATTATTCACCAGTTGGTTTCATACCAAAGTCTTTTTCTCATTTTCAGCATCCAATACATGAAAAAGATAATGGTTTAGAACAACATAAATATTTGAAATTTTGCAAGAATTGTCTGGCACACTTTGAATATGAATTTTGAAGTCAAGTGCTTGATGTTGTATAGGATCAAGTGTCATTTTGAATACCAAACGTTTCACAAGAAACTTCTCAACATGCTACCCTGCAGTAAGGATTAAATGACAATATTGCATCAACTATTTCCATAATAAAAGTGCACCTCGGCCATAAGACTAAACAACTACAAATGTTGTAGATCTAACAAGACCACACAATCAAATGTATTCCACAAGGCCAATACCGTATGAAAAATGAAAAGGAGTTTGCAACCAAAAATACCTTAGGCAACTAATTCAATTAGATACACCAAACCATCAGCAAAAAGGAAAACCAGCCTACTCAAAAGGCAAGCGTTTACCTCCTTTGACAAAATTTTGAGTTCGAAACAAGGGCCTTTATTGTCTTGTCAATGCCCCTAGTAATTTGAATGGGGTTTGCACCTGCTGCAACAACCTAAACAAAAAGGTTTCATTTCAAATTATTTTCCACAAATTTAAGATACAACCATTGTCAGTTTTGTATTTCCTAACAAGCTCATAAATTTCGACAAAAGAACCAAAATTTTTTAATACCTGATAGCAATTTTTTCACTCAAAAACTATCTTAGACTCAATAAGCCCAACCCAAAACTAAAAAACCAAACACCATAAGACCCTACAAAAATGAATAGATGATCTTAATCCAGTACTATCGACAAAAAGTTACCTTTACACCCTCATTTATTAAACCCTGTGCTGTTGAATTTTAACTTCAACTGCTGCAGCAGAAGGATGGATGCAGCAGCAACATTTTTTTTTGGAGGTTGCTTGCACGCCATCCAGAAATTTAATTCAGCATTTAAAATTCCTGTAAGTTTTTTTTGTAGATGGCCGCAGCCATATTTCTGTACAGGATTGTATTTAAACACAACAACCAACATTAACACAATTCACTAACCAGAAATTAAACAAACAGAAATTTACCCGACAGTTTTGTAAATTCAAAAGGAGGACACGTGGAGCATTAATATTGGATCGCATGAAATTTAAGGGAATTTGAAAACCTGAAAACCGGACCCGAATTTTTTATAGGGCACATTGGATTGAGAATTCGCATTACAAATTAGGCAGACGTCAGCATCCCATTTTGGAACGCGAATTTGGTTTGAAATTAAATCTATTCAGACTTTTGAAGTCCGATGGAAAGGGTTCTTTAATGTTTTGATAGTTTAATATATACATATGTTTTAAACATATGTTATATATATATCATATGCGAAATGAAATGTGGGCCATAGAATTTAGTTTTAATTTTATTTTTTTTAAAAGAGGGTTTATTATAATATGTTTTATATGTTACGGCATATAAAAATAAAAAGGACAAAAAAGCTTGGTAGTTTTTTTTATAGACAGTACGTAAAAATTTTATTACACAGTAGTGTGTAAAAAGTGAAAGACTGAGTGTAACTTTTTAAGTGTGTATGCATAGCATTGTGAAAGTGAAAAACATAGCAGAGTGTTTTAGAGACAGAGTATTTTTGTTTTGAACAGACAGTGAGTTGGTTTTATGCACTACGTTTTGTAGCAGTCATAATTTTGTAATCCCTCTCAGTGAGGAAGAAGTGTAATAGTTTTTTTTTGAGTTATTGAAGGGAATAGAAGTTTGTTTTCAAAGTATTGAAACTTTGTCTCCTGTCAAAGAAATTTTTATTTTCTCTGTGTTAGAGGAAGGGAGATTTATTCTCCAATCATTGTTCTGGAATTTTTCAATATTCCAACATGTGCAAGAACAACAGATGTTGTGGTTCCATCCCCAACTAAATCATTTTTCTTTGCCGCAACTTGCCTTACCAACTTGGCCCCAATATTTTCAATTGGGTCCTCTAATTCAACCAATAAAAATGCCAAAACCATAGCATTGAGATACAATTCATTACAGTGTCAATAACAATAAAATTTTACTCAGCCATAACCCTTTCCTTTAATTGTTGTGAAAATCTTTATGCAATACTCTAATGTGGCTAGTCCATAGGCCAAGTAGCCCACTGGGTAACAAATATGTTTCCTTTCACCTTTGATTTTTCAAATTATTCCTACCAAATCTAAGACATTTAAGAGGGGGAACTAATACAACGTTAAAAAGAAAACCAGAGCACACATCTACAAATTACCTCCTTAGCTACTGTCACACCATCATTAACTATTTTCGGAGAACCATGCTTGCTCTCCGAGACAACATTTTGCCCTTCACCCCAAGGGTGACTCCAACAAGATCAGCAAGTTTGTTCACACCGCCTGCAAGACAAATTGACAATGCTTTCAGTAAGTGTGCAATTGAATCCCAGACCATATGCCAAAACAACCCTCCATGAAAAATTAAAATAACACATTAAAATTGAATATAAGTGGACAAAGAAAGATCCACCGCAGTGAAGTTTCACGTGTAGGTGACCTTCCTTTAAACATAATTTTTTCTCTGACCTACAATTTTTTTGTCACTGAGCCATCCTTGTTGAAGTAAAACTCCTTTTCCATATCTCTTGTATTAACTACCTTCTCTCTGTCGCGTAATCTCAGAGTCCCTCTTCTTCTTGAGCGATTAAAGGAAATGGGTGAAAAAACTGAAAGAGAAGACAATTGTCTGCCATAATTATCAAACATTGCACCCAACTTCATCCCCTTTCCATTGTTACCCAATGAGGTAGATGTGGCAATTGTTGTCATACCGCCCAAAGCAGAGGCCATCTTCTCTTATGCTGAATATAGAATTACAAGATCTTCATATTAGTATGAACCTTAAAAAACATGACTCCCATTGCTAAAAACCACTTTTAAGTTGTAACAGGCAAACTAAACAACTATCACAAATTTTGGCAACTTCTGGAGCATTAAGAGAGAAACAACCAAAGAGAAATATAACCACAATCCTCATTTTAATGAGACCGAACTATATATTTGCATTAAGATAATAGAAAGAAATCACGACTATATTAAGGCCAGCACAAAACAATCTTTAACCAGTGTCTCTCGCGGCCTTCAGGTTGCCATGCTAGAGGTTGCATATTTTTAATTTAAATTCTTGACCTCTCGTGCCCATCTATGAATGCATCCAATGGGATATCTACATCAAATGCTGCTTTATATCCCCAAAAAAAAAGTCCCTACTACAAGAGCACCAGTATTGATGGATCACCCCACACCATCCCACCCACTAGAAATGGTGAAAAAGGAAACCTGAGAAAACTTCTGAAATATCTCAAGATGACTATATGGGTGGTTCTTATGAATCAACCAACCATTCATAACATGCTCATCAATCCAAACCATGAGTATTATGTGACAATATTCAAGCAGGCACTGAATTGGATTTGTGAAGCTATGTTAGAGAAACCCTAAACTCTCACTGAAAATAGGTGAAATGTGGCACCATTCAGAGATTGACATGTGCTAATTGGTACAAGTGGTAGAAAATTGGTATGCTAAAACAATGAGGTGATGTAGGAATGACATGAGGTAGAAAATATCAGAAAAGCCCCAAATATGGAGAACTAAAACTCATCACCAACCTGAGATTGACAACTTTACATGATGTAACCTATGAAATCGTAAATGGAGAAATCATAGTAACAATAAAGTAACCTATGTAAAAATAAATTCGGATTCATCCTCGGAGTGGTAATGGGAGAAATCATAGTGAACAATAGGAAACATGTAGAGTTGCTTACAATCAAATAGATGAAAAAACACATACAAAAAACCTAGATAATAATCATGAACAAGCTTAATATTGAATTATGAACTGTAAAGGAACTTACAAAATGTGACATTACGAACCTGGTCAAGCGCACAAGCAAAAATATCCTGGACATGACCTTGGTTGACAATTTGTATTGCTCATGATGCAAGAGGATTTGTACCTGCACCGCCAAGTCAATCAAAATCTATCATTATCTATACAATAAATACAAGTAATTGATGTAGTATTTTTTACTCTAAGATGCATTCTTATGATAATGTTAGAACATATGTTGAAAATGTCAAAACATACCCGAATAAGCTCCTCTTCGTTTCAAGAACAATTTATTGGAGTTGCATGAACTTGGAACAAGCCTCCCACGATCTGAAAGAGTAGAAACTAAGTCAACAATGACTTTTTTGTTGCTACGCTAGATCGAGGGAGGTTTGCTCCAAGATTAAATCGCTCCAGTAAATTATTCTCTACTAAGCAGGGCCAACCACGTGAAGGTGGAAGCTCTTATGGCCCCTCCCCCCCACATCACTCTCAATTCCCCAATACCCAATCTATATTTCATTTTTTACTTTCATGAGCATAAAAAAAAATATTCAATAACTAATAAAAAAACAATTCAATAAAAAGTACGCAAGGAAACATTGCAATTAATGCTTGACATAAAAATAGTATGATAAATGAGTTTTTTATATAACGCAAAAAACGTTCCAAGTATGGTAATGTTTGTCTTATAATAATACAATATTTTACATTATCAAATTTTATTTTTCTTCTTCCTCTTTCTAAAGCTCCTAATTACATCATCAATATCATCATGCTCTGCTCCTGTTTCGTGCCTTTCGATCCGCACTGCTAACCTAGTTGCGTAGTCACGATGTCTGGTCTCATCCAGTGATGGGGCATCGCCTACAAAAACAGATAATATTAAATTTTAATTTTCAGTTTTTAAATATCATTGAACTAGTTCGTTAATATTAATAAAAAAAATTGCAATGAGATTATTTACCTGGTGCACTAGTTGTCGCCGCTGACCTAGTTGCATAGTCACGATGTCTGGTCTCATCCAGTGACGGGGCATCGCCTACAAAAACAGATAATATTATATTTTAATTGTCAGTTTTTAAATATCATTGAACTAGTTCAGTAATATTAATAAAAAAATTGCAATGATATTATTTATCTGGTGCACCAGTTGTCGCTGCTGACCTAGTTACGTAGTCATGATGTCTGGTCTCATCCAGTGATGGGGCATCGCCTACAAAAACAGATAATATTAAATTTTAATTGTCAGTTTTTAAATATCATTGAACTAGTTCGGTAATATTAATAAAAAAAATTGCAATGAGATTATTTACCCGGTGCACCAGTTGTCGCCGTTGGGACTGTTGCCCTGTCTTCCTCTCTGGTGGTAAGATCCTCAAGGGAAACATTCTCTGTCATTTAAACAAAAAACGTTATAAGGACAACCATCAAGGTATAATTAGAAAAAAATATAAGTGGAAATTAATTACCGTCACGGCCCTCACTGATAGTAGCATTGTCGGCCTGGTCCCCACTACAATGATTAGGTTGCACGTGAGGATCATCTACATCTGGCTCTAAAACTGGGTTATTTTCCTTGTCGGTAGTGCTGCTCCCCTGATTTAAACAAAGTTGTTAGACATTAAATTTATGGACGAAAACAAACATATTGAAAGGTTAATGTTTTACCTTATCAGGCATTCTAGATCTTGGGACCTGCCCCAAGCTTCTGCGACGTTCAACTATGGCTTGATAGTCGAAATGGAAAGCGATATTTTTATCTTCCTCTGTAGTTTCTGTTCCGAATTCATCACCCTACATTACATATGATTGTGTATTTTTAATCATATTTGATAGGATTACAAAAACGTTGGAAGGCGATACAATTAATTATAAGATGTTTAGCTACTTAATTACAATTCTTGCAGCTAATTTCAAGTAGCCGCCCTGGCCTAGCTTGTGATGGCCCTTTTTTTCAATCCTAGCTTTGGTTGCCTTTGAGGTGTCAGGAAACCTAGCATCAAAATATTGAAGTCATATATGACGTAGCACACTTTTATTTTAGACATAAAGAAAATTAAAGCTATTGAATTAAAGTTGTAATTTACCTTGCGGGTCCAGTTGGCATTTTTCCTTCTTTCTTTGCCCTTTTCTCCTTTCCGTCATGGATGAGTGCTCTCCACTCACTCTCTGAAACTGCGAGAGGACGCTCATATCTAGGGTTAAATTGCAATTGCGTCCTATAGGTGTCCCTGGTATATTTCAAATATTTGCCGGCTACCTGAGCCACCGCTTTTTTGTCAAATGTGCCGACCCCAAAAAGGGCTTCTAGATAATCTAAAAGTTCTTTTTTCAGGTTGGAATTCTGGGAATTCCACCCTGTACGTATGGTTGGGCCAAAAATTACGAACGCATGGCTCTCCAGAATCCTGTAGAACTCATTGTTTCCTACACAGAATAAAACCAAAAGAAAAAGAAGATATTATCATTAATTTAAAAATAAAAATCATGATAAATATGTTTTAGATAAAGTACATGAAATAGTTAAAATATTAAAATTTACCCGGGAGTTGTACATGCTTTATAGGGACACCCTCATCGATCACCAACAATGTGCCATTAATGGTCCCTGTGGAGCTGACACGTGTAGCTCTAGGAAACGCAATAATGTAGTTGGCCATATCAGCCTCATCATTGCCAACACGTTCAGCGGTTGGCTGGGTGTCTGCTTGGGCAGGGTGTGTTTCTTGGCTGGAACCTAAAGGAGTAGAAGGTGTATGAGAGGGTTGTTGGGCAATCTCTTGCCCTTGTGTCCCACTACCACCAACACCGGATTCAGCAAGTGCCAGAAAACGCTACATACAAAAGAACGTTTTGTTAGTTTAGTCAATGTAAAAATTAAAAATCAAACTATCACAATTCATCTCATGCAGAACAAAAAAATATCCTTTTGACTTTTTATTATTACCTGATATGTTTCTAGTTGGCTCATAAGTTATTTTATCCTCTCTTCTGTTTCAGGAGTTTGAGGCGCATCTATCAAAGTATTAAATTCCGACCTTGCATCTCGTGCCTTTTTTCGCAAGAAGAACACTGGAGATAGGGATGAAGAAAGCTCTTCCTCAAAGAGGAAATCATCGGGCATACCATGGCTAGGTGTCTGCATATTTGAACAAAATTAATATTATTTCAATTATTTAAATAACTAAAATACCTGAAGATAGAGCAATGCTGGCACTTTACATGTTCTTCCGCTAGCCTCTTTCCGTGATCATCCCATCTCGGGGTTGTTCCTGCACTGTTCTGATCAGTCTGCCACATTGTAATAAAATTATAAATGTAAAAACTTGAAAACAATATCTAACTTGAAAATACAAAATGAAAACTGAAATAATTTCTAATAAGACACCGGAAGACAGAGTTAGAGTTTCAAATATTCCTTACATTGAATTCAGTCCTGGAAACATGTCATTGCACATTAAGGCACCCAAACAAGAGACGAGTTGACAATGAAGACCTTATTGAATATATTGTTGGAGCAACTTCTATTAAACTTGTTGTAAAGACCTTGAGGACATTTTTGGAGCAACATTGTTGAAGCTGATGGTATAACATTGTTGGAGACGATCTTGAAGGGCCTTGAAGTGAAGCTTTTGGAGCAACTATTGAAAAATCCTTAGAGCATTTAAGTAAGGCACTTTCTATCTTCCATCACCTTTTTTCTTTCAATATCCTTTAAACGATTTTGTTGATATTTAATGTTTGAAATCACGTTATAATTCCTTGATTATATGTGTTTGGGGACTTTCCCTTTGAAATTACCCAAAAATACCCTGGCAATTTTATCTTCAGGATGCATGTCTGACCCTATTGTTCAATATTTTGATTGATAGTAGTAAACATAGAGAGTTAGGGGGCTCTTGACTTGGTTTGGTTGGGCCATTAGATCCCTAACATCTACTAGTGAGAACCCCTCTTGAGTTGGAGGAGAGCTAGCCCGAAGTGAAAAGAGGTTGGTGAGGTGACAATGGGGCTATTGAATTACACATGGTATCACACTTTAGCTTTAGGAATTTATCTTGAGAAGTGCCAGATTTTGCTATATCGATTCTCAAATTTTTTACAACACTATTGTTAAGAACTAATAAGAAGTGATGTTGAGGGGTTTTTGAGCATAAGAAACAATACCATTTAAAAAATAGGGTTCTCAGTCCTTGGCATTCCTTCACCTGGGCCTAGGGGCACACTAGAATAATTTCACACTAAACCATGCAAACTTAAAAGTAACTTAACAGATCCATAAAGTAATAATAATCATAATTCCTAATTTCCTATTGTATGATATGATGCAAATTATTCAAACATGAAGCATGAAGACATGTAATGTCTGAATTTCAAGATTGATGAACCAATACAAGAAGTTAGAAACTACAACTTTGATTCAATACTTTGTGTCCTAACTCCAGGAAGGAATCTAGTTTGTAGTACAGAACATGCATCGTGTATTATCAATTCTTAATTGACAACAACTAAAGGTCATCTACCTCATCAATTCCTTCCCATTTTGTGTTTTTATGTTATATTCTTTATAAAAGTGTCAAATTTCTCTCAAAGTAAGAAACCACTGAATAAAATAAAAAATAGTTGAGATATGATTGAGAAATGGTCATTTATTTCTTGAAAGGATCTTCACAATTTCTTTGGTTTTTTTTCATCTCAAGAAACAAGAAATGACCTAAGAAACATTCTTGATGTAATATAAGAAACAACACAGTGCAATGGCCATTTTCAAAGCCAAATGATGTCTATTGAGGACATGCCCTTTATTTGGTTCCTGTTTCATAGGAGTTTCAGGTAGAAATGGAACTTTGTTGTACCATTTCCAGTAGTAAAAAGGGAAAACCTTCTTTTTCCATGGGAAATAATTTACCTTTCCTTTTTCAAGATAATCTAAATCACAAAAAATATGAACTATACTGAACACATTCTTGGATAATGTGAAAGTGGAAAAGGAATACCCTACACAAGTGATGCACACATGTACATTTGAACACTAATAGATTTTTGTACTTGAAATGCAATGTGTGTTTTCATTTAAATGTAGGGTTTTTAAAGCAAGGAGAAATAATGGCTACCAAATTAATAAGCATTTCTTTGGGAAAAATTTAAATCTTGTATTGGGTGATGAAGATAATAGAGGTTATTGAATATTGATTCTTGACATCTAGAGAGAACCCTACAACCTAACACAATCCAATGGAATTGACCAAAAAAACCCCAATAGAGTCAACCCTACTATAGGAGGAAGGGCCTGCAGTAAGAACTTACCATTTTGCAAGAGCTGAGGGAGAATGTTGTTCTGCAAGAGCTGAGGGAGAATGTTGTTCTGCAAGAGCTGAGGGCGAATGCAAGGTGAATGTTGTTCTACAAGAGCTGAGGGTGAATGCAGGGTGAATACTGTTCTGCAAGAGCTCAGGGTGAATGTTGTTCTGCAAGAGCTCAGGGCGAATGTTGAGGGCGAATGCTGTTCTGCAAGAGCTGAGGGCGAATGCTGTTCTACAAGAGCGGAGGGCTATTGGGGCCCTTGTTTTTGAAAACTTTTTTGGAATATTTTTCATTTTGAATAAAGGATGGCCTTTGTGAGTTGTGGCATGAGGACACATGGCAATCGCGACCAAGTCACAACTACCGTAAGCCGCAGAGCTATCGAGGTGGCGCAGAAGCAAGAGATAGCTGAAGACAGCGGATGCATGAGGACAGACGGCAGAAGACAGAAATTGGAACACACAAATAACAGGAGAGAAGCTGGAAACAGCCGAAGAATAAAAAAGAGAGGAAATAACAGTTGTGGAAGTGGGTGAATAAATAACAGTTACCCGGCCGAAATAAGGAAAGGAGACAGAAGACGGAACGCAGAGCGACTGAAGGAGATCGGCCAGGATACCTCTGTAGTTCCTAGGCTTTTCTATTCTACCTTTCTATTTTGTAATGCATCGCTATCAGACTTATAAGCTCTCCTGGTAGAGGCTTTTTACCTATGGATTTGGCTGGAGAAATCAATATACCTGCAGGTTATTGTCCCATTGTGTCATTCTTATGCATGCATGATGGTTGCGATGGTTTAAAATTTTATTTGCTTCATATCTGTTTATGCTCTGAATTTTTTTGAGGATATATCTATGTTTATGCAATTTTTTTAATGGTAACCATGAGTTGCGGATCTGTTCCTTGCTATCGATCTGTTCCCCTCCTGCATGTGGTTGCGGCACACCTCGGGTGAGACTCTCTACTCTCCGGAGTAGGGTGATAATGCCGGTGTGGTTCTAGACTACAGCGGATTCCTTTGTTGGCCACAACTCCTGAACTTGGGTCTTACCTGCGAGACCTAATTCCTCGCCAAAAAATGGTTCCGTTGTCGGGACTTGCATGTTATGAGGGGAACTAGATCATGGTATTGAGAATCTATGAAGGAAAAATACGGAGATGGTGGGATAACCATCTGGACCAGTTCATTGCTCAGCAAGCGGAGGTGACGAATCAAAAGGAAAGCGTGCTTAAGGATCTTGTTCTTTTCTCAGAATCCGCTAGTGATACTTACGGGATCCTCTGGGGAAAGTTCCCTAGTGACCTCTATAACTGGTTGCGGAGGTTACAGAAAATGGTGTCTAGAGATGGCTCGTGGAAGATAAACCGCAGGTGGGTACACGGGGATCTGGTGGCTCTGCATCGGTTGAACATGGAATTGACCCGCGCGATGGATTTCTGGGTAGAGACCACTTTGAACGAATATATTTTGGAATTTGCTGCAGAGTGCTACCAATCCTTCTTGAAGGTTGAAGCTATTTTCCGTTCCGGGTTAAGAGGGAAGCTGCTTAAGGAGATTCCGCTGTGGATTAAGGCCTTGGTGGTGGACGAGGGGCTGACGGAATTTCAAACGAAAATTATGGAAGCGTAAACCTCTGGTGCTAGAGGAAGGGCTGAAGGGACAGATGCTACATAGAATGTGAAGCAGGGAGTGGGGAATGGATGCTGAGGCTGCACGGAAATTGAGGGAGCGATGTACACGTCAGCGGGCGCAGATCGCCGATAGGTGGCAAAAATGGGTGATGCAGGATTTGAAACGAAGGGAAACCGATAGGAAGAACTAGAAGGAGGCGCCTCAGAGGATAGGAATTATGGACGCGGATACCCGGGAAAAATAAGGGACAGCTGTGGGAGTGCGGCGGGTGCATGGGAGCCCAGCTAAGCGAGAAAGGGATACGGTGATTGACGAAGACGATTGTTACACAGTAATTTGTCACCGTCCCTGCAATCCTCGTCCCGCACATTGGAGGGCTCATTTCGTGACCTGTGAGTAGTGACATGGCTTGAAACCACTTTCATGACATCCCTCTGAACAAGAGCTTTCAATGCCCTGAAGAAATCTCCTTGTGAAAAACCCTAAAAATGGCCCTTTTTGCATTGGCGCGAGCAGGCAGTTCAGTACCCACGCCAATGGGGAAAATAATTCAAAGAGGTCGCGCCAATTGGCGCTCTGTCCCAGAGTCGCACTCGCACCAACCAATTTAAGGAGTTTTTTTTTTTAAATAAATGGCGGAAGTTTCGTCCTAACTGATCCAGGAACTGATATCTATCTTGAGTTGGGAGGTTTGGCTACAGATTTCCATAGAGAGGAAGTGGTTTGCCACCTCTCATGGAAGCTTCCTTGATGATAAGGCCAATCCCATGATTATAGGGATCCCAACTCCCCTTCCTCCATCTATAAAAGCTTGCCCATCTCCATTGCAAGCTAGTCTTCAAGTTCCCAAATTCCCAAGAGCCTTATGCTGCAAGAGCCTCCATAATTCCCTTAAGGCCAATTTCAAGCAAGGAGACTATCGTCAAGATCCGAAGAGAGAGGTTTGTCCCATCCTTGACAGGATTTTCGAGATGTGTTCTGCTGGCGACCCCCCGAAGGAGAATTCAACATCATAACTATGGTTGTAATTGTCCTTTGATTGATTATTAATGAACGAATATTGGTTATGGTTCCACTCTTGTTGTTATTTATGATGATGAGTTATGTCCTTTTTCACTGACATATAGTTATCTACTAGATTTTGCGCTTGCGTTTGTTTTGTTTCTCGCGTGTGCAGGTGTCCTATCGTGGATATTGTGGGGATTGTGAACTTCCAGAGCTAAGGAACGAGAGCGCTACCTCTTCTACAAGCAACAGCATTGGATTCCAGGTAAGCCTTCATCACTAGTCGGTTTATTTGTAATTAGGAACCTGCACTATAGCGTGAATGATTATTGCTAGACCCGGTTTGGGCTAGTAGGGATCGCCTCTGTCCGCAGAGGGGATTTACCTCCACAACAATGATGCAGGGATGCAACCCGATGAGAGTTCCGATGGTGAATGGTACATCGCGATGCAGCAGTTGTTTCAAGAGCGGACGACATTCATTTCTCCAGGCAGCCCTACTTCCCACACTCTGCATGGCAAGGATCCCTACCTTCCCCTGGTACTTTATCAACCTTTAAGTAATATTTTCGTTAAGATACAAGCATTGAGTCAATTGCATAGCAGTTCATTGTCGACAACGATACACATTAGTAGTAGCGGCACCAGCAATATTGCATTCCCTAGTGGAACAATCACGCAACCAGGACCTGGCGGCTTTATCTTGGTCAACCCTCCGGAAGTAAATATGGTGGGGTCTTTCACTCGGTATCCAGAGTTCTCTGGCCGGGGCAATGACGATGTCAAGCAACACTGGTATCTGTGCGAAGCCATATGGAGGGCTCGGTAGACGGCAGATGCGGGGAAGTTAATAGAGTTCCAAACCACGCTCAGAGAGAGGGCTCTGCGATGGTTTATCAAGTGGTCTGAGGCCCATCCTAATCCAATAATTGCGGACGTAAAGCGGGATTTTTTCTGGGAATTCAAGCTACCCCAGACGAACCAGCAGGTTCTCTCCAAGCTCTGGGAGATTAAGCAGAAAGAAGGTGAGACTGCATGGGAGCTGATGCGGTGATTCAAGGACGTGATCGGGAAACTTAGCTACCCGATCGATCCAAACCATCAGAGGGACTGGTTCATCAAGGCTCTGCTTCCCTTGACACGAACCCCCCTCACCCAGCAGAAGATTGACAACTTGCAGGACGCCTTGGAGTAGGCCATGAAGATCGAGGCCATGGCGGGTTACGCTCAGGAATATCGAGGAGGGCTGGCCCCGCCGGATCCCTCCTTGGTGGGACTACAGCACCAGATCGGTAGGCTGACGGAAAAGCTCAAGGAGATGCAGCCTATAAGACCAGCGAGGTCGAATGTTTAGTGCACTCACTGCCTAGTTGAAGGCCACGTCGCAACCGAATTTCCTCGGCTGCGTGGCACATGTGTGGGACCCTCGGTTGCGGCGATCCAGGGAAGTCCACCCCCCAAGGGTGGCGCGGCAATGAATCCGCAGGGGGTATACCAGCCGCAACAGCCCTATGCGGGGTTCCCACCTCAACAGAATGCAACCGCCATGGAATACTATGAGATTTTCCGGACGATGGGACATCCTCCTCGGATGTGCCCAATGCTACAGAAGTACTCCAATGTCCCAAACAATGTGTACTATGAGTTTTGTGTTTCCACGACTCATAACACTGAGTAGTGCAGGGCTCTCGACGCACTTGCGGATAGATTGGACTGACCATCCTATAGGGTGAATGAGGCTTCCAGGGGAAGAGGAGGCAGTATGCGCGAAGGCCGCACGGGGGGTCGCGGTCCGATGAAATGTTACAACTGCGACCAGGAGGGTCACGTCGCTCGGGAATGTCCCCTTCCCCGACGTCCTTGGTGTTCCCAGTGCCGCGTAAACGCCCATGCCACGGAGGACTACCCAGAATTCATTAAGAAGTGGGAGGAGCAGACACGGCAGAGAGGCACGAATTTGGTAAACTCCGAGCCACGAGGTACCGCGACTCAGGATATGCAGAACGTAGCTATTGTGACGAGAGGAGGTACAAAAACGGGGGAGGACGCTCGCGGGAAAGAGCCAGCACGAGTTGTTCGGCCAGCCTCCCCGAACACATTAATCAGGCCTGAGGCACAGAAGAAGTATTTCCAGGAGGCAGTAGAGGCATTTTCTCAGCTGAGGGACGTAGGAGGCCTGGAGGTGCTCGTGCTAACAGAACCTGGTGCATAGAGTGCCACAGGAAACGTGATTGAGGAATGGCTTCAGTTACTCCTCAAGATTGTTGAAAATGTTGCGCTGCGGCAGCAGCTAAAGCATACTTTGGAAGGGGCACTACAGGGGAGTACAGGACTTAGGGAACCGGTGCACGTAACCCCCCAATACGTGCAGCGCGTCAAGCGGAACAAGCGATGAACGGGAAAAGAGTTCTGGCTTAACACGCAGGTTGCGGGATTCCAAATCAGCGATACCATGCTGGATTTGGGGTCTGATGTCAATATCCTGCCGCGGAAGACGTGGAAGGCTCTTGGAAGGCCACGGCTGACATGCTCACCAATCCAGCTCAGAATGGCGAACCAGTATTGCATTCTGCCGATCGGCCGACTCGAAGGTGTTGAGGTCGACATTGCGGGGGTGAAGACTTATGCGGACTTTGAGGTTATTGATATAATGGGGGAAAAGGATCCTTACCCCGCCCTGTTAGGCATCGATTGCGCTTTTGAGAATTATGCCATCATCGACCTCAAAAAGGAGCTGATGATCTTCGAGGATGGGGAGGTATGGGTCACGTAGCCCCTCGACCCGTATCAAGGCCCGCGATATACCAAATCTATGGACAACTGGGAGGACGCGCAGATGATGGACCACCTTTACCAGATGACTGCAGGGAAGAGGGAGGACTATATCAACCCGACTGCAACAGGCTCCATCAGCTGGCGCAATGTCCAGAGCTCGGAGCTGGGCTTGGAACTCGCCTGGGAAGACTGGCAGCAGGGTAGGTATGAGACCAGTACATGGAGATGTTCCGCCATTGCTCGGGTTTTTTGGATCTGCGCTGAGTTCTGGGAATATCCCACCCTATCGAACATGTAGTTTGTCAATACCTTTATTGCAAAGGTGGAATACATGGTTCCAGAAGACCACAGAATACCACTTTTGGACGTTGCACTACAGTCCACATCCACAAGGTGGTGGAGGAACCACCGCAACACCCTGTCGCAGTGGGGTTGTGTGGTGAAGGCGTTGCGGGCACAGTTCAAAGAAGACAAAGGCCCTCGAAGCAGGCACAAGTACAAAGGGATTTCCAATCCGTGGGACCACCTGAAGAGCTGTGAGGAATAGTGGCAAGGCCTGGGATACCCGCAAGAGCTGTGGGTACATCGATTTTTCCACTCCTTGGATACAATCCCCCAGGCCTGGTATTTGGAAGAAGAGCGGAAACGAGGAACCCACTCTTGGCAGGAAGTCACGGAAAAGATTGTTTGGTGCTTCTCGTTCAAAGGGGAGACAGAGCAGGAATCTCGAGCATTACAAGCGATCAAGGAGGTCCTGTTTTTCCGCGGCCCCGAGGCCAACGGGGGCACGGTTGCATCATGTCCTGAGGCCAAGCGCGAGTTGGTTTTCCAACGGATTGATAGAGAACTAGACAATGATAGTCTGGAGGACCTCAGGCACCTGTATTTCGAAGAGAAGGAAGGCAAGCAGAACATCAACGAAGAACTGACCACTGAAGGCATCCATTTACAGCTGCTGAAGACCAAGAAGTTAAACATTGGTACGGAGGAGAAGCCTAAGTTGGCTACAGTGGGTGATTACTGGGACGAGGAGACCACAAAGGAAATTTTTAGTATCCTCCAGGAATATGAAGACTTGTTCCCTTTGTCGGTGGCAGATCTGAAGGGCATCAAGGGTGATCTCGACGAAATGCACATTGTGCTGAAACCGGATGCAAGGCCCGTAAAGCGTCAACCCTATCGGCTGAACCCAAGGGTCAAAGAGAAGGTCAAGATGGAGATTGACAAGATGCTGGCTGCAGGTCTCATATTTCCAGTGGAAGAAGTAGAATGGGTGAGTCCCATCATCATTCAGAATAAGAAGGACAAGGCAGAGATACGTGTCTGTGTCGACTACCGGAGTCTGAACAACGCCTACATCCATGATTCGTTTCCCACTCCTTTTAGCGATGAAGTCTTGGATCATGTTGCGGGAAACGAAGCTTATTCCTCCACAGATGGTTTTTCGGGTTACCATAAGGTGCGCATTGCGGAAGAGGACAAGCCGAAAACGACATTCACCACCGAATGGGGATTGTTCGCATACCACGTAATGCCGTTTGGCTTGAAAAACGCTCCGGTCGTGTTTTCTCGAATTGTCATCGCTGCTTTTCGGGAGTATATCCACAAGTTCCTGGAGGTATACATGGACGATTGGACTGTCTACAGTCTGCTGAAGAAACATGCCACCCTGTTGCGTATTATGTTTGATCGATGTCGCCAGTTGCAGATTTCCTTGAACTTGAAGAAATGTATCTTTGCGGTTCCTTTCGGCACACTGTTGGGACACGTGGTATGCAAGCAAGGGTTCTGCGTCGACCCCGCCAAGGTCTTGGTAATCGTCCATATGGAAGCCCCCGAAATCGTGAAGCAGTTGCGGGCACTTCTCGGGCACACAGGATATTACAGGCGGTTTATCCGAAATTACGCAAAGATCACTTCCCCTTTAGAAAAGTTTCTACGGAAGTCTGAAGTATTCTAGTGGACGGAGGAGTGTCGGGTGGCCCTCAAAACTCTGAAAGAAAAGCTGGCAACGGCGCCTATTCTGGTTCACCCAGATTGGGATAAGTAGTTCCATGTGCATATCGATGCGTCCAGTATCGCACTTGGGGCTATCTTGGCGTAACCCGAGGAGACGATAGTTGACCACCCGGTCTACTTCGCCAGTCGCAAGTTGTCTAATGTGGACAAGAACTACACCATGACTGAGAGGGAGGCCCTGGCAATGGTGTACTCACTCCAAAAGTTCCGCCACTACCTTCTTGGAGGCAAATTCAAATTCTTTACGGACCACTCTGCATTGAAGTATTTGGTGAACAAGCCTGTTTTGGAAGGACGAATTTGTCGCTAGCTTCTACTTTTCCAGGAATTCACGTTTGAGGTAATTGTCAAGCCTGGGAGGTTGAATGTCGGGCACGATGATTTATCCAGATTAGAGACAGGAGAGAATGAAGGCTCTCTCGACGATCACCTGCCGGACGCTGACCTTTTCCGAGTCGAAGTTGTCCCGGATTATCTGGCCGACATTGCCACCTATCTGACCATGGGGCAATGCCCTCAGGATTACACCCCGCTCCAGAAACAGCACTTGGTCGTCCGAGTTGCCGAATACCAATTGATTGCGGGGCAGCTATATAAACTGGGCCTTGATGAGGTTCTGCGCCAGTGTGTCCTTGACCACGAGCGCGAAGCCTTGATGTGGGAATGCCACAGCGGTGTTGCGGGAGGGCATGTGGGTGCGAAACCGACCGCGAGAAAGGTGCTCCAAGCTAGACTGTGGTGGTCGATAGTCCATGCCGATTATAAATAATTTGTGAAGCAATGTGACGTGTGCCAGCAGATGGGGAGGCCCTCTCACAGGCACGAGCTTTCGTTACACCCAGTGCATGTGTTGTGGCCGTTCGAGAAATGGGTCGTCGATTTCGTAGGTCCTATAGCCCCGGTTTCCAGGCACTCCAAGGCCCGATACATCATTACCGCAACCGACTACCTCACCCGATGGGCTGAGGCGGCAGCGGTACGAGACTGCATGGCAGATACAGCAGCACAGTTTATCTTTGAGAACATCATCAGCTGGTTTGTCTGCCCACGAAGTTTAACTAGTGATCAGGGTACTCATTTCATTAATGCCACGATCAAGTCGCTGCTAGACACATTCATGAGCCAACACCACAAGAGCAGCCCGTATCACCCGCAGGCCAATGGTACGGTTGAAGCATTCAATAAAATTCTTAAGAAAGGCTTGACTAAGATCTGCAATGCCCAGCGTGACGATTGGGATGAGTGCCTACCAGCTGCCTTATGGGCTTACAGGACCACCATGAAGCGCTTGACCAATCAGACACCGTTCCATTTGGTGTATGGCTGGGAAGATGTGATTCCCGCCAAGTTCACTGTACCTAGTCTTTAAATCGCCACATCTCTACAGTTCTCGAAAAAGGAGTCGCTTCGGGAATGCCTCCACGAACTACAAGAACTGGACGAGGCCCGGTTTCTGTCTGAGTTTCACCAGAAGGTTCAGAAGGACCGACAGAAAGCGTGGCACGATCGCCACACCAAGCACAAAACGTTCCAAGTTGGCGGTAAGGTCCTCCTATATGACAGCAGGTTTCAGAAGTTTCCAGGCAAGTTGTAGATGCACTGGTTAGGACCTTACTTCGTCATCAAGATTAGGGATTCCGGAGCTATTCGGTTGGCTCAGCTGGACGGTACTGTTTTACCGGGGTGGGTGAATGGCGCACTCCTGAAACCCTACCAGGAGTAAGTACCCCTCCTTTTTCATCAATAACTCTCGCACCCGAGAGCACCCGTAGAATAGCATAGCTGAATAACTCTCCCGCAACTGGGACAATCATAGGTAGTCTTTCCCTTTTCCCTACAATTTTTCAATAACTGCTCTATTGCGAGGACCGCACCACAACCGATTGTGGTCAGGGAGGGGCGTGTCTAGCGTGTCATCCCTGTAGGATCCATAAGCATGCCAGTGTTAGTCCAGGTCATTTCAGTCAGTACTTGTGTCAGTCCATAGGATCGTCTAGATTTGCATCATAAATTACCATAATTGGAAGTAACCTTGCCATAATCATTTTGCCATCATCCGCAGTTACCTCAGCCATCGCGTCTGCCCATTTCCACATGTCGTCGTCAGCAACTGTCAGAATACCCATTGGCACGTGATTGATCGCACGATTCTCGCAGAAAAGAATGCCAACAGGAATTAACTCGTTAAGGGGTCTCATCAACTCCACTCATGCTAGGTGCTGACATAATTTGCATGATACCCAAAAGCACGAGAATGCCGGACTAGTTCGAATTAGCGATTGCAGCAGCACCAGAGTAGTTGAAGTCTCAAAATGCACAGAACCAAGAGGGGAGACCAAGGTAAATTCTACAGGTCTACCAATGTCAAGAAAAAATTTCGAAGGCCCTCCTATCCGTTGTTGAACCAGAGCTTGACAGCAGGATCCATAGGACAGAGTCTCTAGTTGGGAAATATGACAGTGTAGCTTTGATCAACGCCAACCTTTCAGACTTGTCTGAATTCCCGATGCTCCACTAGCAGGTGTATATGGAGCACTACTACAGCACAGCCGGCCAATCAGCCAACTTCATTTTACCGGCATTCCGGGGCCTCCAGCAATCTTCTCTCATGAATCTCAGAAATCTTCCGGTCTTCGGGACCACCGGCCCGGTTTTGCAGTGCACTCGTTTCTTACTTAGCCGCATTCAGAATGGGTCCTTGTGGCTGAACAAGGAAATTCCCATTCACGCTGTAGACATCCATCGTTTGACCGAGCTCTCACATAATGGTTTGGATGTCTCAACCGCATGGCAGACCACCACCAAGCAAGCGCGGAAGTCCAGGGATGCAGACCTATACATCAAATACGGCACCCAGCGGGGAGGGAAGGGAGCCAAGATAGAGCTCATTAACACGCCTGAGATTAAATTTGCTTGCTACCTCATTGCCAGCAAGACAATGAGGCACTACACCAAGGGCGAATGCACCTTGGACACTATCTCTATTGCGGAGCACTGAGTTTAGGGTGCCAAGCTAAATTGGTGCTCCTTTTTGTTGAAAGAGCTATTTGATGCGTGCGAAGAAAAATACAAGCGCACGACGAGCTTCATTTATGGATACTTGATCATTGCTTTTGCCATGTGGAAATGGCACACTCCTCTTGTAATAATACCAGTAGAAATTCCATAGGGCCAGCCTCTGGCGATGAAGTTTGTTCCATGGAAGGTGTCGGCTAATCCGAGCACTAAACAGGTGAATGCAGAGGCGTTCGAGTCTTGGTACGGGCTAATGACGGATGTGGTGGCTAGTCAGAAACGAGTGCCCAGGAAACTATTGGAGGAGTATAGTGAGAAAGTGTGGTTCGGGGTAAGTCACAGGCATACTTACCTCCAACCCACTTGCGTGCCAGAAGACACCTTCCACATGACGCCGTTGAAGTTCCAGCTGGACGATGCCACCTTCCACTGTGAAGTCTGTTCGTGGCCGAGGGTCACGAAGCACACCCGCGACGGCATCCCCAGGTACAAATTTGAGCGGATGTTGCCATTGCAACAGCCTACCGAGATGGATGCAGCAGCGCCATGACAGGAACTCCCCGAACCGCTCGTCCCCATCGTCCACCACTTCAATACTCAGGTACGCAATTTCAGTGCGGCGGCCCAAGTTATTTCGAGCGGTGCTTCTCCATTCCCTTTATTTTCTGAGTTTCAGCTCAGCCATTCTATTTCTCAATCCCATACCACTTCTCTCACCTCTCCCATCCCTACCATTTTATTTACCTCAGCAAGCCCCATCATCACCCCGATGGGAGAAAAGGGCCCGACCCCAGAACAATTAGAGACTCCTCCGGCTAAGCAGGCCCGCACCACCGTAGCCAATCCAGTGGTGGACTTTACTGATGATGATCCGCCACCGCCCACAAATACAGGGGCACTGGTCCAAGAAGAAACCCTTATTGATCCTTCCAAGTTTATTAACATTCACCCTCCATCCACAACTCCACCTCCATCCACCGTTCCACCTCCACCTCCCACTTCATCTATTCTGTCCAATTCATCTGCCACTGTGTCCGACCCGCTCATCCGAGAACTCTTTGGCGGGGACCACGGGGCTGAAGTTGACTCTAGTACTGCTACCATAGTACCACCAGTCGACCCCGTGGGCGCACCCCAGGTTTCTTTATCTGCTATATTTACCCAGCTGGCAAACATTGGGGCCGACTCAGTCGAGGCTCAGCCCGAGCATGCTGACCCTCCCCCCCCGGGCCAGACCGATCAGCAGGAGAGGCCCGATTTGAATATGGCCAACTCAACGCATCAATAGACATCGCCGTCCCCTCCAGAGTATTCCAACCGCTCAGTTGCCAGTGGGCAACCCCTCCAAGAAAGGAGGGCGGACCAGGGTGCTTCGAGCACAGCTAACTTAGAAACATGGGGTATAGCTCAGCTGTACTTATTCATTCAGAGGGCGGCCCAGCAAGCCGAAAGGCTTCACTCGGAGCTACAGTAGCGGTGCGAAGAGCAGCAACAACAGATCGTGGCGCTTACTGAACAGTGCGACTAGCTTATCACGGCGCAGGAATGCCTGCAAGATCAGATAGCGAACGTAACTCAGGTATTTTCAGGCCTATGGCCCTTGGTAAGGCTCATTATACCCCGCTGCCTGCTAATGTTGCGGAGCAGAATGTCATCGCCCAAGCTTTCTACATCCGGACTGCACTCACTGGTCTCCACCGGGAAAATACGGAGATCCACGTAGCATTAGCTGCACGATCAGTGCTGCCAGACCCAATGGCTACCTACTCAGCCCAGGTTGCCGCAAAGCAGGGCCAGGCAACCCAAATGTATGAAACGCTCACCTTTGTGGCACGTGAGGCGCACGACCTCTTGAAGGGTCTTTAGGAATGCTCACTGGCCTTGACTGTCAAAGCACAGCCAATCTCCGCCTAGCTACAGTAGGTTTCCTGGGAAATTCAAGAGGTCATGGACCCCGCCAGGTTGGACCAATTATACGCCCAGGCCGATGAGCTCGAACTATAGATCCAGCAAACAGAAGCCAATTCTACCGAGGCCAAACAAGTAATTCGTGAGCTCCGCCCGCCCCTCCAAAATAGCGCCAGGACGATGCAATAGCTAGCCGCCGCGGCCAAAGCCCAAATTAGCACGATGTTCAAGGCTGTCTCAGCACCCCTAGAAGAGGCTGCTATCACCAAGATCGCTGAAGACACAGATTCCCTCTTGCAAGGGTGACAGCAAGTTGTATCGGCCTTCACGGAGCTTCGAGCTATAGCGTTCCGCAGAGTCCCAGATTTGGGGCCCTTGTTTGAACAACCGGCAGAAGGCACACAGCGAGAACAAGAACAAGCTGATGGTGCACAACGGGAACAAGTACAAGATGAAGGCACACCGGGTGAACAGGGCACGGGATCAAGCGGGGCTATGGATATAGAGACTGTCATTTGTGATTGACTCGGGGACGAGTCTAGAAACTGTGGTCGGGGCCTGTTGGGGCCCTTGTTTTTGAAAACTTGTTTGGAATATTTTGTATTTTGAATAAAGGATGGCCTTTTTGAGTTGCAGCATGAGGACACATGGCAATCACGACCAAGTCGCAACTACCATAAGCCGCGGAGCTATCGAGGTGGCGCAGAAGCAAGAGATAGCTGAAGACAGCATATGCATGAGGATAGACGGTAGAAGACAGAAAGTGGAACACACAGATAACAGGAGAGAAGCTGGAAGCAGCCGAAGAAGAAAAAAAAGAGGAACTAACAGTTGCGGAAGTGGGTGAATAAATAGCAATCACCCGAATGAAACAAGGGAAGGAGACAGAAGACGGAACGCAGAGCGACTGAAGGAGATCGGCCAGGATACCTCTGTAGTTCCTAGGCTTCTCTATTCTACCTTTCTGTTCTGTAATGCATCGCTATCAGACTTGTAAGCTCTCCTGGTAGAGGCTGTGTACCTATGGATTTGGCTGGAGAAATCAATATACCTTCAGGTTACTGTCCCACTGTGTCATTCTTATGCATGCATGATGGTTGCGATGGTTAAAAATTTATTTGCTTCATATCTGTTTATGCTCTAAATGTTCTTGAGGATATATCTATGTTTATGCAATCTGTTTAATGGTAACCATGAGTTGTGGATCTGTTCCTTGCTATCGATCTATTCCCCTCCTGCAAGTGGTTGCGGCACGCCTCAGGTGAGACTCTCTGCTCTCCGGAGTAGGGTGATAATGTCGGCGTGGTTCTAGACTACAACGGATTCCTTTGTTGGCCACAACTCCTGAACCTGGGTCTTGCCTTCGAGACCTAATTCCTTGCCAACAAGGGCAAATGCGCGCATGATATCAGACATTAATGTAGCACACATGTACATTTGAACACTAATAGATTTTTGTAGTTGAAATGAAATGCTTGTTTTCATTTAAATGTAGGGTTTTTAAAGCAGGGAGAAATAATGGTTGCCAAATTAATAAGTGTTTCTTTGGGAAAAATTTAAATCTTGTATTGGGTGATGAAGATAATAGAGGGTATCGAATCTTGATTCTTGACATCTAGAGAGAACCCTACAGCCTAACACAATCCAATGGAATTGACCAAAAAAACCCAAATAGAGTCAACCCTACTATAGGAGGAAGGGCCTGTAGTAAGAACTTACCATTTTTCAAGAGCTGAGGGGGAACACTGAGGGTGAATGCTGAGGGAAAATGTTGTTCTGCAAGAGCTAAGGGCAAATGTTGTTCTGCAAGAGCGAAGGGTGAATGTGCGCGTGATATCAGACGTTAATGTATCTATTGCGACGGATACGAAACAATAAAATCATTTTTATGTAGCGTGCATATAAGTTTCGTATTTTTATGTAGTGCGCATATAAGTGTCGTTATACCGACAGCGAACAAAGCGTTGCTATAGCGATGGGTGCCTCCAAACATCATAATTGCGACACTTAGACATTGTGTCGCACTTGCAACGTTTGGAGGCAGTCATTGCAATAGTGACGCTTTGGGCCATAGTGTCACAATTCCGACGTCTTCCTCCAAACGTCATAATTGCGACACTTTGTCTAAGTATTGTAAAATCACTTTCGGTAATAATCACATATAATGGAACGTTGTCGACGCGTTTCGAACCAACCAGTGTGGTTCATCATCAGGACTAGTGTGATTATTACCAAAAGTGATTTTACAATTTTATATGGATCACAGAAGCATAGATTCTAAAACTTTGTCTAAGTGTCGGTATTGCGACACTTTTCTATAAATGTCAGTATAGCGATGGTTTCGGGTGGGATGGAAAAAATTTGGGGAGATTTCCGACATTTGGTCAAAAGCATCAGAACCAAGTGTCGGAATTTCTGCCAAATGTAGTAGTGCCACACAGGCTATTTTTAGGTGTATGTCTATTTTTAGAATGGTGATCATATTCTAAAATTAGTAGGAGGCTGATTCTAGATGGTTGAACAAATTATATCTTTAGATGAGTTTCTATTTTTAGAGATATGGGTGAAGTCTATTTATAGATCGCATATCTAAAAATAGAATGCATGTCGATTATTATTAGCCCTTAATGATAATCAGAAAATAAATAATAACTTATTCTCTTGGAGCACTCGATTTCAGTGAACAGATTTGGCACATCAGTGAGCTGAAGGAATTACGGAATTCCTAGGGTGGATGGTGAGTCATGCATGGAGGACTTGGTTATAACTGATTGTGGTAGAGTTGTAACAGAGTTGGAAGAGTAGTAATGGGAGTTGTTATTTAGTTTGATTCAGTTCAGTGAGTTAAACTCAGTTGTGCTAGTTGTAACTGAACATACACTAGTGAGAGATGAGTGAATTAGTTAGTTAACAAATTCACAAGTAGTGTCTCATATGCAACTGAAGAAATACAACAGTTAACTACTTGCATGTCAAATCTAGTGGAGACCTGGTGGAGAGATAGGTTAAAGGATGAGATGGACTATCTGTTGTGACTATAGTGGAGCATTCAATGCATCCACACACACATTGGATATTCCTATGATTATTGCATAGTCAAGGCAAGGCAAGGTCGAATTCATTCAGGGTTCTTCTTTAGCAGGGATTGCGCAGCGGAGGCAGGCTGTCAGGAGGCAAGAAATTGGTGCATGGAGGTGCAAATTTCTGCAAGACAGTGTGAGATGATTGTATACTGTACTGAGAGCTCTATGAGCTGAGCTTTGTATGATATGTATGAGATTGTTTCATGATCCATTGATATGCATAATATATGATAGTTGGGTTTTTTAGCTTTAATATTTCCTGGTAAAACATCTTGTTACGTGTGATTGGTTTTTCTTCAGGTGTTTGCAATTGGCGATTTAATTTCTGCAAAGAATTAAGTAGAAGGATTATGTATTTAACAGTGGATTTAAAATTATTAGATTAGGAGAATCTGGTAATATACATGCACATATGTATTAATTTATACATCATTATCGAAGCAAAAGAAGATTGCAATAGTGAAGCAGTACTGACTTTTGTTGGTGGAAACAATTCGAAATTGCTGCAAGAATTTCTTGGTGCGACAATTGAGTATACATTGAAACGGCTTTCAATGGGTTGCAGTTGGAGTATGCACTCGAGGGCAGATCTAACTACATAGCCTTAAAGGATATAATGGAGGCGGTGCTTGAAGATAATGGCTTGATGGAATTCATCGAGAAAGATGTTCCTAAGCCCACTTCGACAGATGGTGCAGTACTTGACGCATGGCAGAAGAAAGTAGCAAGGGCGATCCTCTATTGTAGGAAGGTGTGAAATACCATATTGTGTCAAGCCTTCATGGGAAAGCCACTCCATATGCTATGTGGAATGCTTTGACATATCTTTTCCAAAGCAAAAATGACCATAGGAAGTTGGCACTGAAAGATAAACTCAGAAAAATCAAAATGGAGAAGAATGAAACTATTCCGGTATACTTGACAAAGTTTTTCCAATGCAGGGATGAGCCTGGGAGTGTAGGAGTAAGTGTTGTGGATGATGATTTGGTGAGATTGGCTCTCCTTGGAATTCCGAAGAGTTGGCATAGTTATGAAGATGCTGTCAATGGACGGGAAAAACTACCGGATTGGGAGTGACTTTGGTTGGATCTAGTGCAGGAGGAGATAAGGCGGAACACCAGGGATGGCTCTGCATCAAAGAATGAAGATGAAGAGGACTGTGCTTTGGCTGCCAAGGAAAATAAGGAGAAGGGGAAGAAATTCCATTATAGATCTGAGGCCAGTGACAATATTGCCACAAATTGTCCACATAATAAGAAGAACAAGATGGTTGCTGGAGCTGCAGCTGGTGAGGCTCTTTCCTCGAAATTTGAGCTTGAATTCTCATTGATAGCATGCATGGTGTCTAGTGCATTGGGATCAGGGTGGTACTTTGATAGTGGTGCTTCCTTTCATGTTACGGGAGATGAGAAAATTTTCAGTGACTTGGTGGAGAAAGATCTCCATATGCATGTTGAGTTGGGCGATGATGGACGATACAGTGCGACCAACATTGGTACCATTACCTTTTAGAGGGCGTTAGTAAACTCATTATTTTAAAATACTTTTTGCATGTTCCAGGTTTAAAGAATAATTTAATCTTAGTCGCAATGTTAGAGGATAGAGGCTATGATGTTGTCTTTAGTGAAGGAAATTTTTTCCTACAACACAAAGCAACAGGGCAAGCCAAGAAGGTTGGGATTCGAGTTAAGAATCTCTATAGACTTGAAGTAGATGGGATTTCTACTGAGCTTCCTACTGTTGGGAAGTGTGAGAAATCCACGCAATTGATGCTTGAGAGGGAGCAGAATTTTCATGTAGGTAAGAGTGAACCTGAAGATGTGGAGTAGACACAAGATGAGGATCATGGAGTGGGATCAACCACTCATGCAGAGAAATTTCCAGCTAGATGGGCAGAGGTAGTGCATGCGGCTATACCACTAGGTGAGAGGTGGGGTGACATGCATGGATAATCCTAAGAAGAAATTTTTGGGCAGGATTAATTGAGATGGTGTGGATCTCATGAATTGAACCTGGATACGAGGAGCCCATAGAGAAATAGTAGCATGATCAGTTGGATTGATGCATTCAGATCAAAGTGACAGTGTCGGATACTGGAGCGCAGATCAGAGTTGACAGCAAGTGCAGAGTGCATGGATGCAGAGTTCAACAATGCAGAAGACATGTGCAGTAGCTAAGCAAAAGTCGAAGACTTTGATGACAGATGCATTATACTGATTGAGTTGTTTGGAGGCTATTCAGTTTCAGAAGTTTTTCATGCAATAGTTGCAGAGCGGATGCATGGAGTTTCAAGGCACTTGCAAAGGTTGTAGGGTGAATGCATGGAGTTGCATGTCGCATGCAAAGACAATCCTTTATTGTTGAGAGGGAATGTTGAAGTTTGCAACAAGAAACAGTGAAAGTGGCATCCGGAAACATCATCCTTAATCCTAGTGAAAAATAAGTACCTAAGCTAGGTGAGGCTCACACAGGCTATTTTTAGGTGTATTTCTATCTTTAGAATGGTGAGCATATTCTAAAATTAGTAGGAGGTTGATTCTAGATGGTTGAGAAAATTCTGTCTTTAGATGAGTTTCTATTTTTAGAGATATGGGCGAAGCCTATTTATAGATCACATATCTAAAAATAGAATGCATGTCGATTATTATTGGCCCTTAACGATAATCAGACAATAAATAATAACTTATTCTCTTGGAGCACTTGATTTCAGTGAATGGATTTGGCACATCTGTGAGCTGAAGGAATTACGCAATTCCTAGGGTGGTTGGTGAGTCATGCACGGAGGACTTGGTTATAACTAATTATGGCAGAGTTGTAACAGAGTTGGAAGAGTAGTTATGGGATTTGGTATTTAGTTTGACTCAGTTCAATGAGATAAACTCAGTTGTGCTAGTTGTAACTGAAAATACACTAGTGAGAGATGAGTGAATTAATTAGTTAATTAATTCACAAGCAGTGTCTCATATGCAACTGAATAAATACAATAGTTAACTACTTGCATGTCAGATCCAGTGGAGACCCAGTGGAGAGATAGGTGAAAGGGTGAGATGGAATATCTGTTGTGAATATAGTGGAGCATTCAATGCATCCACACACACATTGGAGATACATATGAGTATTGTGCAGTCAAGGCAAGGCAAGGTTGAATTCATTCAGGGTTCTTCTTCAACAGGGATTGCGCAGTGGAGGCAGGCTGTCAGGAGGCAAGAAATTGGTGCATGGAGGTGAAAATTTCTGCAAGATAGTGTGAGACAATTGTATATTGTACTGAGAGCTCTATGAGCTGAGCTTTGTATGAGATGTATGAGATTGTTTCATGATCCATTGATATGCATAATATATGACAGTTGGGGTATTTAGCTTTAAGCTTTCCCAGTAAAACATCTTGTTATGTGTGATTGATTTTTCTTCATTTCCACAAAGAATTAAGTTGAAGGATTATGTATTTAATAGTTGATTTAAACTTGTTATATCAGGAGAATCTGGTAATATACATGCACATATGTATTAATTTCTACACAATTCCTCTCCAACTCTTGGCAGATTGACTCTTTTACAATAATGACTATTTTACAATTTTACAATGATGATTTTTACAATACTGATTTTTGACATGACCTGATACTTGACTTGACACTTCTTCTTTGAACACTAGCAGCTGTAGAGGTATTTTTGTGCTTACTTCAAGTAATGGTACTTTGGCGTTGCATTTTCCTTCTAGTATGTGTCTAATTTTTCCTATTGTGTCCTCCTTCCTACACATGCATTAATGAACAAGACCCAAACCAATACACAAACAAAATACTTACACTTTCCTACAAACCATATGTCAGAGAAATATTCAAAATTCAAATGTAAATATGCTCAACATTTATGAAAAATTCCCAATCAAACATACATAAAAAATACTTATATTGTCCTGAAAAAACACGTTAGATATGATATCAAAATTAAATTGAAACATTAATCATACATACCTTGTTGTAGCAGACTTTCCCTTGACTGTTAATGTGTTTTCCTTACTGCAGTGATCCTTAAATGCATATTTTTTCTTGCCTTCTAGAAGCTCGATATTGAATCTCTTGTATCTATGTAATTTTGGATCTCCAAGGTCTGAAATTATACCTTGTGGTATCCCTATGAGTCCTCTTTCCAACCCTGCAAGTCTGATAAATATTGGATTCTTCAATAAATATCTATGCCCAATCTCCTACGATGGCCTCATTATAGACTGGTTCAGTAAAGTGAACTTGTACGAAGTTCTGCATGTCACTGTTTCAACATTCGGTCCTAAAACGATATTCAACAAACTACAATCCATCCTCTTTCTGTCACTTTTTACGAAATTTAAATCCAATGCTCAGAGAGAAAGTTATGACGATTTTCCCAAGGTCACCTATTTGATCGGGAGCGTCCCTAACTTCCTCAGATCATATCTCCGAAAATATAGCGAACCAATATCTGAAATTCGGTCACATGCTTCATCATAATTTATAATCAAATGGATTTTTTTTCAGCATCTGAAGCTGTGCAGAAAAAGCGTTATAGCAATAATTCCACGATGACATGTTTTAAGTAGTGAAATCCTTGCATCAAGAGGATATGAGGGTCACAATTTATATAGATTCTTAGGTTGAGAGGTCTTCAACAAGTGAACGTTGGAGGGATTTTAGGAGTTTAAAAAGTTATTAATTATTGACTATTCAATGACAACAACCAATGATTAGTGTCATGCCACAACCCCATGGGGTTTTAGCCCACTAAATGGGGTCACTAACTTCAAACACGAATATCTCTCAAACCATGAAGAATTACGTGGCATGCCATATATCAACGGAAACATATTGACAAGTAGAAACCATCCAAAATATCCTTGACTTGGAATAGAGTAAGCTGTCAAGTCAAAATTCCCATGCAAGATCAGTGTAGCCCCTAGTGCTGCTTAGGTTGACATCAATGACAACCACTGATTAAAAATCCACCCATTTGGAATTTATTGCAACACAAGTACTTTCCCTTCGATCATGATACCTCTTATTACAACATTCTCTCCCCCTTTGTCATTAATGGGAAAGGGTAACTCACCCAGAAAAACGTCATCCTATGGACCTGTACACACCTCAACTCCCTGTTTTTTACTTAGTTACATAAGAGAAATATTTTAATGAGAAATTGGGAGAATTCCAAGATTTAGGCGAAGATGCTAAAATGCTTCATGAGGTAATGGTTTGGTAAATATGTCAACAATTTTTTCCTTTGTGACAACATATTCAAGCTTGATATTGTTTTCGGTGACCTCCTCTAATGAAATAATATTTGATCAGAATGTGATTTGTTTTGGAATGAATTACAGGATTCTTGGAGATACAGATGGCACTGGTGTTATTGCAAAATATGGGAATAGGATCATCAAATTTGACTTGAATATCTTGCAAATTTTTCTTCATCGAGAGAAATTGATTCGAACAAGTTTCTGCCACGATATATTATGCTTCTGTTGTGGATAACGTGATTGAAGACTGCTTTTTACTTATCCATGAAACAAGGCAACCACCTAGATAGAATTTTGCTCCATTGGTACTCTTTTGATCATCAACACTTCCTACCCAATATGCATTTGTATAATCTTAGATAACTAGATTATTTCCTTTGCGATACCATAGACAATATTCTGTTGTGCCCTTAAGATATCGGAGAATTATTTTGACCGAAATAATATGAGATTCTTTTGGTGCTGCTTGGAATCTTGCTAATTTTCCAACTTCATACATTACGTCTGGCTGAGAATTTGTCAGATATAGAAGACTGCCAATCATAGATCTATACAACCTCTAGTCTACATCCTTTGAAGAATCTTCTAAACTTAACTTGCAACCTGTTACCATTGCGGTAAGGATATTCTTGCAATCTTCCATATTGAATTTATTGAGCATTTCCTTGATGTAATTGGTTTGATATATACATATTCCTTTATCATGCTGAGATATCTGAAGCCATAAAAAATATGCCAGCTCGCCAAGTAGAGACATTTCAAACTCACTTTGCATCTTTGTGGAAATTTTTTTACTTAATTTGTCATCATTGCTTCCAAAAATTATATCACCCACATATACCTCGATAATTATTAGGTTATCTTGATCCACTTTCACATAGAGATTGTTGTTGGCACTTCCTTTCTTGAATCCTTGTTGATGTAGATATCCATCAAGACGAGCATACCAAGCTCTATGAGCTTGCTTTAGACCATATAGTTCTTTCTTTAATCTGCAAACATATTCTTCCTTTTCAGAGAGCAAAAAACCTTCAGGTTGTTCAATGTAAACTTCTTCTTCCAATTCACCATTTATAAAGGCTAACTTAACATCCATTTGGTAGACCTTGAATTTTCTCGAGCATGCATAAGTGAGAAAAATTATGATAGCTTCCATTCTGACAACAGGAGCAAATTTTTTTTCAAAATCAAGTCCTTCAACTTGTGCATATCCTTTGCAGACTAATCTTGCCTTATTCTTGGTAACCTGTCCATCCTCATTCAATTTGTTTCTGAAGACCCAATTAGTTACAATAACAATTTTATCCTTTGGTCGTGGCACCAATTCCCAAGTGTTTTTATTCTCAATTTGATCCAGTTCTTCATGCATAGCTACTACTCGATGTTCATCTTGACTAGCTTCCTCAAAAATGCTAGCCTCAAAAGTTGCTAAAGGATAAAGGTGGAATTTTTGTGATGAACGAAGTTGTTGAATTCTTCTGGTTCCAATTCCTTCATTTATGTTATCGATGATTTGATTTGACAGATGATTCTTTTGACACCATTATTTTAAAACTTTTGGAGAATTTTCTTGTACATCCTGCTGATCATTTCTTATTTCCTCTTGGTTGACTATTGTTTCCTTATTTGATTGGAATTTTTCTGGAGCTTCTTCTTAACCTTTCACAGATTCTCCCTCAGATCCCTCAGATTTGCTTGAAGGGGAAATCTCATCGACATCCTTTGTAACACAATCTTTATCAAAAGTAACATTTATGCTTTCCACTATTTGATTTTGCCTCATATTGTAGCATCTATAATCCTTCCTTTTGCATGAAAAACCAACGGAATTACCTTCATCGAAACGGGAATCGAACTTGCCCATTTTTTTATTTTCTCTTTTGATGTAGTATTAGCTTCCAAATATTTTGAATTATTTGACGTTAGTCGGTATTCCTTTCCATAATTTGTATGGATTCATGTTACAATTGTTTCTTAGCAAACCTCTGTTTATAATGAATACAACTGTATCGATTGCTTGAACCCAAAATTTATCAGCTAATTTTTAGTCATTTAAAATTTTTTTGGCCATTTTTTGTACGGTTCTGCTTTTTATTTCAGAAACTCACTTTTGTTGCGGTGTTCTGGTGTTTGAGAATTGTCTTTTTATTCCATTTTCATCACATTATTGTTGAAATACCTTGGAAGTGAATTCTCTGCCATTATCTAATCTCAGACATTTGATCTTAAAATCAGTTTTATTTTCAACCAATTCCTTGTAGATTCTAAAACACTCGAATGCCTCTATCTTTTTCTTTAAGATGCTGACGACTGTCATTCTGGTGTAATCATCTATCATTAGCATAAAAGGAAAGACTGAAAGTTTCTTTGTGGACGTATCCCAAATTGGTTGAACCACGTATATCCATGTCTCTCTTGTTTTATGCATTTTTGTATTTGTGTTTCTGCAATATTTAATGCTTTTCATTGGCCCATTAATTAATTTCTAGCAGTCCCAAGCTGCTAGCTCTACCCATTGCTATCAAGAGCATGTCCCACTTCCCATTCAGGAAGAAATTGAGAAATATGAACAAGAAATGGCTAGAGAACATTGGTTTATTTTAGATATGAAAGTTCTAAAATATGTATGACCATGGGTACTTGGAACTAGCCATACCCATAAAAGGTACAAACAATATATGTGTACTATGGACATCTATTGGCATCTTAAGCTACTACTTGGAAAAGTTCTTATAGACAAAAAAAAAGGTAAAATAAGAGGTTGTACTGGTGTTGGAGGAGATGTAGCTCACTTTGTAGTCCTTGGATAGAAGACTTAGCTGTGTGGAAGCTCATCTTGGCCTACCCCTTAACATTGGTTGCTCTCCTGGTAGTAACAAGGAACCTATTGTAGTCAAAGATACGGACTTTGATCAGTCCTGTTGTAGCCTAATTCTACTCAGCTAAAAGTCAAGAGAGGTTCTAAGAAATTCAAGGTTATTGAGGAACAGTTGTTAAAATTTCAAGAAGACCTGTAATATGCTCTTACAGGTTGAGTAAGAAAAAAATCACAAGTTCTGCATTCAAAGATGTAATACAAAATGGTGGTATGTGTTCCAGATTGAAATAGTGAGTAAGGCGTGAAACAACCATGATAATCCCAAGTTTGAGTGAATAAAAAATAGGAGAACAAGCTCAGGAGGGATCAATGCTTTTAAATAATGAATAAAGCTCATGAAGGATAGAGGAGTTGCAAAGCAGCAACGGTAGAAAGTAGAGAAATCGACTAAGAAAAAAACACTTAAGAAGATTTCCAAAGGAGGCAATTGGACGACAAGGATCAAATCACATATCTGAAGGGGAAGAGACCAACGACAGAGATGACATCACAAGTTAAAAAATATATCTGGCGATGCGATGAGGAGAAGGGCCACATGTCGGCATAGCGCAATTTCACATCGGCGATTATTTAGTTTATGTGTTAAGAACTTCACAAGTTAAACAAATAACTTGCAATGCGGTAAGAATTGAAACTTGCGATGCGATAAAGGGAGGAGCCACGTGTCAGCACAATGATCTAGTGCATATCACACATCGGAGGGTTTAGAGTTTAGCATTAAGACTTCACAAGGTAAAGTATTTTGGTTGCGATATGACAATGACGGGAGATGGCAGTGTGAGACGGTACAACAGGGTTGTTATATCTTGCGGAGATATACGATGGAGATCACGTTGCAACTTCGCATCGGCATTTTTATTGTTTAGCATTTAACTTATATGTTAAGTTCACCGATATGCGATGCACCATGATTTGTCACCATATTTTCAGACCCTACAACCACTGTTCCGTGTATATGTAAGCGTTTTGAGTTATGTGTGACCTGTTCTAAAGTAAATCGCTATTAATTGCGTGTGTATGTATGTTGAATATACTTCCAGTATTATAGTACATTACATATGTAACAGAAAAGAGACTCGGGTAAGTGACCAGACGTAGAGCAAAGGAGACGAGAAGAACAAACACAATGGGCACACATAAAGGAGGCAGAGTCGGGTAGCACGTGACATGATGACAACGTTTGAAACACAAAAGCATGGGCAGAGTCGGGTAGCACGTGACATGATGACAACGTTTGAAACACAAAAGCATGGGCAGAGTCGGGTGGAGATGCGTTTATGAAAACTTTTAGGACATCACAGCCGAAACGGAAGGAGACACATCAACAACAAATCAGACTCAGCAAAAGGATTATATTCCAAGTGTATTTTGTTTTCTTTGTTAAGATCGAAGCTACAATGGTGTTCTCAATTGCAATGTAATAAGTAGTTTAACAGTTTAGGAAGTTTAGGAGTTTCAAGAAGCTGGAGCAATTACAAACTAATGTTGTTTGTATTTGAGGAAGAGAGAAAGAGAGAAGAGGGGTTTTGAGTTCTGGACCTCTTGGGGATTACATTTTTTACTTATTTTTCTGATGGATAAAGGAAGAAGCAGTAAGTTTCCTGCAACTATTGATGGTGATTCGTGTTTCTTGTGCCATTTTGTGTCCCTTCTTCTTTGAATGAAGTGAAGTAATGTAGCAGTCGGTCTCTTAATTACACCTGTGAGTAAGAGTTAAATAACCTTAATTTGTGCTCCTTCACTCTATCTCTTCTCCCTTCACAAATTCTCTCTGAAACTTAAAATTAATAGATTCTGTGTTTACAACATGTTATTTTAAGTTTCCCCTCTCTTCGCAAACTCTGGATGAAACTTTAAAGTAATAGATTCTGTGTTTATAGGATATTATTTTGAGTTTCCTCCCTCTCCATGAATTTCCTCTCAAACTTAAAAGTGGTAGATTCTGTGTTTACATTATATTATTTTGAGTTTCCCCTGAAGTTCTTCTTTTCATTCAAATATCGACAATGAATGGCATTATGAAATCTTTTATTATTCCATATCATTAAGGGTTTTAGAAAACTAGTCTCTAGAGGGATAGAACAAAAACCTCATGATAAACTCATTTCTGTGACACACTTTTAAAATGTCTTAAGCACTGATTCCTTTCACAACCAAAGGGATTGTCTCTTAAGATACAACAAGTCCAAATGATCATTTTTATTTTTATTTTTTTATTATGGATCTTTGGTCTCGGGCTCTTGTTTAATACTCTTTTTTTGGCTTAAAGAGATTGAATTAGTTGTTAGTTCCATATCCAGTCTACTTATTATTAGTAACTGGATCATATGGATGATTTCCAAGCTTCAATTTTGCATCTGTGTGGTTCACGTAATAATAGTGTAAATTGAACATTATCATGTGATGTAAAATATTTTGTTATCTGAATAAAAATTTAACCTTGAAAATATATTAAAAAAATAATATATCCTTATATTTTAAGAATAATTTTACTTTAAAAAATACATATTCCTTTTATGTTAAAAATTTAGTAGCTTTTAAATATAAATATAAAAAATTTAAATATGAATCCTATATTATTTATGTTAAATGTTAATAAACATTTAAATATTAATTATATTGTTAAATATTATATGCTTAATAGATTAAAATTGATCATCCAAGTAATCCATTACTTTCAACTTTGATAAACCAATTTAGTTTGAATGGATGTTAATCATCATAATTAAGAAATTAGTTTAAAAAATAAAGAAAATACAAAATACAAAAGTTTTTGATATTAAGATGTTTATTATATGACTCGCAACCATGTCATCTTTTGGAATCCTCTCTCTTTGTCCTCCTCAATTACCTAATGCACTCACATCCCTACCAATCTATGACATCTTGTGTCCCTGTAGCCTTTTTGGGCTTGTGGACTTCTTAAGCTTTCCTTCTCACGACTCTTCGATGTCGATCTCATCAATGGAACGTCAAGAGGTTTTCCTTTCAAGAATTAAATTCTACATATGTCTTCAGCTCACTCTTCCTCTCTTTTGGTGTGTGAATCCCCTTCTTTCTATCCCCATTGGCTGTGATGCTAATTAGGAAGTGGATTTTTCAAATCTGGCAACTTGGTTTGCCATTTTTTTGGGTTTTGGATGTGACTTGCAGATCTTCATTCTTAGATATTGAAGTTTTAGATTTCAGTCATCAAACAAGAACTTTTTATTCACCCTTATGAAAAGGGATTTTATTTTTTAGTTTGACAATAATGAATATAGGGATCTGTTTCTTAACTCAAGTATGTGGTTTTGGGGAAATGTAGGCCTATTTTTGAAGCCCTGGTCCCCTTATTTAAATCTGTTGATAGAGGTTTTGACACACAACTATTTGGGTGAGGCTTCCAAATCTACCACTGCATCTTTGGGGTTTACACTCTCTTCAAGTCATTAGGTTTTCTCTAGGAATGTTCCATTTTTTCTCTCATGAAATTTGAATGAAAATTATTGCAACATATGTTAGAGCATGCGTGGAAATGGATTTCAACTTAAATTTCCAAGTTGAAATTGTTTTGAATAGTGAATATTTTCCTTGGATCCAAAATTAGACTATGAGAAATTATTCTTATGATGTAAGTCTTGTTTCGAAACATGTCATACAACAACTCAGTATTCAAATGGGTTAAAGAAAAGTTCAAAACAACAGTGAAAATCAACCTAATGGGTTTGTTCTACAAAGGATCACTAAATAGTCTTGCAGGATAAATATATGTAAGTTGTAGCTCCACCTCAAGTGATTCCAATGACTCAAGAAAAACAACAAGAACATTTTCCCCAGATCCCGAAGACAAAAAATCAGGTTGCACATGACTTGGGACAAGAAACTTATGGTAAGTCAAACCCTCAACTAGTGCCATGTTGGGAAGCTCAAAATGATGTAGCCAAATCTCTAGAACAAGAAGAATCCTTATTTCAAGATACTCCAGACTTGGAAGAATCACCAAGTACTTTGCCTACTTTTAAAGAATTTTGTACAAAATAGGGAAGAGGAAGAATGATCTCTTATATAATCCCAACCAGTGGTGACAATAATTCAGACACGAGTACTATTATGGAACAAATCTGAGAGAATATACTCATGTAAGAAATGTTGGAATGCAATTCTTTTAGGTGTTTGAAGAACAAGTCAACCACATTCTTCTTCATCATTGGCAGTGACTTATTTAGATATATTCACCTTGAGAGCTAGTACTTTTTTTATGTAATTCAAGTGTGTGTCTAACCATAGATTTTTTTTAATATAAATTTCTCAATCACACTTCGAAAAATTAAAAAAAAAAAAAATAGAGCTTACTATATAAAAGGTTGTGAAAAAAATTCATTTAAATAAATTGATTTATTGTTTTATTTTAATTATACACTAACACAACCGATATTATATATCACTTATATCGGGCGGAGCGGGAGGATGGCGTCGAAACCCTAGAGGTCTGGATGGACTGAACCTAGGTCAGCAGCCATCGTGAGGCTGCTGCAGGAGGCAGATAGATGATGTTCTGTGGGGGCAGCGGATAGGGTACACGATAGAAGAATAATGGCACGGATGGCAGATTGAAAACGACCTTGGTGGTTGAGCAGGCGAGTTGACGGGGTTTTCGTGAGCTATTTTCAACTTGGAGTTTTACTCTCTGGTAAAACAGGTTCTAGAGTAATGCAGGCTCTAGTCATTCCTTTACTATGTTTTACGTGATAAGGGTTTTCCTGAAAGTGGTAGGCAGTGTTGATTACGAAGGAAGTGGGTTGTGCCACTTTTTTATTTTCTATAGGGTTTATAGGGATGGGAAGAGGCTTGGAACATGTGGAGATTGATCCCGAACCTAAGGACCTCCTTCCGATGTGGGGTATGGAGATCTTTGAGATGAATTTAAAGGGTGTTTCCAGAGCTGAGCTAGGGTTCATTGGTAAGTCCAGAGGATCAGGAATGGGCAGCAGGATGGGTAGCTCTCCAAGGCACCCAGTGAGCCCGTTGACGGTTATGGCTGTAGGGGGGAGCAGACTGCCAAAGAAAACCTTGTCGGGATCCAAATTTTTTGAGTCAGAAGGAGTAGAACGGAGGTCATTTCGGAATAATAGGGATTTTTTGGGAGAAAATAATCCTTTTGTGTCTTCTGGAGGTCTGGAAGACATTGTTGCAAGATGTGGATTGCGAAAGAAGGTGGAGGCTAAACAGGTGATTAAGAGGGAAGGTTACGATCTTTCCATTGGAGGAGGGGCACCAACGGGTTTGCAGGGAATTATGGGGTTTGCAGCTAAGGTGCAGAGATCAAAGGTGGTTTTAGAAACAGAAAAAGAGGGAAGGCGTGTTTCGAGTCATCAAGCACAGAGCGGAGGGATAAGGGTGGAGGAACCAAGAAGGGATCTAAGACAAATCTCGGTCAAGGTGCAAGGTTTATGGGCTGCTACTCAAGATGGATATCCAGTAAGGAAAAAATTAGGGAGGTCTCGGCAGGGTAACAGAGAAAGGGGAGCGGAACATAGCGGTAAAGCTACTAGGAAACTGAAGGAAATAAGTGTCGAGATGGAAGAGGGAGGATCCAAAATTAATATGAAGCCTGGAATCACTGATAGCATCTCGGACAGTGATCCGGAGCTCTCGGACCCATCGCCGAAGAAGGCCCGAGCAGTAAGGAGGACTGATATGGTGCTGAATTTAGTCTTGGGCATCGATATTTCTATAGACAAGGCTATGGATACCACTGAGTGCATGACTATAGGGAAGGCAAAGGTAAGAAGGTCATGCCCCTTAATTTGAAAAATTGGGCAGAGAAATCATGGCAGGCTAGACTAGATCCAAAGTTTGAAGTTTTCCTTTTAGAAAATGGCTGGTTTATGTCTTGATTCAATAGCAAGGAAATGGCAACTTGGGTTGTGGAGCAGAATTGGGGTTTCGACCGAGCACCAATTCTATTCAAGAGATGGCATCCTTTATTCGATGTGCAGAAGGAAAAGTTAGATGAACTCCCTATTTAGGTCAATTTTTCCGGTCTCCCAGAGCTTCTTTGGACTTTAAATGTCTTCAGGGACATAGGGAATGTTCTTGGCTAAAAGAGGGGGCTCCTTTCAAATTCAATTCAGGGTGGATAAAAGAGGACTCATATAGGGAGCTCTTTAATGCTACTTGGAGACATTGGCGGGCTTCTGAGCCACAGTCTAACGCGGGCCACTTCTGGGAAAACCTTAAATCTATGAAGAAGGCAACTATTGGTTGGCCCAAGTTAAGAAGAGAAGAGCAGGAGGAAAAACTGAAGAGGATAGGAGCAGATTTGGAAAAATTGAAAAGTTTGGAGATGGATAGCTATGAATTAGGTTAGAAGAGGGATGAAATCCTTGTGCTCAAAAAGGAAATAAGGAAGATCCTTCTAGAAAGAGAATAACAATGGAGATTGAAAAGTCGGGCGATTTGGCTAGAGGCAGGAGACGAAAACTCAAAGTTCTTTCACAACTATGCAAAAGGGAGGAGGAACGCTAACACTATTTTGGGGATGAGGAGGGAGGACGAAGGGGTGGAAAAATCCTTCTTGGAGCTAGCACACATGAGCAAGGAGCACTTTAGTAGATGCTTCAAGGCCCCTTTGGAAGTGACCATAGATGAGGTAGTAAGGGTGGCCCAATTCTTTTCGAGCTATGTGGACATAGAGGATAATCTGGTATTGACAAGACAAGTGACCACGGAAGAAGTGGAAGGGACATTGAAGACAATGTAGAAGGAGAAAATTTCGGGCCTAGACGGATGGACCATAGAGTTTTTCCATCACTTTTTGGAAGAACTAGGGAGTGAAATTACAACAGTGGTGGAGGAATATCGTCGGAATGGTGCCATTATGGAACCTCTAAATTCCACTTTCATCGCTCTTATTCCAAAGAAAGATGAGCCGAGCTCATTTGATGATTTCGGACCAATATCCCTTTGTAATAATGTGTATAAGATCATATCGAATGTGATTGTTGTTCACCTTAAGCCAGTCCTCTCAAAGAATGTATCCAAGGAGCAATTCAGGTTTTTAGAAGGGAGGCAGATTCACGAAGCCATTGAGATGGCCCAAGAAACCCTTCATAGCATCAAGAAATATAGAAGGAAGGGCATGATTATAAAGATCGATCTAGCTAAAGCCTATGATAAGATCAGCTGGATGTACTTGAGACTACTTCGAACTCATCTTGGGTTTGATATATGCTTCATCAATTAGGAAATGAGTTGTATTACAAATTTTAGCTTTGTTGTTCTCATTAATGGGGCCGCATCACCTTTTTTAAGAGTCAAAGGGGACTAAGACAGGGATGCCCATTATCACCTTTGTTTTTCCTCTTAGCATGAGAAGGTTTGAGCCAACTGATTGCGGATGCAAAGAGGAGGGGAGTGTTCAAAGGAATTGAGGTGGCCATCAATCTTCAGATTACACACCTCTTGTTCGTTGATGATATCCTTGTGTTCAATAGTGGAAGTCGAAGTGAGTCCCAGATTCTTAAACAAATTCTTGATCTTTTTTTGAAAGAAACTGGGATGAGCATCAACTATGCAAAATCTATTATTATCATTGAAGGTATCTCGGGAGAAGAAGCCAGAAATATTGTTGAGGAACTTCCTTTTTAGGTCAAACCCCTCAAAGGAAATCTGAAATACTTGGGGTTCTTTATTAAGCCTAACAGTTACAAAATGGTGGACTGGCTTTGGCTGATATTTAAAATTGAAAAGCGGATCGCTCACTGGATTTTCCGCTGGCTATCGAGAGCTAGCAGATTGGTTTTGATCAAATCAGTGTTTATGGCTATTCCAGTGTATTGGGTCATGCTGACTTGGGTTCCCTGGAATATTTTATCAAGGGTGCAAAAATTGTGCATCAAATTCTTGTGGGCAGGATCAAAGGAGGAAAAGGTCTTGCTGTGGGTGGCTTGGGACAAAATAGCTAGGCCAAAAGATTGGGGTGGGTGGGGTATCAAAGATCTTCTGGCTTTTGCGACCTCTTTGGCGGCCAAAATGGGATGGAGGATTATATATAAAGACTCTCTTTGGTCGCAGGTTATGAAGAGGAAATATATAGACCCTAAGGAGATTTCGGATTGGCTGCGTACGGCGGGGAAAAAAACATACAAATTTTCAGTGGAGTGGAAGGCGGTCCTTGGATATATTCACATAATAGATGAGGGGCTAGTCTGGCAGGTGGGAAATGGGGAGCAAGTGAGGATCAGGATTGACCCTTGGGTAGTTAGTAAGGACCTGTTTGTACTACCTCTAGATCTTAGGGATATTATTAAGGAAAAGGGGATCTAGTTCCTGAATCAAATAGTTAAGGAAGAAGCCTCTTCGTGCTGGGCACAAGGATGGAAGAACGGAGGGGACTTGAATCATGACCCGGAATGGCATGAAGTTTGCCAAAATTATATTGGGGAACTGGAACGTACCTATGTTCGGATCCGAGACAGGGAGGATGACTTAAGATGGCCCCTAGCCCTACAAGGAAGTACACGCTGAAATTTGGATATGATTTCCAGATGGCCAAAAGAGGCTGGGAAGCACCTACATGGTGGGGGAAAAAGCTTTGGGAGCTTAAATGTTCGAAAAAAAGCGGGTTTTCTTTTGGTGCATGCTTAATAATAAATTCCCTGTTGGGGTTCCTAAGTTTTGATAGATTGGATAACCAAAAGACAAGACAACATTAGAACCAATATTTAGAGTTCCAGGATCTAGTCCTCCTGTTCTCAGAGAGGGATCTCTCAAAAATTTTGTTTTCAAAGGTATATCTTGTTTGCTTTTAAGTATTGATTTTAGACTAGTTATTAAGTGCAAGTGTTTGTTTGGTTTGTTTTTTTGGTTGAATTGGCACAGCAGAATATGAAAGGTCTAAGTAGTATAGATAGAAAGAGGAAGCATAAGATTCATTGGGCAATGGATTCAAGAAGAGTTTTATGACAAACTTATCAATGGATGTGGGATATCAAAGGGAAAATCTAACTTGGCCACAGGATCCTTTAGTTTTGTGAATGAGATGGACATTAATGATTTAGAAAGAGAAATTGAATTCTCAACAAAGGGAACTTAAAAAAATAACTTGAACAATAAAGAGGTATTTGATAGACAGGGCTAACCATGAATTCTACAAACCACACTTTTAAGCAAATAATGATTTCAAGACAACTTTCAAAATGAAATCTAAGATTCGGGAGCACATCCTATTTCCTCAAAGATTTTATTTCAAAGGACTTAAAAAACATAAAATATTAACTGATAATTGTAGTCATAGAAGAGGGAACACCTAACACATCTATGATCACAACTATAAACACCTTTAAAACAATTGTTCAATCAGGGACAAAGGGTATGATCAAAACAGTCCTCCTTGGCTAACTGTAAACAATGGTACTTCAAAGGGAGACTTCAAAAACAGTTTTCAAGTGGCAACAGACAAGCAAGGAAAACCATAAATCATGCTGAAACCAACTATTTGAACTATTAGAGAAATAAACAAGCATGAGGACTAAAGAGAAAGATTAAAGACTCTAAAATACCTCAGCAGAAGAAAACATAAAACAATGAAGGATAAACAGGTCTAAGGTGCTTCCAGGAGTCATTTCTTAGCCTAAACTTTTCATCCTAATGTAGTAAGAATTTATGAAACATAATGAAAACAGGAAAAATAGCAGATAGTTAAGAATACATCACCAATAGCCAAGCTCAGGGATCCAATGATAGAGCCTTCTCAAGAACAATCATGTCAAAACATAATCTAGCTTCCAAGACTTCAATTTCTTCTTCAACTTCAGATAGACTATGTATTATTTCAGAGAGTTTCAGTATTACAACTAGTGACCAACCAACCCTTTACAATGTGCTCCTCAAGGATATTTTATAAGAAAATGAAGAGGTGGAAGAGTTCCTAGGGTTGAAGCGTAATTAATTCTATACTAAATGCAAATCCTAGCCTTGAAAACCATGCAAGGCATAATACAGGAAAGCATTGAATTATAACTCTGTTTCATTTATTCTATTTCTGATTTTTAGGCTTAGTGGGCAAAAGATTGACTTTAAGGCACTTTCTAATATTTATAATAACTTCTGCTGACAGCTTGAGATATTGGTTTTGCTGGTAATAATTGTTCAGCTGCCTTTGGCCTTAATGTCTCTGACTGAGATTTGATCTGGGTATTCCTTTGATGTAGAGAAGGTTGCAGGTAGCTGGGGATTCAATTAGCCTCTTTGATGTGGCTTTCGAGGCTTTTCTGGAGATTTTTATTCATTTTGTGGATTAGGCCTTTGATATTCAATTTTTGCCTTAATCCCTTCAAACTATGTAGGACTAAGCTTTTGATTTTCATACTTGACACTTAATCCTTTTCTTTTTTTTCTGATACTCTCGGTCTTCACTGCTTTGCTGTACAGGTGGCTTTTTGGTGTGCTGGAGGGTTTTCTACGTGATCAATGTTCATGACTCATTGATCGAACATGGAACTCATCCTTGTATGTCCCTTTCTGCATTGAACTCGGCCATGGAGGATCCTCATCGTCGGCCCCTGCAACTTACTTGCTGTGGGACAGCTTTTCTTCAAGAAACGCCATTAAACCTGTAAACAACCACTAAAACTTGTTATAGAATCCTGTGTTTAGAGGTTAAACTACGCTCGGAGACTGGGCGGAGCAGAGGAGTAGTGCAGAGGAGGTGAAATGCTTGTGAAGGAATTTCCATGGTAAAACCTGAAGAAACGGAGCTTAAATTTGAATTTGGGTGCAAAAAATGGATTGGCATTTATTGGAAAACTAGTGGCGGTTTTCGCGTGGCATTTGGGGGGTAAGTGGTAGTAGCCGAATGGAACACAATACGATACAATGATTGACATGTGGATTTCTAAAACCACTTTTATCGCACAAAAGTAGCGCACTGTGGGAAGGGGAAAAAAATTGGGCGATATGGATTTTGGTCTGTTGGATGATCGTCGGGAGATCGAACGGTGCGGATAGCACGCAACCGGTCCGAAGATGTGCGGAGGATGTACGGTGGGACCGACATTTATTTTGTCGTGTAGTGGAGGGATTAAGAAGAGGGGTGGAAAGTTAAGTGGAAATTTAGTCTTATCGGGTTAAATCCCGATCGTAGGAACTGATGATTGGGCGGTGGGGATTTAAAGAGGATACAGGAAGTAATGGCGGGGTAGAAACATGAGAGAAAGGAGGGCCCACCTTTATATAAAGGGCGGAAAGGTTTTTTCTTAGGAAGAGGGGTTCTATAAGAGCGGTGGGAAGGATCAATGGGAGCCATCGAATCGTGAGGATCGACGGCCGAGATCTGTCAATGGGGGAGAATGAGAAGGGCGGGGTTTGAAAAGCAGAAGTAATGTGGACCGTTAGATTTGAGAAGATCAACGGTGGAGATTGAATCGTGAAATCACGTAGGACGTGAATGGTACGAGGGGAGGGGAGAAAGGCCATGATGCGAAATAGCGCCGACCGTCCGATCAAACTTGATCGACGGTGGAGATTAAATTGGAGGTCGTGATGGTGGAGGATCACATGATGGATGAGCACGATGCGATGAAACGCGAACCATCGGATCTGGCGGAATGAATGGCTGGGATTACATCGCATCAAAGAGAAGAAAAGAGGCCAAAGCACCGGGGTCTTTGAGTTTGCGATGTGCGATTAAGCGCTGGCTGTCTGATCATTATGAGAGATCAACGGTCAAGATTAAATCGGGGGGTGCGATGGTGAAGGGCTTATGATCAAAGTGCGACTGAATCTTAGCCGTCAGTTCTTGTGGATTCGACGACTGAGATTAAATCGGGGGATCGGCATCGGAGGGGGAAAAGGGAAAGGATAAAGGGAATTTGCGATTGCTGATTGTGATGGAGCGATGAGGCTTAGTGCTTCGTCGTGGCTCCAGGTCACATAAGGAAAAGAGGCTGGGGCTTAAGGCTAAAAGGGGCTTTAAGGCCTTATAGAAAAATGAAGGTTTTTTAGGATTTTTGAAGGGTTTTTTGAGGAATTTGGAGGTTCCGATAGGGGTAAAGACGGGGTTTTAAAACCAAATAAGGGGGAAATATAAGGTTTTAAAAGGGTTTTGATGCTTTTGGAGGTTATAATGAAGGTTAAATGGAGGGATTTTATGAAGGGAATAAGGATGAAAATGGGGTTGTTTATGAGTAAGAGGAGGAGTGAAATGATGAAAAATGGAGCCTCTTTGAACAGTTTTTTCCCTCGGTAAACAACAGGTACTTTATGATTGATAATGAAACAATAGTGACGATTAATTCAAAGGGTTATTATCATCATAAGACTTCAATAACTCATAATTTGGACATGAAATTGTTTCTTTAAGGCTAAAAAAGATTTAGCCACCATTTGATATGACAAATTTTTATAGGTGGCTAACAGTCCCTACAGGGGATAATTTGATGAAACAAAATAAATTTGGGCTAGGCTGCTTTCCCTTGTGCAAACTCGAATTGGAATCGGTCTATCATCTATTTATGGGTTGTCCTTTCAGCCGGGCTGCGTGGGGGGAGGCGATGACCATAGCGGGGAAACAACAACAGTGGGAGGGAAGAATGATTGGGGAAGCCTGGGAGCAGTGGTGGCAGGAAAGCTCTGGGGATAATTGGAAATATTTTCCCTTGATTCTTTCCTGGGGCATCTAGTTGGCGAGGAATCGAACCATTTTTAAGGAAATAGAACCTAGTTTTAAATTCATCGTGACCGAAAGCATGGGTATTCTTGCAAACATGTCTGTTCCCAAACCGAAACCCCATGGAAGGATGGTTGCTCCATAATTCATCATCGAAAACATGCCATGGGCATACTTCGATTGAGCCTCGAGTAGGGAGGATAGGTGCGAGGCAGGTATTGTGATCCATTTTAGCGGAAACAGTATCAAAGAGGCCTCGGTGGGCTTGGGGGTAGGAACAAATAATTTTGCAGAAATCAAGGCGCTTCATCTACTTATGTGTTGGCTCGTTTGGCTATGCATGATCTTAAAATGAAACTATTTGTATCTACTGTTCAAAGTATCCATTTCCATTTAATTAAGTGTGCAAAGTGTTTGTCATGTCTTGCAAATTAAACAAAGTGTTTTTGGTAACTATTTTTGAGTTTATGTGTCAGGGAATGTTAATTAAAATTATTTTTTAACATCTTGAATCAGAAATACACAACAGAATAAATTCACCATAAAAACACAGCAACATGATGAGGTAGTTCACCCCTCCTGGGCTACATCTTCCAGGTCCAAGGCTCCCAATTGGCATGTCCTTGCTCTATTAAGTTGATCAAATTGGTTTTACAGTGAGAAATAAGCCTAAACAGGCTGAAAAAACTACGAAAATGAATTCAGAAGAAAGAAAAAAGCTAAGAATGGCCTTTATTTCACCTCAAGCAGTGAAGTGTAGCCCAATGCAAATCCATTTCCCTCATGGCCTTGATGGCTCTCCAAACTTCCCTGAAGAAAAAATGGCTGAAGAACACCTTTTTTATCTCTAAAACCTATCCCAATGACTCCATAATGCTCAGAATACCCAAAATTGACCAAAGTTTCATCCAAATTGGTCCAATATTGGAGAAGTTATGACTCTAACAAGTTTTTGCCTAGTAGCTCTATAAAAACCTCCTCCAACTGTAGGATAAATCCAGTTGGGCTCACCAAAAATGGAAGACTTGCCAAAGTGTCAGAACTGCGCTCCAAATTAAGCAGTAACACTAAATGCCAGTGGTTTATAGTGGCACGTTCACATGTGGATTAAACAGAGGGTTTAGTGAGGTTAACGTTAACTCTGTGCCCACGGTCATTGCCCGAAGGTCATATGAAGAAAGGGCTAGCACCCTAGTGTCTAACTCTTTTTTTTTCGTCGGTTTTGAAATTTTTTAAGCCATGGTCATGCGTCAAGTCATGGGTCTTCCACCTTAAGCCCTGAGGGCTTATTCCTTATTGCATCGACTTCAACAAATATCACGAATCACCCATGAGTGACCCGAAGGCGTTCAGGTTGGGTCGACCTCCGCCCGAACCATACCCATTCTCCATTGCATGAGACTGACCCATATACATTCAGTGCTTCCCGACCCATATGCGTTCAGGTCGGGTCGTGCCCAACTGACCCAAATGTGTTCAACTTGAGTCAGGTTTGCCCACCATCATTTTTTTAAAACAAGCCTTGAACCAAACTTTGAACCAATGGCCTGGGGCTACATGGCACCCTGTAATAAGCCCTAAAAACTTTAATAAAAAAATGAAATTTGTCACATAAAATTTCTGAAATGACAATTTTTTTTGTGTTCAAAAGTCGTGTTTTGAAGGTCATTGGGCATTTTAAAACTTCAATATCTTTCTCATACAACATAGGATTTGGGTCCTGTTTGCGGTGCCAAAATCGCAGTGACGAGGCCTATTCAGTCGTTCAAGTTGCAACCAATTCTAATCAGTTCCAATTTTGAGAATTTTTTTTCCCCTTGGACATGATCACCTAATCACACCTCCCCATTGGGAAGATTTTGGACCCCAAAAGCCTTCAGTTACATGTTAAGAAGATGAGGGTACAAATCTCTCACATTTTCCACCTCAATCCACTTTTCTTTACTCGGTTTGCTGCCTTTAAGGCCAACCCGAACATAATCAACATTTCCCCTCCTCGAAGTGTGTGTCCTTCTGTCAAGGATAGCATCCTCTTTCAGCTCATCCAAAAATTCTGGTGATAAATCCTCTATGGATGGCAGCTAAATGTCACTTTCATAATAAACAATTAAAGGAGGTTCATACAAACGTAAATTTTCCACATTCACAATGGAATACATCTGCATATATGAATGCAAATCTAGTTGAAAAGCATTATTTCCAACTTGTTTAAGGATCTTGAATGGACCATAACGAATAGGCTTCAACTTTTTACCTTCTCCTTGCATTCTTTCCTTACTAATATGCAGCCATACCTCATCTCCTTCTTGAAACTTATGATCAACTCTATGTTTGGCATGCCTCTCCTTGTACTTGCCTTGACTTTTTTCAAGTTGTTCTTGAACCTGCTGATGTATGAGCTGAATTATTTCAATGAACATGTGAGATTTGTCAATTTCACTATGCCCATCAATGGCAACATCCTTCTCAAGAATGAAATCTAAAGGTGACTTAGGAAAATACCCAAAGCAAGCTTCAAAAGGTGAAGTATTTGTAGAAGAGTGCTTGGCCCGATTGTAAGCATGCTGAATGTAATGCAAGTGCTCATCCCAAAGCTTGGGATGTTTGCTGCAATAACCTCTCAAAATATGTACAATGGTTTTATTCACTACCTCTTTTTGGCCATCTGTTTCGGATGGAAAGCAATACTCTTCTTCAACTTGGTGTCCATCGTCTTCCATAGATTGGACCAAAAATTCCCAAAAAATCTGGAATCCCTGTCACTAACAATAGAAGTAGGAAAGCCATAATGAGCCCATACATGTTTAAAATATAAATCAATAGCTTTTTTAGCAGTTATAGTTTTCTTACATGGCATAAGAATACACATCTTGCTGAATCTATCAACTACTACATAAAGATAATCATGTTGCTTTCTAGATAATGGTAGACCTCCAACAAAATCCATAGAAACACTTTCCCATGGTCTAGAAGGTACCGGTGATGGCGTATATAAACTAAGCTTCCTATTGATAGGCTTGCTTGTAGCACACAATGAACAACCTCTAATGAAACGTGAAACACTATCTACCATGCGAGGCCAATAACAATATCTCTGTAAGTGTGCCATTTTTTTGCTTACCCCGAAATGTACAACAATAAGAGAAGAATGAGCTTCTCTCATGATTCTTATTCTCTCCCCTTGTGGTATACATAACTTTCCCATATGAAACAAAAAATTATTATGAAAATGATAATCATTCTCCTCAACATGATTCCCTTCACTCAAGTTAGCATACACATCCTTAAAATCAACATCTGATGCATATTGTTCTATGTAGCTCTCATGTACAATAGAATCATTCTTAAGTAAATTAGTAGCACTAATAATAGGCCTTGAAAGAATATCAGCAACTTTATTGAAAATACCTTTCTTGTACATTATTACCAAGTGAAATTTTTTTAGGAAACCAATCCATCTGAAATGTCATGACTGTTGTAATTTACTTTGCGACTGCAAGTACTGTAAAGGCTGATGGTCGGTATGAACAACTTTTTCTTTGCCCATCAAATAGTGTTTCCACTTTTTGATGCTTTGTACCAACGCATACAACTCCTTATCATATGTAGGATAATTCACAAAAGCACCATTAATTGTCTCAGAATGAAATGTGATAGGCTTACCATGCTGTAGGAGAATTGCACCCATGGCATAATCACTAGCATCGGTTTGAATATCGAATGGTTGTCTCAAGTCTAGTAATGCAAGGGCGGGAGCTGAACTTATCTTCTCTTTCAAAGACTCAAAAGCTTTATGTTTCTTGCCTCCCCATTGGAAATCACGCTTCACACTTGCCATTTCATGCATAGGAGCTACTATGGTAGAGAAGTTAGAAATAAACTTCCTCCAATACTGAGCTGCACCCAAAAAACTTCTTACCTCTGTAATGGATTTGGGAGTAGGCCAATTCAAAATGGCTTCTACCTTAGAAGAATCAATTCTAAAAGCACCTCCTCCTACTATGTGTCCCAAATAAACCAAAGAAGTCTTTCCAAATTCACACTTTGAAATTTTAAGAAATAACTACTTTTTCGTCAAAATATCAAGTACTTTCTTAACATGCATGACATGCTCTTCTCTAGTCTTGCTGAAAATTAAGATGTCATCTAAGTAGACGATAATGAAATCATCAAGAAAAGAACGTAAGAGATCATCCATTACCCGCATGAAAGTTGCAAGGGCATTGCATAAACCAAACAGCATAACGAGGCATTCAAAGAGTCCTTGTTTGGTTTTAAATGTTGTCTTCCAAATGTCACTTTCTACAATTCTAACTTGATGATAACCACTATGTAAGTCTAACTTAGTGAAATATTTAGCATCTTTCAACTGATCTAACAAATCATCTATCCTTGGCAGTGGGTAACGATTCTTTACCGTTAACTTGTTCAATGCCCTGAAGTCCACACACATGTGCCAAGTTCCATCTTTCTTTGGAATCAACACTATTGGTGACCCACATGGCGAAGTGCTTGGTCTTATGAATCCTTTGTCCAACAAGTCTTTAATTTTACTCTTGATTTCAACATTCTCCATGATAGACATGCGGTACATGCCTATGTTAGGAAGAGGACAATCTTGATGTAACTGGATTTCATGTTGAATCTCCCTTTTAGGAGGTAAACCTGTCAGTTCCTGAAACATCTCATGATGTGCATCAAATACATCATATAAATCTGATTTAATCTTGTAATCACAATTTTCAAATGACTCATGATTCACATCAACCTTGGGCTTAACCATAAGAAGTACAAAACTCTTACTAGAATTCACTAGCCTTTTTACCTGTCCCGCATTTACCATCGCTATATTTTCCTTCTTGCAATGTGCTCTAACAATGAAATCCTTGCCATCTTTTGTTGTGTAACCAGCTCCAAAAATAGAATAAAAGAGATATCCACGCCTTAGAAATGAGCCACTTCGAGGGGGCAACCTCCAATACATTACATAAATGAACAATTCTTGGATGATACAAATGAACAAAACCTCCTTCTATATATAGGAGTCCATGGGGCCATAATATAATCCTAGTGGGGCCACAATGTAATCCTAGCCGACCTAACAATAATAATGTATGGGCACAATAATAACAATATGGGGGTTACAGGGGTACAATGACAACAATAAGTGGGGCTACACTAACATGGGCATGTACTTGCACTATTGATGGGTGGCTGTTCGCAATAACCAGTCTCTTTATGTCTCTCATTATTTAAGAATGCATCCCAGTATTTGCCCAATTCCTCTTCAATATACGGGAAAATTAAATTCAAGAAAGCTCTTCACATATCTTGTTCACAAACTTTTGTAGTTTAGAGAAAAAAAAAACCATGCTTCATATCACTTTCATTGCAATCAACCCAAAACTTCATTTCAACTATATTCATCACATATGCTTCATAAAACCCTCAAGCTTTGTAAACACCCATTCAAAAGACTTATAAAAGAATTTAACCATTCAAGCCCAACAATTATCATGACATGAAGGCATTGTGAAATCTACCATATTCAACATGATAGTAGATCTGTCACGGTGATTACAAATGAGTTTATGTCTATGCAACTCAATGCGCCTTCACCCTATTTATTTCTGCACCATTATAACTCCGCGCAAAGTTTGATTACAACCAAAGGTCACAACATTCGACTATAACAATTGACTTTAGCCATAGTCGATTTTCCCAATAATGTGAGAATGTTTCAATTCTTATTTCGAGCTTCACACTTAACCAAAATGTCGCGCTCATGAAAACTGTATCTTATTTTGATTAAAAGAAAATCAAATTCAAATAATCTGCTCAGGAATTACATACCTTCCGTCCGAATGAAAGAATTTGCCTCTTCATCCACTTGGATTTCTTCAACGCATTCCTCATTCAGCATTTGACACTGCCAATCTTCGACTTTACCCATTCTGTTTGTTACTGTAGCTACCTTCCATTTCACATTAACCCAGTGTTTCAGCAATACAATTCTTCAACACATTTAATTAATCACTGTGACTGTCTTTTTAAAAATATAATTCTTATCGACTGGTTCAAATCTTAATTCTGTACTCTGGCACACGATTTGTTCAGATCTTCAGCCCATCTATCGATTTTCATTGTTGTGAACGCTTTCATCATGCACGTTTCACACGTTGAGCATACAACTCTTCAAATTGTATACATTCTGGAGTTGACATTAAATTCAAACTCACATACTTTGTAACTATCGAACTTAGTCTTATTATATATACGCCGAGTTAAATTTAACAGTCCACGCACCTCATACTCGATTCAATTCGAACCCTTTCAGTTTTCAATATATATATATATATATATATATATATGCTCTTTTACCATTCAATGCAACAACCCTTTCCTGCAATTAGAATTGATTAATAAACAAAGTTTAAAATCGAGTTTTGCGTTTTAGACCGCTCTTCAATCTGCTTTGTAAAAGATTTATGTACACTCTGCGTTGGATTTAAACAAAACAAACTCTGCATTGGATTTAAACAACACCATATTCATAATGCGCCCTTTCATTCATGCCAGTCACACAGTATTAATAGAATTCACCTCTACGCAGAGATTGTAAACTCAATTCCATGCTGGACATTGCCATTTAACAATAAAACAATTACTTTCAATTCCATCACTTCAGAAACCAGAGGTTTAACCTTCGGTTCATTCATTACTTGCTACTGAACTTTAATCACCGCCTCTCGCCGTAACATTACCAAGTAATGAACTTCCGCATTACCAATTTAAATGTTAATAATTACCGCATTCGATGAATTTTATAATGCCACCGAGTTTCCGTTGAGAAGACCAATATTCATTGATTCACAAGTTTAAAGCGCCTTTCAATATAATTAATACATTTTCAAAGTTCAGAGGTAAGATTACTGCGTTCTTCAGATATTCGTAATTCTTATAAAAGCAGATTCAACATCGAATTTCAGAATTTCAATAACCTTTCATGCAATGATATATATATTTCCAGAGTTTAAGAAGGATCGAAATTCCTCACATAAATCCAATCTCACACAAACTCAACACTGGACATACAGTAAAAAAATCAAAGGCTGTATTGACACACAAAAACACTTACAATACAATTCTTTTCTTGGCCTGTTTTCCAGTCAATTGGCCCTTTATAATTGCCTGAGGCTTACAGCCTTGGCTGTTCAAGCCTGCACTCAACCACTCACACTCTCCAACTATCTCAATCTCAATGTTTTTTCTCACAAAAAGCCCTCCTATTTATACAATTTTTAAAAAATCATTACATTAAATGCTCAATCCCTTAAAATCCTCAACAAACCCCTAATTTCTCAACATCCCTAAAGGATAGGTTTTTATCCCTAAAATCCTTCAATTTATTAAATTTCCTCATATCCTTTTATTAATAAAAAGATATTTACATAAATCCTCACCTTCTCCTATTTAATTCAAATTAATTAATAAAATATTACAAATTATCACACTCCATATTTACAAATTAATATTATCACACCCCATATTTACAAATGGAGAAAAAGGTCTTGATGCTCCTGCATCAGACTCCCCATGTAAGAAAATTCATGACCACCTGGTCATAAGTCTGGATATCTCCTCCTGGATCCCAAATTTTATTTTGTAATCCTTCCGGGCTTGTCGATTGCTTCACTGCTGTTGCTATCTGCTGTTGTCTTCCAGGTTTCCATACTTTGTGTTGTAGTGCTCCACCTGCTCTGCTCTTGCAATCTTTCACTGTCACTCTCTTGTTGTCGCTCCTTTTCTTTCTTTCGGCTGTCTTTCTCTGGGATGTCTTTATCATTAATCTCCTTATCATCTCAATTTCTTTGTCCAGTATGTCCTCTGTCTGCTGATTATTTCCATCTCTTGATTGCTCCTTTTCTGTTGCTGCTACTATAAATGTTGCCTCACATGTTGCTCTAGCTGTCACTATGAATGTTGCGGCCTCCCAAACTTCCTGTCCCTCTACAAAATTCCTTTGCTCACCATCTGCAATTTCTTTTTGATTTATGACAACTGCTTTGTCATCCTTCTTCAGCAATCTGTCCTTAACATCCTTCAGTAGATGTGCTTCCTCTCCTTCTTCCATTTGGCTATCCACCTATGCCAAATATGTTCCAGTGTCTGCAACAGCATCTTCAATCATAAGACAATCATTATAAAAAAAATAAGGCCTCCGTACCTCTTTTCCCTTTAGCAACACTTCAGTATGTTGCGTTGATTTCTCTGCTTCTGTCAGCATATTAGTATGCTGATCCAAACTCAAAGAACTCTTGAGACTGTCAGCTAGTCTCCACTTCTCATCAGCTATTTCAATGATGTCTTCCAGCATTTGTCCACTGTAGTGAACTGATTCTTTTCCAGCCTCTGCTTCAAAACTTTCATCTTCTGGAAGGTATTCTTTCACATCTTTGACAGCTTTAAAAGACTGTCTATCGCCTTCCAAACCTGCAATCACACACAAATCATTAGTTTTAAAATCACAAGACCTTACGGTCTTATTTGATGCTTCAGTCATCAAGTCCTCGGGCTGCTTCGAATCATTCATATGATTCAACTCCTCTAGCTCTTCATCACTTTCAAAAAGTAATGGTCCATTCTCTGGGTAACATATCGAAACCTCAACATCTTCTTCAGCATCTTCCTTTTGCTGTAGCTCAACTGTTTCAAGCTTCTCTTTCTTCTGTCTAGCATCAATAACTTGTTCAAGTTCCCTTAGTTCCTTTATCAACTGCATATTTACCTGATGATTCCACTTCTCTTGTAGCCTCTGCCACCTCAACTTCTTTCTCATGACATAACCATGCTTCTGGTCTTCCTCATTTCTTTGCAACATCTCCATTAAAACCTCAAGCTGAACTGCTATCTCAGCCTTCTCCCTCTCATATTCCTCTTTGCTTAACTGTCTCTGTATGCCAATTGCCTTGGCATCCTTCTTCTTTTGTCCTCTGCTGTGGTTTATTTCAGAACCTCTGTTACGACCGTCACTAGTCATCATCCTTTCCATCTCTATGAGTTCCTCACTCACTTTACTATGAGTTGCACTAAAGCCTCTTCAGCAGCAAGTCCTGTCCTGCCGCCACTTACCTCACCAAGCTCTCCTCACTCAGTCTTTTGGCAAGCAATTGGTTCTATCGCTGGAACCTCCTTTGAGCACTTCTCTTTGCTCTTCCTGACTTCAACTCATCTGTCTGTTCACAACTGTCTTCCTTATCCAATCTCTATTGGATTTCCTCAAGGTTCTGCCACCTCTATGTTCTCACCTAGAAACTTTCACCAGCTTCCTTTATCTGTTAGCAATTTCCTTTTGGGGAGTTGCAATAATACTTCTGCTTTAATGCAAAGACTACAATCTTCAAATTCAAATAAACCCAGATCACCTTACCTTCAAGATCTCAGTCTGATCTTGTCTTTTCGTTTGCCTGTACTTTTAAATGGACCGTCCTTCCCACTAGCTGTCAGCTGTGTCTTCAAACTCTTCAATTCCTTCTTTGCTGAGTTTCTTCTTTGCTGCAATCATCAATTCTCATTCCATTTCTTGTCAGTAAAATTCAAATCAAAATTAACCACACCCAATACCTGCTCAATTCTTCAGCTGTACTCTGGTTTGCTTTGACTGTCAGATTAGAATCTGACCTCCTTTGCCCTCATGCACATCTGCTACTTCATCATTCATGACACATTCATAAATACATTCTAGTTCAACAAACCTTCTGTCTTCATTCAGAAAAAACAAACATTCTTTTCAACAGAGCCAAGCTCTGATACCAAATGATGCAGGGCTTGCCTGCAATAACCAGGATCTTTATACTCTGTCACATAGAAGAATGCATCCCAGCATTTACCCAATTACTCTACAATATACGGGCAAATTAAATTCAAGGAAGCTCTTCACATATCTTGTTCACAAACTTTTGTAGTTTAGAAAAAAAACCATGCTTCGTATCACTTTCAATGCAATTAACCCAAAACTTCATTTCAACTATATTCATCACATATGCTTCATAAAACCCTCAAGCTTTGTGAACACCCATTCAAAAGACTTATAAAAGAATTTAACCATTCAAGCCAACAATTATCATGACATGAAGGCATTGTGAAATCTACCATATTCAACATGATAGTAGATCTGTCATGGTGGTTACAAATGAGTTTATGTCTACGCAACTCAATGCGCCTTCACCCTATTTATTTCTACACCATTATAACCCCGCGCAAAGTTTGATTACAGCCAAAGGTCACAACATTCGACTATAACAATTGACTTTAGCCATAATCGATTTTCCCAAAAATGTGAGAATGTTTCAATTCTTATTTCGAGCTTCAGACTTAACCAAAATGCCGCGCTCATGAAAACTATATCTTATTTTGATTAAAAGAAAATCAAATTCAAATAATCTGCTCAGGCAATTACATACCTTCCGTCCGAATGAAAGAATTTGCCTCTTCATCCACCTGAATTTCTTCAACGCATTCCTCATTCAACATTTGACACTGCCAATCTTTGACTTTACCCATTCTGTTTGTTACTGTAGCTACCTTCCATTTCATATTAAACTAGTGTTTCAGCAATACAATTCTTCAACACATTTAATTAATCACTGTGACTGTCTTTTTAAAAATATAATTCTTATCGACTCGTTCAAATCTTAATTCTGTACTCTGGCACACGATTTGTTCAGATCTTCAACCCATCTATCGATTTTCATTGTTGTGAACGCATTAATCATGCACATTTCACGCGTTGAGCATGCAGCCCTTCAAACTGTATACATTCTGGAGTTGACATTAAAATTCATACTTTGTAACTATCGAACTCAGTCTTATTATATATACGCCGAGTTAAATTTAACAGCCCACGCACCTTATACTCAATTCAATTCAAACCCTTTCACTTTTCAATATATATATATATATGTTCTTTTACCATTCAACGCAACAACTCTTTCCTGCAATTACCATTGATTAATAAACAGAGTTTTCAAACCGAGTTCTGCGTTTTAGACTGCTCTTCAATCTGCTTTGTACAAGATATATGTACACTCTGCGCTGGATTCAAACAACACCATATGCATAATGCGCCCTTTCATACATGCCAGTCACACAGTATTAATAGAACTCACCTCTACGCAGAGATTATAAACTCAATTCCGTGCTGGAAATTTCCATTTAACAATAAAACAATTACTTTTAACTTCCATCACTTCAGCAAACAGAGGTTTAACATTTGATTCATTCATTACTTACCACTGAACTTTAATCACCGCCCTCTCTGCTGTAACATTACGGCATGAACTCAGAATTACCAATTTAAACACTAAAAACTTACTAGATTCGATAACTGGGTGTTAATGCCACCTGAGCTCTCGTTGAGAAGACCAATATTCATTGATTCACAAGTTTAAAGCGCCTTTCAATATAATTAATACATTTTCAAAGTTCAGAGGTAAGATTACTGCGTTCTTCAGATATTCGTAATTCTTATAAAAGCAGATTCAACATCGAATTTCAGAATTTCAATAACCTTTCATGCAATGATATATATATTTCCAGAGTTTAAGAAGGATCGAAATTCCTCACATAAATCCAATCTCACACAAACTCAACACTGGACATACAGTAAAAAAATCAAAGGCTGTATTGACACACAAAAACACTTACAATACAATTCTTTTCTTGGCCTGTTTTCCAGTCAATTGGCCCTTTATAATTGCCTGAGGCTTACAGCCTTGGCTGTTCAAGCCTGCACTCAACCACTCACACTCTCCAACTATCTCAATCTCAATGTTTTTTCTCACAAAAAGCCCTCCTATTTATACAATTTTTAAAAAATCATTACATTAAATGCTCAATCCCTTAAAATCCTCAACAAACCCCTAATTTCTCAACATCCCTAAAGGATAGGTTTTTATCCCTAAAATCCTTCAATTTATTAAATTTCCTCATATCCTTTTATTAATAAAAAGATATTTACATAAATCCTCACCTTCTCCTATTTAATTCAAATTAATTAATAAAATATTAAAAATCATCACACCCCATATTTACAAATTAATATTATCACACCCCATATTTACAAATGGAGAAAAAGTTCTTGATGCTCCTGCATCAACTATTAATATAGGGACTTAACATGCCCCTCTCCTTCAAACAAGTGTTGTCCTCAACGCTTGATTATTTCTTGATGCTTCTGTATAAAATTCTCATCCTCCCGTGTGGAATCTTCTACAGGAAAGTTCTTCCACTTGCTGAGATACTCTAAAATTGATCGTACTTTTCGAGTTCTTGTTTTTGTGGCTGCTTCATAACTTCTTTCGATGTGATGTTGATATTCATGTTGTTTTATTAGATTCTGCACCAAAGTTAGGTTATCCTTTGAGAGTTGGAGAACTTGTTGTTGATGCTCGATGTCATCTTCCACTAATTTATCATCCATATTATCTATTATTTTATCCTTCAAACCATCCAAATTAGCCTCCATTTCTTCTTTTAAACCATGCATATAAACAGTTTGCTCTTGTAAAGGATGAAATTTGTGCACCAGTGCATCATTTAATATCTCCTACTAATTCTTGCTTAACATCATAGTATAGATTTCTGAGGGCTTAATGGGTGTTGAATTATTTTTAGGAGGCATTTCAGAACGAAATACTGAAATATATGCTCAATAGGCCCTTGGAATCACTTCAAACTGTTTTTTCAAACAAGATTTATGCAATTCGAAAAAACAAATAAACACCTTTTACTTGCTTTAGGAAGCTCGATATTGAAATTGAATTATCTATTCAATTGAAAATCTTATATATCTGAAATTCAGCCCTGTAGTAGCCCTCTAAAGCTTCTTTCAAATGCCACAGGTCTGACCTGATTTTGATTCTCCAAGACAAATATGTGTCTAATCTCCCACAATGACCTAATTCTGGACTGGTTCAGTAGAGCGAACTTGTACGACTTTCCACGTGTCACTGTTTTGTCCTTCGTCTCTGAAATTGATAGCCAAGAAACTTCAGTCTGTGTACTTGCAACCACTTTTTACGGCACTCCAATCCGATGCCCAGAGAGAGAGTTATTGAACTTTTCCCACGATCACCTATTTGAGATGCAATTCAGGAGCCTGAAAAAGCACTACCTTCCACAGATCATATCTCCAAAAATATTGCGAACCAAGCTCTGAAATGTTTTGACAAAATTCCTCAGGATTTCAGCTTCACACCATACGAATTTCAGATTTTGAACCTTCGTAGAAAAAAAATTATAGCGCAAATTCCATGATGACCTGTTTAGGAGCTTGAAAAAACAACCTAACTTCCACAGATGATATCTCCAAAAATATTGCGAACCAAGCTCTGAAATTTTTATAAAAAATTCCTCAAGATTTCGGCTTCGCACCCTAAAAATTTCAGCTTTTGAAACTTCGTAGAAAAAAATTTATAGCGAAAATGCCACGATGACCTGTTTGGAGCAGCGAAACCCTAGAATCCAAAGCCTCTGATACCAAATGTTGTGTAACCAGCTCCAAAAAATAGAAGAAAGAGATATCCACGCCTTGAAATGCCAAAAAGGGGGAAACCTCCGTACATTACATAAATGAAAAATTCTTGGATGATACAAATGAACAAAACCTCCTTCTGGAGTCCATGGGGCCATAATATCTTGATGGTTGAGACACAATCTTAATCTGTAGACCTAACTGTGTAAATGCATGAGGGCACAATAATAACAATATGGGGGTTGCAGGGGTACAAAAATAACAATAAGTGGGGCTACACTAACATAATAAGGGACTACACTATTAATATAGGGACTTAACATCTTTAAAGAGATGATACTTATTTTCATGGCGATGGAAGATCGCTTTCCTATCAAATAAGTAAGGACTTCCCAAAGCAATTCTTGATATATCAAGCGGCACTACATCAAGTTCAACTGTGTCAATGAAGTGTGCAGTAATTTCAAATCAAGATATGCACTTTCTTGAGACTTGTAAGTTTGCATCCTTGCATATCCATCCAAGTGGATATGGCTTGGGATGTGGAATGGTCTCAATTTTAAGCTGTTTGACCAAGTCTTCTAATATGAGATTTGCTTGTGACCCACTGTCAAACAGTGTGTCAATTTTTGTATGTTTTGAAACTACCTTCACATGGAACAATTCAATTCTTTCTTCCTCATTTGGAATTTGTACATGACAGTTTGAAGTACTAGTTCTTGGCTTAGTTTTAGTTTCCTTTCCCTTCATACTTTTCAAACCCATGGGTGAAATTTTCGTTTCGTCACCTGAATCATCACCTAAGTCTCGTGGTGTAGTTGTAGTAGTTGTAGTTTTCTTCTTTCCTTTGTTTTTGTTAAACTGAGTTCTTTTTTCAGGATGTAATTTCCAATAGTTTTTCTCTTCATTGCCTTCTCTTGAACAATGTTTACATATCACTTTCTCACCCTCTTGTTTGACAGATGCATTATCTTTTCCTTTTCCCTTAAAGGTTTTATCTTTGTTTTTCCCCTTAAAAGGCTTGTTTATACCCTCATCAAAAGTGTTTTTCCCTCTAGCCTCTAAATGTGTAGCTTGTACACAAACTTCGTCTAGACTAGTAGGATTGAACATAAGGATAGTATGTCTAAGGTAGCTGTGCAAACCACCTACATATTTCAGTAAAGTATCTTGACTTCGTAATTCTACCCCTAATAAGAGGGCTCTTCTCCTAAACTCTTGGGTGTAGTCTTGTAAATTTTTTCCCTTAAGTTGTTTGAAGTTTTTCCAGTTCATGATAGCCTTTTGTAAATGAGCTAATGGATAAAATTTCTTTTTAATTGCAGTAGTAAATTCAGCCCATGATAAAGTGATCTTACCATGTTTTTTAATTTCATCCTTGGTCTTGGATTCCCACCATACCAATGCTGCTCCATGCATTCTCAAAGAGGCTAACTGTATCTTGGTGTCGTCATCATGAAGGTTTTGTATCCTTAATTAAAATTCCAACTGTCTTATCCAATTGTCAAGTTTCTCTGCATTGACTTCACTGTTAAACATAGGGAACTCAAATTTAACATCAAGCTTTAAAAATGGACTTTTACTAGTGGTTTTAGACTTGCGAGATTGATTCACCGAAGTTGAGGATGACGATGTAGAGGAAGAGGATGAAGATGGGGATGGTGGATCACCATTTCCTTCGTGTCCTTTCTTTGACTTATCATCACTTTTCTTTCCTCCTGAAGAACCCTCTCCTTCTTTATAGTTTTTAGACCCTTCTCCAACAAGCCTATCATTCCTTTCTAGGTAGAGTATCCTCACCATCTCTGTCATGTCCAAGAAAGCCTTTAGGAACACCCATTCCTCTTCTTTGGGATCCATATCTTCAGGAGTTTCTCCCTCCCTTGAAGACATGCTTGAAGCTGCTTCTATGGCTCTTGGAGGTGGCTCTCTGACCCTTCTTGGTAGTGGATGACTTTATACACTAACCAAATGTCCTTCACCTCTCTTGAGTTTAAGCCTAGTAAGCCTCAAAACTTGCGAAAAATCAACTATATCTTTGCACAAAAAAAATGTTGAGTTAAACTCTAGCTCCTAAGGCTCAAATCCTTAGCTATGATACCATCTGATTTGAAAATGAAACTATTTGTATCTGTTGTTCAAAGTATCCATTTCCATTTAATTAAGTGTGCAAATGATCTAGGTGGATATTGGTGGTCACCCGCCTATTCCACTTGGGGCCCCACCATTGTCTCTTTCAGTTTTTCAGTTTCGGCTCAACTTACTATTTTTAGCAGTTTTTCAGGTCCTGAACTTCCGGAGCTATTTTGAGGCCCTAAACGACGTTCTTTGGGAAAACGGAGAGCAACATGGGTCCATGGACCGATGTTTCTCGTTCAAAATTTGTATTCCTCATATAGATCTTTCTAACGAGGTATGGTATGCGTCAAACGGAGATCGTATGCCAAAGTTACGCCCCTGGGAAGTTGAAACACCAATTTACCCAAACATGGCCCATGTTTTTGGTGCTTCATCTCCTAGGGTTAGGGTTTTGGCTATTGAGGATTTCCCATTGTGTCTAAATAATAAATAGGCCCTCGAGCCTCATTGTAACTCAGTTTAGAGGCCTATAGTTGCCACATCTCTTCTCAGAGATAGCTACCAGCGCCCTAGCTAGTTTTATTTCCATTCTGTCTGTAAGAAAATTTCAGTTCTTTGATATTAATGAAATGAAGTGTTATTTCCGCTGCATCTTTGTATTTATGGTTATATGTTTATTCTATTGTGATCCTGCATAAATCTGGATCAGTGGTATCAGAGCAGTCTGCTTTTTCTTGATCTTTCTTTGCATGTCCCCAACGAGGTCGGGGTATAAGGAGTTAGGGCTCGATCTGGTGGAACCTTTGCAAGATCAGCCACGCAAACCCTGACGGACGCCCATGGGGGATGAAAATAAAGATGAGGGAGCATGAGATCCTATCAAAATATTGCTCGAGGAGGCCCTCGAAAAACAAAGGAACGAGATGATGGATAACTTTTCCCAGATCCTTCAACGGCTGCCCACCGGTGGTGCATCTGCATCCAGCAGCCACTCTGGAGGTGCGAATCCTTTTAAGGTACAAGTAAATTTTGACATTCCCATATTTGAGGGCCAAATAGATGCAGATGCCGTAGATAGATGGTTGAATCTATTAAAAGGATATTTCTTGGTTCATGACTTCTCCGACAGGGAGAAGATTATTTTTGCACTCCTCAAAGTTGCCCCCCATGTCAAGGACTTGTGGGAAACCCACTATGAGAAAAAGGACAAGATAGAACCCTCTATGTTCTCGACCATACCCACTTGGAATTCTTTCCGAGATGCCATCAAGGAATAATACTATCATGAAACTGAGGTAAGTACATGCAATGTACCATCTTTGCGACAACAAAGGGATCAAGATGTGCATCATTGTGAATCTGTTTGTACCCTGCGCACCAAGTTGGGTATCAAATATTCAAAGAAATATACGAATTGCTAAAGTATCAACGATTCTTGCCTGAGATACATTCGGGAAGAGGGAAATGAGAGTTTTCAAACATCTCTCGCTTGGTGACATCTTCAGTATCTTGCAGATGACACGAGAAATTCAAGCAGAAGAAGCGAGACTTTGGATCTGCGAGTCACAAGCAAGGGAAGGGTGCTCCCAAACCACAGAACAAAGGATAGAGCCAAGGCATGGCGACTCAAGACAACCTGTCAAAGCCACAAGCAAAGAAAAACACCGCAAAGCCAAAGAAGGACATGGGAAAGTGGTGTGAGTTCCATAAGAGCTCCACTCACAACACAAGTGAGTGTCGGGCTAAGAAGTCGTTGGTGGCCGAGATGAGGGCTTCTGAGTCAGATGCATGCTCCGACTCTGAATCAGAACCTGACAAGAGGAATGACAAAGGGAAACAGATTATTGATGCAGAGCCCAACGCCACTGTTGCCACTACTAAGATCCAGAAGGAGGAACCGGAAGATCCAAAGGAGGAGGAACGTTTCTTCACTCCCAGATGTGGGTAAAGGGCTCCCTAGTACAGTTCATTATCGACAATGGGAGCCAAAAGAACCTCATTTCAATAGAAGCCGTGAAGTGGTTGGGCTTGTCGACCACAGCTCACCCACATCCATACACCATCGGGTGGCTTCACCAAGGACGAGATCTCCGCGTCAGCCAACAGTGTTGCCTTCCCTATAGCATCAAGCCCTTCACGAATGAGGTATTATGTGACATTGCTCCTATTGATGTTTCTGATGTATTATTAGGAAAACCATACTTATGGAAGCGTCATGCTGTGTATGAGTCTTGGCCTCGTGCTGTTATTGTTACTTTGGGAAATAAGTTGTACAGGATACCAGAGGTACCACCTCCTGCCGCTATCTCTTTGGTTACTGCAAAACAATGTAGTAAGCTCATTTCCCAAACCAGGAAATTCGTTTTCCTGATGATCCGCCCCCAGGGCAAGAAGAAGACTGTAGCCACGACCTCCAGACAGGGCTCCTCTGCACAACAACAACAAATGGATAAGGTTGTGGAGGAGTACGGGGACATATTCACCTCACCCACAGGGGTTCCTGCACTTTCTCCGGGTCAAGCACCCCGGGTCGTCGACCCCAAGTCTTGCCATGCAATGAATGATATATTGGTGCTCTATTCTAGAGAATGATGAAATCAAGAGGCAGATTCAGGAGTTGTTGCAGAAAGGTCACATCCGACCAAGTTCATCGCCCTGTGGGAGCCTGATCGTGTTGGTAAAGAAGAAGTATGGGACGTGGAGACTCTGTATTGACTATCGAGCGCTGAACAAGATCACTATCCGAAATAGGTACCCGATCCCAAGAATTGATGACCTACTGGACCAACTCAAAGGCGAAAAATATTTTAGTAAGATCAACTTGAAGTCTGGGTATCACCAGGTACCAATTGAACCCTCTGATGTGTGGAATACTGCCTTCAAAGCCAAGAAAGGGCTTTTTGAATGGTTGGTCATGCCTTTCGGGTTGACGAATGTTCCCGCAACATTCATGAGGATGATGGAAGACATATTGCGGCCATTCAACAACTCATTTGTAGTGGTGTACTTGGATGAAATTATGATATTTAGCAAGACTTGGGAAGAGCACCTTCACCACATCCAACAAGTCCTCCAAACACTGCGGCAACACAAGTTGTGTGCAATTTGGAGAAGTGCACTTTTGGCATGACCTAGGTTCAATATCTGGGATACATTATTGATGAAAGGGGGGTGCATGTGGATCCAACCAAGATCCAAGTCATTCGGGATTGGCCAGCCCCAACCACTATAATAGAGCTTCTGAAGTTTCAGCCTGGGGATTTCTGCTCGAGAATTGTTGGAAATACCTTCACATTAGTTTGGCCCTTGAGTCAAGTTGCCAAGGAGGTTTAGAGAAAAATTCTTTTTACTTCTGAACTTCAAACAGAAGGCATTCAGACCAAATGCAGCTTCTGCTGCACCTCAAGTGTCACATTGTTTTACCAGAATTTTATTGGCCTAGATTGAGGCAGATGCCTTCCACTATGCTATTGGGGCAGTTCTTACTCACTCAGGACATCCAAGCAAACAGATATTTGAAACCATACAACTGTAATATTCAATGAGGACAAAGAAATGTATTCCATTGTGCAAGCTTGTCGACAATGGAAGCATTAACATTTTGGGGAAGGAAATGAATTTATCCACCACGTCCAGGCCTATAAGTACATGGTGTTAGACTCTTCGTCATCGTATGGTCCACATATCTGCAACAGTTTCATTTGAACATCAAGTACAAGAAGGGTAGCACCAATACTGTTGCAGACTGCCTCAGCCGACCACCGATCGTGGCGCTCACCACCGTGCTCAACTCTTGTGGGCACGAGACTTCTGATTGGCCGCTTCTCTATGAGATTGACCCAGAATTCGGCCACACTTACAAGGCACTCTTGGGGGGTACGCAAGTTCCAAATTTTCACCTCCAAGATGCACTTTATGTCACCTGGGACACCTTTGTGTTCCTTCAAGTTTAGCGGTTACACATGAGGAACACTATAGTCAAGTTTGCTTAGGGGGCTGGGGTTTAGAAAAGGCAGCTTAAGGCCTACAAAATTATTTCTATTGGCCGAACCTTCGAAAGGATGTCGAGAAGCACATCAGATCCTGCACTGCTTGTGCCATTGCCAAACCGACCATCAAGAAGCAAGGCCTATATACTCCTCTACCTACCCCTATTCAACCTTGGGAATCCATCTCCATGGATTACATGCTTCATCCATCCCTCTACCAAGCAAGGAAAATGACCGAGCTGTATCACACAGACATGAAGAGTGTCATTATGCAATCCTAGCAGAACATCATAAGCATTGCATGCACTGCTAAACTTTCTTTGAATACAGGGGGTACTTTGGGAACCTTCAGCACCCATCAGCATCGATCAAGATAGCAGAAGTTCCTCAATACTTGGTCCAGCCTTCCAAGCCACAATGACACCAAGCTCACCAAGTCCACAGCTTCTTCTGTCTCAAACAGATGGCCGGACAGAGGTCGTCAACAGATTGATTGCAGATTCTTATGAGCAAAAGCATCTAAAGTGGTCCACAGCAGTGGATTAGAGCCTCTGCAAACATAGTTATAATTGGGCTCTCCACAATTCAATCGGTGATAGCCCCTTTCAGGTGGGCTTGGAATTCCAACCACTATGTCCCATTGATGTAGCCATGCCATTTGTGGCTACTCAGGCTGATTTGGCTCATGTATAGTTTGAATTTGACAAAGCAAATAGCTTCATCGAGCACATTCAACACATCCACCAACAGGTTCATGACATATTGGACAGAGCCAATGTTAAGTACAAGCAACGCCATGATCAACACCGGGTGCCACACAACTTCCAGGTGGGCGACAAAGTATGGCTACATTTGTAGAAGGAGCACCTCACTGGACCCCACCGCAAGCTTCGCCCACTCCGATACGGGCCGTACACCATCACCAAGGCTGTAGGGAACAATTCCCCCATTCCTTGGTCTGCACCCAGTATTCAATGTGGACCACCTTCGTCCTTACTTCCCACGTCTACTGGACACCTATGACATTGCAGAACAACTCACACCAACAGAGTTAAACCCAGAATGCATGGAACAGGCCACCACAGATTGTATCATGGACATGAAAATCAAGAACACTCGCCAACGGAAGATCCAACTATATCGAGTTGTCAAAGTTGGCCAACTTCTGCACCAAGGAAAGTGGTTCACCAGGGACCAAGTTCAGCAGAAATTTCCTCATCTCATGGAGGAAATTAACGCAATGGGGACCATTGCTTCCTAAGGGGGGAGGAATGATCCAGGTGGATATTGGTGGTCACCCACCTATTCCACTTGGGGCCCCACCATTGTCTCTTTCAATTTTTCAGTTTCGGCTCAACTTACTATTTTTAGCATTTTTCGAGGTCCTAAACTTCCAGAGCCATTTTGAGGCCCTAAACGCCGTTTTTTTTTTAAACGGAGAGCAACATGGGTCTATGGATAGATATTGCTCATTCAAAATTTTTATTCCTCGGATAGATCTTTCTAACGAGGTATGGTACGCATCAAACAGAGATCGTATGCCAAAGTTACGCCCTTGGGAAGTTGAAACACCAATTTACCCAAACGGGGCCCATGGTTTTGGCGCTTCATCTCCTAGGGTTAGGGTTTTGGTTGTTAAGGATTTCCCATTGTGTCTAAATAATAAATAGGCCCTCGAGCCTCATTGTAACTCAGTTTAGAGGCATGTATCCACCACATCTCTTCTTAGAGATAGCTACCAACGCCCTAGCTAGTTTTATTTCCATTCTGTCTGTAAGCAAATTTCAGTTCTTTGATATTAATGAAATGAAGTGTTATTTCCGTTGCATCTTTGTATTTATGGTTATATGTTTATTCTATTGTGTTCCTACATAAATTCGGATCAGCAAAGTGTTTGTCATGTCTTGCAAATTAAACAAAGTGTTTTTGGTAACTATTTTTGAGTTTATGTGTCAGGGAATGTTAATTAAAATTACTGTTTAACATCTTGAATCAGAAATACATAGTAGAATAACTTCACCATAACAACACAACAACATGATGAGGCAGTTCACCCCTCTTGGGCTACATCTGCCGGGTCCAAGGCTCCCAATGGGCATGTCCTTGCTCTATTAAGTTGCTCAAATTGGTTTTACAGTGATAAATAACCCTAAACAGGCTCAAACAACTGTGAAAATGAATTTAGAAGACAGAAATAAGCTAAGAATGAGTTTTATTTCACCTCAAACAGTGAAGTGTAGCCCAATGCAGCTCCATTCCCCTCATGGCCCTAATGGTTCTCCAAGATTCCCTGAAGCAAAAATGGTTGAATAACACCTCTGTTAGCTCTGCAACCTATCCCAATGACTCTAGAATGCTTAGAATACCCAAAATTGACCAAAATTTCGTCCAAATTGGTCCAATATTGGAGAAGTTATGACTCTAACAAGTTTTTGCCTAGTGGCCCTAAAAAAAACCTCCTCTAACTGTGGGATAACTCCAATTGGGCTAACCAAAAATGGCGGACTTGCCAAAGTGTCGAAACTACGCTCCAAATTAAGCGATAACAGTAAATGCTGACGGTTTATAATGGCGCGTTCACATGCGGATTAGACAGAGGGTTTAGTGCTGGAGGTTAACGTTAACTCCGTGCCCACGGTCATGGCCTGAAGGTCATATGAAGAAAGGGCTGGCACCCGAGTGTCTAACTCTTTTTTTTCCGCCGGTTTTGAAATGTTTTAAGCCACGATCATGCATTAGGTCATGGGTCTTCCACCTTAAGCCTTGAGGGCTTATTCCTCGCTCTGTCGGCTTGAACAAACAACACGACTCGCCTGTGAGTGACCCGAAGGCGTTCAGGTTGGGTCGACCTCCGCCCGACCCATACATGTTCTCTGCTGCATGAGACTGACCCATATACGTTCAGTGCTGCCCGACCCATATGCATTCAAGTCGGGTAATGCCCGACTGACCCAAACACATTCAGCTCGGGTCGGGTTTGCCCACCATCATTTTTTTAAAACAAGACTTGAACCAACCTTTGAACCAATGGCCTGGGGCCACGTGGCAGCCTCCGGGTGGGCCACGTGGCACCCTGTAATAGGCCCTCAAAAATTTTATAAAAAAATGAAATTTGTCACATAAAATTTCTGAAATGACAATTTTTTTTGTGTTCAAAAGTCTTGTTTTGAAGGTCATTGGGCGTTTTAAAACTTCAATATCTTTCTCATACGACATTGGATTTGGGTCCCATTCATGGCGCTAGAATCGTAGTGACGAGGCCTATCCGGTCGTTTAGGTTGCAACCAATTCTGAGCAGTTCCAATTTTGAGCATTTTTTTTCCCTTTGGACATGATCACCTGATCAGTGCATTAGCTCTATTCAGATTTTCAGGGATTCTTTAAATATTTTCAAATGGTTTAACAAGGAGTTCATCTACCAAATTTATCTTTTACTGCCCACCCTTGAAGAGATTTGGTTACTTAAAAATAGATTTACTTATATTTTTGTTTCTCACATTTAAAGGGAAAGGAGCGTTGCAGCAAACCTCCTTTCTAAAGAGGGCCTACAACAAGTTCTGGGTTGCTGGAAAATAAGAGATTCTGATGCCGAGGGATTGGAGGAGTTGGTCCGAGCTCCCTTTATCTGATTGGTGCAGTGGCTTTCTCAGAAAAGCAACGTCTATTTCTACTCTTTTGTTTCTGATTATTTTATTTTATGCTGTTACAATGAAACTATGTTCTAAACTCTGGATAGACTCGATTGTTCTATGGGTCGGATGCGGAATCTGTTTGAGCTCGTCCTCCTAAGAGGGATCTTGGATTCTTCTGGCTGGTGGTTTTTTGTATCAGTCTCTTCCATGGGGTGTTTTCTTCTTCGGAGGAGCCTCAGAGATAGGAAAGGACTGGAAAAGACCGATAGCTCTATATGAGCAAGTATGAGGCAGAGAGGTTTCTTTCTGCGAATTTTGTGAGACTTATTATGTATTCAGATTAGTTGTATGGATCAGCTCTTTGCACTCTTTAGAGAGACAAATCAGATAGAATGCTTTAAGCATGCACTATGTAAACTTTTTACAACTAATAGAAAATTTCAATTTTTCTTCTGGAAAAAAAATTATAAACTAACACAACCATATAAATTAAATGGTTGGTAAACACCTATAAGCATGAAAATACTTACCCCCACTTTACCATGATATTGTTAATCTGTAAATAGACTTTGTTACAATACCATAGGCCAATATCACATGCTCAAAAAACCATAACTAACTTCAATAATGCTTGTTCATATGAGATTTTTCTAACTAATCAATTTAATTAAAAGAGAAAAAAGGTATTTGTGTATACTAGAATGAATATTTTAGAATATTCTATATACATTGAATCTCAACCATCTGGACACCCGATCATTATTGATAATTAAATTAAATTTTTAAAAGCCAAACCATATTCCAAATAGACAAACATATGATAGCAAACATGCCAATATTTAGAATATATTATTATTTAAAAATAATATAATGTATATTTTTCGAATTCAATGATATTACACTAATCTTTCATTGATTTTTTTTAATAAATAATTTCTATATTAAAATTAGAAAGTAATAATAAAATAAATCAATTTATAGGTATTTGATAATGAAATTTACATTACCTTATTTCATGTTGCAACATTTTATTATTATAAAAAATTAATATATATATATATATATATATATATATATATATATATATATATATATATATATGAATTTGCAAACTAAGTCATCTCATATTTAGTTGACATGAGATAATTTTGACCACTACTATGGTAACTTTTAAGTGAATTTGGCAACACTCAACAATTAGAGATTTGTATTTAGTTTTGGGTAAGCAATTAGAGATTTGTAAAACTATTTACATTTTTACAAACTTACTGGATGAACAAACTTACAAATTTAATATTAATATAAAATTTAAATGTTTAATTTATAAAAAATAAAAATATTTTAAAGTAAGAAACCATTAATAAAATAATGAAGTGAAAATGGTTAATCTATAAAATTAAACTGAAATTAACAATTTAAAAAAAAAAAAAATTAATCAAATTTAAAAAATCTATTTTCTATATATATAAAATATAACAAAAATTATTTTTTTATAAATTGAAATTAACAATTTTTTAAAAGTAAATTAATAAATTAATCAAATTTAAAAATTATATTTTCTATAGATATAAAATATAACATATTAAAAAAAAAAAAGGAATAGCTCCGCTCCGTCTCCACCACGGCGAAACTCCCGGGTCTCGGTCTTATACTTTATAATAATTACACGGTCCTTTTCGGACGTATCCGCTCCGTTTCTAACACGGCGAAACTTCAGGGTCAGGGTCTTATATTTAATAATAATAATTACTCTTATTCCTCCGCCTTAACTTTCGGTACAACTTTATGGACTTCAATTTAATATAAATCATAATTATATTTTCCCGGTCACCTCAATGTAATTACGCCTCATCTTCACCTCTCGCTCTCTAAATAATTACATATCGCTGGTTCACGAGCGGACGAAAATTTACACCTTCCACGAAAAATACTTGCAGGTGGAAATTTATGGACTTGCGGGTCCCCACTCTCGGTGCGTTTTCTGCACCGTTTTCACAACGCCGAAACATTCACCGTTTTCACAACGCCGAAACATTCACTCTCGGTGCGTTTTCTACACCACCTCTCTCTTTGCATTTACTTATAAATACTCCTCACAATCCTTCACATTCATACCATCCTTTCTACTTTCTACTTTGTTTTGCTCTCTCCAACATTTCCACCACCATGTCGTTCCTCTCTTTTTATTTTCCTCTTCATCTCCTCCTTTTCCTCTTCACTTTTTCCTTCATCTCCGTCTCCTCCTCTCCGCATTCATTTCATGACGATCGACAATCTCTGCTAGCTTTCAAAAATGAAATAAGCAGTCTCGATCCTCATGGTTCCATGGCCAACTGGACTCTCGCAGTCCCCTTCTGCAACTGGCCCGGCGTCACCTGCAGCCGCCGTCACATCAACAGAGTCGTCTCTCTCGACCTCTCTCACATGGAACTGCACGGCACCATCTCCCCATCCCTTGCCAATTTGTCGTTTCTCCATAAGCTTGATCTTTCTAACAATGCGTTCCACGGTTATATCCCACCTCAACTAGGACGCCTCTTTCGGTTGAGGGAGCTCTCGTTGCACCACAATCAATTGAAAGGAAGCATTCCCAGTGATCTCGGCAATTGTACAGAACTGGTTTACTTGGCGTTGTCCTACAACAATCTGACTGGAAGCATTCCTCAGAAGTTGGGTTCCCTAACACATCTGCAGCAGCTTTACTTGGGAGCAAACATTCTCACAGGTACCATTCATCTTCTTTTGGAAACCTCTAGATCTTGATTATTTTAGTGATTCCAATAAATTATCTCACTAGTATTTTATTGTGAATTGAAAGGAAGCATTCCCAGTGATCTGGGCAATTGCACAAAATTGGCTTACTTGGCGTTGTCCTACAACAATCTGACTGGAAGCATTCCTCAGAAGTTGGGTTCCCTAACACATCTGCAGCTGCTTTACTTGGGAGCAAACATTCTCACAGGTACCATTCGTCTTCTTTTGGAAACCTCTAGATCTTGATTATTTTAGTGATTCCAATAAATTATCTCACTACTGTTTTATTATGAATTGTCCAGGAAACATTCCCATTTTTCTGTCAAATTTATCCACTTTGACTAGCTTGGCAATTTATAGCAACAAACTCACGGGGAGTATTCCACAAGAATTGGGCCAACTCACTAGTCTCCAAACACTTTACCTCTATGACAATGAATTATCCGGAAGTATTCCTCCTTCTTTGTCAAATATCTCCACTTTGGTTGACTTGCAAATTTCCATGAACAAACTCATAGGGAGTATTCCACAAGAACTGGGCCATCTCACTAGTCTCCAAACACTTTACCTCTATGACAATGAATTATCCGGAAGTATTCCTCCTTCTTTGTCAAATATCTCCAGTTTGGTTAACTTGACCCTTTTTGCAAACAAACTCACAGGGAGTATTCCACAAGAACTGGGCCAACTCTCTAGTCTCCAAATACTTTACCTCCATGATAATGAATTCTCAGGCACCATTCCAACTTCTTTGTCAAATATCTCCACTTTGGTTGACTTGCAAATTTACATGAACAAACTGACAGGGAGTATTCCACAAGAACTGGGCCAACTCACTACTCTCCAAACACTTTCTTTATGGGGAAATCAACTTAGTGGAAAAATACCAAATTCCATTGGAAATTGTTCAAAACTCAAAGAGCTCTTTCTAGACCATAACATGTTGAGTGGGAGTGTGCCAACAATGTTAGGTAAACTATCCCTCCTTCAAACATTAAAATTGCAATCTAATCATCTTAATAGTGGTAGTGCTACAACCATGCCTTTTCTTATAGCCCTTACTAACTGTTCCCACCTAAAAGAACTAAATTTGAGAGACAATAAACTAGCTGGTGTCTTACCCCTTGCCATAGGAAGACTTTCTACCAATTTGTCTTACTTAACACTAGCAAACAACTTGATAGAAGGGAACATCCCTCCACATATAGGCAATCTTAGCACCCTAACCTATCTAAATTTATCTGGAAATTATTTAAATGGCAACATTCCATCTTTAAGAAACCTTAAAAATTTAGAAAGATTAATTTTAGGAAACAACAAATTACAAGGACACATCCCTAATGATTTTGAAAACTTACAACGACTCGGTCTCTTGGACATCAGTAGAAACATGCTCTCTGGAAATATTCCCAATTCACTTGCACCCCTTAAACAATTAAGGTTTCTCCTCCTCCATCACAATGGATTATCGGGAAGCATACCTTCCAACTTAGGAAACTGTACAAATTTGGAATTGCTTGACTTGTCCCACAATAAACTCATTGGAAACATACCACATCAAATTGCTAAGCTTTATAATCTAAATTTCTATTTGAATTTGTCTTGGAATTTATTAGATGGCCCCTTGCCCATGGAGATTGGTAAAATTGCAATGGCTCAAGCCATAGATATTTCTGTTAATCACTTGAGTGGAGTCATTCCATCTACACTTGGAAGTTGTGTTGAAGTAATTTCGTTGAATCTATCTCGGAATTCCTTCCAAGGTTCTATTCCAGATTCACTTAAAAATTTGCAAAGCCTTATGAGCCTAGATCTCTCTTCCAACCTTTTATCTGGGACAATACCTATTACTCTCACCAAGTTGAAAATACTTCAATATTTAAATTTATCTTTTAACAACCTTGCTGGGGAAATTCCAACAGGAGGAATTTTTGCAAATGAATCAATTTCCATTTCCTTAAATGGAAATCCCAACCTCTGTGGACCAAAAATATTCCAGTTATATCCTTGTCCAACACCAAAAGGTCATCCCGTAATTTTCAAAAGAGTATTATTGACAGTGAGTGGAGCTATTGCTTTTATACTATGTTGTTTGTTCTTAAGATTCCTATGGAGAGGGAATATGCATATACAAAGCATTCATATTTCAAGATCTATTTTCCAAAAGTTAGAGCATCCAAGGATCTCATATCAAGAGCTTCACATAGCAACTAATGGATTTGACAAGGCCAACTTGTTGGGAACAGGTAGCTTTGGGTCAGTTTATAAAGGAATTTTGAATGATGGCACACTTGTTGCTGTGAAGGTTTTCCAACTGCAAAATGACCAGGAAGAGAAGAGTTTTAAAGCAGAATGCAATGTCATGCAAAAGGTTCAACATCGGAATCTAGTCAAAATCATAACCTCATGTTCCAACCTCCATTTCAAAGGTTTAGTATTCAAGTTTATGTCTAATGGAAGCTTAGAGAAGCATTTGTATCCTAATAGAGATGACAACAATGGTGAGGATATGTGTGAATTGGTGTTGAAAACACGATTAGACATCGCCATAGATGTGGCCCATGCCATGGAATATCTTCATCATGATTGTTTTGTGCAAGTAGTGCATTGTGATATAAAACCTAGCAATGTACTTTTGGATGAAAATATGGTAGGCCATGTCACAGATTTTGGTATTGCAAGACTGATTGGTGAAAGCTCTACAAATTACCATGCTTCATCACTTGCTTTAAGAGGATCAATTGGCTACATTGCCCCAGGTATGACTTTCTTAAACATCACTTTCATTTTTCTTCTCTCATTAACAATATTTGTATCGTTTGATTGAGTAAAATTTAATGAAGGTTGTGTTTGCTGTAGAGTATGGATTGAGTGGAACAGTTTCCACCCAGGGAGATGTTTATAGCTATGGAATTATGTTATTGGAAATGATCACCAGAAAACAACCAACCAATCACATGTTTGTGGGAGACCTAAACTTGTACAATTGGGTAAACTTTGCATACCCAAACAATGTGAATGAGGTAATTGAAAGTAGCCTTTTTAGTGGGGTATATGGAGATGAATTTGAAGAAAACAATGTATACAAATGTCTACTATCTTTGCTACATGTTGGTTTGCTTTGTTCAAAACATTCGCCAGAAGAAAGACCAACTATGAGAGTTGTGGTAAGGATGTTGGAGAGTATCAGAGAGGAATTGGTGGGAAATGCAGTTGCTTCTAAGAGATTGAGACGAAGCATATCCAAGTTGCTTATCAATACAAATGAAACAAGGAATGACACCTCTGCATCAAATGACCACAATTCTTCTACATTTTAGTTGTTGAAATTGATAACAACAAAATGTTTTCAATGTTGGCATTATCCTTAAAATGACTACTTTTGTACTTTTTGTTGTTCAAACATATTTATGTTAGTGTGTAATATCTACTTTAAACTATGGTAGATTTGGTTGTTTGAAACACCATATTTGATGGATTGCAAATTTACATTTTATTTGATTTATTATTCTTCTATAATGTTAATATTCTTATCCATGAATTAAATTGTCTAAAAAAGAGTTGTTTTTTTCAGTCAGTTATGAATAAAAAGATTATTATTTAATATTCAGCCGTAACTTTTAACATAATAAATTGTCCTACTGAATTCATTATATGAACCATGTTAGTGTCTTTTTAGCGTGCTTATATTGTTGGAGAAAGTGATGTGTCATTGCTTTTTGAGATTCTCATGATGCTTTCTTAATGACTTGGAAAATAATTATCTAATAAAAACCCCTACTAACTTTTAGAGTTGAACAATGTTAAATTTTATGATTAGGTTAATATCATTCCTAATGACTTTCTCATTCTTAAATTTTGTTTGCTTTTTAATAGATATATAAATTGAATAAAAAATTTTGCTGCATAAACATTTACAATGTTTTGATGGAGAACCATGAAATGGATCACTTCCATATCTCAAAGCAAAGGCTGAAGTAAAACATTCAGCGTTAATTCAAGACTGGAAGGCAAATAGTCAAACTTCTAGCTAGTTTGTAATTGCAATGGATACTTGCTATTATACTCAATTAATAGGTAAACCATCTGCTCTTGTTGATATGTAATCTATTCATAATGTTTCCTCTAGGATCCGTTTTGAACATTATCCTTGGTCACAAGGATTATCACATGATCTAGTTTCAACACTATGGTTAGAGAACAAAAACATTGGCCTTGTCACATAAAAGCAACATAACTCGAATCTTTTCTCTGCCTACAGTTAATAGATAACCAGCATAATGGCTAAATCCTAGAAAATGTGTGGGCCTGTAAGAGTGCTTGAAAATCCACAGAATCAAGGGTAGACTTGTTTCCCATCTCCATGTGAGTTGTTATGAGTTGTTATACATACAGATAAAGAATAGAATTTAAAAAATCAGGCCACAACATAAGAATGCAGAGTGTGGTATCCTAAGGGACTTACATGTTTGTGCAGTAATAGAATTTACTGATTAGCAGTTTGTAAGTGAAATAAAAGTACACTGCATCAAAATCTTTTGATATTAAGGAGCTCCCAGATGCTTGAGGTTCCAGCTTGTAGTTTCCAGATAAAGTTGGCATTTGGCCTTAAGAGTTGTGATGACTGCCAATGCTTAGAGAATCTCTGAGGATGGAAGAACTCCATTGCTGATACATTTCCGTTACAATAGGAAATCAGAGATCTATATTGAAAATCAGAGATCTGAAGATGGAGAACGGAAAGCAAAGGAGCAGCCCCTGCCAGCCCCATATGATTGCTCGCCTCCCAGGCTCTTGTATGCTCCGTTCCTATGTCAAAAATACACTTTCGCATGTCTACAAGTTTTATTGTGAAATTTTGGAAATTCCTGTTCGCTTTCGTTTTGTATGTAAGATTGGAAAAATGTTTCTCTCGTTACAACCCATCATTATAACTAGCATAGAAATCTGCAATCATTATAGAAATCTCCTTATTAAATGTATGTAAAACCATTCCCAGTATGAAGAGAAAGATATATATTGTAACAAGAGTATGAGTCTAAACCAAAGTTGTTTATACGGCAGCTCTCTTTTTCAATAACGTTATTTTTGACTGTGTTTAATTTTGTCAACAACTAAGAGAAGTGTAACATATAGTTGTGGCATGTATATCTGCGCTTATCATTCTATTTTATTCATCATTAAATTGGTTTTAATTTTTAACAATTTCATCTTTATTTACCTCACATTTAATTTTTAATATTGATCCGGTTAAATTAATTTATCAGTTATTTGAATAAATATTATTTCTAAGAATTAATTTAAATGGTATAAATGTATTTAATAATAAAAAATATAAAATAATATAAAATAATTAATAATATGTTAATATAAAGCAATAAGATAATTTAAAATTATTAATTATTTTTAATAGAGTTTAATTTCACATCCATCATAATTATTGATTTAACAAGAAAATTTATTATATGTAAATTTCTTTTTAGATTGTAATATTGAAAAACTATTTAAATGTCCAGAGATTGAAAGTCTTTTAATGTTTGATAAACACATAATTTAGAAAGATCTATAGTGGTTTTTTGTCTATATATATCTATATATATAGACTATTTGTAATTTTTCATTATTTAAATTATGTTTTTGAATAATTTATTATTATTGATATTTTAGATTAAAAATTGAATGAATTACATTTGAAATAGCTAGTCAATAGACTCTCTCTCTCTCTCTCTTCCATATTGAAGTATACTAGTAAATATGGATATTATAACAATTTATTAAATATGCAATAGACGTTTTTTTTAATTATTTTATATCTATAAAGTTATATAAAATTATGTTAGTTAACATAGACATGGATTAGCACATTTTTTTAATTTTGATTGTAATATTAACATTGAACCAAGTGAGCACAACGAGAGCAATATTATTGATGTTAAATAAAGCTTTTAATTAAAACTAACCAAATATGTATAGTCATTTATGTTGTACACTTTTATTATAGGAGACATTTTTTAATTTAAAGGATTTTTTTTAAGGATACCTATCAACTTCAAGTTGAGCACAAACAAAATTACACATCACCCTCATATTGTGTTGTAGAATGAGCCTCTTGCCTAAAAAATGATGTAAACTATTATACATTATATATTTTTATTTCAATCAACATAGAAGTTTTATAGGACTAATTATAAGGGATAGAAGTTTGTTAATAATATAATTGTTGATTAGCTATGAGGTGAGTATGCTTACTTGACCAACTTTCTCCTACTTTTTTGTGAGACGTGTTGTCTGTGTAAGAAATGACTATTAGATAGACCTACCTTGTGGTATATTGAAATAACCTCTATGGTTGTTAAATTACCTTCTTTAATAATGATGCTATTATGGGTTTGATTACCTAGTGTTTTTTTGAAATGGGGATTTTATGACTTAACTTGGTATTGGCAACTTGTTAGGTACTATCATCTTCTTAGCTCTTGAGATTACTAGTTGTTTTCCCACCTACCCTAACACAAATATTTACTTTGCTTTGATTATAAACATGTGAAGACTCTTACTAAAAGGACAAGTCATTTCTAAAAACTAAAGACCTTTAAAAAAATCCTTGATGGAAATTCTCTTTGATGGTAAATCTATTGAATTATGTAATTCTTACTTGTCTTATGTGTATAATGATCATGTTTAATTGTTCCTATATCTGGTCATTATTTGTAGAATTCTAGCCTCTATGAGAAGGAGTGTGTTCATATTACTTAGTAGGTTGTTGAGGCCTAGTTAAATGTCAAAGTTTCTCTCCAACTAAATACTTCCTAGATTAGTGTGTGGTTGAGATATTCCCTTAACCAATAGATTGTATGTCCAAGATAACTTGTTTATCCTAGAAAAAATTTCATGTATTTATATTTGTACTATACTTGGTTACTAGATGAACACATTTTTTTGTGTGTGTAACAATTCTACTATCCTATGATGTGAGAGCATTGTAGAACCCAATGGGCATCTCACATTCTTACCATGTTTTTCCATGTGTTACTGACATAGGTGGTCATTTACAAGTTGGGATGAGACTTTTTGGCTTAGCGTTAGTGCTCAAGATCTAGAATAATCATCGTCGCCTAGGGGAGAGATGTCTATTGTTGTGAAGGGACTAGTAGTTGTCATAGTATTGGTCCCACCATGCCACCAGAACTTGACACATATGCAACCAATATTTAAACATAAATAAATAACATTAAGTGTAAATATATTTTAAAATAGGTCCAAAATTTTCCATATGTTGACTAGTCCCATAACTGTCCCATTATCGCTACAACAACGACCCTCCAAAAATTTTGACTATGTCGATTTTGGAGCCTACGCTAATTGTCATTCCAAGCCCCCTTGTGTCATCATGTGGTTTGATTTGTTTTTTTTTTTGTTTTCTCCTAGTGTCACATCCTCATAAGTAAGTGTGTCTTAAGTGTCATCACTTAACCATAACAAGCATTTGACTTAGTAAGTTTATGCTTAGGTGAACTCACAATCTTTCTTGACTTAGAAACTTGCCTTCTTGCCATGCGCACACTCAAAAAGTACACAAAAGCTGAAAAACAAAGAAAAAAGCAAGAAAGTCACTTTTAAAATCCAAAAGCACACTTTGAGTTGACGAATGCATGCTCTTGAGGTGAGCACACTCCTTCGGGTTGAAGAATTGTGCCCTACTTGAGGACATTCATGCAGGATGAACAATTGCACCCTACCTGGGCACACTCCTTCGTATCAAAGACATGTGCCCTTCTCAGTTGCATGCATGAGTCAACTTGTTGCATGAGGGCACACTCCTAAAAAATAGGATCCTCGTTAACTTCTCTTAACTCACCCTCTCATGTGTCGACAAGTGGCACTCACACATGAATAAGTTTTGCTTGTTAATTCATTTAAACAAACTTAGTTAATCATTCTTTCCATAAACATTTCATCTAAGGTGACCGCACAACTAGAGAATCAAGAAGCTCTTCATCAACCAGTGCAACAAGTAAGTTTGCATGCACAATATTTTTATTTCTTCTCATCATTTCATTGCCAAATATTTCTTTTCTTGCTCTGAATCACTTGTTTTACAATTTTTTTGATGGTGTTCTTGTTGAATCTTCATCTTGCAAGTGTTAATATACTGTCACACGCAAGAGACTTTTCACATTATTGAAATCCTATGTCTTTCAACATGTATGCGATAACATCTGTAAAGACTTATAAATCATTCTCCTCCTCATATTAGCATTGAATCATGTTGATTGAACATGTTTATGAGCTCTTTATAGACAGAGCGCACTTCCTGAGCTCGAAGCTCCTTCAACCTTGAAAACTTCACCCTGTGTGACCAAGTTTTCTTCCTGAGCGCATGGGCACATCATGAAGGCACATAGATTTTCCCTTAGACCTTTTCGAGTGCTAAAGTGTGCCCTCTCTGCCTTAGAGTGCATGAGTTCAACATGAAGGCATGAATCCTCATTCATTTAGCCCTTCAACATGTAACAATGCGCCCTCCTTTGCCTTGAGTGCATAAGTGCACTTTGAAGACTCGAAGATTTTTTTCCCTCATCCTTCATCCCTTGAGAGTGAAACAATGAGCCCTCCTTGTCTCCTTGAGTGCATGGGTGCACAGGGAAGACTTGAAGGCCCTTTCTCCCATCCCTTCAACCCTTCAAGGTGCAACAATGAGTGTAGGTTAGTTGTTTCCTCTTTCTTGAGCACATGAGCACACTACGAAGCCCTCAATGAATATGCATGTTCCCCTTATGCTTTGAAAGTTTTCCCTCTTAGTTTGCATGTGTATTTTTGCTTTCATGCAAGTTATTTTATGTTGTCATTCATAATTTTTCATGATCCGTCATCTGTGATGGCTCTTTGAATGTGATTTACAAGTATTGTTGCATAGTTAGTTTTTTAAAGTTGATCTTGTCGTTATGAGTGTGATTCCACAAATAGGTGCTTGTGCTACAAGAATTTCCACTGTGTCATTATCTATTGTAGACATGTCGCCTCGTAAAGTAGTTTGTACATAAATATCATAAGTAAGAACTAATTAACATGTCGAAATTGCAAAGCCAAATATTGCGATATATGCAGACACTCAGTGCTTTATTGACAAAACTACGAGGTCAAATGGAGCAATATCTACAACACATTCATGTAGGAGAAGTTTCCCGAGGAATTAAAATATGTGCATGCATACATAAACATTAATAAGTCCAGGATGCACAGGATAACATGCAGATTCTCAGTCATTCCATGTATGCAAGCTATTGAATGAATCATCACACACATGGACGACTCACTTTTTTCTTCGCAGTGAGAGTGGAAGTCAACTCGCCACCTATTATGGAGAGGATATGCAGACATACTATAAGATGATTAAGCCCAATGAATATGCAAATGAAAACTTCTACGCAAGATGGGCTACCCTCGACACAAGCGATGTCATCAAATCATGGTGTTGAGAACCTGCCAAGTTTCTCCATCGCCCATTTGCAGTATATCCAAAGAAGATTCTCAGAGACATATAATAGTACTTGATGGCTATGTGTTTTTGGATGTTTCGACACAAGAATGCCGAGGTGTTCCAAAATAATTGTATATATATGATCAACCTAGTGGTGAGACATTGTAAAGCTTTCAAGTAGGTGGATATATTATCATATGAATTGTAGCATCAGGTGGGGCAGGCCAAATCGTCTTTACAGGCAAACCAAGTACTATAATTTTACATGTCTGCATTTCTCTTAGATGGAATCTATGCATGGCATGCTTCCCAAAACTATATTGGAACTGGACCCCTGAAGATAAGTTCCTAGTGTATTTCCACTCTAGGGTGTTATCAAAAGGATGTTTTAGAGGTGTGTATAAATGGCATCCAAAGGGGGCTTCTGATTGAATTTTCCCTTAATTTTTTTTTCTAAGTAAGCTTAAATCTATTAATATAACATATGGTACAAAAAATTCAAGGCATCAAAGCGCCATACAGTCAACAAGATATCAAAAATTGGGCCGCCCGCAAAGGGAAACTGGCCCGAGAAACATTTGAGAGCTGCCTCGCGAGAGGAAACCAGCCGTGACTTAACAAAACCAAGCAGAGAACGAGAGTCGCCCATTAAGGGAAACCAACCCATACAAAGGTGTGGGACTAATTTGGCAACAAAGACCAGATAGTTAACATGACCTACAAAAATGCTCAAAAGACTAGACAAGATAACAGAAAGCAGGAGCATTAGAGTCGATAGTCACCCGAGGGTGATTCCTCTTCAATTCAGCACCAACATCCCTTGTCTTCATCCAGAACTGGTGTGATTTGAGTAGCATCCTCCCCTACATCACGCTCAGCTGCTTGCGCCCCTGTGACCTGGTGTAAGCTCGAGCTGTAGTCACCCGCCCTACGAGAGGGACCTTTGTCCACTTGTTGAGAGACAGTCGAAGCAGAGGGAGGGGTTGGCGAATTGAACTGGAGAGCAGATGGCGGGGGTGTAGGAGTATCCTCTGGAATCTCTTTGAAGGTAACATTAACCGTAGCAATGATCAGGGGGCGGGAGGAGCTGCACTGATAATGGAAGACGGCGGTGGTGGGATTCCGAATTAAAGCAGCTGTAGCAGGGCAAGGCTCAACAGACTGGGTAGAGGCTAAGGCATCATGCCGCGGGGAGGGAGGCAAACGACGAGACTGACCACTGCTACGGAGCCGGCGGGGAAGATTTTCACTGGGACTGCGAGAAGAGTGCGAGGGAGAAGAGGGGGAAGGAGAGCGTCGACGCCTGGAACCTCCTCTGCGGCATCGCAAACGATGCCTCAATCTAGGCATAGCAGCACCGAAATCATGGGAGAAGGCAGAATTGCTAGAGAGACCCAGAGGCGGGATAGAGCAGAAGCCAGCCAGAGCACAAAAAGGGTTGTGCGAGTGATGGAAGCCGGGGATAAAACTTACACAACAAGTCAGAGGGCAGCGCCTTCCAATTGTGGTGCGAAAGCTGTGAATATCTACTTCCGACGAGCAAGTAGAACACATTGGCCAAAGCTGCCTCGAAATGGATACCTGCAAACCACAACAAATCCAGATCAAAGCACCAGAAATTTCGAATGAAGACGGAGGAGTTGGAGGCTTCATATGGAAGTTTTGGGTGTCTCGGCCTCCCCACCGGCATAAATGCCGCGTAGGGTGACGAACCATCATATTGAATGTTTCGAGGGTGAGTAAATGCCCTCCGCAGGCAACCCAGTGGGCAAGCCACGCGCTCGCCTACCAGATTGTCCTCTGCATCACGTTAATGCCCACCCGCATCTGGGGTAATGCTGTCCTGGTACACTAGCTAAGTGCAATCCTAAAGGAGTTTGCTGTCATTGAGACTGGAGAGGGGTCCTGCAAAGAGGGTTTGGGCACTCATTACCCCTTTTTTTGCCAGAAGATCTGCTACTTTGTTGCCTGATCTTCTAGTATGCTTGAGGTAAATCGCTCTGTGCTCTTGCAACCATTCAGCTATGAGCTCCAATCTTGCCATGAGTCGCCAACTATCCGCTACTCGTGAAGGAAGGGAGCCTACAAGGATCTTACTGATCATGTTAATGAGGATCTGGGAGTAGCCCTCAATCTCGATGGGGAAGAAGTTATGGATCTGGGCTAGCTGCATGCCTTGCCAAAGACCTTCGAGCTCCACCGAGTTGTTGGGGTCCCACCCCATATCTCCATAGAATATAAGCATAGGGTCTCCTTTGTGATCACAGAAAATTCCCCCAAAACCCGCCTCCGCCGGATTGCCCTTGGAGGCTCCGTCAAAGTTAAGCTTTATGACCCCAGCTGGGGGGGGGGCCCATTTATCGCTAGAGCTTTCTTTCGGAGCGTTCCTACTCTTTGGCTCAATATTTGGATTGAGTTTGAACTGCTAGTTGTTCCAGACTTGTTGCTCCAATGGCAGAGTGGGGAAGTCTTCCGGCTGCCACTTTTGAAGCGCTAAGGTTTCTTGAAGATTGCTGTAAAAATTGAACCAAAGGATTTCCTGAGGGGTAGACTGATTCTTGAAGATCCTTTTGTTCCTTTCCTTCCAGATATGCCATAGAGCAAGCCCTGGGATGTGTCTCCAAAGGAAGTTGAGAAGAAAACCTCTGTAGGGAGTAGCTAGCCAGTGACGAATGATGGTGTTTAAATCCTCCGAAGTTCTGCCATCCCTTCTACACATGGAGCTGAATTTTTCCCAGAAGAAGGCTGCCAAAGGGAAGGTTAGCAAGAGATGTTGAATGGTTTACTCATGTTTGTTGCAGTTGGGGCATCTGGAAGGCCCTGTGAAACCCTTTTTCGTTAAATTATCCCATGTGAGGATTTTCTTGTGGCAGAGCAGCCACAAGAACGTGGTGACCTTTGGCCAAAGCTGATGTGACCATAACTCTTTCCAGATGGGGTCAATGGGATCAAGATTCTGGGTCATCAGAGCATAAGCTTCCTGCGTGGTGAATTTTCCTTTTGAAGAGTGCCCCCAGCGAAGGATGTCCTGCTTGTCCATGTATCTGATTTTCCTGTTGGTTAGCTCCGCTTCCAGCGTAGGATGAGCCTGAACTTGCTGATTGTTCGAGAAACTTGGGCCGATTTCCAGCGCCTATACCCCTGAGTGTGGTTATCCTCCCAGAAGAGGTGAGTCGTGGCTTCCAGGGGGGTAATCAAATCGAGCTGCAGGGGCAGCTTGATGGAGGAGAGAAGCTTGGGCTGCTGTTGCCATGAATCTGTCCAGAACTGGGCTGTTTGACCGTTACAGACCTCCCAGAAGCTGTGTTCTTGAATGAGAAGGCGGTGTTGTTTAGCTGCATTCCAGATCAGTGAGCCTGCTTCTGTAGTTGACAATCGTATGAGCTCTGAAGGGGGTCTCTGGTTCGCGTATTTGGCATTCCATAGGCGGGCCCATGGGGTGGAAGGGTAGGATAGCCAGTGCCACCAGATCTTGGCTCCCATGATAGCATTGCTGTGCAGAGGATCGCGGAGACCAAGTCCCCCCGCTATCTTTGGCTTGCAGACCGTATTCCACTTGACCAAGGCCCATTTTATGTTTTGACTGGAGGCTCCCCACAAGAAGTTGCGCTGAAGAGATCTGATTTGCTTGAGAACCCATTCTGGGGCAGCAAGAACCGAGAAGAGATAGAGTGGCATGGATTGAAGGACAAACTTGACCAGAACGAGTTTACTAGGAAGGTTAAGAGGGCGAAGAGTCCAGGAGGATAACTTGGCTTCCAGCTTGTCCAGAAGAGTTCGCCAGGAAGAGTGCTTAAGAGCAGAGACAATCAGGGGGGCTCCCAGGTACTTGGCAGGCAGCTTGGCAATGGAGAATCCGAGGATTCTAGCTATATGGTGCTGAATGTGGAGAGCAGTATTAAAGAAGAAGATTTGCGACTTGGCGGCATTGACAGTCATACCCGAGGCTTCGGCAAACATATCGATCGACCCATTGAGGGTGGAGGCTTCTTGGGCGGAAGGATGACCAAAAAGCATGGTATCATCCACGAATTGCTGGTGGGTGAAAGCGGGGGTTTCGTGAACAGAAATACTGCGGAGCTGATGCGAATTAAGGGCAGAAGTTATGGATCGACCTAAACCTTCCGCCATCAGCACAAATAGAAAGGGTGACAGGGGATCTCCTTGGCAAATGCCACGAGTAGGGGAGAAGGGATGGGAAGGGAAACCATTGACCAGGACGGAGAAAAAGGAGGAGGATATTAGACTCATGACCCATCTGATCCAAGGAGGGCTGAAACCAAAAGAAGCTAACATTTGTTGAATGTAATTCCAATTAAGTTTGTCAAAAGCTTTTGATAAATCTATCTTGAGGAGCATACCTGGCTTTTTGGTCTGCTTCAGCGAGTGGATAACCTCATGAGTGAGAATGATACCATCCAGAATTTGTTGACCCTCTACATATCCAGTTTGCTCAGGAGAGATGAGCAGGGGAAGCAGCGGCTTTAACCTGTTGGCAATCACCTTAGAGATGATCTTGTAGATGACATTACAGAGGGCAATGGGTCGGAATTTGTTAGGCATGGCAGCTTGGTCCTCCTTAGGGATCAGGGTAATGAAAGTGGCGTTGATTGAAGGGAGAAGCCAATGCATGGATCTTGACTCCTCCACCAACAGCCAGACCTCATTTTTTATCAAATCCCATAAATGATGGAAGAAGTTAGCTGTGAAGCCATCAGGTCCTGGAGCTTTACCTTCCTTGTTTTGGGGTAATGCTTGTTCAACTTCCAACAGAGTGACTGGGCGTAGTAGAAGTTGATTGTGTTCCTCCGTAATGAGCTTCGGGATGTGTTACAGAATTTTGTTAATTGCTAGTTGCCTTTCGAAATTGTCTTCCTGCAACACCGATTTGAAATGAGAAACCAGTTCAGCTTCGATGTCCTGGTGCTGCTCCAATATTTCTCCTGTTGGGCTGAGGAGAAAGTTAATATTGTTACACATCCTGCGTTGAATGGTAGATCGGTGGAAAAATTTAGTATTCCGTTCCCCTTCCTTTAGCCATCTAATTCGGGATTTTTGTCTCCAGAGAATCTCTTCTTGTTGCCTTCTTTCCTCCAGCTGTGTAAGTAGGCTTTTCTCTTCCAGGTCCGAAGCCTCATTGCGTCCCTCTTGGATGATACGTAGCTGTAGATCCGCCATTTCTTTTTCCAGGAACCTTTGCTGTTGGAAGATATTGCCGAAGGTAGAGTGGTTCCAGTCTTTAATGCGGGCTTTGAGATCTTTAAGGTGCTGCTGAAACTGGAACATTCTGGAACCTGGAGGAGGATTGAAAGCGTTCCAAGCAGAGTGTACCATTTCCTTGAAATTTGGGTGAGTGAGCCAGAACGCCTCAAACCGAAAGGTTCTTTTAATGCGGTCCCCTGGTCTAGCCCATTGTAGCGAAATAGGCCAATGATCCGAGCCGGGAAAAGGCAAGATCGTGGCTTGGAAATCTCCTCCAATATGTATAGCATTGTCTGAAAGGAGGAATCTATCCAGCCTTGAAGCGATCTGTTGAGTACCCGTTCTCCGGTTATTCCAGGTATGATTTCCATTAGCGAAGGGAAGATCGATTAACCAGTTCTGCTGGATGAAGTCTTTGAAGTGAACACTGTTCGCCTCGAGTTTTTCTCTACCACCTTTTTTCTTGTCCAGGTGGGTTATCATGTTAAAATCACCCCCCAGGATCCATAGGGGGTGAGTTCTGGTAGAGTTGAGTTGTGCTACCGTGTTTAGCAGGTCGATTTTCCTTGCAGTCTCCTAAGGGAAATATACGTTGGAAAGATGCCCATGCAAGTTGGTTCCATGGATGTGGAAAGAGGCCTGAATTAAATTGTGGGCAGAATGTGCATCATCTATTGAAAAAACTTTCGGGTCCCAGGTGATGGCTAGACCTCCTGAGGCTCCGGAGGCATCCACCGCTACAGAGTGACAACCTGGCCATGCTTTAGAAAGAATGGGACCGAGGGTCTGACTTGTACATTTTGTTTCTTACAGAAAGAAGACTTGTGGTTTTTCCATCTGAATCAAGTTTTTGATCATACGGACTTTTGAGGGGATATTTAGACCCCTTATATTCCATGAGATGAGTTTCATTGAGAACTTCCTTCACGGGGCAGGAAAAACTTGGTAAGCTTGGGATACCTACCAAATTCCACTAGTATCTCCCCCGGGAGAATTGTCCTTTGTAGATCAGATTTTATTCCTCTTTTCTTTGAGTCTTTAAAGAGTTTCTTCCCATCCCATGGGCTTCCCTGCTGGATGCCGAGGGATTTTTGGTGCTGCTACGCACGAGCAAGGGCCACAGTTAGGTTCTCGATTTGCTTCTCCGAGATCTGGTCAAAGTCCCTTTTTTTGCATGCCTGCTCTAGGGTGAAGATGTCCAGGTCTCCTATATCAACCATTTTAGTTTCATCCTCCATAGGATTAACCTGGCATTCATTAGCCCCTGCATTGTCGACCTCCATGGTAGACAGAGGGCCAGCTCTGGAGTCAGGTGCTGAGGTAGTCGGGGGTTTGGGGCGGTTTCCAAGATAGGGGTTTCAGAGACAGGGGTAGCTAGAATGTCAAAGCTATTACTGGTGGAGGGAGGAATCAGAGCTTGACTGGGGGGTTTGGGGTTCAGAGGGGGAGATTTCTTGCTATGGCGACGCCGGTTCTAGACTTTGGTGAAACCTTCAGCGTCTGGGGTAGAGGCAGAGTCAGCGGGCTTACTAGGAGGCGTATTCAAAGGACAATTGCAGAATAAATGTCCATGGGTGTGGCATTCCCTGCATCTAAAAGGCACATGTTCATAATCTATAGTTTGCACCCACTCGAAATCATCATGATAGAGACTTACAGAGTTAGGGAGAGCCTGTGCGAGGTGCATGAAGATGCAGATCTGAGCATAGGAGGTGTATCGCCTGAGTTTTGTTTCCTCAGCAATTTTGACGAATTCACCAAGGCCATTGCCTATGTCCTTGAGGGATTCATCATCCCAGTATTCCAGCAGCAGGGAGTAGAGCCGGATCCAGACAGGCACCCAGTTGAGATCCTCTTTGTCCGGGTTGAATATTTCGATCCAATCCCGCAGATAGAGACCAGAGGAGTTGAAGAAGTAGGGACCCTCTTCCATAACTCGGTTCCTGTCCTCCAAGCAGTGAAAAATGGCGGTGAAGAATCCTTTGGGGCTGAGTTGCAGTGTAACCTGACCTTTCGGTTTCCATTTAGCCCTAATCCAGCCATGCAGGGCTTTTTCAGTTGGCCAGAGCCCAACAAATTTTCCAATCAGCACATGGTCTCTCATGAACTGGATCTGGGCATTGATCCTGTGGCTCGGTAGCTCAATTTTGGGATGTTCAGTTGCGATCGGCTTGTAGGTAGCAGAGGTGGCTTTGGGTATCTCTGTGGTACCCTGCACTTCTATCGTTTTGTCTTCTTGACCTTCTAGTTTTTCTCCCGGTGTGGTCTTTTGCATGTTGTTGTCCGACGGCTATTGGCCTGTTGCAGAGGTCTGATCGTTGCCATGATTAGGTTGGATTGCGTCGACTGACATCTTCTGGGTCGATTCAGCGTTGACGATGGGGGGGGCTTTGAGAGCCTCCCCCCTTGGCATAGCCATTGATAGGGATCAGCAGAAGAAAAGGCCCGTAGAGGCTGATCACAATGATTGTTGGAAGAAGAATGTTGCAGGCTGCGGCGCCGTGGCAGGGAGGCAAGACACCCTAGCCCAAAGTTGCAGAGCTCTCGTCAGTCTCTCGTCTCGGTTTGCTTCCGAATTTTACCTTAATTAAATTGGGATATAAATTGTAATTTCATATCATGACAACCTGTATTAGTTAAATAAGTAAGAATGACTGAGTTAGCTTAGTAAATTTGAGTTGAGGGTTAGAGAAGAGTCATGTAGAGTTCTCCCATCATTTTAGGGGGTCTAGTTACAATTATTTGTGAGTTGTAATTAGTTAAATTAAGAAATTGAGTTAAAATAAGTTTAACTAGTTCTAACTGAGAGATGAGCTAGTGAGAGGTCCAATAAATTAAATCTTATTTAATTCACAAGTAGTGATCAATCAGTTAACTGATAATTCGCTATAAATAGTTGTTGCATGTCAGTTATAAGGAAGGCCCAGTTGAGACTGAGGTTAAAGGGATGATAACTATCAGTTGCATAATTAGAAAATTGTGCAGGTCATTTATAGAGTCAAGTGGAGGTCATGGATGCATTTCACAATCAATTCATGGGAATTCTCTATTTCATAGGGCAAAAAAATTTCTCCAAGAATCCGTGACCAAGGCATGCTGAGTAGAGGTTGAGAATTGGTTAAGTAATTGACTGATTTTTCCTAGATCAGAGTGAGACAGTTGGAAGAGTGCAGGAGTTTCTCTGAGAGAGAAAATAATTTCATTGTTTCACGGCCTTGAATTTATACAATATACAGATAACAGGGTTTTAGGAAATGTGATTTCCCCATATACATCTTGTGTTCTGTGATTGATTGTCTATTTCTCTTTTTATGTGATTGTGCGATTGTGTTTTGTTTCCACAAATTGTAGAAGGATTCAATATTTTATTTTAGTACATTACAAGATCAGATTGAATCTCGATGCTATATTTTCTACATGGTATCAAAGCATCAGGAATCGCAATAGAAGATAAGGACAACTTTTGTTTTGAATAGGTTTGAATTTGCAAATTTATTCTTCAAGACCCAACATCAAATGAAGATGTCTTTCAATATCTTGAGACTTGAATATGCTCTTGAGGGATATTCAAATTACATATCATGGATGGATAGGATGGAGGTAGTGCTCGAGGACTGAAGGCATTCATTGTTACTGATATTCCTCGGCCCGTAGAAGAAGATGATTAACAACTTGATGCATGGAAGAAGAATGGAGTAAAGGAGAGAAGGATATTGTTGGAGTGAGTAAGAGATCATATTGTATTGAGTCTCCATGGGAAGGCGATTCCATATGCTATGTGGAAGGCCTTGACAGATCTATTTCATAATAGCAGTGACCACAAGACGCTGGCATTAAAAGACAAGCTCAGGAAGATCAAAATGGAGAACGGCGACACGATCCAAAAATACTTGAGGAAGTTCACTCAGTGTTGAGATGAGATTGGAAGTGTTGGGATAAGTGTTGCCTCAAATTATTTTGTGATCCTAGCTCTTCTAGGCCTTCCCAAGAGCACGCATAACTACCAGGACTCTGTTAATGGGAGGGATAAGCTACCAGATTGGGAGCGACTATGGTCTGATCTAGCACAAGAAGAAATTCGACGGAGCACCAGAGATGGATCATCATCAAAGACTGATGATGAGGAGAACCGTGCCTTGGATGGAAATGCAAAGAAAGGAAAATGGAAGGCGTCCCATTCCAAATCCGAGTCTGGCAAGGCAGACAAGAAGCGAGACTTGTCAAAGGTAAAATGTTTCAACTGTCATGAGCATGAACACTATGCCACAAATTTTCCATAAAATAAAAAAAACAAGAAGGCCTCAGGAGGAGAAAAATGTGAAGCATTGGCTTCACAATTCGAGTTGGACTTCACCCTCATTGCATGGATGGTGTCATTAGTGATGGGTTCTATGTGGTACTTGGATAATGGGGTTTCATTCCATATGATCAGCAATACGAAATTATTCAGTATCTTGGAGGATAAGGATCTCCAAATTCACATTGAGATGGGTGACGATGGGAGGTATAGCGCTACTAGTGTAGGTATAGTTACCATTCAGAGGGAGTCAGGTAATCCACTCACATTAAAAGATGTTATGTATGTTCCTAGTTTGAAGAAGAATTTGGTTTATTTTGCTATGTTGTAAGATCGTGGCTATGATGTGATCTTCAGTGAAGGAAAGGAATTCCTTTGTCACAAGGCCATGGTACAGGTGAAAAATATTGGGGTTTGAGTAAATAATCTCTACAAACTGTATGTGAAAGATTGTAACACAATATTCCCACATCTACCTAAGTAACATGCCAACTAGGGTAAACATGTGGAAAGAGGCTACTAATATGAGATTCAACCTCGTAAATCACCTTAAGGAAGTGGAACCGACAAAAACATGACAAACATACCTTACACTACATCATTGGCATCCCTAGGAGGTAGCCCAACCTTTCAGGGCCCTGTTCCCTTAGGGGGGACTGATTTTTAACCCCATTTGAGTCTCAACCATGGGCATGTAAGGGCAAGGGAGTGGTTACAAACCCTTAACTCTAAGCTTTCCTTGTTATGGTAGCGATTATGGCCCTAAAAGTCAGTTCTGGGCTTGCAACTCCGGGATTTGTGCCACATTTTTAGCCCCTAAGCCTAGGTCACTACCCTGAACTTCTTGTAACTTCAGGAGAGGATAAATAATATTAAAAAAAATACATGGAAGCAATCACATAATCGGTAACTGATCAGGTGATCATGTCCTAATTGGAAAAATGCTCAAATTTTTATTTGCTCGGAATTGGTTGAAACCAGAACGACATGAAAGGTCTCGTCAAAACGATTATGTAGCCGTGAATGGTACTCAAATCTGATGTTGCATGAGGAATATATTCAACTTTGAAGCTTCTCAATTTTAGGCAAAAAAGCCCAATTTGACTCAGTTTGACTTTAAGAAAACAAATATTAAAAAAAGAATATTCCACGAAATATTTTGGGAATATTCTATAGAATATTCCATGGAATATTCTACAGTGGACCAATCACAGGGTGCCATGTGGCTTGCCTGGAGGCCGCCACGTGGCCCCAAGAAATTCAAACAAGGGTCAAATGGTGTGGTTTAATTTTTTTGCAACTTTCGTGGTTTGAACGGCCAACCTCTCCACAAAAAACACCACGACATACTCTCATACTTGCAGGTGGAAATTTATGGAGTTGCGGGTCCCCAGTCTCGGTGCGTTTTCTCCGATCTCTCTGCACCGTTTTCACAATGCCGAAACATTCTCGTCTACACCACCTCTCTCTTTGCATTTACTTATAAATACTCCTCACAATCCTTCACATTCAGACCATCCTCTGCATATTTCTACTTTGTTTTGCTCTCTCCAACATTTCCCTTTTGCATTTCCACCACCATGTCGTTCCTCTCTTTTTATTTTCCTCTTCATGTCCTCCTTTTCCTCTTCGCTTTTTCCTTCATCTCTGTCTCCTCCTCTCCGCATTCATTTCATGATGATTGAAAATCTCTGCTAGTTTTCAAAAATGAAATAAGCAGTGATCCTCATGGTTCCATGGCCAACTAGAGTCTCACAGTCCCCTTCTGCAACTGGCCCGGCATCACCTGCAGCCACTGTCACATCAACAGAGTCGTCTCTCTTGACCTCTCTATCATGGAACTGCAGGGCACCATCTCTCCATCCCTTGCCAATTTGTCGTTTCTCCATAAGCTTTATCTTTCTAGCAATGCGCTCCATGGTTATATCCCACCTCAACTAGGACACCTCTTTCGGTTGAGGGAGCTGTGGTTGCACTACAATCAATTGGAGCGAAACATTCCGAGTGATCTCGGAAATTGCACAAATTTGGCTTCCTTGAAGCTCTCCTACAATAATCTGATTGGAAGCATTCCTCAAAAGTTGGGTTCCCTAAAAAATATGCAGTTTCTTTACTTACGAGAAAACGTTCTCACAGGTACCATTCATCTTATTTTGGAAACCTCTAGGTCTTGATTATTTTTAGTGATTGCAATAAATTATCTCACTAGTGCTTTATTGTGAATTTTCCAGGCAACATTCCCATTTTTCTCTCAAATATCTCCACTTTGGTTGATTTGGAAAGTTCCAACAATGCTCTCCACGGTTATATCCCACGACAACTGGGACACCTCTTTCTTTTGAGGAAGCTCAGGTTATCTCACAATAAATTGAAAGGAAACATTCCCAGTGATCTCGGCAATTGCATGAAATTGGCTTACTTTGCGTTGTTCTACAACAATCTCACTGGAAGCATTCCTCATAAGTTGGGTTCCCTAACACATCTGCAACACCTTTACTTAGGAGCAAACAGTCTCACAGGTACCATTCATCTTCTTTTGGAAACCTCTAGATCTTGATTATTTTAGTGATTCCAATAAATTATCTCACTAGTGTTTTATTGTGAATTGTCCAGGAAACATCCCCATTTTTCTGTCAAATTTATCCACTTTGACTAGCTTGGAAATTTATAGCAACAAACACATAGGCAGTATTCCACAAGAATTGGGCCAACTCACTAGTCTCCAAACACTTTACCTCTATGACAATGAATTAGCCGGAAGTATTCCTCCTTCTTTGTCAAATATCTCTAGTTTGGTTAAATTGACCCTTTCTACAAACAAACTCACAGGGATTGTGCCACAAGAATTGGGTCAACTCACTAGTCTCCAATACCTTTACCTTTATGACAATGAATTATCAGGCTCCATTCCCGCTTCTTTTTCAAATATCTCTAGATTGTTTGACTTGGATATTTCTGATAACAAACTCATAGGAAATATTCCACAAGAATTGGGCCAACTCACTAGTCTCCAAACACTTTACCTCTATGACAATGAATTATCTAGAAGTATTCCTCCTTCTTTGTCAAATATCTCCAGTTTGGTTAACTTGACCCTTTCTACAAACAAACTCATAGGGAGTATTCCACAAGAACTGGGCCAACTCTCTAGTCTCCAAACACTTTACCTCCATGACAATGAATTCTCAGGCACCATTCCAACTTCTTTGTCAAATATCTCCACTTTGGTTGACTTGAAAATTTACATGAACAAACTCACAAGGAGTATTCCACAAGAACTGGGCCAACTCACTAGTCTCCAAACACTTTACCTCCATCTCAATGAATTATCAGGCACCATTCCCACTTCTTTGTCAAACCTAGTTAATTTGACTGAGCTCTATTTATGGGGAAATCAACTTAGTGGAAAAATACCAAATTCCATTGGAAATTGTTCAAAACTCAAAGAGCTCATCCTAGCCAATAACATGTTGAGCGGGAGTGTGCCAGAAACATTAGGGAAGCTATCCCTCCTTGAATCATTAAAATTGGAATGTAATCAATTTGACAGTGGCAGTGCTACAACCATGCCTTTTCTTATAGCCCTTACCAAATGTTCCCACCTAAAAGAACTAAAATTGAGAGACAATAAAATAGTTGGTGTCTTACCCCTTGCCATAGGAATACTTTCCACCAATTTTTCTATCTTGAAATTATCAAACAACTTGATAGAAGGAAACATCCCTCCACATATAGGAAATCTTAGCGTCCTAACCTATCTAAATTTATCTGGAAATTATTTAAATGGAAACATTCCATCTTTAAGAAACCTTAAAAATTTAGAAAGATTAATTTTAGAAAACAACAAATTACAAGGAGACATCCCTAATGATTTTGAAAACTTACAATGACTCAGTCTCTTGGACATCAGTAGAAACATGCTCTCTAGAAATATTCCCAATTCACTTGTACCCCTTGAACAATTAAGATTTTTCCTCCTCCATCACAATGGATTATCGGGAATCATACCTTCCAACTTAGGAAATTGTACAAATTTGGAATTGCTTGACTTGTCCCACAATAAACTCATTGGAAACATACCACATGAAATTGATAAGCTTTATAATCTAAATTTCTATTTGAATTTGTCTTGGAATTTATTAGATGGCCCCTTGCCAATGGATATCGGTAAAATTGCAATGGCTCAAGCCATATATATTTCTGTTAATCACTTGAGTGGAGTCATTCCATCTACACTTGGAAGTTGTGTTGAAGTAATTTCATTGAATCTATCTCGGAATTCCTTCCAAGGTTCTATTCCAGATTCACTTGAAAATTTGCAAAGCCTTATGAGCCTAGATCTCTCTTCCAACCTTTTATCTGGGACAATACCTATTACTCTCACCAAGTTGAAAATGCTTCAATATTTAAATTTATCTTTTAACAACCTTGCCGGGGAAATTCCAACAGGAGGAATTTTTGCAAATGAATCAATTACCATGTCCTTAAATGGAAATCCCCACCTCTGTGGACCAAAAATATTCCAGTTATATCCTTGTCCAACACCAAAAGGTCATCCTGTAATTGTCAAAAGAGTATTATTGACAATGAGTGGAGCTATTGCTTTTATACTATGTTGTTTGTTCTTAAGATTCATATGGAGAGGGAATATGCATATACAAAGCACTCATATTTCAAGATCTATTTTCCAAAATATAGAGCATCCAAGGATCTCATATCAAGAGCTTCACATAGCAACTTATGGATTTGACAAGGCCAACTTGTTGGGAACAGGTAGTTGTGGGTTGGTTTATAAAGGAATTTTGAATGATGGCACACCTGTTGCTGTGAAGGTTTTCCAATTGAAAAATGACCAGGGAGAGTAGAGTTTTAAAGCATAATGCAATGTCATGCAAAAGGTTCAACATTGGAATCTAGTCAAAATCATAACCTCATGTTCCAACCTCCATTTCGAAGGTTTAGTGTTCAAGTTTATGTCTAATGGAAGCTTAGAGAAGCATTTGTATCCTAATAGAGATGACAACAATGGTGACGATGCATGTGAATTGGGGTTGAAAACACGATTAGACATTGCCATAGATGTGGCACATGCCATGGAATATCTTCATCATGATTGTTTTGTGCAAGTAGTGCATTGTGATATAAAACCTAGCAATGTACTTTTGGATGAAAATATGTTAGCCCATGTCACAGATTTTGGTATTGCAAGATTGATTGCTGAAATCTCTACAAATTCGCATGCTTCATCACTTGCTTTAATAGGATCAATTGGCTACATTTCCCCAGGTATGACTTTCTTAAACATCACTTCCATTTTTCTTCTCTCATTAACACTATTTATATCGATTGATTGAGTAAATTTTAATGAAAGTTGTTTTTGCTGTAGAGTATGGATTGAGTGGAACAATTTCCACCCAAGGAGATGTTTATAGCTATGGAATTATGCTATTGGAAATGATCACCCGAAAAAAACCAACTAGTCAGTGGGAGACCTAAACTTGCACAATTGGGTAAACTTTGCATACCCAAACAATGTAAATGAGGTAATTGAAAGTAGTCTTTTTAGTGAGATGTGTGGAAATGAATTTGATGAAAAAAATGTGTACAAATGTCTACTATCTTTGCTACATGTTGGTTTGTTTTGTTCAAAACATTCACCCGAAGAAAGACCAACTATGAGAGTTGTGGTGAGGATGTTGGAGACTATCAGAGAGGATTTGGAGGCAAATGCAATTGCTTCTAGGAGATTGAGACGAAGCATATCCAAGTTTCTTATTAATACAAATGCAACAAGAAATGACACCTCTACATAAAATGAGAAAAGTTCTTCTACATTTTAGTTTTTGAAAGTGATAACAACAAAAAGTTTTCAACGTTGCCATTATCCTTACAATCACAATATTTTCGTACTTTTGATTGAAACATATCTATGTTAGACTCTTGTCACAGAAATCCCAATATAAAATGAATTGAAAATCTAAATATGGTTTGGTTTATAATCCTTCCATGATGTTAATATTCTTATCCAGGAAGTAAACTATATAAATATGTGTATGTTTTTTTAAATAAAATGAATTTTATTTAATATTAAGCCATAACTTTTAATCTAATAAATTGGCCAAATGGATTTATATGGTTAGAGAAAGTACTATATGATAGTTTTTTTGAGATTCTGTTGATGTCGTGGAAAATAAAATAATGTGTTATTTTTTTTGTGATTTTCATGAGGCTTCTTAATGATGTGTAAAATAATTAAGTAATACAACCCAGAGTAACTTTTAAAGATTAACGATGTTAAATTTTATGAATATGTTAGTGTTATTCCTGATGGTTTTCTAACTGTTTCCTTTTTAAAAGACATAAAATGAATAAAATTTGTTGTTGCAAAGAAATATTCATTGTTTTGATGGAGAACCTTGAAATAGATCACTTCCATATCTCGAAGCAAAAGCTGAGGTAAAAAATTCAGTGTTATTTCAAAACTGGAAGGCAAATACTCAAATAATCAATTAATAAGTAAACCATTTTCTCTTGTTTGATATGTAATCTAATCAGAGTGTGTCCTTTAGGATCATTTTTGAGCAGTATCCTTGGCCATAAGGAATATCACATACTTTAGTTTCAACAGTATGATTAGAGAAAAAAACTATTGGCCTTGTTACTTAAAAGTAACACAACTCAAATAGTTAATATATAACCAACATACTGGCCAAATTCTAGAATATAATTGGGCCTGCAAGAGTGCTTGAAAATCCATTACATTCTGGAATATGTTTAATCCTGCAGAAGTGCTTGAAAATACATTGCATCAAGGACAGTTGCTTCCTTTGTCCATGTGAGTTGTTATATAGAGAGATAAAAAAAGAATTTAAGAAATCAGGCCCACAACATCAGATTGCAGAATGTTATAACCTAAGGAATTTACATGATTGTTTAGTAATAAAATTTACTGATTAACATTTTGTAACTGAAAAAAAATACATCGCATTCAAATCCTTTGATATTAAGGAACTCCCTAGGTGCTTGAGGTTCTAGTTTGTAGCTTCCAGATACAGTTGGCATTTGGCCTGAGACTTGTAATGACTGCCAATGCTTCAAGTCTCTAAGGATTGAAGAGCTCCATTTCTTATACTCAGTTCATCTATTTGATGTATGGTGCAATACGACTTTTTGAACTTAGATTCTGTGGGCAAGTTCCACCCCATGGAAGTGTAATAGACATGTCAATAAGTGAGGCTTCAGTTAGGTTTGTGGAAATGTCGGGAGAGGAGGGGAGAATTTGAGATCCAAAGCTGCGAAGGCCCGTGATATTATAACGTACAAGAAGCTCGAACAATACAAAAAGTATGTAATGTATCGTTTTATAAGTGTGATTATAAAATTATAAGTGCTTTGACGAGTTCTTGATTTGTTCACAGTTGAGCACATATTTGAATTCCTCACTAGTAATCTGAATGTTTTGTCACCTCCTTGTTTTTTTTAATGACAACATCCAAACATTTTCTATTCTATTTAAAACTCAAATGTAAATGAAATGGTATGAAAAATGGTGTTTCCGTATTGGACTTTACAACCTCAAACTTCTGCATTAAATAGAAGTCGAATGCAGATGTGATAACTATAGTGTTCTTATATATTTGTTATATTGGTTTATTTAATATGTATTATATAGAGTGTAAGTGTACATTAAAAAAAAAAGTTATTTTATACATTAAAAAAAGATAAATGTGAAATTTTCATTACATTTATAAATTTAAATAAATTATTTTAATCTATTTTAAACTATAGTGAAATTATTAACATTCATTTAATATATTAATATTTCTATTGTAAAGATGTTGTTGAAAAGACTCAATTAATTTTTTTATTTTTTTTAAATTTTAAACTATATTGGTCTTAGTGGACATTAATTATCCTATAATATCATCATTATTATTTAAAAAAATTATTATTATTATTAATGAGATGTAAATTATGATATTTCTTTTGTAAATGATAAATAAATTGTTCAATTAATCTATAAAAATAAATATAAATAAGTTGTTTTAAAATACAATAAATAAATAATAGTAATAGCGATAATTATAATTAGAAATTAATAATTGATGTAATATTTTTATTAAAAAAAATATTGAATCTTATGAACACTTTATTTTTGATATGGAACATTGTACTCCATGTCAGTGTTAGTGACAACTCTTTTAAAGCTATATTTCTATCTTCACCTCTCTTTACTACACTAAAATCTAGTATTCAAGCATGAAGGTTTAAGGAGATGCACCTTATATTGAATGCGATCTCTTAAGTTACTCATAAAGTGATACACAATGTACTCTCTAGAAGGTCCTTGAGTTTACTAATCTAATTTTAAAACAATTTAATTTTCTTTGTAGTTAGATTTTGTGCCCAATGTTTTTCATTATACTAAAAAATGTCTTTCTCATACTATCTCCATAGTATGTTATCAACTCTTCCATAGAAAATGGACCAATTGGCAATAAAGCCATTTTTATCTTCATAAACCCATCAATACCACACAAATTAATTAGCCTCTAAATACAAGGATGCAGTAGGTACTTTTGTAAAGTTAGCACTTGGTGAATATCAAAACTTCATCTTGAATATTTATGTTATGGGATCATTACCATCAAACTTCTTCATATTAATCTTGACAATGAAGTAGTTCCTTGGTTCTAATATGAAACTATGATGTTATGGATCTTGGTGTGATGAGTGATCAAGTGTTGAAGACTTAATCGACTAGTTCACCAGATTTGTTAATAATTCAACCATATGTGATTGGAAATTGATCCTCATGTTGTCCTTATTCTCTCCTTGAGGAGGATAATTTAGAATAAGGAGGACTGATAATTCCCTCATAAATTATTTCTTTGTGTACTTGATAATCTTATTGCATAACATATCTTTAAGATATTTTTTACTTTTTACCTATGTTTGGACATCAACAACAATTTCCTTGAGTTCAAGAATATTCCATTGGTTAGTATCCTTTTTTGTTTTTTTTGACCTAACTCATGGGAGATTTTAACCTTTAATCTCATGGTTTAAACAATACCTCTTAATACAATTATCACTGATTGAGTTTCCTCGTGTGGGCTAATCCATTGGTCAGTATCTTTATAGTTTATAAATTGAATTATAGTTACCATAGTTATGAGGTCAGCCTCCTTTGCAATGGTAATATCCATCTTTATCATTCTCTTCCAACTTGGAGATGCATAATTCCAATTCACCATTTTTTTTGTTGTTCCCTAGACGAGCTTTAGAATTATTTGGAATATTTCCATTTTGATTATTACATCTAGACATGATGAGATTTGGTTTTGTAGTGTCTGATGGGTAAGGGAGTGTCACAATAATCTAACATACCATTAGGTTTTCAATGGAATTACTTGGTTAGTCTTTCATGAAGAGGAGGATGAAATATACTCTAGGGCCATATTATTCAATTCTTCGTTACATGTGAGTGATCTCCTTGAGTGGTATATTAAGCATAAATATCTTTAAGTAAATAGTTCCATCCAAAACCTATTTTTGAAGAAACCAATATACAACAATAGTAGGATTCTTCTAATTTGTCATCATTTTACTTTACATTTGTTATGGTAATAAAATATCAGAGAACCCTTTGACTATTGCTTTAATAAATGAGAGAAGAATCCAACTGCACAAAAATTGGTTATGAAATTGAATACAGATCCGGGCTCTGACGCTGCCAACCAACACAGTGAAAAGGCCACATTCGATCATCATTCCTACATACATTGTTTTTATTAATAATACATTGTTTGATTTACAACAAATATATATAATTTCCTAAATGAGCTGTTGACACCTAATCCTATGGATGGGTGTGCATAATTAATATTGTATATTAATTAATATTAGAAAATAAGGAAGGCCAAGAGTCATTGGGAGATGAATCCCAATAGCCTCACCTCCATGTATAAATCCATGTGCATTCTTTAGCTAATACACATTTTGATTTTGAGGAGTTACCTCCTGGTTTGACATGGTATCAGAGCTAGCTCCACTATTGGCATTTCTGCCTGTGGTGTAACTCCCTCTCCTTTGCTTAGTCAATTTTATTAATAGTTTTTGCTGCTCATTAATTGCTAGACTGTTATTCTACATTTTTTTTCCCTATATAGCCCTGACATTTGCAGCTCCAACTCCTGCAGCTCCTGAAGATTGCAGGCTCCTCTGTCATTCTGCAAATTGTAGGCTCTGTCATTCTGCAAGATTCCATTTCAATTTTTTTTTTGTAACGGCCTTTTGGGCCTCCTCCATCGACTCACCCATTTCCCTTACCTACCAGCTCTCCCCCTACGTTCCATACATCGCTTTGCATTCCAAAAGCTCTATACAATGCCCTCACTCTGCATACACCTCCCATCCCTCAAACTCTGCGCCCTCTCCCTCAGCTCCACGCCTCATTCACTCGCTCCCTCCTTTGTATATATCACTGCATATAATATCTTGATACCATACAACGTTGTTACTGCATATACAATCTGCGTTTAATACTATTCCAGCACTGTTCGGTCGACTAAAACATTCCCATACCGGCATCTCCAGCGCTATCATACCACATATACAGTCCGCTCGACTATCAAAACGTTGTCTTTCACATATAATACGCTGTCATCATTTATCAAAACCGTTCCTACTATCATCATTTATCAAAGTCCTCCCTTGGCATATGATGCAGCGCTGTCATAACTTCGACTGGAGCTCCCTCTCCACGCTGCTTTGAAATGCCTCTGTTAACCGCCTCATACAGTTTCAAATACCATTACGCCATCCATATCTGCATTACCGCCTCCTTAACGCAGGTATTCTGGCATTCATATGTTATAAAACGCTGTCTGGTGTATACACATTACCGCTCATATTTAATACCACCGTTCATATTTAAACACTGTCCATTCATATGGTATCACCGTCGACGATACCGCCCACGCATTGTATTTAAACGCTGTCCATTATATTTAAACGCTGGTTTTTATTGTGATTACATGGTTTTTATTGTCATGGTATGCGTTGTATTATAAAACACCGCCCGCTTTCATTCGCTGTCCCAATATACATATCATAATACAATATCCAAAACACTATATTTCCGCCCCTCCCATCGTTTAATACCGCCCCCTCCACTCTTATTTACCACTCCAATTTATATTATACCCCCCCCCACCACCACCATTTCATAATACCGCCCTCCCATACCACTTTTAATTTTCACAATATCGCCCTCCCTACCATTTCATAAATTTTTTCCTAAACAAAAAAAAATATATATATATATACATATATATATATATTTTTGTGCAGAATTCAGTTTATAGCAAAGAGTTTTTTGTACATTTAAATTCAGTCTTCAACAAGAGTTTTTGTGCAGAATTTAGTTTCCAGCAAAGATTTTTTTAAACTCAGAGTATTTTTCCAGCAAGAGTTTTTGCCCCTTTATTTGAAAGATTTCAAGAATTGAAAGTTTGTATAGCAGAAATTTTTCCTCTTCAAAATTTTTTTTTCCAGCAATCTAATGCATTCTCTCATCTCAATTGTTGGGGTGGTTCTCTTCGGCAAAGAGAACTATCTTGAATGGTCTCGGAAGATTAAACACACACTCATTTTTAATGAGCTGTGGAAAGGAATCTGTGAAGGACAAGCAAAAAATCCACCAGAAAAGCCCACTTCAGACAAAGAGCTTGCCATTTGGGAAAATAAGAACTGCAAGGCCTATGCCTTGATTGCAGCCTCAGTAAGTGAAGAGGTGAGTCGCCATATTTCATCATTCTCAAATGCCTATGAAGCCTTGAAGAAGCTAAAAGAACTCTATGACTCACATTCAGAATTAGAAAATGTTCAATTGATGATTAAGCTGTTCAGTCTTGAAATGAAGAATGATGACCCCCTTGCTTTAGCTTCAGAAGTAAGATCTATAATGCATGACATTGAAAACACTGGTGTAAAAATGGACGTATCTCTCATAGCATATGTTAAGGCATTATATCCGACTTACTCACATTATCTTGAGTCTTTGCAAGCAAGTGGAAACTTTGAGCATATCACCTTTGATAAACTTGAGCAAAAGTTTGCAGAAAGAGAGAAAGATTTTGGGAAGATGACAGTCCCTTCATCTTTCGAAGAGGTTGCATACTTGGCACATAGAGAAAAGAGTCATGCTCCAGATTCATCCAGAGGAAGAGGTGGCTGAAGAGGAAGAGGAAGAAGAAACTTCACAGAAAGGGGGGGCAGACAAGCTGACAAATCTAATCTTCATTGCACACGTTGCAATAGAGATGGACATGATGCATCCAAATGCAGAACACCATGGAAGAAAATTGAGCAGCACACAAATCAAGACAAAGGTAAAACTAATGACAAAGACAAAGGTAAAGCACCTGAATCCGCTCACTATGTTCTAGCACATTGTAACAATGGAGTAACTGAAAACCTATTTGATGTTTCATTTACTTCATGGAGAGATGATTGGTTGCTAGATTAAGGAGCAACATGTCACATGACATTTAGAAAAGATTTTTTTGAAGAATTCACTGACAAAGTTGATGGAGCAGTATATTTCGCAGATAAATCCAAACTCAAGCCATCAGGGCTTGGCACAGTCAGGCTTAAACTGCCTGGTCTTCTTGATCATATCCTACATGAGGTTCTATACCTCCCTGAGTTGAAGAGAAACTTGTTGTCCCTAGTCGAAATCCGGCAGCAAGGACACTCAATTCACTTGTTTGATGGCAAGGCAGAGGTCAGAAAAGCATCAGATCACTCACTTGTCATGGAGGGAATAGAAGAAGGGAGACTCTTGAAGCTGAAAGGTTCATCTGCTCATGCTCAAAACTTTGCATTGAGTTCACATCATGATGAAGGTACATTCCCATCAAGTCTTTTATGGCATGCTAGATTTGGACACTTAAACTATGAAAACCTTCGTTTGTTGAAGAAAAATGGTGTTAATGGACTGCCTACAATTCCTAGGAAACCTAAGGAATGTGATTCTTGTATTCTAGGAAAGCATAGCAAACAACCATTTCATGATTCACACTCCAGAGCACATAGAAAACTTGAGCTTGTTCATTCAGATTTATGTGGCCCTATGCCTATTGCTTCTGCAAATGGAAACAAATACATGATGAAATTTATTGATGACTACACCAGAATGTGTTGGATTTACTTACTGAAGAATAAGTTTGATGCTTTTCAAACTTTCAAGAATTTTCATGCATGGATTGAAAATGATGCACAAACATATATTGGCTCTCTACGTACTGATAATGGAAAAGAATACACTTCAAACGAATTTGAAAATTATCTTCGTCAACATGGAATCAAACATCAAACAACTGTGCCATATAATCCACAACAGAACGGTGTAGCTGAAAGAATGAACAGAACTATTTTAAATATGGTCCGCCCCATGTTATTTTTCAAGAATGTAAAATTGATGTTTTGGGCTGATGCAGTTCTATGTGCTGTTTACATAAAGAATAGGTGTCCTTCAAGTTCAATTAGAAACAAAACTCCTTTTGAAATGTTGCATGGCCACATTCCTTCGGTAAAGCATTTCAGGGTCTTTGGGTCCACTGTTATGCCTTGATACCCAAGGGTCAAAGGAACAAACTTGGTGCTAGAAGTTGCAAATGTATCTTCTTGGGGTACTCCAATACCTCCAAAGGATATCGTCTCTATGATGAAGCAAATAAGAAGTTTGTGATAGCAAGAGATGTCATATTTCTTGAATCTTCCAAGAGTGACAAGGTTGTTGAGCGGCAACTTGATCGCCTGGATAGATTCACACATGAAAAGTCTTTCCAAGAATTTGATAATCAGATTCCACATCTTGAAGGGGGGATTCTGATATTGAATCAAACTGTGGAATCATGTCCTGAAGCACTCTCTCCCCCACATGAAGAAACAACCACAGATGACACATTGGATGATGTGATTGACAGAATTGGGAGATTGAATCTTGAATCAATCCCAACTCAGTCAAATGACCAGCCTGGGCCATCTCCGAAAGGTCCTCCCAAATGGCTGACAAAGACACTGGAGAATGTTCATCCTGATGAGGTTGGAAAAACAGGAACAAGAAGTTCCACTCAACAAATCGAAGGTGATGTAGATAATTTTGATTCCCCTGTTGATATGGATATTTCTTATAACTGTGAATTGAGTTTGTCTACAGATCATGAACCAACTTCCTTCAAAGAAGCCGCTTCTCATGATGAATGGAAAGAAGCGATGCAGAAGGAGTATGATGCCTTGATAAAGAATGGCACTTGGAAGGTGGTTGATCCACCTTTGGGAACGAAACCAATTGGCTGTAAGTGGGTCTACAAGAACAAGTACAAAGCAGACGGCTCACTTGACAAGCACAAGGCCAGGCTTGTGGCAAAAGGTTTTGCACAAAAATAAGGAGTCGATTATGAAGAAAATTTTGCTCCCACAACAAAATGGACCACCATCCGGACTCTCTTTGCCTTAGCAGCTCAGAATGGATGGAAAGTCCATCAGATGGATGTAAAAATAACCTTCTTGAATGGAGATCTAAAGGAGAAAGTTTATATGTCCCAGCCAGAAGGATTTGTGATAAAGGGTCAAGAACACAAAGTTTGCAAACTTGTAAAATCCTTGTATGGCCTCAATCAAGCACCACGAGCCTGGTATGAGAAATTGACCGAGCATCTTCTGAAACTTGACTTCAAACATTTTGATCTTGATGATGCAACTTTGTTTGTTAAGAAAGTTGGAAAAAAAATTGTATATCTTGTGGTATATGTAGATGATCTTTTGATAACAGGAAACAATGAGAGCTATATTGCATCCATGAAGAAAGAGTTGAAGAAAGGTTTTGAAATGACTGATTTGGGTCATGTTCATTACTATTTGGGTATTGAAAAATTCAACATCCTAAATTCATATTTCTTTCTCAAAAGAATTACATTGGAGATCTCTTGAACAAATTTGGCATGGATGACTGTAAACGCTTAAGCACTCCAATGGAACAAAACTTGAAGCTCACATCTATTGAAGGGAAGGAATTTGAGGATGCAACTAAGTATAGACAGCTTGTAGGAAGTCTTATCTATCTGACCACCACTAGACCTAACATTTCATTTGCTATTGGAATCCTCTCAAGGTTCATGCAAAAACCTTGTGAAGGACATTGGTCTGCTGCAAAAAGAGTGCTAAGGTACTTGAAGGGGACTCAAGACTTTGGACTCAAATATACACAGGTAGGCGACTTCAACTTGATCGGATACTCTGATTCAGACTGTTGTGGATGATTTTTTCACCCTCCTAGAGACAGTCTAGAGTTGCCATAGACCAGTGCCTAGGACATCTTAATATAGCAAGGAGCTCTTCATATAGCTTGGGTTGTCAGTCCAAAAGCTCTCTTACTATCTCTTGTTTGAACAAGGAAATTAGTTTTGAATGGGACCAATCTCTCTCAGAAGCCGATACAAAGATAAGAATAGTGTAGGAACATCATGTAAAACTCCAATACAAAGGCATCAGACAGTTAAGAGACAGCTTACTGTAAAGAGGGCCAGTTCAAATAATATATCACAGAAATCAAATATCAGGAAGTGAATGCAGTGACGAAACATAAAGAAGATATTAGCTAACATGAGACTGATACCCAGATACACAACAGAACCACATAAGGGCATACCAATTTATGAATCCTTATATGACAATGGCGTTTTAAAAGCACCCTCCTCATGCAACCAATATAGCAGAAAATGTGGAAGAGATGATCATGGAACAGTATATCATGACTAGGCCTATTTAAAGCGCTTGACTAATTCCAGAAAGGGCACCAACCAAGATGAATCCTTACTACAAACTAGTGAGCCACTCGCATTCTAGAACATGATACAAGAAGATAAATAGCTTGAAAGAGATTTTGTATTAACACATAAGAGAAATTACATACTGCGAGATACCAAAGACTAGAATCCTCAATACAGTTATAACTCCTCCTCACTGAGACCCTACGGACTCTGAACCTTCATACAAAAATTTTGTAGAATGTATACAAAAGCCTTTTCACTGCACCGTTTGCTGATAGAAATCCGGAACCCTTACAATGTCTTTTCTTTTTGCTTTTATAGACGAGATGGAGAATTCTAGAGGAGGCGGTAGATAGAAAGCATTTAATAACTTATTTTGAATCTGATGGCGGAAAGAATTCACACCTACACTGTGAAATGATCGAAAGTAAATGACTATACTTTACAATTTATTCCTGGAAATGAATACTGAAAATGAAAAACTGTTTATATGCAAGATATAAATAATAAAATATGTAAACATTCAGCTGTTTTCTGGAGGAGGAAGATCTGCGGAAATAAAACCTTGAGGCGCCCGTCTCTGTGCATGGTACTTTCGATCTTCATTTCTTGAATTTAAATTTGAAACCTCTTTCGAGCTGGACCCTGAATTCGTTGCTTCTTCATTAATAATCTGTTGCTGCATTAATGTTTTCATCCACCCGAATACGTCCCTTTTGATTTTTCTCTGGAGAGTTCCATGGATCGAAGTACCCTTCTTTAATGGAGGTCACATCATAGTGACTTCCGGATCATTTCCGCTAATTTTGTTCCCACCACAAGTTCCTGCAAAAACCAAAGCCTGTTTAATAAAACTAATGACATAGATGGTGGACAAAACGAGACTAACAGAAGTGGTGGCATAGATATGAGAGGATGTTGGAATGACGCGGTGAGGAGATTTCAAACAAAAACGCTGAGGTGTGACACATAACCAGGATATGTGAACAATGGAGGAACAATGGATGACATGTAGGCAAACAATGAAAAATGGCAGGAGAACGGTGATGATACGAAAACTTAGAAGATTAACTTTTGGGGGAGTTACAAAGGAAAGACATAACAAAACAACGGAGCAAAGGCTTTAGAGGTGGGACCCGAAGCGCATATCGCAAAATCGCAAGAGGGGAAAATGCGATGGGGGAGGAAAATGGAACAACCAAAATTCCGCGCTCTGCGCTATGCGATGGGCGTGGTCAGTTGAGCGCAGATCGCAAAAACGAAAAATGCGATGGCGGGGGATAGTGCGAACGGGAAATTGCGCTTTTGCGATGGCGAGATTATGCGATCTGCGATAAACGCTCAAAGGGGCAGCGCTTGGTTACATGCAACAAAGGAGGCTCGGAGTTAGGGGAGAAAGAGGGCTAGGCCTTATATAAATTTGCAGAGCGGCTTTTAGCCCCTGTCCAATGTATTTCCAGTGCGAGAAAGGGCAGCAGTAAAGGGAAAAGAGGAGGCTTTAGCCCAAATTTGAATGAAGGGGCTGACTTGTACAACATTGGCTCCAACTGGGGACGGCATGTTCGTCCTCGGACATGCCGAGAACTCGCAGACCTCAGACCCCCTTGCATTTTCTTCAAAACTTATCAGCTTATTTATATTATTTGCATTTCAAAATTGAACTCACACTTACATACATTATATACATAAAATACATCAAGCCTGGTCTGCCTGAGTCAGTACTGAAAGTAATGTTTAAGGAATTGTCCATTCACGGGGGCATCCAACAGATCACCCTGTAGATTTTCTAACATGAAAGTATTATTTCTCCCTAGGTTCACTACTTTGAATGGGCCGAACCACAGCGGGTCAAACTTGGCATGCTTGCCTTTTTCTGCTCTGCGAACATCCCACCTGAGAACCAGGTCTCCTACTTGGAAATTCCTATCTTTTGCATGGAGATCGAAAATATCCTTCATTTTTTCCTGATATTCTATCAGTTTCTCATTTACCTGGTTGCGAGTTTCTTCCAATTCTACCAGCTGATTAATTCTTTTGATCATGTCGTTTGGTTCTTCCTGATTCTCTTGCATGAAACGTGCCACTGGAAATGCCAATTGTAGAGGAAACACAGCAGCTCGCCCATATACCAGCTCATAGGGTGACTTGCCTGTTGCTCTTTTGCTGGTTATCCTATTTTCCAATAGAGCAAACTTCAATTGAGAGTCCCAGTTTTTCTGATTTTCAGCTATTGTTTTCTTCAGAGCCCTTACCAGGGTTTTATTTGATGACTCTGCTAAGCCATTTCCCTGGGGATAGTAAGCTGTGGAGTGAGTCAATGTAATGTTATACCTTTGGCAGAACTTTACAAACCTGACTGACTTGAAAGCCTGCACATTGTCGGTTACAATTCTAGCAGGGCAACCAAACCTAGATATGATATTATCCTCTATAAACCTCATTATCATAGCATCTGTAGCATTTCTGGTAGGTATGGCTTCTACCCATTTCGTGAAATAGTTCATGGCTGTTAGTATCCATCTATGCTGGCCACTTGATGGGGGATGTATTTCTCCTATAAAATCTAGTCCCCATTTCTGAAATGGTTCATTTACATGGATGGGAATCAAGGGAAAAGCTGCTAATTTCTGTCTCTCTGCAAATCTTTGGCACTTGTCGCATGCTCTGACTCGGGAAAAAGTGTCTGAGTATAGTTTTGGCCAGTAAAAACCGGCCCTCAAGATTTTATCTGTTGTTGCCTTCCAACTGTAGTGACCTCCACAAATTCCTCCATGAAATTCTGTAAGTACTTTCTGTACTTCATTTTCTGTGAGGCATAACAATAATATACCTAGAGGGTCTCTCCAATAGAGCTGTCCATTGGCAATTACATATTTTTGTGATTTCATTCTTACGGCTCTGTATTTTACCTTATCGCACCCTGTAGGATAGCTAAGTGTTAAAAGATATTCAACTATTTCTTTATACCAAGGACTAGTTAGATATTTCACATGTATCTTTTGCGTAGCCATTTCTAGTCCTTGTTGTTCTTCTTCTTTATCTTATTCTTCATTTTCTAACATGGATAGATTAATGCCCAGAGCTTGATGATTTGATTCAGATAACATCTTGGCAAGTCCCTATCCTTTGACCAACTTAGTAGGTCTTATATCCAAATCATACTCCTGGATTTTTGCAATCCATCTTCCTCTTCTACCTTCGCTGTCTCCCTGTACCAGAATGTCTTTGAGAGCAGCTGTGGGGACATAGGCAGTAATATGAGATTGCAAAACATACACTCTAAAAGCTTTAAGGGAATTTACCAGGGCATATGCCTGCTTCTCCAATATATTATATTTTAATTCAGCATCATAAAGAACTTGACTGAAGAAAGCTATAGGTTGTTCATATCCCTCTTCATTTTTCTGCAGTAATACTCCGGCAATTGTATGGGGTGAAGTGAATGAGAATATCATAAATGGATTTTTGTAATCGGGTCCAGCTAGCACAGGAGCTTCAGCGAATGCCTGCTTTATCCTTGTGAACGCATCTCTAGACTCCTGGGACCACTTAAGTTCATTCTCCTTTTTCAACATATTAGTTATATGCCTAACTATCTCAGCGTAGTTAGGAATGAATCTTCTTAGGAAATTAATTCGGCCCAAAAACACCTGTACTTCCTTTTTATTCCTAGGCAAAGGAATGCTGCTTATTACTTCAACTCTTTTAGGGTCTATTTTCACACCATCCTTTGTTACAATGTGCCCTAAGAGCTTTCCCTCATCTAATGCAAATAAGGACTTTTGAGGGTTGAGGGATAGACCATACCTTCTGCATTTATCAAAGGTTCTTCTTAAATGCTCAATATGTTCATCATCATTCTTTGAAAACACAGTGATATCATCAAGATACACCACCAAAAACTTGTCCTGTTCTCCCACAAAGGCTATGTCCATTGCCCTTTGAAAAGTAGCTCCTACATTAATTAATCCGAATGGCATCCTGGCACACATAAAGGTTCCCCAAGGCGTAGTAAATGTAGTCTTCTTCTGGTCTTCTGGAAATATAGCCACTTGATTATAACCAGAAAATCCATCCATCATTGACATTCTGGATGCTCCCACTACTTTCTGCAGGATGTGATCCATCTTGGGCAGTGGATAATTATCTTTAAGAGATGCTCTGTTCAAATTCCTGAAATCCACACACAACCTTATTTCTCCATTCTTCTTTCGAACAGGGACGAGGTTCGCTATCCATTCTGAGTACCTCAATGGCATGATTATTTTGGCTTTCAGTAATTTTTTGATTTCTTTTTCAATGGAGGGAAGCAGCAGAGGATTGATCTATCTGAGCTTCTGCTTATAAGGCTTTGCATCTTCCCTCAGTGGAATCTTATGCTGTGTTATATTTACATCAAAAGTTTTTAGGTCTTGATAGGACCAAGCAAAAAAATCTTTATAAGATTGAAATAACTTTAAATATTTTTCTTTATAATCTTCTGGGACTCTCTTAGATAGTTTGACAATTTTAGGATCAGCATAAGTACCCAGATTCAAATCTCCCACTTGATCTTCTTCTGTCACTTTTCTAGGCTGCAATGGAATATCATCTTTGTTGAATAACCTTTCTAGAGGCACCAACCCTCTAGGTATTACATTTCCTTTCAGCTGCAGCACTCTATTTCCTGCTATTCTTTCTTCCCATTTATTTTCTGCAATATTTTCCACTTCTTCCTCCTCATTATCATCAATTTCCATATTTGTGAATTCTCCCACTGTCTCCATGAATATTTTCATCTGTTCATCATCTTCAAATACCTGCCAGTGCTTTACATTATCTGGGATGGATGGTCTGTAACGTACCTCCACTTCATATCTTAAAAGTGGATTCTGAGGAGGACGGAAAGTATTGGCAGCTACAGCAAGAGAATCTGCTATTCTGTTTTGCTCCCGGGGCATGAACTGTATATTGAATGCTAAGAAGAAATTTTCTATCATGTCCCATACTTCGTTTCTATATGCTCTGAGCCGAGGATGCTTAGTTTGGCATTGATTTTTGATCTGTCTTACTACCAGCTCAGAGTCTCCCAAGACTTTTAAACATTGGATGCCCATGTTCTTAGCTGTCTGCAGTCCCAATAATAGTGCCTCATATTCGGCCACGTTGTTCGTATCCTCATACTCCAATTTAAAGGACAACGGCACCCATTTCCCGGTAGGGGAGATCAACAATACCCCAGCTCCATTTCCTTCTCTCGAATTTGCTCCATCAAAATGAAAAGTCCAGATTTCTGATTCCTGATCTCCTTTAGGCTGCTCAGCTTGGATTTGACCACAAAGGGGCTCATGAGCATAATTTTGATTTTCTTCTAACATCAAGCATGAGAAGTCTCCCTCTTTGTTATAAACTGGAGAGTTCTCTGAGCAGTCAGCCTTAGTTACCATTTTAACAAATCTAGTCTCCCTGTATAATCTCCTTTCTTGACCCCCAAAGACTGGGACAGTAGCATATGTAAGATCCAGTTTAATTGACCCCCCAATCTTGGTACCCCATGACTTTGACAACAGCATGCCAAAGCGAGCTGGGATATCAGCAACCACAATGTCCATGACCACACTTTTTGCTGGAATTTGGGCCAAATTGACCACTAAGTCTTTAATCATTCCCACGCATTTAACTCTTTTAGAATGAAATGAATATAAATCTTTGTATGGTCTTGTAATTTGCAGTCCTAGTTGTTCCATGACAGACAGAGGCATAAGATTATGGGAAGCCCCAGAATCTAACATACAGTTATGTAACAGCAAGTCATGTATAACTAGGGATACATAAAAGGGAGGAGTAGAAGGATCTATCTCCTCGACATGTGGGCCAAAGACTACCATGGGTCTTTCTTCTTGGAGATTTAAACTATCGGGTGTAATTGGTATTTCGGGAGGAAGAATGAAAGAAGTAACTTGAGACTGATATACAGGCTGTTTTAATAACTCAGTCAGAGTTACAGGAATCTTAATCTTCTCAAGTTCTTTTTGCAAATTGAAAGCAGATGGGGGCTTTTCTAATATAACTTCCCTAACTTCCTTACTTTCAGCTGAAGGCTTAATTTCTTTTGACACTGACTCAACATTAAGAGGACTGGCTATTTTTGAAGAAGAAGGAATCTGAATATTAGAATGCGGGGAAACACTTAGAGGGTTCTTACCTTTTTCCACGCTTTTCTTTGTGGCTGATTCCTTCTGAGCATATGCTTCTTCCTGAGATGGCTCCTCTTCTTGCTCTTGAGTTCGAGTCCTCTTCCTTGAAGATCTAAGATCATATTTGACATTAAATTGTGCTTCCATGAAATCAGCAAATCGCTTACAGTAATGGTCAATCTCTGCTTCTTCGTCTCCATCTTGCAACGGGCAATCCATATCATCATTATTTGAAAAAGCCATATTTAAATCTTCTAATCCATAAGCCGCATCCCCAGTGGAGTCATCTGCTGGTCCTTCCAAGTATAAAGGATGAGGTACCTGGTCTTGTTGTTCCTTTGTCTCCCTCGGCAGTATCTGGAGAGGTGGCCTTCTATACTGGGGATTATATCCTCTGTTAGGAGCAGTATAGAAATTCTTGGGAGCTGCATTTTTAGCTTCCAGTTCAAGCTTGACCATCTTCTTTATCATATTACTTATTTCATCCAATTTCTCTGGATATTTTTCTTGACTTGAAGCGGAAACCTCTTCTTTGCCTTTCTTCCTAATATCTTGTTCTGTTTTTCCCTTTAGTTTCTCGGTGGAGGCAAAGTTTGCTTCCAATTCCAGAGCATATGATTGTGCATCATCTAAAGTGGCAGGTTTCCTTTCCCTCAAAGAGAAGCCAAAATCAGATTCAAAGGCTGCTATAAAAATTATCTTGGCAGCAGCTTCATGGGGCTTCATCTCAGGGGGCAGGCTTAAGTATAACTTATTGAATCTTTTAATAAAATCTGAAACTCCTTCATTCTGTTTCTTCTTCATGGTATTAAATTCAGTGAGACATTGACCGTGGTCTTTCTTTTCACCCCACTTTCTAAGGAAAGTGTTCTCCATTTGGTCCCAGGTGGTCACAGAGTTATTCCCCAATGTCTTAAACCATTTTCTGGCTTCCCCTTCCAAAGACTGCACAAATAATCTCAAGACCACATCCAAATGTTCAACATTTAAGTTCTCTGCAAAAGAGCAGAAGGTCTCGAGGTTTTTTTGAGCATCAACTCCGTTTTCACCATTAAATCTCGGTAGAATCTTCAGATAATCCTGTGGCATATCATTCAACACTTGGGGTAAGGCCAGTGGGGTGTATTTGTTCAAAAGAAATGCAGGAACATTGGCCATTGGAGGGGGTGCGGGTTGTACAATAGTCTGAGTAACAAATGAAGGGAGAGGAGTAGGAGGAAGTGGAGTATGAATAACAATGGGAATATATTTCACAGAAGTATGAGGTGTGGATGGGAATAATTCACGGTTAACAGTAACTACTTCTGTGACCTCTTTAATTTCTTCAGCCTCGAAAGCAGGATGAGATTCTTCTTCAATCCAGGCACTTCCTCTACGTGGAGTCTCTGAGTAAAACTCGGGATTTTCTGTTCTAACCTCTTGAGAAGAAGAGGGCGGATAATCTTCAACAGAATATTCAGGATTTTCAGCACGGGCTGACTTCCTCTCCTTCCACACTCTTTTATGAATGATCTTCTCTGGATCAGACGCGTAAGATGCTTTCGACTGAGATGTATCTGACCTCAAATGTGGCTTACGAGGAGCCAGGACTACCAATAAGATTTATCAAATAAAGACCAGTGGAGTCGCCAAGGTGAGAGATATGCAACTCTTCAACTCTCTGTGCTCACCTGATTAGAGAGTGAAAACAATTTGTCGAGACCCAGGGGAACTGATATTCTTGAATTCGTTCCCCGGCAACGGCGCCAGAAAGATGTTGTGGATGATTTTTGTCACCCCCCTAGAGACAGTCTAGAGTTGCCATAGACCAGTGCCTAGGACATCTTAATATAGCAAGGAGCTCTTCATATAGCTTGGGTTGTCAGTCCAAAAGCTCTCTTACTATCTCTTGTTAAACAAGGAAAATAATTTAAACGGGACCAATCTCTCTCAGAAGCTGATACAAAGAGAAGAATAATGTAGGAACATCATGTAAAACTCCAATACAAAGGCATCAGACAGTTAAGAGACAGCTTACTGTAAAGAGGGCCAGTTCAAATAATATATCATAGAAATCAAATATCAGGAAGTGAGTGCAGTGAGGAAACATAAAGAAGATATTAGTTAACATGAGACTGATACCCAGATACACAACAAAACCACATAAGGGCATACCAATTTATGAATCCTTATATGAAAATGGCGTTTTAAAAGCACCCTCCTCATGCAACCAATATAGCAGAAAATGTGGAAGGGATGATCATGGAACAGTATATCATGACTAGGCCTATTTAAAGCGCTTGACTAATTCCAGAAAGGGCACCAACCAAGATGAATCCTTACTGCAAACTAGTGAGCCACTCGCATTCTAGAACATGATACAAGAAGATAAATAGCTTGAAAGAGATATTGTATTAACACATAAGAGAAATTACATACTGCGAGATACCAAAGACTAGAATTCTCAATACAGTTATAACTCCTCCTCACTGAGACCCTACGGGCTCTGAACCTTCATACAAAAATTTTGCGGAATGTATACAAAAGCCTTTTCACTGCACAGTTTGCTGATAGAAATCCGGAACCCTTACAATGTCTTTTCTTTTTGCTTTTGTAGACGAGATGGAGAATTCTAGAGGAGGTGGTAGATAGAAAGCATTTAATAACTTATTTTGAATCTGATGGCGGAAAGAATTCGCGCCTACACTGTGAAATGACCGAAAGTAAATGACTGTACTTTACAATTTATTCTTGGAAATGAATACTGAAAATGAAAAACTGTTTATATGCAAGATATAAATAATAAAATATGTAAACATTCGGCTGTTTTCTGGAGGAGGAAGATCTGCGGCAATAAAACCTTGAGGCGCCCGTCTCTGTGCATGGTACATTCGATCTTCAGTTCTTGAATTTAAATTTGAAACCTCTTTTGAGCTGGACCCTGAATTCGTTGCTTCTTCATTAATAATCTGTTGTTGCATTAATGTTTTCATCCGCCCGAATACGTCCCTTTTGATTTTTCTCTGGAGAGTTCCATGGATCGAAGTACCCTTCTTTAATGGAGGTCACATCATAGTGACTTCCGGATCATTTCCACTAATTTTTTTTCCACCACAAGTTCCTGCAAAAACCAAAGCCTGTTGAATAAAACTAATGACAGAGATAGTGGACAAAACGAGACTAACGAAAGTGGTGGCATAGATATGAGAGGATGTTGGAATGACGCGGTGAGGAGATTTCAAACAAAAACGCTGAGGTGTGACACATAACCAGGATATGTGAACAATGGAGGAACAGTGGATGACATGTAGGAAAACAATGAAAAATGGCAGGAGAACGGTGATGATACGAAAACTTAGAAGATTAACTTTTGGGGGAGTTACAAAGGAAAGACATAACAAAACAGCGGAGCAAAGGCTTTAGAGGTGGGACCCGAAGCGCATATCGCAAAATCGCAAGAGGGGAAAATGCGGTGGGGGAGGAAAATGGAACAACCAAAATTCCGCGCTTTGCGCTATGCGATGGGCGTGGTCAGTTGAGCGCAGATCGCAAAAACGAAAAATGCGATGGCGGGGGATAGTGCGAACGGGAAACTGCGCTTTTGCGATGGCGAGATTATGCGATCTGCGATAAACGCTCAAAGGGGAAGCGCTTGGTTACATGCAACAAAGGAGGCTCGGAGTTAGGGGAGAAAGAGGGCTAGGCCTTATATAACTTTGCAGAGTGGCTTTTAGCCCCTGTCCAATGTATTTCCGGTGCGGGAAAGGGCAGCATTAAAGGGAAAATAGGAGGCTTTAGCCCAAATTTGAATGAAGGGGCTGAATTGTACAACACAGACTTTGATGGCGACAAAGAAATAGGGGTGTCTACTACAGGTTACACCATGATTCTTGGATCAGGAACTGTCTCATGGAGATCACGCAAACAGTCAGTTCCAGCAAATTCCACGACTGAGGCAGAATATGTGGCAGCAGCTGAAGCAACAAAGGAAATTGTGTGGCTCCGGAAAATCCTGGAAGATTTGCAGATGAAACAAATGTATTCCACTCCACTCATGATCGACAACACTTCTGCAATAAATTTGGCCAAGAACCCAAAGTTCCATGATCGAACAAAGCACATCAATACAAAGTACCATATAATTCGACATCATGTTCAGGCCAAAACCATTCATCTACATCATTGTTCCACAAATGAGCAAACTGCTGACATCTTCACCAAAGAACTTGGAATAGAAAAGTTTGAAAAGTTCAGATCGATGCTTGGACTCACCAACATCCCTTCGGATTAAAGGGGGGAATGTTGACACCTAATCCTATGGATGGGTGTGCATAATTAATATTGTATATTAATTAATATTAGGAAATAAGGAAGGCCAAGAGTCATTGGGAGATGAATCCCAATAGCCTCACCTCCATGTATAAATCCATGTGCATTCTTCAGCTAATACACATTCTGATTTTGAGGAGTTACCTCCTGGTTTGACATGAGCTAATCACTAACAATAGGGAATACAACTCGAAATAAGAATACACCATACATTTTGAATTCCATCATATTAGGGATTGGAAAAAAAGTATTGAATGTCATTCATCAAACGACATAAAATGCCTAAAATGAGGCAAAATAATATGTACCTACGGTTTCCTCTTAGTAAAAATTTCCCATTCTAGAAAATTAGTATTTCTTCACAATAGTTCTAATATTTCATTGGTAAAATAAGTGGTAAATTATATCTCAGTCAAACTTCATCATCTCAATAATTTAATTATTATTTTAAATGTGTATTACCAACTTAACAAAAATACACTAAACAACCTAAATTTAAAACAATGATTATTATTTCAAACCAAAGTACAAATTTTCTAATTTAATAATTTTATCGCGGGCTCTTTGCACCTTTTGGGGAAATTACTAGTTATACTATTATTTGGTTCTCACCACATTTTTTGTGTGTGTAACAATTCAATTATCTGATTGTGTTATAGAATTGTAGCACCAATGTGTATATCACATTCGTACCATATTTTTCCACCTGGTACTGAGCCAACTGGTAATTTACAAGCTAGGGATGGGACTTTTCGGCTTAGCGTTAGTGCTATGAATCTCTTGGGAAATATTCATTATCGCCTAGTTTGTGTACATCGTGAATAACTACAACTGCAAGTATACATTGATGAGCTTCTCCCTTTATGCCTTCCATGGGTTTTAGTTGTTCATGAAGTTATATGTCACTTCCTCAGTTATGTGTGGGTAGATTCACCGACCTTGACACTTTCATTGCCTCCTATAAAAATGAATGATCTGAGAGCATATTGCACATTTGCACACTAGGAGTAGTTCCGAGTACAACATAGGTGTTGCAACCTCAATGGTTTCTCTAGCCCAGGAAAATAAGTGAAATGGGAAATTAATTCGTTAATGAGGAGGAGAGGATAAGACTTTGAATTAGAGTGAAAAATGAAGATTTTCCATGCAATGTTGTGAACATGAGTTAAAATGCACAAACATAGTGTGGCCCTAACCAGATTTTAGAGCACAACCCTCCAGAGCCAAGTAATGGGAGTGTTGTCATTGATTATGGGTGGTTTCATTTCTTTAGTGTCTATGATGGAAACAATAAGCTTAATGTGTCACTTATTTTCATCAAGATACTACACCATATCTTAGTAGTGAAGCTCATGTTTAGATTCGGCTTTCTCGTGCATGGAAAACGAGGATTGTAGATCATCATTTGTGCATTGACTCACATTGCGCTATATGTACCCAAGAAAATGAAAAGGAAATGCCATTGATTTGGTGGAGTACATCAATAGAAAGGGGTCGTTGGCATGTGTTTTTATAAAAGCAAGGTAACTTTTTAGATTTATTGCTTTCTATGACTATTGATAGTTTGCATGGTGAAAGTGTTTTGGAGTTAGTGAATACATTGATATTAATGAGCTCAATATCATGTTGAAGTTATTTTGTTACCATTCACTACCCTAATGAATGACATGGTAAATAAGTAGATCAAGACAATCACTAAATTGAGATCACAATGGTGAAGAAAAAGATTCCTATGATGTGAACAATTTCAGGGAATGACATATTTCCTTTTAATTGTGTCATGTATCTCTTGTTAGTATTTTGTAATGTTGCAATACTTTTTTAATGTAAAATATATTCATGATTATGCATAGCTATGCATTTCTATCCATGAACTTCTTATCAAATTATGCACTATAAGTCCTCATCATCAAGTGTGCTATGATGTGAAAAAATTTAGGGAATGACATCTTTCCTTTTATTTGTGTCATGTATCTCTTGTTAGTGTTTTGTAATGTAAAATTCATTCATGATTATGCATAGTTATGTCTTTTTCTCCATGAAATTCTTATCAAATTATGTGTTATAATTCCTCATCAACAAGTGCAAATAATGTAAGGTTAAAATGGATACATCTTGTATTTAGACTACTTTCATAGATAATGGATACATCCTCCCTCTCATTCACCCCTTTGAGTGGTCAGTACAAAATCATAATCACCATGGCCCTGCTCCTGTATGTTGGAAATAATGAGAGGAGGGGGGGGGGGGGGTGAATCAATATTTCTTATCAATTGGAATTTTAAAATATTTTCAGAGCATTAGTTAATATTCAACTATTCTTGATGTTTATCTAGTAACAACAATAAACAATAGAACACAATAGGCACACGAATTTTAGGTGGAAAACCCCCTCTAGGTCAAAAACCACCGAACGCTTTTCTAATAAATTCTTTAATCTTCAACCCCAATTGAAATGAAAGGTACAACTTCCTATAATTCTAGAAAATAATTCTTCTCCAACTCCCACTAGAAGGACGAGCCAATGTGTTGTTTTCTTCGATAGTCAACTGAATGGATACCCCGACATCCTAGATCGACCTACCATCCTGAAGTGTTCACAGGCTCCAACCTATAGGTGACTTCATGCACCAACCTAGCACCTCCCTGCCACCCTATAATGATAAAAAATAAGACAAGAGTGTGGACTCCCATACCAGGGACAATAATCCACGATATAATATGATTCACAATGATTTTCTTGAACTAGACCAATCACCCAATCACACTATGACCTGCAACCCAACCATAACATTATCCAACAATGACACTTATACCTCCCAACAATGCCTCTCTAGCTCTAGGCAGATTGACTCTTTTACAATAATGAATATTTTACAATTTTGCAATGATGATTTTTACAATACTGAATTTTGACACGACCTGATAGTTGACTTGACACTTCTTCTTTGAACACTAACAGTTGTTGAGGTATTGTTGTGCTTGCTTCAAGTAATGGTACTTTGGTGGTGCATTGTCCTTCTAGTATGTGTCTGAGTTGTCCTATTGTGTCCTTCCTACACATGCATTAATGAACAAGACCCAAAATAATATGCAAACAAAATACTTACACTTTCCTACAAACCATATGTTAGAGAAATATCCAAAATTCAAATGTAAATACCTTCAACATTTATGAACATAACCCAATCAAACATACATAAAAAATACTTATACTATCCCGAGAAAAAATATGTTAGATATGATATACAAATTAAAATTCAAACACTAATCATACATACCCTGTTGTAGCAGACTTTCTCTTGACTGTTGATGTGTTTTCCTTACTGCAGTGATCCTTGAATGCATATTTTTTCTTTCCTTCTAGAAGCTCAATATTGAATATTTTGTATCTATGTAATTTCGGATCTCCAAGGTTTGAAATTGTGCCCTGTGGCAGCCCTAAGAGTCCTCTTTCCAACGCCACAAGTCTGATCAATATTGGATTCTTCATGAAATAGTTATGCCCAATCTCCTATCATGACTAGATTATAAACTGGTTCAGTAGAGAGAACTTGTATGAAGTTCCACGTGTCACTGTTTCAACCTTCGGTCCTGAAACGATATATAAAAAACTGCAGTCCATCCCCTTTCTGTCACTTTTTACAAAATTTGAATCCAATGCTCAAAGAGAAGGTTATGACGATTTTCCCAAGGTCACCTATTTGTCATGAAATTCGGGAGCCTACAAAAACCCTAACTTCCTCAAATCATATCTTCGAAAATATAGTGAACCAATATCTGAAATTAGGTCACATGCTTCATCAGAATTTTGGATCGAATGGGTTTTTTTTTCCGGCATATGAATGTTCACAGAAAAAACGTTATAGCAATAATTCCACGATGGCCTATTTTAAGTAGCAAAATCCCTACATCAGGAGGATATGAGGGTCACAATTTATATAAATGCCTAGGTTGAGAGGGTCTTAAACAAGTGAACGTTGGAGGGATTTTAGGAGTTTAAAAAGTTATTAGTTATTGACTATTAAATGACCACAACCAATGATTAGTGTCATGCCACAACCCCATGGGGTTTTAGCCCACTAATTGGGGTTACTAACTTCAAACACAAATATCTATCAAACCGTGAAGAATTATGTGGTATGCAATATATCAATGGAAACATCCCGACAAGTAGAAACCATCCAAAATATCCTTGACTCGGAATATAGTAATTTGTCAAGTCAAAATTCCCATGCAAGATCAGGGTATCCCCTGGTGCTGCTTAGGTTGACATCAATGAAAACCACTGATAAAAAATCCTAACCTTTGGCATTGATGGCAACACAAGTACTCACCCTTCAATCATGAAACCTCTTCTTACAACATTATCTTCCCCTTTGTCATCAATGGGAAAGGGTAACCCACCCTGACAAACGTCATCCTGCAGACCTGTACACACCTCAACTCCCCCTTTTTTACTTAGTTAGATAAGAGAAAGAGTTTAATGAGAACTTTGTAGAATCCCAAGATTTAGGCGAAGATACTCAAATGCTTCACGAGGTAATGGTTTGGTAAATATGTCAGCAATTTATTGCTTTGTGCAACCATATTCAAGCTTGATATTCTTTTCAGTGACCTACTCTCTAACGAAATGATATTTGATCAGAATGTGATTTGTTTTGGAATGCATCACAGGATTCTTGGAGATACTGATGGTACTGGTGTTATCGCAAAATATGGGAATAGGATCATCAAACTTGACTTGAAGATCTTGCAAATTTTGCTTCATCCAGAGAAATTGAGTACAACAGGCTGCTGCCACGATATATTTTTCTTCTTCTGTGGATAACGAGATTGAAGACTGCTTTTTAATTAACCATGAAACAAGGCAACCACCTAGATAGAATGCTGCTCCAGTGGTACTCTTTCGATCATCAACATTTCCTGCCCAATTTTCATCTGTATAAGCTTGGATAACTAGATTACTTTGGGATACCATAAACAACATTTTTTTGTGCCCTTAAGATATCGAATAATTAGTTTGACAAAAATAATATGAGATTCTTTTGGTGCTACTTGTAATCTTGCTACTTGTACAAATGCATGCATTACGTTTGGTTGAGAAGCTGTCACATATAGAATACTACCAATCATAGATCTATACAACCTCCATTCTACAGCCTTTGACGAATCTTCTAAACTTAACTTGCAACATGTTACCATTGGGGTAAAGACAGGCTTGCAATCTTCCATCTTGAATTTCTTGAGCATTTCCTTGATGTACTTGGTTTGATATATAAATATTCCTTTATCCTGCTGAGATATATGAAGCCCTAAAAAGTATCCCAGCTCGCTAAGTAGAGACATTTCAAACTCATTTTGCATATTTGTGGAAATTTTTTTACTTAATCTGTCATCATTGCTTCCAAAAATTATATCGCCCACATATACCTCGATAATTGTTAGGTTATCTTGATGCCCTTTCACATAGAGATTATTGTTGGCGCTTCCTTTCTTGAGTCCTTGTTGATGTAGATATCCATTAAGATGAGCATACCAAGCTCTATGAGCTTGCCCATATAGTTCCTTCTTTAATCTAGAGACATAGTCTTCCTTTTCAGAGAGCAGAAAAGCTTCGAGTTGTTTAATGTAAACTTATTCTTCCAATTCACCATTTAGAAAGGCTGACTTAATATCCATTTCGTAGATTTTGATTTTTCTCAAGCATGCATAAGTGAGAAAAATTCTGATAGCTTCCATTCTGAGAATGTGAGCAAATGTTTCTTCAAAATCAATTCCTTCAACTTGTGCATATCCTTTGCAGACTAATCTTTCCTTATTCCTAGTAACTTGTCCATCCTCATTCAATTTGTTTCTAAAGAAAAATTTAGTTTCAATAAATATTTTATCCTTTGGTCATGGAACCAATTCCCAAGTGTCGTTCTTCTCAATTTGATCCAGTTCTTCATTCATAGCTGCTACTCGGTGTTCATCTTGACTAGCTTCCTTAAAATTTCTAGGCTCAAAAGTTTCTAAAAAGCAAGGGGGGCTTTTTGTGATGAATGAAGTTGTTGAATTCTTCTGGTTCCAATTCCTTCATTTATGTTGTCGATGATTTGATTTGATAGATTATTCTTTTGACACCATTCTTTTAAAACTTTTGGAGAATTTTCTTATACATCCTGCTAATCCTTTCTTATTTCCTCTTGGTTGACTATCATTTCCTTATTTGACTGGTCTTGTTTTGGAGATTCTCCTTCATCCTTCACAGATTCTCCCGCAGATCCATCAGATTTTCTTGAAGGGGAAATCTCATCTCCATCCTTTGTAACAAAATCTTCATCTAAAGTAACACTTATGCTTTCCATTATTTGTTTTTGCCTCATTGTAGCATCTATAAGCCTTCCTTTTGCGTGAAGAACTAATGAAATTACCTTCATCGACATGGGAATAAAAGTTGCCCAATTTTTTATCTTCTCTTTTGATGTAGCATTTGCTTCCAAATATTTTTAAGTATTTGACATTAACCGGTCTTCCTTTTCATAATTTGTATGGAGTCATGTTACAATTGTTTCTTAGCAAACCTCTGTTTATAATTAATACAATTGTATCGATTTCTTGAACCCAGAATTTATCATCTAATTTTGAGTCATTTAACATTGTTCTAGCCATTTCCCATAAGGTTATGTTTTTTCTTTCATAAACTCCATTTTGTTGCAGTGTTCTGGCTGTTAAGAATTGTCTTTTTATTCCATTTTTATCACAGTGCTGCTAAAATACCTAGGAAGTGAATTCTCCACCATTATCTAATCGTAGACATTTGATCTTCAAATCAGATTCATTTTCGGCCAATTCCTTGTAGATTCTAAAGCACTCTAATGCCTCAGTCTTTTTCTTTAAGAAGCTGACGACTGTCATTCTGGTATAATCATCTATCACTAGCATAAAATATAATTCTCCGTCTAAACCTTTTGTTCTTATAGGACCACATAGATCAATATGTACTAATTCCAATGGGTGTGATGAAAAGTGTTATTTTGTCTTAAACTCAACTTTTGTTTGCTTTCCATGCTGACAAGTTTCACATATCATATTGGTAGGTTTTGAAATTTTAGGCATTTCTCTTACTGCTTCCTTCTTGTTGATCCTGACCAAATTGTCAAAATTTATATGTCCCATTTGTTTGTGCCATAACCAACTTTCATCTTCTTTCACCAAAAGTCACCCTTTAGGTGTGTCATCCAAAATATATATGTCATTTGGAGCTTTTCTTGCTATAGCCACAATTTTACTGAACTTTTCTTTCCCGATTTCACATTTCTTAGAGTTAAATAGCATCGCGTGTCCTTGATCACACATTTTTCCAACACTGAGTAGATTGTGATTCATATTTTCAACCAACAACACATCTTTTTCTAATGCATTCTTGCTTCCAAGTGTGATTGTTCCTACTCCTATGACATTTGAAGACCCATCATTTCCAAAAGACATTGTTCCGTCCTTCTTTTCCTTCAAGGATATGAACTTATTCCTATCTCCAGTCATATGAGTTGAGCAACCACTATCAACATACCAAACGTTTATGTTTCTTTGATCCTTGAGAGAGATAAAACATTTTTCAGTCTTCTTTTTCCATATTTTTTCATCATGATTTTGCGAGAATTCCTTTGAAGAACTTCCAAGTCTGCAAACTTTAGGCAGGTGTCCAAAATTGTTACATTTGTAACTTTCGACATCATCTCTCAAATGATCAAATCTGTTAATATTTTGCTGAGTTACAGAATGTCCATTTCTGAAAGATCTCTTGAAACTATATTTATTCCAAACATATGTGTGACATTCTATAGCTCTATGTCCAAACCTTCCACATGAATAACAATGACCATAGAAGATAGGTTGATACCTGGGAGGAAAGTTTCTTCGAGGAATTTTCTTCCATGGTTCTTCCTGCGAGTCCTGGTCTCTTGAGTTGGCTAGAAGGTCTACCTTCTTTTTATATTTTGCATATCCATCTTCTTTTGTTATCATAGAAGGACTTGGCTCCTTTTCAGATTTTTCTTTGTAGCCAAGACCAGTCTTCTCACTGTTTGATCGCTGATTTTTGATGATTTCTTCCAATGCCTTGGAGTTGTTGATGTAGTTTTGAAGAGATTTTCCATTTTTTACTTGATTTCGTATAGAAACTATTTCATCTTCCAATGCTTCTCTTTTTTCTTTTTTTCTTTCCTTTAATTCTTCCCTAAGCGATTCTTCAACTCGTTTGTATTCTTCAACCTTGATTTTAAGATTTAGGACTTGTTCCCTTTCTATCTTTAATTTGTCTTCAAGAGTGTTGACATGCTTCTTATCAACCTTAAGCTCTTTGATAACCCTGATCACTTTGTTTTGAAATTCAACCGCATTCATCTCTTCTTCTTCGTCTCCTTCTTCGGTAGATGCTTCTTGCTTATTATGATTTGCCATAAAAAATACTCTTTCGTTGATTTCTTCTTCATTATCACTGTCTTCATCAGATGAGGAGTTATATTCTTTGGAGAAGAAACTCTTCTTAAAACATTTCTTCTTGCCTTGCTTTTTGAACTTCCTCAAACCTTTCTTTCCTTTTATAACAGCCTCATTTTTGTGAGGACACTTGGCTGCAAAATTCCCAACTTCACCACAATCGAAACATATCAATGGAATTTTACCTTTGAATTTCCCCGTACATGTTCTCATTTTTCACGTGAAGTAGGAAAATTATTTATTTGGAAAGTCTTCTTCATCTTCTTTGTTTTCTTCTTCCTTACAACTAGAAGTTTTCGCTTTCAAAGTATGCTTGTCCTTACTAGTATTCTTGGATGCGGCGAATGTTGTTTCTAGGTGAGATGTGTCATCCTCTTCTTCAATCCTCATTTCATATGCCATAAGCACTCCATACAATTCATCCTTGATAATATTAGTTAGATTCGAACTATATTCAAAGATAAATATGTTTGGGTTGAATCTTGCTGGCAAGGTTCTTGTTAGGTCCCCGTAATTTGTTAGATCGGTGAGAAAAAATGAACAGGGGTAACATCAGACCAGTATTTGGAGTCCTAGGACCTAGCCTTCCTAGACTCAGAGAGGGCTCTCTTTATTATGTGCAAAGGATGTGAACTTGTTTGCTTTTAAGGTTTGATTTTAGGCTAGTTGTTAAGTTTAGGGTTTGTTTGTTTGTTTGGGTTGGGTAAGGTGATCAAGTAGAATAGATAGAGTGGGAGAGTTGTTAAGTCATTGGGATATGGAGTCTACAAAAGGTCATGGAAAGTTCAAAAAATGAATCAGGGTGCATCATAGGGCAAATCTAACATGTTCAAAGGATCTTTAATGGTTTATGTGAAATGAAATAAACATCAAGGGTGTGAGCATAGTAGGTGAAAAAGGGCAGTTAAGAATCCTTCAACAAATACCTTTAAACAAGAAGAGTCTTTAACACTAATCAGCATGAAGAAATAATCATAAGACAGGGCAAACCAATAACTCTTTGATTAAACTCAAGAAAATAAGCATCTAAGACAAACAATCCAGTGAACTATAGAAGGTAAGAAACTTGTAAAACTTCTAGTGATTTCACCTTCAATATTTAGAAAACATTTAAGATAGACATATAACATAGATCAAAGAAGAGGGAAATCCTAAACATAAATGATCAGAGCTACAAAGACATTTAAGGCAACCTTTCAAGAATGGACAAAGGGCAGGATCAAAACATAGACCTCTTTGGCTAAACCTAATCAGTAATACTTCAAAGAAAGATCTCAAGAAAAGTATTTAAGTAACATCAAACAAGCAGGGCTAACCATGAAACATATTTGACATCTACTCTATTGAACCATTCATGAGATAAACAAGCATAAGTGGGTCTAGAGAGAAACTAAGAATTCTCTAAACTGACCTAGCAGAGGAAAACATAGAGGGAGTGAAGGACAAATAGAGATAAGGTGCATCTGAACAACATTTCTTAGTCTAAAACTTATGTCCTATTGCAACATAAAAATATGAAACTTAATGATAACATAAGAAAACATGAACTGAATAAGAACACTTCACCATCAACCATGCTTAGGGATCCTGCAAGCAAGCCTTCTCCATCATCAATCAAAACAAGCCATCCACAAAATTCACAACTCCAATTTCTCTTCAATCTCCAAAAAACTATGTATTACTCTCAAGATTCATCAAACACCAACCATTACAATGAGACCTCAATGCTCTATTTAAATAGAAAATGAGGAGGTGGAAACCCTAAGAGGTTTCTAGAAATCATAAATACACCATAAATGTCATTTATGTCCAAAGAGGCCAGGCAAGGACCAAGGCACATAATAACTATTGCAATAAATGAAAGTTAAAAATAATTCCTAAATCAAATCTAAAGTGGTTTTCCCAAAGAAAACTCGAAAATATCCTTCAGTGTTTTTTGTTGACTTTTTGCAAGAGGGCAGCTTCAAAGGTCCAAGGGCGCAACACATGCATCATAAAAATGGGTTACCTTGCAGCTAAGTTTTGATCCCATTCCCGATGTTGGAATTGGCTCCATGATGGCTCGTTGGAAATCATGTTGAGTCTACTTTCCAAAACTGCACTTGGTTTTTTGATTGGACTCCATTAACCTATTCAAAAATCCAATCTCCCAAGGCTGGTAAAATCATAGCGCCAGCCCTGAAAACTAGGCAGAAAAGTGAAATTTTAGGTGTTTTTGACCCTTTTGGAGGACCAAATCAACTCCAAATGACCTGAAATTTTGTGTGCATGCTGTACTTGACCTGAAAAATAAAAAAATGTAAGCCATTTCTCCTGAGGATTCCCTGAGAAAAAGCACAGCGCCAACACTCAGAAAAATTTCCTGTTTTGTAGCTAAGATTTGGAGGCCTTCCCGGTGTCCAAATTAGCTCCATGATAGCTCATTGGAAAGATTGTCCAGTCTAGTTTACAAAATGACCTTTAGTGTTCAGAATGGACTCCATTTACCTACTCAAAAACTCATTCTCCCAAGACTGCTTCATTGTAGGGCAACTTCTGAGGTCTGAAGGCACAACGCCTGCACAAGAAAACTGAGTCATTTTACAGCCAAGTTTTGAAGGCCTTCCTGATGTCCGAATTGTCTCCGTGATGGTTCGTTGGAAATCCTGTTGAGTCTACTTTTTAGAATTACCCTTGGATTTCTGAATGGGATCCATGAACCTATTCAAAGTTCCCAAGGCTACTCTAAGCGCAGCACCAGCTCTGAAAACATGGTAGAAAGGTGAAAATTTGCATGTTGTTGAACCTTTTGGAGGACCAAATAAACTCCAAATGACCTGAAATTTGGTGAGAATGTTGCACTTGAACCGAGGATTCCAAAAATGTGAATTTTTCCTATTGAGGATGCTTGTAGTGATAGCGTAGTGCGAAGGGTGTTGCACTTATAGCCCTTAATATCAACAAAAACCAAAAAATTTCAAAAAGTTCCCAAAATTTGCAAATATCTTCTTCATGAAGTTTGGGATGCTTGTAGAGGATGGATCAACCATTTTTTTAAGGTTTTATTTGTTCTTTTAGCTTCCTTGGTGGCTTTCCCTCATTGGCACTTTGACCTATTGCCATCATCTGCATTGATATTTTCTACCTCATTACTGCCAAGAGTATCACTGTCCTCTCCTTCATCATCATCATTATCCTTAGCTGCTTTCTTCATCATTGTTGTGATCTTCATTTCTATTATTAGCCTCTTCATTTTATTCACTGTTATCATCAAATTCACTGAAATTTTGGTCCTTGGTGTCACTGTTATCATTAGCATCATTATTGCTATTATTTTCCATGTTTTCTGCTTCATTGCTAAACTCTGCCTCTACTTTTCTTCAATGCTTGTTTCATCATTGGTGCCCTCTCCTTCATCAATATTTGATTTCTCATGATGGTCACTTCCCTCAAAAGTTAGAAATTCTCTTGAAGACCCTTTGATGGCAGCTTGGAGGGGTTTCTGATGTTTTTTGAGTGTTTCCAGGTGCGGGAGGAGCTTCAGGCTAAAGCACAGTGCCTGCACGCAGAGTCGGGTCCTCCCTGGCCAATGCGTAGCACCTGCATGTAGAGTCGGGTCCTTCCTGCCCAATGCGTAGTGCCTACATACAGTTTCCGGTCCTCCCTGCCTAATGCGTAGCGCCTGCACACAGAGTCAGGTCCTCCCTGCCCAATGCATAATGCTTGACCCTAAATGTGTGGCTTCTTTTGTAGAGCGAATGTGGAGGCCTTCCTGATGTCAAAATTTGTCCCATGATATCTCCTTGGAAATATTATCCTATCTACTTTCCAAATATACCCATTTTTCTCTGATTGGAGTTGATTTGAGCTGTCAAAAGTTGATTCTCCCAAGACTGGTCAAAAAGTGTTGAATGATGGTGCAAAAATGCAGAGTGCTGGAGTAGACAACTTTTGGAGGACTTCCTTAACTCCAAATTGAGCTCATGATAGCTCATTAGAAATATCTTCTATTCTAGTTATCATTTAATGCATCAAAAAAGTCATTTGGACACTCTAGCTATGAGAAAAACGGATTTTCTCAAGGTCACTCTAGAAGTATAGCAATTCTCCCGTGACACCTGTATTTTTTACATTGCTCTAAAACCATGACACTTGTGTAAAATATGAAGGATTTTTTTCTTCTTATACCTATGATGGATGAAAAACTCTCTCACATTTGTCAAATTCATCTCTTTTTGGTTAGAAACATAGTTTGAAGCAAAACTGGCCCTATGTGTGACAAATGACTTGGCTCCTAGAAAGAATTCCTGAAAAAAGATGAAGGCATGATGTTTATGAGTTGGTATGGATTCATGATTGCTGATATGACCTACCATATGGATCTTCTGCTCCTATGCCTCTTTTCCATAGCAAACCCTAGCCTAGTGGAAGAGTATTTTGACTTGGTCTTTGACTGAAATTTGGTTTGGGATCTTCAAGTGTAAAAACAGAGTTTTGATAAGGTGATGTATTGAAGATCCAAAATCCAATGTAATTGATTTATCTAAAGAGACTACAGAGATATTTTTGAGATCATCAATGCTTGAGGAATTTAGGAATCATGGGCATGAATTAGGCTTATAGGTAAACCCCAGATGGCAAGTGGAGTGATGGGAAAAGGCAAACCAGAGTGCTGAAGTTATAGGTGGAAAAGAGGATAGAGAAGAGTGGCACAAGCCCATGAGGAGTCTTTTGGGAGTGGCAGGGTAACCAAGAAATGGAAAAATGGTAAGATAGTGAAAATTTTTCTATTTAGGATAATGAAGGCAATGAGTCTAAAACTCACAATATTTAGGGAATTTTGTTTTTAGAAATCTAGAACCAATCTATAGTCATCTTCAGATAGTAAAAATTATGGATGAATAACAGTGGCTCCACTTGGGGAGGGCAGCTCCTTTTCAGGAGGTGTCCAGAACTTTAGATATCATATCTCTAGGTTTTGAAGACCAGTGCCTTATCCATTGGGCAGATCTCTTCTTCTTTCATTTGTTGATGTTTCTCTTGAAGCTATGATCTTAAGAATCTGAAAAGATATGATTGCTTCAACCTCATTTCTACCTACCCATCCTACTTTGCCTAGCATTTTTCTTCCTTGGGTGCACTTGAACTGGAAAACCCTTGACATTCTTTGCATTTGAAAGCATGAAAAACTACCTACTTGTACTCTTATCACTTCCAAGTGTTCAGATTAGGTAGATGAACTCTTTCATTCTCTATCTGGTCTACTTATCTATCAAGATTAAGTTGTTTGATAGATTTTTATTCTCTAGCCTACTAACATGAAATCTAAAACATGATAATACTAGGATTAAGAAATTTGATTTTTCGCCCATCTCTATATGCATTTGGAGATCCTTCTCCTCCAAGTCATTAAACAACTCCTTGTCTCCCGTCATATGGAAAGACGCACCACTATCAAGATACCACATCGATCCCATAGCGCTTGAAACCAAGCATGCAATCAAAGAGAAATCAAGTTCAAATTTCTAGGCTAAGGCCTCTCCAGCTACAACTCCAACAGCCTTCTTATTCTTATTTTTATGTTGGCAGTTAGTGGCAAGATGCCCATGTTCGTGATAGGGAAAACACTTCACTTTGGACAAATCCAGCATCTTGCCTTTAGCCTTGGATTTTGAGTGGAATTTCTTCCCCTTCCATTTCCTTTCTTTGGAATCCAAAGCGCAAGTATCTTCATCATCATTCTTTGATGAAGAGCCATCCCTAGTACTTCACCTTATCTCCTCCTACAAAAGATCTGACTAAAGTCGCTCCCAACTAGGCAGTTTCTCCCGTCCATTGACAGAGTCTTCGTAGCTATGCCAACTCTTCGGAAGCCCAAGGAGAGCCAATCTCACCAAGTCATCATCATCAACAGTAATCCCCACACTTCCCAGTTCATCCCTACAGTGGAAAAACTTCATGAGATATTTTGGAATACTATCGCCTTTCTCCATTTTTATTTTTCTGAGCATATCTTTCAGCGCCAACTTCCTCTGGTCACTGCTGCTTTGGAAAAGATTTGTCAAAGCCTTCCACATTGCAAATGGAGTGGCTTTCCCCTGAAGGCTTGACACAATATGGTACTTTACACCTTCCAACATAATTCTTCTTGTCTTCGCTACCTTCTTTTGCCATGCGTCAAGTAATGCAACATCGCTAGAAGTAAGCTTAGGAACATCGCTGTCGATGAACTCCTTCAGTCCATTATCTTCAAGCACCGCCTCCATCTTATCCTTACAGACTATGTAATTCAAGCTTCCCTCAACGACATACTCCAATCGCAACCCATTGAAAGACATTTCAATGAATACTCAACTGTTGCACCAAGAAATTTCAGCAGCAAATTCGAATTGTCCACCAGCACAAAACTTAGCAATCTATCATAATTGCAATCTCTAGTAATAAAAACCACTCCGATACCATGTAGAAATTTATTAATACTAATGTATTACCAGAATCTCCTGATCTCACAATATTTATCTTCTTGCAAAATACAGAATCCTTCCACTAATTAAACTTGTGGAAATTTAAACTCAATTGCAAACACATGTGAATAAATTCAGTTGCACATAACACAGTTGTTTAACAGGAAAGCTTAAAGCTAAAAACCCCAAATATCATATTATTTATATCAATGGAATCATGTAATAATCTCATACAAGGCTTAGTACATCAAGCTCTCAGTACAATCAAGATTCATTACACATTGTCATGTAGAAATTTGCATCTCCATGCACCAATTTCTCGCCACCTGACAACCTGCCTCCACTGCGAAATCCCTGCTGAAGAAGACCCCTGAATGAATTCGAATCTGCCTTGCCTTGACTGTGCAATCTTCATTGGCAACTCCAATGCGTGTCTAATGCATTGAATGCATCACTATAGTCACAACGGATAGTCCATCTCACCCTTTCACCTATCTCTCCATTGGGTCTCCACTGGAACTGACATGCACTGTAGTTAACTGTTGTTTCTATTCAGTTGTTAGTGAGTTAGTAGTTATGAATTAATTAATTAATTAATTCACTTAACTTTCACTAGTGTATCTTTCAGTTAGACTAGATACAACTAGCTCAATTGAGTTTAACTCCATTAACTGAGTTAAACTAAATAACAACTCCCGTAACTACTCTCCCAAGTCTATCATAACTTTTCCACTTCAGTTCTACTTGAGTCCTCATGCATGAACCACCAGTAAACCCTAGGAATTGCGTAATTCCTTCAGCCCACTGATTTTCCGAATCTGTATACTAAAATAAAGTGCTCCAAGAGAATAAGTTGATGTTTATTGTCGGATTATTATTAAGAGCTAATAATAAACGACATGTATCTATTTTTAGATTGACGATCTATAAATAGACTTTGCCCAATATTCTAAAAATATAATTTCATCTATTTTTCCAACTTGATCAATTGTCTACAAATAGCATCCTGCAACTTATAGAATATGCTCACCATGTCTAAAAATAGACATACACCGAAAAATAGCCTGCGGGCCCCACTTAGTGAAGGTGCTTACTTTTCACTAAGCTCATCATCTTGTTGAATCTCAACATTCCCTCTCAACAAGATAGGGATTATCTTTCACCCCAATCCTGCCTCTATGGTATTCGAATTTTCTCCTGCCGAGCGCCTTCGTCAGAATGTCTGCATCCTGATCTTCCGTAGGAATGTACTGAAACAACATGATCTTCCGCTGCACACAATCTCTGATATGATGATATCGGATATCAATATGTTTAGATCTATCATGAAACATGGGATTAATCAAGATTTTAATGCAACTTTGATTATCACAATGTATCATTGTAGGATCTAAATGTGAACAGAACAAACCGACCAGGATCTTCCTCATCCAGATAGCCTCACATGTAGCTTGACTTGCTGCCATGTATTCTGCTTCCGTTGAACTGAGTGCCGCAGATCTTTGTTTCCTGTTGTACCAAGAAACTAATGTATATCTGATACTAAAAATCCCTCTTGATGTTCTCTCTCTGTCTGTTGGGCTACCTCCCCAATCTGCATCAGTGAAGCCATGCAACTTCACCTCATCTGTCTGTTTGTACCATAAGCCATACTCAGATGTGCTCTTGAGATACCTCAGGACATGCTTGCCTTCCTTCCAAAAGAGCTTGGTAGGTTTAACCATCGCTTGAGAAAGTTGGTTCACCGCATAGCATATGTCTGGTCTTGTATTAACTAAATACATGAGCGAATCCACCAACTGTCGATAAATAGTGGCAACCACTACCTCTGCCGATGTAGCATCCTCTTTCCTCCAATTTCCTGGAAGAGGAGTATCCATGGCCTTGCAACTCTGCATGTGAAACTTCTCAAATATCTCCTGAGCATACTTGCCTTGAGACACAAACAATTCACCTTCTCATTGCCATATTTCCAATCCAAGGAAATAATGAAGGAGGCCTAAGTCCTTCATCTCAAACTCCTTTGCAATATCTGCCTTGCATGAGTGTATCAACTACTCATCACCCATTAGTATTAAATCATCAACATAAATAACAATGATTAAAAGCTTACCCTCCATCAAAATTTGATACAGGTTTGCATCCGCCTCACTCTTGGTGAAGCCAAGTCCAGTGAAATAGTTGTTGATCTGTGTGTACCAAGCACGTGGTGCTTTCTTTAGCCCATACAATGCTCTTTTTAGTCTTCACACATGCGACTCGCTGCTGAAGATCTCAAATCCTTCAGGCTACTCAATGTACACCTTGTTAGCTCCCTGTAGTTTTCTAGATTGATTGAGATACAAATTGACAAGGGCAACATCAAACCAAGCTTTAGAGCTCTAGGATCTAGCCCTCCTAGTCTCAGAGAGGGATCTATCAATATATTTGTAAGGATATAGCTTGATGTTTTTCAGAGGTTGATTTTAGGCTAGATGTTAAGTGCTAGGTATTTTGATTGTTTTTGGTTGGGCATGATACTTTGATAGATTTTAGATAGGAAACATGGAAGATTGTTAAGTCATTGGGCAATGGAGTCAAAAAAGGTCCAGATAAATTTATCAATGGTGTCAAGAGCATTTGCAGGAAAATTTAACTTGGTTGGTGGATCTTTAAGGCTGTGAAGGATTTTATGAAATGGACATAAATATTTGAGAACAACAAACAAATAAAGGGCTGAAACAGAATCCTTTATATACTTGTAAACTGAGGGAATTAAAAAACCGATAAGAAAAAAAAGAGAATCGAAGGCATAAGCAAAACCTAATACATTTGATTTCAGATTGAAACAGATAATTAACCAAGACAAACATTCAAATAAAAAATTAGGAAGGTAAGAAACTTATCCAAATTTTAGAGCTTCTATCATCTAGAGCAGGAAAACATTTAAGATGCACAAGTAACTATAACCTTAGAAGGAGAGAAAACTCTAAACATCCAAAGTTACAGTTATAAGGTTTCCTTGAAACAGATTTAGCTAAGTAAAGGCAAAGAGAATGATTCTAAATAGACTTCCTTGATCAAACCTATACAAAGCTGCTTTAAAGAGATGATTCCAAGAACATAATATTTTAGTGGCAACAATATGTAGGGTTAACCATAAATCATAATTGATGTTAACTGATCTAAATTATTCAAGAAACGAACAAGCAGAGAATATGTTAGAGAGAAATAAATTATTTCTCTAATGTATCTTAGCAGAAGAAAACATTAAGGTAGTGAAGGACAAACAGATTTAAGGTGCTATTAGAAACATTTATTAATCTAAATTCTTTGTCCTACTGCAACATAGCAAGATGGAAAACATAATGGAAAACTATAAAACAAAAACAAAAGAAAACTTTCACCCTCAACCAAGCCTATGGATCCTGCAAACAATCCTTCTCCATCAACAAGCAAATCAGATCATGCATAGGTTCCAAGACATCAAATTTCTCTTCAAGATCTTCAAAGGAATATGTATTATTCCAGCTTCAGTCATCCAAATCACACATTTACAATGAGTTCTGAAGGCAGTATTTATACTGTAAATGAGGAGGTGGAACTCTTCTAGGGTTCAAAATGTCATTAAATGCTTCTTTCCCTTTGAAAACCATGCAGGGCATAAGGTAAGAATATCTGCAGCTTCTCTCTGTTAAAATAACTTCGTCTTAATTTCTGAGATAAAGATAAGTGAAAAAGATTGACTTTAATTCCTTATCTTATCTTTACAATAACCGTCTTGACAGTTTAAACTATATTATTTTGTGTAATAGCTGCCAATTTGCACTTTGGGATAGAAAGTGGGCCAAAGGTGTCAGTTTGATATATTAAGGGAATAATTGCTCCCTTTGATGTATTCAAGGCTATCTTTAAGCCTAATTTTCCTTTATTTCATCATTAAACTGTCTTTGAGGCCTTTTAGCCTTGATCTGCCTTTTTAATATGCTTTAAGGCTTTGATTTTTCCTTAAGTCTTTATAAGGCATCATTGCTAACTTTTGCTTTATCACTACTTAAACTGTGTTTTTTGGCTTAATTCTGCCTTTAGTCTTCACAATCCATTATATCGTCGTTATCTCCTTTTGGACCTTTCTAAACTTCTTTCATCTGTCTTTAACTGCGTTTTCTTCTTTAATCTTCCTTCAAGCCTTTAATCTTTGTTTAGCCGGCCGCACTGTCTTTTCTATATTTTTCGTTAAAACATTCATTTATTTCTTAACCCTTTGGCCTTTATCTTTCGGCCTTCTATCTTTAATCCTCGATTTAATAGGGTTAATCTCTGTTTCGACAAACTTAATATTTGATTAAGCCCTTTGATCTTCTGTCTTCATTTCTTTATCATTTCTTTGACTGTTCTTCGCTTACTGTGTGCAGGGGTTCTTTGATTGTATAGCCAATGCATATGAAACATTGATTAAAACCTCGAATTTACACCCTGGAAGCTTCTATTTTGTGTTATTCGGGCTTCAAAGGTGGTGACCTTCTGCCGTGTCCCTTTATGGATTGTGGAGAGGGTTTTCACCCTTAGAACCACCATTGAACCTGCATAAAACAAACGAAAAACATTATAAAACCTTGCGCGTTGGATACACTGCTTTGGAGGCTTGATAGAGGGCGAGAGGAGTAGTGTGGAAGGGGATTATGCAGCAGAGGGGATCTCCATGGCAGAATCCTGAAGAAACGGAGAAATTTTTGATTTAGGGCGTGGAAATGGAAAAGCGGTTTCATAGAAAACCAGATGTGGTTTTCACGCAGCGGATGGGTGGTAAATGGTTTTGCCCCGAGGGAACACAATACAGTTTAAAGAGTGATGCATGTCCCTCTAAAAACTTCCCATTTCGCGTTAAAAACACTCAATCGATTCTTTTGGAGAAATGAACCCGAAAATGGTTTTAGACTGTCCGATCTGGGCAATCCAGATTGACAGCTGCAGATGAGCATGAAGGGAGATGAGATGAGTGGAGTAAATACATGGTGGGGCCCATTGGTGACGTAAGAAGAATTGGCGCGCAGTGAAAGGTTCTTTGCGTAGGGTAAAAATTGGTCTAGTAGGGGCAAAATGCAAGGATCAATATGAGTCGTCGGATCAGCAAGATCAACGATCAGGATTGATCTCGGCGGGTCAGAGATTTAAAATACAATGGACGAGGTCAAGGGAAAAAATGAAATAGCGATGAAGTGAGGGCCGTTGATCTGAAAATAGGATCAACGACCATGATTTAACTGTGGGGCGATTGGGGGTACGGAGGAAATTTTTTTGAGGTGTACCCCCGTAGAAAACCTTGGCTGTCCGATCTGGAGAAGATCGACGACTGAGATCGACTACGGGGGGACTAGGGGTATAGAAGGATCTCGCCAGCAGGGCGCATGGATATGAGATGGAGGGCCCACCTTCATTTGCTTTTCGGGTTTTGGGTCTTTATAAAAATATTTTGTGGTTTTTATATGGGAAAAGGGGTTTATAAGAGCGGCGGAAGGGATCGAGGGGAACCGTTGGATCAGGGAATGAACGGTCCAGATTTACTTCGGCAGATCAGATATTTTGAGGAGAAGAGGGTCTGGGAAGGAGGGTTCAGAATGCTGTGATGGCCGATGAGCGATGGAGCGATGTGTCGATGAGCGCAGGCCGTCAGATCGTGATTAGATCGACAGTCAGGATTTCATCGCGGGATCGCATCAGCGGAGTATATGGGTATCGGGAGGTTGTGATATGCGATGGCGAAGGGCTGATGCGATGAAGCGCACACTGTTGATCTCAGAGGGAATGAACGGTGGAGATGGAATCAGGACTTCGCATCAGCGGGGAACAAAGAAACTTAGATTTCCGACGCGCTGATGTGCCGATGAAGCGATGGACTAGGTCACAAGGCGGGGTTTTATGGCGAAAAGGGGGCTAAGGAAAAGCCGAAAGGTGCTTAAAGCCTTAGGCTTAAAAATGAGTGGGAAAATGCCTAAAGAAGGGTTTTTCAAGGGTTTTTTAAACTTTTTCAAAGGTTCCGATAAGGCTAAAAAGTTGTTTCTAAACCATATAAAAGGGATTTTATAAGGTTGAAGGGGTCTTTAGAGGAAATGGAGGTTTTATGAGGGGAAATGGACTTGTTAGGATATGATTTAAAATGAGAAAATGGGGGAATGAACTAGAGGTGAAAATGGTGAGAATATCATGAAACCAGTTTCTTTTTGAAGCAGCAGGTTGACTTGGATCAGATGAAAATGAAGATTTTTAGTGAATCAGATAGGTTTAGGATAACGATGACAGTGAGATTTCTAGAACTCATAATGTTTCCTTAAATATTGTTTCTATAAATCTAGGATTGTTAATTTAGTCATCTTTGGACAAAATCAAAATTATGGATGACTAACAGTGGCTCCACTTGGGGATGACAACTCCTTGGAGGTGTCAAGAACTTCAGGAATAAATCTCTGGGACGCATACCAGTGCCTTGATTTTTTGCTACACTTTGACAACATTTTTCTTCTTTGATCATGCTGCTTAAAAAGATGATCAATATTACATCAAATAGAATAATTCATCCCCCGAAAAACTACCTACACAACCTACTTGTCCGAACATTTTTTCTTCATAAGGTGCATTTAGACTTGCAAACCTTTAACATCAACATTTTATTCTTTTATTTGAAAGCTGGAAACTAATCTACATCTACCCTTATTTCTTCCATGAGTTCAGATTAAATAGTTGAACTCATTTGTTTCTCTACCTAAGCTATTATATGTCACGATTAAGCTATCTGACGGATTTTGTTCTCTATATTCTAAAACAGAAAATTTAAAACACAGCAAAATCAGGATTAGACTATCTGATTTTCTGTAGTGTCTATGGCTATATGTACAAGCTGCACGTAGACTTTATTTGCAGAAAATTTAAAACAAAAATTTTGTGAAGGCTTAAGATCTGAAATTTAAGAACCTCCTTCTTTATTTCTTTGGTTCAAGTTTTTATCATGTTAGAGCCATCTCTTTTCCTTTCTTGGTTTCAGATTTTGAGTTTGTTTGAACCATTTTTCTCTATCCTAATCTATTCTACTGATAAGCCAAGATTATACAGTTTGGAAAATCTTCTTCACTAACCTATCAGTATGAAATTTAAATTTACTCAATCATGTTTAGGCTATATGATTGAATAATTACAAGTAGTGGCTTTTGGGTTTGCACACAAACATTATTTTGCATGAAAGTGAATAAAAAATATAAGGCCATGATTTTTATTTTGTGAGGCATCCTTATCTATCTCTTTGGTTCTGTTTTGAGCATGTGGAACCAGTATCCTTTCAATCTGCTAATCTATCTTCCTTTGAACAAGTTAAGTCTGAAATAATGTTTTATCAATAAATTTTTCTACTAACTTATCAACATAAATTTAAAGTATGTTGAGCTATGATTAGGCTAGATAACTAAACAATATATATCCCTTTGAATCAGTACTGGAATTTAGACTAGCTCACTTTCATAAATTCTCTTTTTAGGTATGGGGTTGTACCCCTTTTAAATCTACCCTCTTTTGATTTTCTTTTATTTTATTGTTTTTGTATTTTGTATAACTTCTTTGTGTTTATGTACAATGAATAAAACTTTGGAACTAAGACTCTTGACAGAAATAGTGTTTGAGCATCCTACCATTGATAGGACTGCCAAATATTTCAGCTCCATCAAGTTCTTTAAAAAAGAAAGCATTGTTGCCTCTCACTGAATCAATGATATAGGGACCTTTCCACAGATTCTCAAACTTATCATGTTTGCCTTGCCTTCCCTTTTGGAATCACATTTTAGAACTATATTTCCAACTTGGAAGTCATTGGCTTTAGTCCTTATATCAAATAATTTCTCGATTCCTTCTTGGAATGCTTGTGGCCTGTTATATACTTCCTCTCTTGATTGTTGCAAATGAATGGTCTGATTGATCCTCCTTTGCATATCATTTTCTTCAACTTGGACCTCTTGAAGGAGCTTCATGACTGGGACTCCTATAGATGTTGGGAAGACTGTATCTATGTCGTACACTAACTGATAGGGAGACACGCCGATGGAATTTTTAGTAGTCAATCTATCAGCCCATAAGGCATGGACAAGCTTATTATGCCAAGATTTCTGATTCTGTTCCAAAATTGTTTTGATGATATTAATAAGGCTTTTGTTGGAGGATTCAGCTAGAAAATTTCCTTGGGGATAGTAGGTAGTTGAATGACCTAATGTGATCTGATATTTATGGTAGAAATCTACCATCCTCTTGGACCTGAAGGCAACACCATTATCTGTGATTATTTTCCTTGGACAACCAAATTCGGATAGTATGTTGGTTTCAAAGAATTTGATGTTGACAGAGTCAGTAGAATTCCTAGAAGGTATGGCTTCTATCCACTTAGTAAAATAATCAGTGGCAGTGAGGATCCATTTGTGTTGGGCTGAGGATGATGGGTGAATCTCTCCAATGAAGTCCAAACCCCATTGTTTAAAGGGAGCCTCAACACTGATAGGCTACAAAGGTAGTGGTAAGAGTTTCCTCCTGCCATCAAAGATTTGTCACTTGTGGCAGGACATGACTAACTTATGGGTATCTGGGAAAAGGGTGGGCCAATAGTATCCAGACCTAAGGATTTTGTTTGCTGTGGTCTTCCAGTTAAGATGTCCTCCACATTCTCCCTCATGAATCTCATGCATGATTTTTCCTGCATCAACCTCAAGTAAAAATTTAATTAAAATCCCCACAGCATTTTTCCAATACAAAATTCCATCTAATATACAATAATTTAAAGCCTTCTGTTTGACAAATCTAGCTTTTTTTTTGACAAAGAAGGAGGAGCATTCAGATAATGTAACACATATATGATGTCAGCATACCAAGGAGAGTTTATGAATGTTTCTTCAATGAATGGTGTTGTGCCTTCTTCTATTTCTTCCAAAACATCAACCATGTTCATATCTAAAGCTTGGAAGTTTGACTCAACCATGAGTTTTGCTAATCCCTGCCCTTTGATGAGTTTGGTGGGCCTGATCTCTAAGTCATATTCTAAAATGGTAGCAATCCACTTGCCCCTTTTACCATCAGGATTTTGATTAATTATATCTTTGACAACCGTGTTTTGGACAAAGGCTATGATATGTGAATGAAAAATATAAACTCTAAAATCCTTCAAAGCTTTGATTAAGGCAAAGGCTTGTTTCTCCATAATGTTATACTTTAGAGGTGCCTCCCTTAAGGCTTTGCGAAAGAAAGCTATGGGCTTCTCTTGCCCCATGATGTTCTTTTGCAACAATACTACTGCCACAGTATGTTCAGAGGAAAAGGAGAAAATGTAAAAGTCCTTGGTGAAGTCGGGGCTGATTAAGACTAGTGTTTATGTGAGTGCTTGTTTTACCAGCTCAAAGGATTGTTTTGCTTCCTGTTGAAGCCTAGAAAATATCTGCTTCAAACATCGGGGAAAACCACCCGGTCGGGACCTTAAGGCAGCTCCTTTTCCGTTTGGTATGGTGGCTCCGACTGGATTTAAAGGACCAGTTTCCTTGTAACTAAATGGATTGGATTGGATGGGTGGAAATGGGACTAAATTAACTGAAGTAAAACTATCTAATTTAAGCTAAATACTGATAAATAAATTCTAACACTAACCCGGGTAATTATATATGAATACAACTTAAGATTGTTCCAATTCAACAATAACCATGAAAATGTATTATTATTATAAATTGAAATGTGTAGAAGCAAATAAAGATAACTCTGTTTAAGAAATTAAACAGAGTTGTATTAGCATATTGCATTCATCATTGTATACCATCTACATGTAATTATGAAAAATAACGTTTCAATTATACTCAGAAATGATATATAAAAGGAAGCGTTGTGAAAACAAATATACATATAAATGATAACAATTTTAAAACGAATATCATAAGACAAGAGAAATCAACATTAAACAGATAGAAATACCTTGTTCATCTTGATGACTTTCAGATGCAATCTGATACTCTATCCAGTAACTATGATGCAAAATCAAATTCCAAGGTACAGAAATGCAACACTTCAAAGATAATTTCGCATGAAAATCACCAGATGTGATCCTTTTCAAAAAATATATAAGACAATGGAGTACGGAAATGCAATCTCCAAGTCCAAAAATATTAAGATCAATGACCCCTCTCTAAATGCATGAGAGGGGTTTAAATATTACTTAACTAACTCTAAAAATAGTTTATTACAAAAAATAAGGATTCGGTTCAATGACCGTCCTTTTCCTAGGCTAAAATACAGTGAAATTAAAACTAAATCTATCTATCTATTAACTTGATCTTTAAGCTTGCAGGCATCCAGCATAGTTTTGAGAAGATGCGGTTGACCGACTTCAGAATTCAACTGTCCTGAAAAGACAGAGTCGGCAAGCGTAGGAGCAATCTTCTCTGTAGCATTGATGATACAATTGAGCGCACTATGCTGACTGTGTGGCTTCACCAAGTACATCTAGTATGAGTCCCAATTCAATCTTGTCAGCCCTTGGATAGATTTTTCTCTTTCTTCTGCCTCTTGCCTCCATTCTGTTTGCAGTTGATTTTCCTGTGGGAGATATCCTGGAACAGTTTCAGGAATCAAGTTAGCTTTGTGTAAATTGTCATTTACACAATCAGTGAGAGTGTTTGCCGCTGTAGCCGCCTCCTCTGCTGCCTTTTCTTTTATTGGAGCCTTTTGCTCTGATATTAATTTTGTAATTTCATCTTGATTTTGCTTCCCCATTTTCTCATATTATACTTTTTAGCCAAAGTAGTTCCTTTTTATCAATTCATCCTTTCGCAGTAGTTTTCTTTTGTGCCGAACATGCTTCACATCTTTTTCCTTGCTCAGCATTAAGTGTCTTGAATTTGATCAATGTTCCCTCATTTTGTTTTATAGTTATTTCAAGTCTCTTCGACTCCCGACTTTTCTCAAGAAGAGCTTTATGTTTCTCTGAGAACTCTTGATCTCCAAAAGCTTCTTTAGTAACTTCTAAAAGTTCTATAGAGGATAATTTTGGCAAACTCACATACCTTATCTTGTGGTAGAAACTGTGTCAATTTGCTCACTTGGATATTTGAACTTGTGAACAGTGTCTGAAACATCCTTTTTGGTACTGTCCACTCGTGTTCGATTTTCTTCAATGGTTCATCTCTTTTGGTCCATTCCTGTGTGCATTCTGACAGATTTGCATGTTCTCTAGCAAACTTTTCCATAAATTGCTTGTTGAAAGTCGCCTGAGGTTCTGGCAGCTTATACATTAATCTCAGATCTTCTATGGTGAATGACCCGATTAGCTCTTCAGATGGAGTTCTGAATTGTCTGTCTGAAATATCTGTGCTATCCAGCACCCATCTCACCATTTCTGTATATGGGAGAATCCTTGGCCTTGCTGCTATTCTATGCAGAAATGAGCAAGCCAAGTCTCTAAGGGTTGCTTCAGACGTATTCTTTGAACCTGCTATAGCTGCAACTTTTATCACCACAGGGTTTTCTTCTTCTAACAGATTATACATTCCTTCCCAAGTGGATATATCGGCATCCTTGTTACAGGCGGTGTCTGCATATAGCGAAGCCATCTCTTTGTTTTCAGAATTTGAGCTCTTCTCCTTCTTACCCATAGTGTTTAGCGGAAGCTTTGTATAGACGTTTGCTCCTTCGTGCCTGCGTTTTACGAATAACTGAGAGTAATGATATAAGAAAGGTGATGAGACTGTTTTGAATGTGAAAGCGGATGAAATATAATATTTTAATTGTGAAATGACTTTCAATCTAAACATAATCTCATTTCACATTAATAATCAATCCAATCATTTAATATAATCATTAAAGCGCATAACGGATTTGACATATGGGAAGATTGCCTTGGGATAGTGCGCCTACATGAATCTGTGACATTGCAATCTATGATTTGCTGCCCAATATCGCAATATCGCAATGTCGCAATATCGCAAAATGAAGTCATTGCAGTCATAAAAATAGCGCAAAAGCAGAAATTGCGCAATAGCGCAAAAGCGCATATCGCAAAAAGTGCAAAAGCGCATAATCGCAAAATCGCAAAAGCGCAAAATCGCAAAAGCGCAAAATCGCAAAAGTGCAAAATATATTCATTAATCATTTCTGTTTTCTGCGCTATGCGATCTGCGATCAATGCGTTTTATATATACCATTTTGTTATGGATGCGCTATCTTGTTTAAAGAGCAATTTTATTATAATCTATTGTAAACTTAAGTGTTTCTAAATATTCTTTCTAAGGGATTTCTATAGGTTTATGATAGAAAGTTTTATTTGAAAAGGAAAACAAATCCTAATTGATTTTTTTGGATTTTTAACTAAGGGTCCTCATTTATTTAGTATTATTACTAATAATAAATAAAAGGGGGGTTGTTGCTGGTCACAACACTTCCATATTCCACTTCACTCCTACTTCCTTTTTCAACAAATTCGTGATATTTCTTAAGAGCTCAGCAAGGTTAGGGATGAATCTTCTTGGGAAGTTAATATTTCCAATGAAAGATTGCAGCTCTTTAATGTTCATAGGATGGATGATTTGTAAGATGCCTTCTATTCTTTTAGGATCTATCTTGATTCCTTTCTTAGAGATGATGTGACCTAAGAGTTTTCCTTCCTGAAGGCCAAACAAATTTTTCTTAGGATTTAGAGACAGGCCATACTTTTTAAATTTTTCAAAGACTTTTCTCAAGTGGACTAAGTGCTCCTTATCTGTTTTAGAGTAGACAGTGATGTCATCAAGGTATATGACTATGAAATGACCTATGTCTTCTGAAAAAGCTATGTCTATTTCCCTTTGGAAAGTAGCCCCTGCATTCATCAAACCAAATGGCATTTTAACATACATGAACGCACCCCAAGGTGTAGAGAAAGCAATTTTAAGTTGGTCACTTGGAGAGACTAGAACTTGGTTATAGCCTGAGAAGCCATCTAGTAATGAGATTCTTTGTGAACCAACTACCTTTTGGATTATGTGATCCATTTTAGGCAAGGGGTAATTGTCTTTCAAGGAGGATTTATTTAAATTTCTGAAGTCAATACAAAGCCTAATTTCCCCGGTCTTCTTCCTAACTGACACAAGGTTGGACACCCATTCTGAGTATCGGATAGGGACTATGATCCCAGCATCGTACATATTTTTGATTTCTTTCTCAACTCAGGCTAATAGTAGGGGGTTTATTCTTCTCAACTTTTGTTTAAATGGTTTCTGATTTTCTTTGAGAGGAATTTTATGTTGGATGATTTTGGTGTCATAGGATTTCAAGTCTTCATACCCCCAAGCAAACACATCTTTAAATTCTCTAAAAAGCTCAACGTATTTCTGTTTTATGTGATATGGGAGAGTTTTTGATAGCTTAACCATTTTGGACTCTTTCATCCCTCCAATGTTACACTCTTCTACATTTGTTTCGGTGGATTCCATCTTGGGTTTTTTAGCTACATCATTAAAATCAAACAACTCTTCTAGTGGTGTTAGGTTTCTTGGAAAGGTGTCATCTTTGTACTGCAAAATTTCAATTTATTTTTGATCTGATTTATCGAATACTTCTGCAACACAAGGGTTTTGAATGTGGTTTATATCATCATCAAAGGGAAGCTCTGTTTTGGGAGTTTCTTTTTTCTGCAGATTTATTTCTTTCAAATCTCAAACTCTATTTTGCGCTTGAAAAGTCATTTCTGGATTGCCGAAAATCCTCTATTTGGTCATCATTGTCAAACAATTTCCAATGGTTCAAGTTTTCCGGTACAGTAGGCCTATTCTTTATTTTGATGAGGCATTGATTATTTTCATGAGGTAAAGAGAAATTGCTGGCAGCAAAAGCAAGCTCATTGGCAAGGAAGTTTTGGGCCCTAGGGATGAAAGTAAGCTCATATTTCTCAAAGGTTTTGAGAAGGTCTAGGGCAGCATTTCTATATTCCCTTAACCTAGGGTTCTTGGCTGAATATTCTCCCTTAATTTGATTGATGATTAGTTCAGAATCTCCTTGGATCAAGATTTTCTTGGCTTTGAGATATTTAAGTAAGTATAGACCAATAAGGAGAGCCTCATACTCTGCAACGTTATTGGTGCATTGAAAATCTAACCTATAGGAATGACCTTCATTTGTGTTGTGGATCCAAACACCAGCCCCTGATCTGGACTTACCATGAGAACCATCAAAGCTCATATGCTAAGGGGTGTCAATTTCAGTTTTGTCAATGTTTTGTACTTCGGGGCTGCTAGAGTTTTGGGAATCATTTTCTTGATTAGAGAGCTGGTTTGACTGTTCTGGGGGACTTAGTTCTCTCTTATTGTCATTCACTTGTTCACTTATGTCATTTTCATTGTACATGATTAAAGAGTTGAGGTTTGAGTGAATGGAACAAACTGGTGTGTTATTAGGCTTATCTACGTTACTCACCATGTATTTCATGTGGGATTCTCGGTACAATATTCTTGTTTGATTGAAGACTAGGATGGTGGCATAGGTCATGTCCATTTGAAGGCTACCCTAGAGTTTTCCCCCCCATGATCTAGCTAAAATATTGCCATACTTTTGGGGAATGTCAGCCACAACTATATCCATGACTAGCCTCTTAGCGAGGATTTGTGCCAGATTGACACATAGATCCTTGATTAGGCCCAGACACTTAACCCTACTAGAATAAAAAGAATACAAGTATTTGTAGGGCTTTGTGATTTCTAAGCCCAATCTCTCCATCACAACCTTTGGCATGAGATTGTGTGAGGCACCATAGTCTAGCATAACATTATGTAGAATTTTATCATGTATGTTCAGACTTATATAGAAAGGAGGGACTGCTCCTTCTTGATATTTTCCCTCTACTTCAGGACCAAAAAATAGTTCTGGTTTATCATCAGCTAAGTTTAAGGTATCAATATCCTTGCCTATGTTTAACACCTTGCAAAACTGGGACCTATATACCTCTTGGTTTACCAATTTAGTGAGGGGTATAGTGATCTTGATTTTGGCAATCTACCCCTCAAAACTGAAAGGTGCAGGTGTCTTTATTGCATTTACATCAGTTTTATCAGCCATGAAATTTTCTATATTTTTAATTTGCTGATTCTGATTTTATAGTTTGGACAGTATTGTTTTTTCAGGGACACTATTTGAAGTGCTAGGGCAACTTGAATCATTACTAGGTTGACTAGTCTTTTGCTTGTTTGGTTCAGTTTTCTTAGCCATAGTATTTGTGTTTTCTGCTGTATTTTTAGTGATAGGTTCAGAGGTTTTTCTAACAACAGTGTTTGGCTGATCTATTTTAGGGATATCTTGAATCTTTTTTCTCCTAAGGTTATACTACTTATGGACTTCCATTATGGCATTCTCAAATCCTAATCTATAGTCTTTGGAATCTTCATATGATTTCTCATTTGGTTTTGAAGAAAACATCCTTTTTTCCTCTTCAGTAAGGAATGTGTTATCTTCATCATCCGAACCTATGACATTTACATGGTCTTCTTCCAACTGCTCAGGCTCTCTTTCTTCTTCATCTACATAGTTGTTTTGAAAAGAGGGTCTAATTTGTTGGTCACTCTCTCTTCTAGAATTCTAGTTTCTATTTTTGTTCTAAAGATTAGCTTGATTTTCCCTGGGAGGTGTTCTCTCATTCAAACTGAATTTTTCCATCATCCTCTCCATTTCCCTAACTATGGAGTCAAGTTTGGTTTCGGAAGAGGAGGGTGCTGGTGTTGTGTCATCTCTATAAGTCACCCTTTTTTCTGATCTCATCCTAGCCCTTCTCTCAATCAAATTGGCCTCTACACTTACAGCCCCCTTTTGCATATCTTCTAGAGATAGGTAATCTCTCTCCCTTAGTTGATAGGCCATATCAGCATCAAATCCCTTGGTATACTTCACCAAGGCTAAGCCTTGTGGAGGTTTCATATGTGCTGGGAGAGCATTGTAAACAGTGTTAAACCTAGTGGAGTAGTCATGAACAATCTCTCCCGGGTTTCTCTTAAGATTGTTATACTCAGACAGAATTTGAAGGGGGTTCTTCTTGATTTCTCATTTGTCCACAAAGGTTTGGTATAGAGTAGGGAGATCAGGAATGTTGTTGGGAGGTAAGTCTTTAAACCATTTCTTGGGTTCTCCTCCTAAGCTCTGGGAAAAAATCCTCATTTTTATGGTTTCTTCTTCTATCTCCATATAGTCAAAAGCATCATTAATTCTATCTACATGTTTTTGAGAAGTGATGGATTCATTCCCTGAGAAGTGAGGGATTTTGGACTGATATTAATTTGGAAAAGGTAATAGTGGTTGTTGTAGAGCTAGTGGAGCATACCAGGCTGCCATGATGGGAGGGAAAGGAAACGAAGGCTGATTTACAAGGGGAGGATTTGTGAGAGGTGGAGGAGGATGGAGTGAGGTGGTTTGCACACGTGTGGTATGGATGGGTGTAGCTGAGGTTCTTGGACCGGAAGACTGATTCTAAGTAGTTTTGAGATGGAAAGGGCTAAAGTGATGTAGAAGCTGAAAATCATGTGGAGTGGAAGGAGAACCTTCTCTACTGGAGCTTTTCTACAAATCTATGGGCTCAAAGTCTGTTTGGTCAACCCTACTTTGTGACTTGGTCCTAAATAGGTTCTTGGTATGGTGCAAATCAAATTGAGGATCTTGTGAGACTGTAAGGTGTTCCGGTGCAGAACTAGTTCTATGGATGGGCCTACCAGTGGGCAAGTTTCCAGCTTTAGGATTTTTCCACAAAATATTTTCTGGGTTATCAACTATGATAGGAGGATTCAGATCTGGGTGTGATCTGGTAAAAATCCTTCGTGAAGCCAGATCTCTGTTTTCACACAAGGTATAACTAGGCCTTAAAAGTTGTCGTTGATTGATTTGACACAATCCTAGAATAACCTATGGGACTAGTGGGATGAGGAAGGCCTACTGGAGGCTAGTGGAGTCGCCAGGTAGAATTTTTTTGAAATTTTTGAAGATATGTATACAATGGTCCACCACCAAATTCTTGATAAAAATCAATCTAGGGAGTATTTTTGGGTTTTCAGTTTCTTTATGCAGCCTTAAGGTTAATGAGTATCCCCTAAATAAGCCATTATCTTGCTAGGATGATGAAGTAATCAGTTTTTACTCTAGCTATGGGTTGGTTTTTAAGTCAAACTAGGGATGCATATGAGTCTATAAGAGTTTGTTAGGCTACTATGAACTCGATCCCACCGTGATCGCCACTATGTTAGTGTGGTGATGAGGTGGCCAATCCACTGGATATTCTTTTAACAAGGGCTTCTGAATTCCTAAGGGATACTTAGATTGTCACTAACTCAGAAGGTCCCACAGTGATCACCACTATGTTAGCTCCCTGTAATTTGCTAGATTGATTGAGATACAAATTGACAAGGGAAACATCAAACCAAGCTTTAGAGCTTTAGGATCTAGCCCTCCTAATCTCAGAGAGGGATTTCTCAATATATTTGTAAGGATATAGCTTGATGTTTTTCAGAGGTTGATTTTGGGCTAGATGTTAAGTGCAAGGTATTTTGATTGTTTTTGGTTGGGCATGATACTTTGATAGATTTTAGATAGGAAACATGGAAGATTGTTAAGTCATTGGGAAATGGAGTCAAACAAGGTCCAGATAAGTTTATCAATGGTTTCAAGAGCATTTGCAGGGAAATTTAACTTGGTTGGTGGATCTTTAAGGTTGTGAAGGATTTTATGAAATGGACATAAAGACTTGAGAACAAAAAACAAATAAAGGGCTGAAACAAAATCCTTTATATACTTGTAAACTGAGGGAATTAGAAAACTGATAAGAAAAGCAAGAGAATCAAAGGCATAAGCATAACCTAATACATTTGATTTCAGACTGAAACAGATAATTAACCAAGACAAACATTCAGATAAAAACTTAGGAAGGTAAGAAACCTATCCAAATTTCAGAGCTTTTATCGTGTAGAGCAAGAAATCATTTAAGATGCACAAGTAATTATAACCTTAGAAGGAGAGAAAACTCTAAACATCAAAAGTTATAGTTATAAGGTTTCCTTGAAATAGATTTAGCTAAGTAAAGGTAAATAGCATGATTCTAAACGGACTTCTTTGACCAAACCTAGACAAAGCTGCTTTAAAGAGATGATTCCAAGAACAGAATGTTTTAGTGGCAACAATATGTAGGGCTAACCATAAATCATAATTGATGTTAACTGATCTAGATTATTCAAGAAATGAACAAAGTGAGAATATGTTAGAGAGCAATAAATGATTTCTCTAATGTATCTCAGCAGAAGAAAACATTAAGGCAGTGAAGGACAAACAGATTTAAGGTGCTATTAGAAACATTTCTTAATCTAAATTCTTTGTCCTTCTGCAACATAGCAAGATGGAAAACATAATGGAAAAATAGAAAACACAAACAAAAGAAAACTTTCACCCTCAACCAAGCCTATGGATCCTGCAAACAATCCTTCTCCATCAACAAGCAAATCAGATCATGCATAGGTTCCAAGACATCAAATTTCTCTTCAAGAGCTTCAAAGGACTATGTATTATTCCAGCTTCAGTAATCAAAATCCAACGTTTACAATGAGTTTTGAAGGTAGTATTTATACTGTGAATGAGGAGGTGGAACTTTTCTAGGGTTCAAAATGTCATTAAATGCTTCTTGCCCTTTGAAAACCACGTAGGGCATAAGGTAAGAATATCTGTAGCTTCTCTCTATTTAAATAACTTCGTCTTAATTTCTGAGATAAAGATAAGTGAAAAATATTGACTTTAAGTCCTTATCTTATCTTTACAATAACTGTCCTGGCAGTTTAAACTATATTCTTTTGTGTAATAACTGCCAATTTTCCCTTTGGGATAGAAAGTGGGCCAAAGGTGTCAGTTTGATAAATTAAGGGAATAATTTTTCCCTTTGATGTATTCAAGGTTGTCTTTAAGCCTAATTTGCCTTTATTTCATCATTAAACTATCTTTGAGGCCTTTTAGCCTTGATATGCCTTTTTAATATGCTTTAAGGCTTTGATTTTGCCTTAAGTCTTTATAAGGCATCATCGCTAACTTTTGCTTTATCACTGCTTAAACTATGTTTTTTGGCCTAATTTTGCCTTTAGTCTTCACAATCCATTATATCGTCATTATCTCCTTTCAGACCTTTCTAAACTTCTTTCATCTGTCTTTAACTGTGTTTTCTTCTTTAATCTTCCTTTAAGCCTTTAATCTTTATTTTACCGGTCGCACTGTCTTTTCTCTGTTTTCCGTTAAAACATTCATTTATTTCTTAACCATTTGGCCTTTATCTTTCGGCCTTCTAACTTTAATCCTCGATTTAAAAGGGATAATCTCTGTTTCGACAAACTTAATCTTTGATTAAGCCCTTCGGTCTCCTGTCTTCATTTCTTTATCATTTCTTTGACTGTTCTTCGTTTACTGTGTGCAGGGGTTCTTTGATTGTATAACCAATGCATACAAAACATTGATTAAAACCTCGAATTTACACCCTGGAAGCTTCTATTCTATGTTATTCGGGCTTCAGAGATGGTGACCTTTGGCCCTGTCCCTTTGTGGATTGTGGGGAGGGTTTTCACCATTAGAACTGCCATTGAACCTGCATAAAACAAACGAAAAACATTATAAAACCCTGCACGTTGGATAAACTACTTTGGAGGCTCAGCGGAGAGCGAGAGGAGCAGTGAGGAAGGGGATTATGTGGCAGAGGGGATCTCCATGGTGGAATCCTGAAGAAACAGAGAAATTTTTGATTTAGGGCGTGGAAATGGAAAAGCGGTTTTGCAGAAAACCAGAAGTGGTTTTCGTGCAGGGAATGGGCGGTAAATGGTTTTTCCTCGAGGGAACACGATATAGTTTAAAGAGTGACATGTGTCCCTCTAAAAACCGCCCATTTCGCTTAAAAAATATCGATCGATTCTTTTGGGAAAATGAACGCGAAAATGGTTTTAGACCGTTTGATCTGGGAAATCCAGATCGATGGCTGTAGATGAGCGAATAGGGAGATGAGATGATTGGAGGTAATACATGGTGGGGCCTAGTGGTGACGTAAGCAGAATTGGCGCGTAGTGAAAATTTCTTCGGGCAGAGTAAAAATTGGTCTAGTGGGGGCAAAATGCAAGGATCAATATGAGCTATCGGATCAGCAAGATCGACGGTCAGGATTGATCTCGGCGGGTCGGAGATTTAAAAGACAGTGGACGAGATCAAGGGAAAAAATGAAATCTTGATGAAATGAGGGTCGTTGATTTGAAAACAGGATCAACGGTCAGGATTTAACTACGGGGGTACTGGGGGTATGAAGGAAACAATTTTGAGGTGTGCCCCCACAAAAAACCTCAGCTATCTGATATGGAGAAGATCGACGCCTAAGATCGACTGCGGGGGGACCAGTGGTATGAAAGGATCTCTCCAGCAGGGCACATGGATAAGATATGGAGGGCCCACCTTCATTTTCTTTTCGAGTTTTGGGTCTTTATACAAATATTTTGTGTTTTTTGTATGGGAAAAGGGGTTTATAAGAGTGGCGGAAGGGATCGAGGGGAACCGTTAGATCAAGGAATGAACGGTCCATATTTACTTCGGCGGATCAGAGATTTTGAGGAGAAGAGGGTCCAGGAAGGAGGGTTTAGAATTCTGTGATGGCCGATGAGCGATGGAGCGATGTGCAGATGAGCACAGGCCATCAGATCATGATTAGATCGATGGTCAGGATTTCATCACAGGATCGCATCGGTCGACTATATGGGCATCAGGAGGTTGTGATATGCGATGGCGAACGGCCGATGCGATGAAGTGCAGACCGTTTATCTCAAAGAGAATGAATGATGGAGATGGAATTAGGACTTCACATCGGAAAGGAACAAAGAAGCTTGGATTTCTGACGTGTCTATGCATCGATGGAGCGATGGACTAGGTCACAGGGTGGGGTTTTATGGTGAAAAGGGGGCTAAGGCTAAGACGAAAGGCGTTTAAAGCCTTAGGCTTAAAAATGAGCGGAAAAAGGCCTAAAGAAGGCTTTTTCAAGGCTTTTTTAACTTTTTCAAAGGTTCCGATAAAGCTAAAAAGTTGTTTCTAAACCATATAAAAGGGATTTTATAAGGTTGAAAGGGTATTTAGAGGAAATGGAGGTTTTATGAGGAGAAATGGACTTGTTAGGATAGGATTTAAAATGAAAAAATGGGGGAATGAAATGGAGGTGAAAATGGTGAGAATATCATGAAACTAGTTTCTTTTTGAAGCAGCAGGTTGACTTGGATTAGATGAAAATGAAGATTTTTAGTGAATCAAATAGCTTTAGGATAATGAAGGCAGTGAGATTTCTAGAACTCACAATGTTTCCTTAAATATTGTTTCTAGAAATCTGGGATTGTTAATTTAGTCATCTTTGGACAAAATCAAAATTATGGATGACTAACACACCTCTTCCTTAATGATGCCATTAATGAATGCAATATTCACATGTATGTGATGAATGTGCCAACCCATCTGCACTGAGAGAGCAAGGATGGTCCTTATGGAAGAATACCGTGCGAAAGGTGCAAAGGTTTCTTCATAATCAATCCCCTCGATCCGTGAGAAGCCCTGGGCAACAAATCTTGCCTTATACTTCTCGACGCTCCCATCAAAAACTTTTTTTACCTTGTAGATCGATTTCGAATCTACCACTGATTTTCCCACCAGTCTTGGAAAAATCTCCGAAGCACTGTTTCTGACAATGGAATCATACTCCTCCACCATGGCATCTACCCATGTGGGCTCCTGCACTGCTTCTTCAAAAAGAAGATGGCTCTGTCATGACACACTTGTTCATAAGAGCCATGTACCTAGTAAATCAGTCAGGTGATTGTATCTATCTGTGCTGTGATGTAGGGACTCCTACATTCTGTGCCACATCAAGCTTCAGTCTCTCAGCTTCTATGGTATGCTTTCTTCCTATTCTGATGTTTGGTTTTGCATGAATGGACTCCTCCACTCCATGAATCTCCTCCTGTGGCTGATCCATATCTATAAGCTCATCTTTGGGAACAAGAAGTTCCTCCTCTACATGCAAGTGTAGCTCCCTCTCAAGCGACAACTTGATGGCTTTCACCTCATTGAATTTTATATCCCATCGCACCATAGTCATTCGAATGTTTGGAAAATACACACGATAATTATACGGTGTTTCTATGTACCTCACATATATCCCAACTTCTGCAACCAGCTCCAACTTCTTCCTGGCATCCTTTGTCACATGAATGTAAACAAATGAGCTAAAAATCTTCAAATGAGAAATATCAGGCTTCTTACCAGTAAAATATTCTTCAGGTGTACTCATGCCAAGTACTCTTTGAGGACAATGGTTTTGCACATAAACCGTAGTGTTGCATGCTTCTGCCCACAAGTGCATCGGTAGGCCCTGGTCATGTAGCATAGCTCGTGCAGCACCCACGATCATTCTGTTCTTCCTCTTCGCGACCCCATTTTTCTGTGGGTTATGAGGTGTTATGAGTTCTCTTCGAATTCCTTCTTTGCTACAGAATTCTTTGAATTCATTCGAGATATATTCACCACCATTATCACTCCATAGAGCCTTCACTTTCTTCCCCGTCTCCTTCTCCACCAATGCTTTAAACTCAAAGAAATTTGAGAATGTTTTGCTCTTCTTCTACATGAAGAATATCCAGCATCTACGAGAATAGTCATAAAAAAAAATAACATAATACCTGTGTTTTGCTGTTTAAGCAACCGAGAAATGTCCACACGTCTGTGTGAATTCTCTCCAGGATCACTGAAGCACAGTTCTCCTTCTCATGAAAGGTGGTCTTCACAAACTTACCCATAGTACATCCCTTACATTGATATGACTGTGCAAGAGTTCCCTTGGGAAGTCCAGTAGAAATCTACTGCAATATCTTCAAAGCACCATGGTGAAGATGGTCCAATCTCCTGTGCCATAATTCGCCCTCATCCCAGCTCACCACTTCTTCTGCTTTTCCCATCATTGTAGCACAGCCATCTACCTCCAGCTTGTAGATATTCTTAACTTGAATCCTATCCTCTTGGTTTGACCCCTTTTTTTATGTCGCAGGAAAGCTTTTCCATCGCTAAAAACAACGTCATAACCTCTATCTTCCAACATTGCGACCGAGACCATGTTCTTCTTCAGACCTGGAACATGGATAACATCTTTCAACAGAAATGGTTTACCTGACTCCCTCTCAAAGGTAATGGTCCCAATGCCAGTCGCATGGTATTGACCATCGTTGCCCATCTCTATATGCATTTGGAGATCCTTCTCCTCCAAGTCACTAAAAAACTCCTTGTCTCCCTTCATATGGAAAGATGCACCACTATCAAGATACCACATCGATCCCATAGCACTTGAAACCAAGCATGCGAAAAAAGAGAAATCAAGTTCAAATTGCGAGGCTAAGGCCTCTCTAGATGCAGCTCCAGTAGCCTTCTTGTTCTTCTTTTTCTGTGTGCAGTTAGTGGCGAGATGCCCATGTTTGTGATAGTGAAAACACTTCACTTTGGAAAAATCCAGCTTCTTGCCTTTAGCCTCGGATTTTGAGTGGAATTTCTTCACCTTCCCTTTCCTTGATTTGGCAGTCAAAGCGCAATTCTCTTCATCATCATTCTTTGATGAAGAGCCATCCCTAGTACTTCGCCTTATCTCCTCTGGCACAAGATCCGACCAAAGTTGCTCCCAACCTGGCAGTTTCTCCCGTCCATTGACAGAATCTTCGTAGCTATGCCAAATATTCAGAAGCCCAAGGAGCCAACCTCACCAAGTCATCATCATCAACAGTAATACCCACACTTCCCATTTCATCCCTACAGTGGAAAAAATTCGTGAGATATTTTTTAATAATGTCACCCTTCTCCATTTTTATTTTTCTGAGCTTATCTTTCAATGCCAACTTCCTCTGGTCACTGCTGCTTTGGAAAAGATCTGTCAAAGCCTTCCACATTGCAAATGAAGTGGCTTTCCCATGAAGGCTTGACATAATATGGTCCTTTACACCTTCCAACAGAATTCTTCTTGTCTTTGCTACCTTCTTTTGCCATGTGTCAAGTAATGCAACATTGCTAGAAGTAGGATTAGGAACATTGCTGTCGATGAACTCCTTCAGTCCATTATCTTCAAGAAACACCTCCATCCTATCCTTCCAGGCTATGTAATTCGAGCTACCCTCAATTGAATACTCCAATCGCAACCCATTGAAAGACATTTCAATGAATACTCAACTGTCGCACCAAGAAATTTCAGCAGCAAATTCGAATTGTCCACCAGCACAAAACTCAACAATTTATCACAATTGCAATCTCCAGTAATAAAAAATGCTCTGATACCATGTAGAAATTTATTAATACTGATGTATTACCAGACTCTTTTGATCTCAATATTTATCTTCTTGCAAAATACAGAATCCTTCCACTAATTAAACTTGCAGAAATTTAAAACTCAATTGCAAACACATGTGAATAAATTCAGTCACACATAACACAGTTGTTTAATGGGAAATATTAAAGTGAAAAACCCCAACTATCATATTATGTATATCAATGGAATCATGTAATAATCTCATACAAATCTTAGTACATCAAGCTCTCATTACAATCAAGATTCATTACACACTGTCATGCAGAAATTTGCATCTCCATGCACGAATTTCTTGCCACCTGATAGCCTGCCTCCACTGCGCAATACCTGATGAAGAATACCCCTGAATGAATTCGAATATGCCTTTCCTTGACTTTGCAATCCTCATTGAAAACTCCAATGTGTGTCTGATGCATTGAATGCATCACTATAGTCACAACGGATAGTCCATCTCACCCTTTCACCTATCTCTCCACTGGGTCTCCACTGGAACTGACATGCACTATAGTTAACTGTTGTTTCTGTTCAGTTGTTAGTGAGTTAGTAGTTGTGAATTAATTAACTAATTAATTCAATTAACTCTCGCTAGTGTATCTTTCAGTTAGGCTAGATACAACTAGCTCAACTGAGTTTAACTCCATTAACTGAGATAAACTAAATAACAACTCCTGCAACTACTCTTCCAACTCTGTCATAACTTTGCCACTTCAGTTCTAACTAAGTCCTTGTGCATGAACCACCAGTAAACCCTAAGAATTGCGTAATTCCTTCAGCCCACTAATTTTCCAAATCTGTATAGTAAAATAAAGTGCTCCAAGAGAATAAGTTGATGTTTATTGTCAGATTATTATTAAGAGCTAATAATAATCGACAAGAATCTATTTTTAGATTGACGATCTATAAATACACTTCGCCCAATATTGTAAAAATAGAATTTCATCCATTTTTCCAACTTTATCAACCGTTTACAAATAGCATCCTGCAACCTATAGAATATGCTCACCATGTCTAAAAATAGACATACACCTAAAAATAGCCTACGGGGCCCACTTAGTGAAGGTGCTTACTTTTCACTAAGCTCATCATCTTGTTGAATCTCAACACTTTTCCAATATAACCACTCAAGAAAATGATTCCATGAGTGATCTTTGTTCAACTATTTGAGTGTGCTGAAGAAATCAAAAGGCCATTCACACCTCATGTGTCTTTGAACAATAGTGCCTAAAATTTTCTTTAAACCTTGCATCAAACTACTTTTGATATACTTTACACCCTCTTCAAATGTCTCTAAGCAAGCAACAAAAGGATCTTGGAATAATACCTGACTTAGAGGATTTGAGAAATATACTTCATTCAGGGCTACTCTTTCCTCCACTTGGCTAAGATTAGGATTCTTTTGGGCAAGAAACTCCACCTCTTCCTCATGATCATCTGAACTGGTAGCCTCATCATATATTGCAATGTTATCTTCTAGAAAACTTGATATGCTCTGATTGAGTGGGCTGAAATATTTTTGAAGGCCATGATGTTGATGAGCAGGAGTACTCTTTGGCAATAAATCTTCTTGAGAAAGAAGTGCAACAACTCTTATGTGATTGTCAATTTCTGAGCCTTCATCTACAATTTGCAATTCAATGGAACTTGGTGGCTGCAAATATGGAGCTAAGGAGGATTCTATGTCCCAAATGATTTCCTCAACTATTTTAGGAAAAGGCTCCTTATCAACTACTTGCTCAATAAGTTCATTATCTTCCCCAACCTCAACATTAGAACTGAAAGACTGCTGATTTCCAATTTATTTTTGATGGACTGAAATGAAGTAGAGCAAAGAGTCAGAGATCCTTCACTTACTTCTAAAATTTCAAGGATTTCCTCATCAGTTTCATAGATGGTACTATATTGGCTTATTACTTTTTTGAAGTTGATGAAACTGAACTTCCTCCCACAAACCAACTGTTGATTTCTTTGCAAGATTAGCTTCTGTTTGTAGAACATGACTATCATCATACTGATAAAACTTTGGAAAATCATCAAAATAAGTAATGTCACCAATCAAACATATTAGATTATCAGATTGTCTCTCCTTGAGTTGATCTACAAATCCATTTTCTGATTTGTGGTAGCTGGGATTAGTAGGAGAATGAACAAAAATGTTTTGTTCACGTGAAGGTTTAGAGGCTGGTTGCATGTTTAGCATATGATTTATTTCCTCTTTAGTTTAAAGAGGATCCATTTTTCTCTTTCTTTGGATAGAAATAAAACAGTTCTCATGTGAAGGTTGATTCTGAGGTTGAATGTTTTCTTGAGCCTCATCTAGAAGAGATTGTGAACCATCATTTGTGCCTTCAGAGAGATCCTGTGGATTTTCTTCTATTTCTTGATAGATTTCATCCTCAACCCACTCTTGTTGGCTGTTATGATAGTTATCCTGAGAATGAAATTCATGGATTGCTGCTAAGAAATCTTTAGGATGCAAATTTCCTAAGTCTTCATCACTATCTACAAGGTATTGTATGATATCCTGAAATTGATCACAACAATTTTTAGCTAATGATAAAGATGGGAAATTTTGTTTATAATGCTCATAAAATGCCTTGTGTATATCCTTTAGGGAAAACAAGCTACAAAATTTTAGACTTTCATACCATCCTTTTGACTTCCCTTCTAATGTTAGCATGAACATCTTCATAAGGCAGTCCTCATGCAATTCAACTTTTAACCCCCATACATGGATATGAAACTTGATGAGGTGTAACAAAGGGTCATTAGACTTTTCATCTTGAAAGGTAGGCAGGTTTTTGTCCCAATTTATCTGAGGCAATTTGTGTGGGAATCCTGGGATGTGATATCTGTTCATTGGAGCATATCTCCTTTGTATCCTTGGATCCATGTTTGTAAATCAGAATGGGTCATTGAATATTTTCAACCAGTCTAGATTTCTTCTACCAGTGAATTAATTAGGTCTATTGAGAGTTTTGGAGTCACCAGGTGGATTATTTCAGCTCTATTTTCCACCATCAGCAAGATAGGGATTGATCAATGCATTCCCAGGGGAGTCTATAAAGACTAGTGGGGTCAACAGGGCTACTGAAGATTAGCAGAGTCACCAGGTGGATGATGTTTATTTTTTTAAGGATTTACTTTTTGTCTGCCATCAACAACTAAATACCAATCTAAGGATGTTTGTGGGTTTTTCTGAGGTCCTAAGGAATACTTATATTTTCATTGACCCAGAACGTCCCATCGTGATCGCCACTATGTTAGGTCCCTGTAATTTGTTAGATTGGTGAGAACAAATGAACAGGGGTAACATCAGACCAGTCTTTGGAGTCCTAGGACCTAGCCTTCCTGGACTCAGAGAGGGCTCTCTCTATTATGTGCAAAGGATGTGAACTTGTTTGCTTTTAAGGTTTGATTTTAGGCTAGTTGTTAAGTTTAGGGTTTGTTTGTTTTTTTGGGTTGGGTAAGGTGATCAAGTAGAATAGGTAGAGTGGGAGAGTTGTTAAGTCATTGGACTATGGAATCTACAAAAGGTCATGGAAATTTCAACAAATGAATCAGGGTGCATCACAGGGCAAATCTAGCATGGTCAAAGGATCTTCAATGGTTTATGTGAAAAGAAATGAACATCAAGGGTGTGAGAATAGTAGGTGAAAAGGGGCATTTAATAATCCTTCAGCAAATACCTTTAAACAAGAAGAGTCTTTAACACTAATCAACATGAAGAAATAATCATAAGACAGGGCAAACCAATAACTCTTTGATTAAACTAAAGTAAATAAGCATCTAAGACAAACAATCCAGTGAACTATAGAAGGCAAGAAACTTGTAAAACTTCTAGTGATTTCACCTTCAAGATTTAGAAAAAGCTTAAGATAGACATATAACACATATCAAACAAGAGGGAACTCTTAAACATCAATGATCAAAGCTACAAAGACCTTCAAGGCAACCTTTCAAGAATGGAAAAAGGGCAGGATCAAAACATAGAACTCTTTCTCATCATCATTATCCTTGGTTGATTTATTCATCATTGTTGTGATCTTCATTTCTATTATCAGCCTCTTCATTTTCTTCACTATTATCATCACCTTTACTGACATTTTGGTCCTTGGTGTCACTGTTTTCATTAGCATCATTATTGCTATCAGTTTCCATGATTTCTGCTTCATTTCTAAACTCTGCCTCTTCACTTTCCTTTTCATTAATGCTTGTTTCATCATTGGTGCCCTCTCCTTCATTAGTATTTGATTGCTCATGATGGTCACTTCCCTCAAAATTTAGAAGATCTCTTGAAGACCCTTTGATGGTAGCTTGGAGGAGTTTCTGATGTATTTTGAGTGTTTGTAGGTGCAGGAGGAGCCTCAGGCTAAAGCGCAGCACCTATACGCAGAGTCGGGTCCTCCCTGCCCAATACGTAGCGCCTGCATGCAGATTCAGGTCCTTCCTGCCCAATTCATAGTGCCTGCATGCAAATTTGGGTCTGCACGCAGAGTTGGGTACTCCCTGCCCAATGCGTAGTGCCTGCACGCAAAGTCGGGTCCTCCTTGCCCAATGCGTAGCGCCTGACCTTGAATGGGTAGTGCCTTTTGTAGAGGGAATTTGGAGGCCTTTCCAATGTCCAAATTGGGCCCATTATAGCTCACTGGAAATATTATGCTGTCTACTTTCCAAATTAACTCGTGTTTCTCTGATTGGATTTGATTTGACATGTCAAAATGCGATTCTTCTAAGACTGGTAAAAAAGTATTGAATGATGGTGCAGAAATGTAGAGTGCTAGTGCAGACAACATTTCGAGGCCTTCCTTAACACCAAATTGAGCTCATGATAGCTCATTGGAAATATCGTCTAGTTTAGCTATCATTTGACTCATCAAGCAAGTCATTTGGACACTCCAGCTATGAGAAAACCAGATTTTCCCAAGGTCACTCCAGAAGTGCAACAATTCTCCCGTTACACCTATATTTTTGACATTTCTCTAAAACAATGATAACTGTGTAAAATATGAAGGAGGTTTTTCTTCTTAGAACTATTATGGATGAAAACCACTCTCACTTTTTTCAAATTCATCTCTGTTTGGGAAAAAACATAGTTTGAAGAAAAACTGTCCCTAGGTGTGACAAAAGGCTTGGCTCTTGGAAAAATTCTTGAAAAAAGATGAAGGCATGATGTTTATGAGTTGGTATGGCTTCAGGGTGAAATCCCGAAGTTGGGAAACACTTTTTGGCAAATGGCTAGAATTTGGGTGAAATTTTTAATTTCTTGTCTAAGAAAATAGTGAACTCCATTTCTCGACCGAGAGTTTTTAAAACACTCGTCCGAGAGATTTTTAATGTTTCGCCCGAGAGTTTGATTGGGGTTGACTGGAGTCAAAATTATCTCGGACGAGAGTTAAGTATTTTCTTGTCCGAGAGTTAAAAAAAATCTCGGACGAGAGTTTTTTTAACTCTCATCCGATAGTTTTAGTCTTATAATAAAACCGAAAAATTCTTAACTCACCCGACATTCTGCACTGTCGTTTTTATTTTGGCGCTGTCATTTTCGCTTTTTCTTGGACTGGAGCTGTCGTTTTGGATTGGAGCTGTCGCTTCTGAGCATTCGAGCCATCGTTATCATCTAGCCAGGTAAGCTTCTTCATCTAGCCATTGAATAAGGGCTTGACAACCAACCCTTTTCATGCAATTATTCATGTTAGCTTCTATTAATAGGTGTGACCCTTTTGATTATGATAGTAAAAATTTAAACCCCAGAAGATATAATGAATGGAGAATCTTTCATGATTATCGATCATTATTAGTCTGAAATCTTTGCAAGGGTCTTTCACATGGATCAAGGCGATCTTGTTTATCTGGCACGAGGTAAATGCGGGAGTCTTTTATATTTATATTAGGGCCTCTCACTCACTGTGGAAGGTTACTCAATGGATCTTTATATATCTGTACAATGAAATTTGATGACTTTGTTTTGTAAGTGGCTATTTATAGAATGGTATGTGAGGTTTCAACATCATAGTGAGTGTGAATCCAATGTACTATATCTAAATATTGGCATAACATACTTGGCCACATTTTTGTGATGTGTTGACCTCTAAAAATCAATACAATCATCTTCATCTTCTTGGTATTCATCATTGAAATCTCCCTGCTTGATATAATAAAATATACCACCCCAATTCATATAATTTCAACCAATTTTGTAAGAAATGTTAGAAAATAGAGTCAATACAATCGTCTTCATCTTCTTGGTATTCATCATTGAAATCTCCGTGCTTGATATAATAAAATATATCGCCCCAATTTATGGAATTTCAATCAAATTTTTAAGAAATGTTAGAAAATAGAGCCAAATTTGGGTTGTTTCCTTCATCCTCCAAAGGGTTAACTACTTTTGGTAGCTTTCTGACTTTCATGGGAATTATTTTAGAATTTTTAAAAAAATTCAACATTTGTATTAGATTAAAGTACTTATAATGAAAAAATAACTAGAAATTATCTATTCAATGATCAACACTTACTTTAATATCGGGGACTTAATATTTATTTGAGAAAAATTGATAACTTATGGTGCTTGGAGAATTAGTAATTGGGAGAAAGATGTGAAAACTATGTGTGGTTTCAAATATTAGTCGGGATATGAATATGAGTATAATTTCGACCATTTTCATCTTAGACAACTTAAACAAGATTTGCAAGCAGCGGTAGTCCCTGCCAGATCTGAGAACAATTAATAAATCAGGTTAGAACTAAAACACAAATAAAATTTTATCAGTCGTCTTATTAGCTCAGTTGTTTAGAGCATTGTGTTAATAATGTGTCAAAACAGACAGTTTTCCAGCCATCTCTGTTGAAGTATGAGTAACTCCTTAATATAAAACTATATGGGGGCACACGCTTGAACTTAAATAAATATTTCTTAAGCTTGATAACCATTTCAAATAAATGAATCTAGTGTAACATGCTATCATCCTAAACAAAACTATGCTAAAACGAGTCAATCCATTATGGTTTTTTTGCTAGCTATGCTAGAACGCGCCAGTCAGTTATAGTTTGTTTTACTTTTATATATGAAGGTTGGAAAATCTGAAATTGAAAATTTATTGAGGGGAAACATACATAATCTCGGTATACCAGAAAAGGTAGTATACTAATCTGGTGGTAAATAAGGGGATCTATGTTGTTATGCGTTCTCTTTATCACTTATCCAACTAGAGCTTCCACTTTTTGTGTCAGATGTAGACTCCCTTTGGCTCATTCATCAATGGCTCACACTTTATTAATATATTAACCAACACTATAAGACATAATAAGTCAAATTGAGATTGCTATAACATATATAGCAGTATAGGTACACGGTACATAATAAGTCAAAGTGATATTGCTATAACATATATAGTAGTACATGTATGTGGTTTATCTGGTGGATAGAGACACTAGGGTCCACGAGACCATGGACACACCATAATCACTGAAATCATAACTCACAACCCCTCATAGCCACTTAATATATCTTCTAGCAAATAATCGAAATAGGATACAATTACTTACCCTTGAGGACGTTAAATTTTGCTCATGAAAGCTTGACCCTGTGCATACTTTTAATCTCTAAATATTTTGCCTCGGTTAGGGATTCTTGTAGCTAATGCTACAACTCCAATTCTAGCTTAAAAACCACTTGCAAACAAACCTTATCTTCAACATTGTTTCACTAGAAAATTTGGCCCTTAGACATGTTGGAAATGTTGTCATTGATGGCAAAGGAGGTAGCAGAGGCAAAGACAGACAAAGGACAACAACAGAAGCAAAGGCGAAGATAACAGGTTTTTGGTAAATGGTATAGTAACATTTACAGGGAGCATGAGAAGAGCAGAGGGAGAGTTTATTTACAGAGATGGGGCAGCAAAAATAGAAGCAAAGCAGAGAAAAGGAGACAGCATAGATAGAAAAGGAGATAGCATAGATGGCAAAGGAGACAGGTGGAAGAAGACTGTTGAAATGAACGCAGAGACAGAGAAAGGAGGCAGAACCAGAGGAGGCAGAGCAGTAGAGGCGGAGACAGGGAATACAGAGGCAGAGATGAAATGGAAGAGTAGTAGAGGCAAAGACAGAAAATACAGAGGCAGAGATGAAATGGTCGAGCAGCAGAGGCAGAGGCAGAGAATACAGAGGCAAAGTTGTTAACAAGCAGTGAAATGATCAATAAAAGGTGGAACTGAGGCTCTGTGTATAAGGGGTAATACCAAGAATTAAACAATAAAAATCTAATACAGTCAGGTGTTAAACCTTATGATAGCATTATATTAAAATAGCAATGAAACAGGGTTCATATATATCAAAGTGCTGAAGAAAGGTATATAACAAAATCAAGAAGGGTTTATATATATTATAGTTTGAATAGAGCTTATATGTATATGTATATAATGAAGGCGCAAAATTATTTATCAAAGCGGAACCATGACTATAAGCGGAATCCCGAACATGAACAGTAAAACCGGAGGGCCACAAAACTAGTGGGTTCGCGCGTTGGTTGAAGCAGTAAGCAGTATTGCCAAAATGAACGCGATATAGGTCATTGAAGGACACGTGTCCTCAGGCGGTTTTGTAAAACAACTTTTTTCGCGCAAATTTGAAGTGTTAAACCTCGTACCAATAAAAACCGCGATATGGTATGACATCCGTTGGATCATCGGAGTCGATGCGATAAACTGTCCACCATTGGATGCAAGAGGCGTGTTAATGGAGGTGGGCCTCGGGAATGTATATGTGTTAAAATATGTATTTGGTTTGATATCTATTGAAATATTGGATATATATTAAAGTTGAGTGCACATATAAGAATGGGATATGTGCGGATTATATATTTGATGCAAGTTAATACATTTTGAAATGCCTAAGGTTTAATACCAAAGTCAAGGATTAATATATATAGAATGTTGATGCGTCGGGATCTATGCCAAAGTCGAGGATTAATTCGGGTATTGATATATATTTGATAATGAAGTCATGGATATACTTAAATAACAAGGGTGAACAGTAGAGCGTGGGACCCGTGAACCACCATATGATATATGTGCTGCATTAATATATATAAACCTTGAGTGAATGCTATAAGCGCGGGTGTATGTAATTAAAAGAGCTGGAACCATTTGTAGCATTAAGACTAAGGGTTGAATAAAGAACATGGCTAAGTCTATGCAGGGAGCAGAAACATCAAACGAACTACGGAGCCCAAGAGGTTATATAGATATATATATATATTAGTGCTGGGTTTAAGTCTGAGCCAAAGAATTAATACTATGTTGACGAATAATATTATACATATAGTGTGGGACCCCCTACATAAAATTCCGAGAATCATAACCCAAGCTAGAGGATACATAAAGACTGAAGCAGCAAAGTATACATATATACGCAGCGCTTTATATATGTGTAGCGCTTTATAAACAAGGGGCCAAAGTATATATATACATATATGTGAAGCGCTCTATTGTTCGGGCCTAATACAAACAAAGTCTTATAAGGTGGGACCCGAGTCATGAATCGCATCAGAGAAAAATTGGCAGTGGAACATGTTAACAAAATGTTGCAATTGCGATTGATTTCCGGACCCGATATGTTTTAAACGATGATTCATATATGTTTGAGTTTCGGTATCAAAGTGAATAGTGTTACATCGCATCAGAGCAATTCATCGCATCGGCATATCAAAATGAATAGTGTTACATCGCATTAGAGTGATTCATCGCATTGGCATATCAAAGTGAATAGTGTTACATCACATCCGAGCGACTCATCGCATTGGCATATCAAAGTGAACAGTGTTACATCGCATCGGAGCGATTCATCACATCGGCATATCAAAGTGAACAATGATTGATCGCATCGGAGAAGGAGCAAAGCATTAGAACATATAAATGGAAGTTGCAATTGCGATTAATCACAATCGAAAGTATTCGAGAGGTGATACATCACATCGGAGAATAGAGCAAAGTCGGCAAGTGGGCCCGTAAGGGCATTTTATGTATTAAAATGATCTTTTATCATTATATCGCCGAAAATTACTTAAGTTATATAACACGACAGTGCATATGTTAAAAACGCCCTATTATTATTATGCTGAGAATTGATTTTCATTATATAAAAAGTGAAGTTACATACATGCAGGAGTTACGCAACAGCAATGAACAAAAAGGAATACAGAGAAGAAAAAGACAGACACAGTCACAGAAAAGACAAATACACAGTGGTTCAAGAGGCTGAATGAGTTGAGCTGGAGTTCTCATTGTATTTGAATGTAAATGTTTTAATTGATCTATATTGTTGTGATGCACTGGCAAGTCTCCGTAGGAAATAAAACTCCACTATAAAACTGAAAATTTGTATATATTGCTGAGATTTTCTAAATGAGCTGGAAAAAGAAGTGAGCAGGCAGAATGCAAAGAGTCAGGGCTATTCACTTTGAATTCCCTGTGGAATACGAACTGTTATGAGGCAAACTGTATAAAGCATATCACATTGATATGCAAAAAGAGGTTAGAGAGTGAGATATAGAGAATGCAGAGCATGAAAAATTGAGGCAGAGAAGATAAGGAAGAGAGGAGCAGAAAGAGATGCTACAGAACAGAGCTGATATCTGAGGTAAATCAACAAATATTTTATTTTGATTGAATGAGGAAGTTGGAGCTTCCCTATCAAGTTGAAGCTTGATAGATGTCAGTTATAGCTGATTGAGGTTGGAGCCTCCTGTAGGTTGGTGCCTGCAGAAAATCAGTGGTGAGAGGGAGTTGGAGCTTGCCTTTGCATCACAACAATAATAAGATGTGGTTTTCTCCCTTTATGGGTTTCCACTTATATCTGTTGTCTCTGTGTGTGTTTTCTATGTGCTGATATGATCTATCCAATCTACTTAATTTTTACTGCTCTCATAATAAGTTTGGTGTCACATTAATTTAATACTTGCTGCAACATATTGAGACTGTTCACATATTAAAGTTGTTTAGAAAATTAAGCTATAAATAAGCCTACATAAAAATTTAAAAAGCTTATGTATGTGTGAAACTGATTCACCCCCCTCTTAGTTTAACTAAGGATTCAACAAGACATAGGTTTGTTCCAGCATTGAATGACCTCAGATCTGATCCAATTTAGGGCTCGACCCTCTAGAAACCAACTCAAAATATATAGCCCTATTCCCAAGAAAAATCAGCCCTCGTGCATGTATAGAATCATCCACGAACTCAGCTTATTGCCTGCCTTGATTTGGTGCTCCAAGACATACCTTATAGCCCTCCAAAGAGGTTACCATATGGGCTCAACCTTACCTCCAAGAAACAGAAAGTATGCAGCCTATTCACAGAGATTGTGTCGCCAAATATGCCCAAAAATACTCCAAACAAGATTGGCTATCCTCCTTCCTTAATTGGCCAATCAGATCATACACCATAGACACAAAAACTCTCCTTTTTCCACTTCGGCTAAGGCTCTCAATCCCTTGGCTACCTCAGAAGCCATTTTTACCTTTTGTCTGATGTAGTTAATATGATTTAAATGAGCTCCAAGGCCTTCTATTTATATAAATAAATGGAGGAATCAAGGGGTGCCTATTGGTGTCAATGTGACCCTTCATTTGTGAGGTTGACTTTGACGAAACGCCTCTTTTAATTTTCCCTTGAGAATATTTAAATATATTCACCTTGATGATTGCTCACCCAAATAAATTTTATGCCACATTAAATGATAGGAGGAATACCAAGTCGATTTGAACACATTAACAATAATAATTTTTCTTTATCCAAACAAATTCTCTTTGTGTCAAGATGGTTTCTCCTTGGGGTAGTTCAGCTTCTCTTGGGGGAGTTCATCCCAAAGCTACTCCAAATTTCAACACTCCCTCTCAAAATTGATTCGGCTTAAAGAACATTTCCCATAAATGGCTATCCAACACCCCTTAAACAATAACAATATTTACCAAATCCTTCAAAACCTATAGTTGTGAAAGTATAATGGCTCAAGGTTTGGGATAAACATAAAGCAACATTGGGTGGTGGATCACCATGGCCCTTGGGGGTTAGGCCCCAATCATCCACAACAATTTTAGGGATAACAAGAATTGGTTCCCATCCATGATTGGTAGGTCCAATAGGCTTATTGGATTTTGGTATGGTGAGACCAATTTTTTGAAAACCACAACCAAAATCAACTAGTTAAGGTTTATACCAAACCAAAAAAAGAAAGTGGTCCATATAGACTAGTTTTTGAACAATTTTTCTAAAAACAACATAAAATATTAAAAAAATAATAAAAAAATACATATTCATGGACTTCAATGTAAATCCAAATAATTAGACACCAAATATGCAAAGTTTAGGTAGTTGGAATGCATGGAGTTTGTAGTGTGGTTGGGTTTTTTTCCAACTTCTTACCAACAACAACATAGTTAGAGGCATTATCAGTGGTAACCTCAACAATATTCTCCACACCCAGCTTGAGGACAATCACATTTTATAGCTGAAATAACAAGTTTTCATATTAATCCCAGTTAGATGCATTTATTGATCTAAAAAACAAGGATCCTTGTGTGAAAATAAAAAAGGAAATTAATCATGGTAAGAGACTTTCCATCATTCCATCCATTTGAGAAAAAATAGCCCTTTTTCCCCATGATTTTTCAATCTCTATAAACTAGTCATTTATGGATTAAACAATTTTTTTTTTTTTAATCTATAAAAATGGCCTTTGGAGCTCTTACTAACAAAAACTATGAACTCTAGAGTAGATTGATAATAAGCTGAGTAGGAACTATTGAAGGGGATATCTTCATCATACCATAATTTGGCCATGTACTCATAAGCATATTCCTTGTTCTTATTCCAATGGTTTCAATGGTGGGCTGAGTGCAACTAGTAGTGATGGAGGAAGGTGGAATAAATCCAACAATACTCCCTCGTTTGTGGAATTGAAAGTGAAACTGTGGGATGCTTTTCATGAATGGGAGAAACATGTCTAAAGTGTTCCCTAAAAATTATAGAGTTAGAGGAGGAACCTTGAAAATTATGGCTACATTTCTATAGAATCTCTCTCCTTTTCTCTATCTTAGCTTGCATCTCTTTCTGGCTGACCCTTTTCTGATTTATATTTTTCAATAAGGGTTTTAATTTCCTTTATAATTTCTAGATCCTCCGTAGTAAACCTCATCATGGTTTAATTTTCCCTCAAATACTAACTAAGTGTTATTCCAGACTAAAAATCCTAGCATTGGGTGGTGGGTCATCCTAGTCCTTTAGGGTTAGGCCCCAACCATCCATGCCAAGTTTAAGATTAATAAATATAGGATTTCATCCATTATTAGTAGGTTCAAGAGTATTTTCGACATTTGGTATGTTGATACCTTGTTTTGAAAACTAGAACCAGAATCAACCAGGTGAGGGTCTAACGAAACTAGAATAAAAAACTAGGAGTTCCTGCCATGCTTAGATCAGGATGCTACACTGTTTCCAATAGAAATTAATTCCCTATTCATAAGTTTGCGTGATTTTTTTCTTTAATATTTTTTTCTTACTCCTATTGAGATTTTCCCTTTAGGACCATATTTCTTGTAATTTCCTCAACTTCCCTTTTTCCTTCTACAAATGTTTGAGTCTTTTATCCTTCAACATTTTTTCCCTTAATTTGTCATTTTCCACCTAGTATAGAGACCACTAGTTGAATGAGGTAATTTTTCTTGTCTATTTGTTACATTGTCCATATTATCGTCTTTTCCATATCTCACAGTTAATATCTTATAAAGATATCCCTTCATTCTTTGATACCTCAATTTTGTATAAATCTGGTCTAAGTGACATAACCTTACTTTCTTCGAGGACTGTGACTATTATCCTCATGTAAGGAATCTTGGTAACCCAAACAGCTTATAGATCTCCTTGCAAAAACAAAGTCATTTAAACAAAATTTGATTATAGAATGAAATATACTTACTTGATAAGTGAAGATAAAGTCTTCATCTTGATTTCCTTGATGGTGGAGAAAATATGTGTTAGTGTTTTCTCTTTGAATGATATTCTTGAAGGGTAAGGATTAGATCTTTGTTGTAATGATGATAAAGCCTTCTTTTCTGCACTCTTTTGTACTAGTCCTAGGAAAGCTCGGTTCCTAGTCTTTAGATAATATCCTTCCTTGACCAAGTCTGAGATCTTGTATAGTGATGCTGCTCTTTTATCCACCTTATGATGATCTTCTCTTTTCTGCACTACTTTGCACCAAGACATGATGTGGAAGATTGAACCCAAAACTTCCTTGATTGCAACATGCTACACTTTGACACCAGAACATGTTCATGCAAGGCTATCATTTTAGCGACATAAAGACCACAATGATACATCACTGTATTATGACCTCTATATAACACCAAAATGTAGACCCTTGACCTTCCTGTGATCTTCCATTTGATACTGGTGATTACGGAGAATGGCACCATACATTTAAATCAATACATCATCTCCTAAAACATAGAAACACTGAACTGTGGCATCATCCAAATTGCATCTACTATAATTGGTACTTAAACTGAGCCATTGTATCATTGTAAACTTATTAATGAGTAGCACTGTAAACTAGCACCGAACCACTATGTCCCTGACATTTTCTCCGAACTTGTAATATGATCCTTTCTCGACCTCCTGAAATTTTGACCTGAACCCAGAAGATAATTCGAAAATCTCAGAGGAAGATTTGAACTTGATTCACTGTAATTCAGTTCGACAATCTCAAACCAAGCTGAACTTTGTCCACGTCTTTTCTACACAATCCAGTGGGCTATTTTTGTTGAGAATTTGTATCACTGAATTTGTATCGAACTTTTTCTTTGTGAAAGCACAAAACTTCTTCTCTCTGAATTTGATCCCAGATAGTAACTTTTCTCTAATTTAAAAATATTCTTGCCTATAACGTGATCATCTTTTGCCATAGCTCTGAAACCATGTTGAGAATCTGGAGGGGTTATAAATTATCTTCTTGATAATTACTTGTGAGCTTGTTTGCTTATGTATTCTTCTTAATCAATCCTTCATCAAGTCAATTACCAAAGTGTACAGGACACAAATGATTTAAGCAAAAGTAATACTTTTATTATAGAAAGGTAAATCATAGATTTACCTTCCTTTCATTAGACTTCAAAATTCATCACAACCCTTGCGATATCTGCATTGTAACCTTGTAAGTATTCGCAATGTATTCTTCTCAAACTAGCTTCATCAATCCGCAGTCTATACCTTCAGTTTACACCTTCAGTCTATGCCTTCAGTTACTTCTATTTCAGGTGAATCCGCATCCCTTTTAGTTGCTTTACCATCTCAGATAAATCCACAAACTCTATCTTGGTTGACCGAAAAAATTCCTCCTTAAATGAGATGCAGAGAGGTTATTTATATAGACAATCTAATTGTCTTTTAGGCCAACCAATTAGCACAATAGGGAGCCAACTTTATGGTTAATTATAGGCCGACATGAAGAATATATATTTCAGCGTTTATAAGATTATCTTTGTGCATCTTTTGGGAGTCACCTCTTCACGGTATTTTGCCAAGATCTTGGAGTATATTTGTTGACTAGATCCTTCATGATCATGACTCTTAAATACATCTTATTATTTTGACTTCTTCTTTACATAAGAATATAACTACATAGTCAACATGAGGACCGATCTAGTTATACTTTTCAACATGCCATTGCGTTCACACAAACATATTATAACAGAGAAAACATAAAGTGATAAGATGAATATCAATAAAAACATATGAGCAAGCATTTTTATCAATGAACATACATGAAAATCTAGTTTAATCATCCATAGTTAGAGAGAAGCCATGTTGAGAAGAGGAACGTTGGCTATATCCTTATATGGCATGTAACCTCGGTCCCATAACTTGGTGAGTCACTGTAGCCTTGACTCGTGTCCATGTATGTTTTTGAAAACTTGGTTGGCATTCATATGCTAATGTCCATAGCTTGCTCCACCTCAACGCTGCATAATTGTAACTTTTGACCCTTGTCATCGTAACCTAAGCACCTGTTCCTATATGTCCTTGCGTCCCTGTAACCTCAACCTTGTAACCTTGCGCTTTGACACAAACCATGTCCTCATAGAGACAATTTAACTTATTGCAAAGGAAAACAAGAGAGGTTTTAATTGGGATTGTAAATCAAATTTGGAAATTTTGAGGTTAATAACTAAAATTTTAGGATACAGGATAAAAATATAAAAAAGTATTAACATTAAATTTTTATATGAGATTGCTAACAAAATTCCAAAAATTGAAAAATGTTTACCATACTTTTTATACCATATAACTAATATTGTTGTTGGCTTCAAAATGTTGGAGCTATAGTACCTGTTATCAATTGGTTGATGACATGATTGTCGATTGATAATTTGTTTTCTAATTTGTTTATGAGGGGCAGAAATTTGATTTGATACTATCGAAACAATGGCATCAGGCGAGCCCTACAGATACCCCTCCATGAGAGGAGGATTATCAGTTACATTGGTTGTTAAGTTATGTCATGTTTTCAAGTAGGTCATATTTATTGTTCATTGTGAAAAATTGATTAATGTGAAATTTTTTTGTCCTGCATAGGTGAACGCACTCATATGACTCGTGCGCCCAGACAGGAAATAAAAAAAGAGGAGACACGTAGACATGTTCCCATTCACCCCCAATTTCATAGAGCCCATTTTGAGGATTATATTATACACAATATAGGTACACATCGGATCAATTGCTAGTTAAAATTTTCAATTTTACGTTATATTCAATGTTGAATAGGTGAATTTGTTTTTCAAATGACATGTGTTTAATGTGAAAACATTATGCTCCATAGGTGCAAATGTAGGAGTTGGGGTTGGCCCTATTGCTGGTGAGGGGCAAAGGAGAACAATGTCTCAGCCTATGGCATCCATCCCACACTTGGATACTTCTCCTCCAGGTAAAATCTAAAGGAACATTTATTGTTTGATGTATGTTCAATGTGAAACTTATTGTGTGTCTCATGTAATTGTGTTATAAAACAATTTAATGTTTTATACAGTGGGTTTTAGAGACGTTCATTCCTCGGAAGGGAACCATCCTAGTATGAGCAAAGAGGAAGAGATAGTTTTTCCACCAGGTGTTTTCAAATGACTAGACAAGTTTTTTAAACACAAATTTACCTTATAAATTTTTTAATTTTTAATATTTGCAATAATTTAACATGTTACAGGTGGTGGTGGTCACCCTCTTAGGGGGAGAGGTCGTAGGGTTCATAAGTTTGCTCGAAATCTGAGCTATGATCCCCTTTACACCCATCCTGGTGATATTCCTGAGTAGATGCCTTGGGAAGATACCATCTCCTTACTTACTGTTGATGAGATGAGGAAGAATTCCACAATATTGCACAATGAATTGCAAAGTTGCAATCTCTCTGCCCTTAGTCGAAATTGTCTCCAATTTTTTTTGCACAATTAAGAGAATTTGATAGAGACTTATCATGGGGTTGGACCACCAACCCAAGTTTTTTTTGACATGATGCGTAGGAGGAGAGCGTCAATGATTGTTATCCACTCCTACAATGAAGTTAAAAGTAGGGTCACTAAAGAAATGGCATTGTCACTATTTGACTTGCGGCCTGAAGACAAAAAACGTCTGAAGATTACAAGATTTAATGATCCCAATATTGCACCTTATATTTATGAGAAGTTCTTGTATGCATACGGGAAGTTCCCAAATAATGATGAGGTGTTGCAATATTTTGTTAGGATGTTGTTTGCTTAATTTCGAGAGCACATGGAACCTAACTATACAGATATTGGGTCCAAATTCTATGGAGCTGGAAAAGGTCGTACATATGAATGACCTGATGCTATGTGAGATATTGGGTTTAGGCCTCCAACACCTCGTTTAGCACCTCGACCACCTAGGGTAGTTATACTTCTAGAGGAGTTAGCCCTTATCTCTAGTGTTGCATCAAAAATGAGGGAGAAGATATAAGAACATATTTTAGCTACTTTAGGAGGGGTGGAAGTCAGCTTAGGGACAAGCCAACCTTCATCTAGTGCAGGAGTTTGTTCATTTTTTAGTATTCCAGATGATGTGTTGAGGGAGATGGAGAGAGATGAGCTTATGGAGTATGCATCCTCATGTAGAGACCTCTATGAGCTATCCATTACACGATAAATTCACCCCATGGGCGAGGTATGTACAAGCATGCTTTTATCTATTTTAAAGTACACATTTATAAGATGAGCTAGAGTGCATGTAACATGTTTTTCTGGTGTATATACATTTAGCCTCCAAAAAATTATGCCAATATATTTATTTAACTTATGCAATTTACAACATTCTTAGAACAACATTGCCTTGCCCCTGATCCTCATTCTGTAGGTCATGGACATGATCATGTACAGGTGCCACATTTACTACTATCTATCTATATTTTTGTATGTCAAATTGAAATTGAATTTATGTCACATAATTTTATATGGTATGAGTCTTAACATTATGGAATTTTCAGGTTATCGCTACACATCAAGGGCTGCCTGAAGAGATTATTCCTTCTCATGTTCTAGTTGTGACACATGTATCGATAATTTTCGTTAAGCATATTTATAATGTTTATTATATTTATTTTCACAAAATTTTCTATTAACTTTGGTTTCTACTTTTCAGGCTACAGATAATATTGACATGATGCAAACTGAGCCTCAAGGAGATCGTGTAGGCTCTGGGTCAGAGAGTCTACATTGTAACCTCTTACCATTTCTTCGTTGGTATCATTGGCACATTATAAACAGGCTATCTAGTGAATATATAGACAGTTGAGAGGTTCCTTTATGTATCTAGTGAATTCTAAAACTAATATTTATTTTTCATTAAAAACTTTGAGCCATAGTCAATTCACTAGGTTACTGACAGTATAGGTGCTTCATTTGGCTTAGAGGAATATGAACATTTGTTTCCTTGACCATCTCAGACACTGTCACAATTTCAATATGTCGCACTTCCTACTCAAGTCCTTGCAAAATAAGGAAGCCCATGCACAAAAAGAAAACATACCAAGATATTTCATCTCTCACCATGGCCTTATCAGGTTACTCATGGTACAAGCTCTAAACAAAGCAAGAAAATCCTAGGAAGAAGTCATTGCAACTCCAATGGTTGCAACGACCCTTAAATGAGCCCAATGTTATGTGACTTCACCCATTGCAATTGTGAAGGAGGAAAAATATATTGTCATGAATCCCTTGGCTACAAAGTACCTACTAATTCGTATTAAGGAAGAAGAGACAAATTCTATTACACCATAGAAGTATAGTGATATTGACGTTGAGATAATTAGTAGCAAACCAACCACCGAGAGAATGAGAGGGCATCAAAATAGGCCCCCCTTGTGTTCCAGGAAATAAGAGGACATGATACATTCCTACCACCACTCAAACCCATGTTACTCCAAAAAAACATTTAAGGGCAGAATAAATCCTAGAACACCAGGAAGACACTACCCCTACTGAAACATAAGAACTAGTAGAGTCAGTGACCTAGGGCTGGAAGAATTTGGTCTGGTGGCCTTGCTACTCCATAATAACTAGCAAGGAGTGCTCTACACTACATATTACTGCTTCAAAACTATTTGCCTGTAATAATGTGGATGTGATCTCTCAGGGGAAACTCTCTAGCTATGACAGTGGACTGCATTCCCCAACTATTTATAGGCCTATCACTTAGAGCATTAGGTGCAGAACTGCCAAATGAATTGCATTACTAGCACTTGTGGTGGCCTAGTAATGGTTATGGAAGACTTTGGAATCAATATTCCTTAAAAGACAGAATTGCAGATCATGCTTCCCTTGTGACAAGTTTTCATCTATCCAATACAGACCTTTAGCAACAATCATTTGAATAATATTATGTGCTCTCATGTGATGGCAAAATGGGAGTTTCAAGAAAAGGGGGAAGTATGTGGTTTGACAAAGTTCACAACAATCCTCTTTAGGACAGCTACACATATGTCGTGGCAGATCATGTCCACTGTTGCATCAAAATTGATGACATTTTTCATTTGCAAGTACCCAGGTTCTATTGTAGCCCAACAATGACAATATTCCATCCTACAAACATTTTGGTTTCGAGGTTTCCTAGTTTTGCATGATGACTAAGCATAGAGGAAAGGACCATTGTATCCATGAGGTGGTTGCATTAATTCACTAATTTGAACTGGCAGCCTTATTTTGGCACATGCTACTGCAGGATAGGAAATGAATAAGCTCTACTGAGCAGTAGTTTACAGTAGAATAAGCTCTTTTGAGAAGCAGACTTCAATTCCTAGATTCATAGGCTTTAATTTATTGTGTTGTGCTTTGAAGGTTTATTCATAATGACAAAGTTGTGATCTCATTAAGGACTTAATCCTTCATGCCAATACTTAAACACTGTATGCTCAATCTGGGCACAAATTTTCACAACAAGTTCTTAGTTTCATTGTCCATGGCATGAACAATGGCAACCCATTCTTTTACCATGCAACCCCCGAGAAGATTGATATTTAGTTCTTGGCTTTTTTCTCCATCCCATCTATTAAATTTGAAGGGCCAACTTGGTAGAGATGTCACAATGTTTCAAACTAGGATCCTTGTGCTCCATTTGTAGTTCATCAATTTGTAATAATATCTCCCTGCGAGCTTCATTATGCTTTAGTAAGACATTGATGGGGAGTGTTAGGTCCCTATATTACTAGTATAGTCCCTTATTGTTGTTAGTGTAACCCCCTTATTGTTATTATTGTACCCTTGTAACCCCCATTTTGTTATTATTGTGCCCTTAAATTATTATTGTTAGGTCGGCTAGGATTACATTGTGGCCCACTAGGATTACATTATGGCCCCATGGACTCCTATATATAAAAAGGAGGTTTTGTAAATTGTATCATCCAAGAATTGTTCATTTATATAATGTATTGGAGGTTTCCCCCTTGAAGTGGCTCATTTATAAGGTGTTTATATCTCTTTTCTTCTCTTTTTGGAGCTGGTTACACAAAATTTGGTATCAGAGCTTGGTTCGCAATATTTTCGGAGATATCATCTGTGGAAGTTAGGTATTTTTTCAAGCTCATAAACAGGTCATCGTGGAATTTTCGCTATAAATTTGTTTCTACGAAGGTTCAAAATCTGAAATTCGTATGGTGCGAAGCTGAAATCCTGAGGAAATTCTTCAAAACATTTCAGAGCTTGGTTCGCAATATTTTTGGAGATATGATCTGTGGAAGGTAGTGCGTTTTCAGGCTCTTGAATTTCATCTCAAAGAGGTGATAGTGGGAAAAGTTCAATAACTCTCTCTCTGGGCAGTGGATTTGAGTTCCGTAAACATTGGTTGTAAGCACATGGACTGTAGTTTCTTTTCTATCAATTTTAGAGACAAAGGACGAAACAATGACACGTGGCAAGTCCTACAAGTTTGTTCTACTGAACCAGTCCAGAATTAGGTCATTGTGGGAGATTGGACAAAAAATTGTCTTGGGGAATCCAAATTAGATCAGACCTATGGCATTTGAAAGAAGCTTCAGAGGGCTACTACAGGGCTGAATTTCAGATATTGAAGATTTTCAATTACAGAGATAATTAAATTTCAATATCGAGCTCCTCAAAGCAAGTAAAAGGTATCAATATTGGATTCTAAAATGGCGCCTAAAAAGAATTCAACACCCATTAAGCCTTCAGAAGGCTCTACCATGACTCATGAAGATGAAGAATTGCAACATGATCTATCAAAATTACAAGAGCAAGTGTAACAAATTTCACTCTCGCAAAGAGCAACAAAAAATGAAATGGAAGTTTTGAAGAAAGGCGTGGAAGTGAAGATGGACGGTTTGAAGAAAGGCATGGAAGCTAAGATGGATGGCATGGAAGTGAAGATGGATGGTTTGAAGAAAGGCATGGAAGCTAAGATGGATGGCGTGCAAGCTAATATGGATGGTGTGGAAGCTAAGATGGATGGCATGGAGGCTGGCATGGAATCTAAGATGGATGACATGGAAGCTAAGATCGATGAGAAAATGGAAAACATGAAGAATTTTCTAAAAGCAGACATGGAAGGTTTGACAAAGTTGATACGAGAAAGGTTTCCTAATGGTGAAAAGATAGTAGAAGAACCTCATGATGAGAACAAAATAAAATTTAATCATGATTTCATAAACTCTAATTTTGGTGGGAAGAACCACCATATTCCAAAGATGGATATGAGGAAGTTTGATGGAAAGGATCCCGTACCATGGATACTACGTGTATGGAGCAATATTTTGATCTCCATAACATGCAAAACACACAAAAGGTACGCATTGCAACTTTACATTTAGAACAAAATACATTTGTATGGTATCGATGGCTTTGCTCCTGTAAAAAAATTGTCACTTGGTCAATTTTTACGAAGGAAATGATAGCACATTATGAGGATACAAAGATAAACACCTTCTTTAGCCAATTGATAAATCTCAAACAAAAGGGTTTAGTGGGGCAGCACATTGAGGACTTCCAAAAATTGAATATAAGGGTAACTGATATTCCAGAGGAACACAGGATTGATCTCTTCATAGGCACTTTAAAGGATAACATCCAACATGAAGTTCGCGTTTTGGAACCTGATTCATTGGAGAAGGCATTCACGTTGGCAAGAAAAGTTGAATGTAAAATTATGGCGACAAGGAAGCCTACCACTCAATTCTATAAAGAAGGAAGTGTTGCTACGCCTAGATTTCCACAACCTACAAGGTTGACACCACAAAAATTGGAAGAAAAAGAGCAAAAGGGCTTTGCTACAGTTGTGATAGAAAATACACTAAAGGTCATAAGTGTGCTGAGAAGAAATTATTTTACATAGATTGTGAACAAGAAGAAGAAAATGAACAAGAAGAGGATATACACCAGGAACCACCCCTAGAAGAGGAAGAAATGAATCCGACCATATCGTGTAATGCACTGGCAGGAATTACCACTCCTCAAAACTCTCAAGATAGAAGGACATATAAAGAAGAAAATGGTAATAGTGTTGATTGATTCAGGTAGCACCCATAATTTTATTCATTATAAGGTAGCCAAGGAATTAAATTGTTTCCTATACCCAGCACCAGAATGTCAAGTGATGGTTGCAAATGGAGGAACTATAAATTGCTCGGGAAAATGCCATAATATCAAGCTAACCATGGGGGAATATGTATTGACTAGTCCAATGCTTTCCATTCCTATGGGAGGTGCTGATGTTGTACTAGGAGTACAATGGTTACAATCTTTGGGGACGGTAGTTTTTAATTTTCAAGAACTTTTCTTGAAATTTTTTTCAGAAGGAAAGGAAGTCGAATTACGGGGTATTGAAGGGAAGCCAGGAAGGATAATAAGCTCTAATGTCATGACAAAGCTTCTAAAGAAAGAACAACGAGGCGTAATTTCACAATTATGCTCACTAGACGTTCCGACATCAAAATCATCTATTTCGACAGATCTCCAACAAGTCTTGGACAATCATTCCAAGGTGCTTGAAACTCCCAAAGGACTCCCACCTATTCGTGATCATGATCATGCTATTCATTTGATTCCAGGAAGTGTTCCTCCAAACATCAGGCCTTATAGATATCCTTACTTCCAAAAGAGCGAAATTTAACGTATGATTGCAGAAATGTTAGAGGCAGGTATAATTCAACCTAGTCAAAGTTCTTTCTCTGCTCCTGTAGTATTGGTACACAAGAAGGATGGATCATGGCTAATGTGTCCAGATTATAGGGAGCTCAATAAACTCACCATTAAATACAAATTTCCCATTCCTGTGATTGATGAATTATTGGATGAATTACATGGAGCAATTTATTTTACCAAGTTGGATCTTCGTTCAGGATATCATCAAATTAGAATGAAGACCGAAGATATTCCAAAAATAGCATTTCGAACTCATGAAGGTCATTATGAATTTTTGGTCATGCCTTTTGGCCCTACCAATGCACCTTCTACATTTCAAGGGTTGATGAATTCCATTTGCAAACCCTTAGAAAATTTGTGCTAGTATTTTTTGATGATATACTAATCTACAGCAGGTCTTGGAAGGATCATGTTGAACATGTTGACAGGGTGCTCAAACTATTGCAGGAGAAACAATTATATGCAAAAACATCCAAATGTTTCTTTGGAGAACAAGAGGTGGAATATTTGGGTCATATTGTATCTCACGAGGGTGTTAAAGTAGACCCTAACAAAATTAAAGCCATTAAGGAATGGAAAGTCCCCACAACCATAAAGCAGTTGCGAGGATTTCTCAGGTTAACAGGTTATTATCGCAAGTTTGTTAAGAATTATGGGAGAATACCAGCACCTCTAACAACATTATTGAAGAAAGATGCATTTTCATGGACTCCTGAAGCAACTAAGGCCTTTGAACATCTTAAAGAGGCAATGTGCCTAGCACCGGTCTTAGCTACGCCAGACTTCACAAAAACCTTTATTGTGGAATGTGATGCCTCAGGAAATGGAATTGGTGCAGCTTTAATGCAGGAAGGAAGACCCATTGCTTTTGAAAGTCGTCCAATCAAAGGAAAGTATTTACAGAAACCTATTTATGAGAAGGAAATGTTAGCAATACTGCATGCACTAAAGAAATGGCGAACTTACCTAATGGGAAGACACTTCAAGGTAAAAATCGATCATGATATTCTTAAACACTTTTGGAACAAAGGCTATCGTCAGAAGAGCAGCAAAAATGGGTCACAAAGATGTTGGGTTATGACTTTGAAATAATCTACAAAAAAGGAAAGCTTAATGTTGTTGCAGATGCACTCTCAAGAAAGAATGAAGAGGTGGAAGCATTGCTTTGTGGCATTTCTATTATCCAACCAGATTGGATAACTGAAGCAAGAGATGAATGGAAGAAGGACAAAGATGTATGGACACTCATTCAAAAGTTGCAGCAAGATCCTAGTACATCCGATACATTTATTTGGAAAAATGATTCCTTATGGTACAAAGATCGCTTATATCTTTGTAAAAATTCCCAACTAAAACAAAAGATTCTTCTGGAATTGCACACTTCTCCTTTAGGAGGACACTCAGGATTTTTAAAAACTTACCACAGGGTGAAGAAAGAATTTTTTTGGGATGGCCTTAAATCTCATATTCAAAAGTTTGTGGCGGAATGTTTGGTTTGCCAGCAGAATAAAGTGGAGACAATTAAGACCCCGGGACTTCTACAACCTTTATCCATTCCAAGTCAACGTTGGGAGGAGATTTCAATGGATTTTATCACAGGTTTACCGAAGTCCGAAGGCAAGAATGTAATCATGGTGGTAGTTGATAGACTTACCAAGTATGCACACTTTTGTGCATTATCTCATCCATTTAAAGCAAGTATAGTTGCTACTACATTTGTGGACAAAATTCAAAAGCTACATGGAAGCCCAAGGGTTATTGTGAGCGATAGAGATCCCATTTTTACGGGAAATTTTTGGACGGAGTTATTTTCTTGTTTGGGTACTCAATTAGCTCATATCTCATCTTATCATCCTCAATCTGATGGTCAAATAGAGATAGTAAATAAATGTTTGGAAGGATATCTTCGTTTTTTTGTATCTGATAAACAAACACAATGGGTCAAGTGGTTACCTCTCGCTGAATGGTGATATAACACTTCCTTCCATACTGCAGCAAAAATGACCCCATTTATGGCACTTTACGGATATCATCCACCATCGATCACATCATCTTTAAGGGAAAATTCGAAGGTTCAAGCAGTGGAAGATCACATCGAGCATCGGCAAGAAGTTCTCCAACTCTTAAAGGATAACCTGAATTTGGCACAAAATCAAATGAAACAACAGGCAGATAAACATCGCAGTGAGAGAAGTTTTGATGTAGGAGATTGGGTATTTTTACGGCTACAACCATATAAACAAATGTCCCTCAAGCAAGCTAAGAAGGATAATAAATTATCGCCAAAGTACTATGGTCCTTACAAGGTGTTGCAAAAGATCGGTACTATGGCATACAAATTGGAGCTTCCTGCTTCTTCGCGAGTACATCCAGTTTTCCATGTTTCATGCTTAAAGAAGGTTATAGGTGAAAATATTCAAGTTCAAACAATATTGCCAGAACTTGATGAGGAAGGAAAAATCATATTGGAACCTGAAGCGGTCATGGAAACAAGAACTCGACAGCTACGGAATCGATCAATTTCAGAGTATCTCATCAAGTGGAAGAACTTACCCACCGAAGATTCTACATGGGAGGATGAGAATTTTATACAGAAGCACCCAGAGCTACTCAAGCATTGAGGACAACACTTTTTTGAAGGAGAGGGGCATGTTAGGTCCCTATATTACTAGTATAGTCCCTTATTGTTGTTAGTGTAACCCCCTTATTGTTATTATTGTACCTTGTAACCCCCATTTTGTTATTATTGTGCCCTTAAATTATTATTGTTAGGTCGGCTAGGATTACATTGTGGCCCACTAGGATTACATTATGGCCCCATGGACTCCTATATATAGAAAGGAGGTTTTGTAAATTGTATCATCCAAGAATTGTTCATTTATGTAATGTACTGGAGGTTTCCCCCTCGAAGTGGCTCATTTCTAAGGTGTTTATATCTCTTTTCTTCTCTTTTTGGAGCTGGTTACACAACAGGGAGCGATTTCATGTTCTAGTATAGCTCGATTATACATAGATATTAGTTTTGGCGCCCTAAAGTATGGCTTGAATCAATCACCCACTCAACCATAGAGGTGAAGACATCCTCAACAACTTGCTCATCATGTTGAACACAAAATTGAATATCAACGTAGATGATTTCCTGTTGTATAGGAGCAGGGGTTTGGGAATGATATCTCTGTGCTTCCTTATGAGCTTGAAGTGTGCCTTGAGCACTCCCTTCTACTTGAGAAGAGGACCCTCAATAGGATTTTTCTCTTTGTCGTGGCATTGGAGTTGTCAAGCAGGGGAGTAATCGAGTATGGGTATGCACAAAGGTGAAGACCTCAAATGGATATAGCCACGTCCAACAGGAAGGAGCTTCAATGGTGTAAACACCAGGTAAGGCTGAGCGTAGATGAATTTAAAGTTGGAGAGGAGAAGGTGTAGGGTTGTGGGCACCACCGAAGGAGGTGGAATAATACTATGGCTCATAGAGGCTTCCCAAAGTGCAAGGGGACCCAATTATCTGACTATGTAAGCAAAAGCCCGTAACAACTATACAAAATCCTAATAACATATCTACTTATATTTACTTACAATGGTTTTGTTAGTTTGAAATAAGTTGTTACCCTTTATATTAGTTATTTCTTCAAGGAATCTCACTTTCTATTATTCTCATGCTCATTAATATGTGAAGGGTTCTAAGCATAATTTTATATTTTTTAGGCTCATTAAAAAATCATGAAGAAAACACCTCGTACCAAGCATACCATTATCTGTCCTTTCACATCATTAAACAAAGAAGAAGACACTCAAATCGAGTATCCTTTTTTTTGTGGGGGTTCATTAATGTAAAAAAAAAATAAACTGTAAATCTTACTTTTATTCTATTTTGTGTTTTATAAACCATGAAGGAGATACCCAAAACTAAAAAGGGAGGGAGTGTAATTTCTTTGATCACTCTATCAATAAAAATGGCAATATCGATCACATCACCCTCAAAGTTTCACCTATTTGCATCAATACCTTACAATTGGGTTTTAGTTTTCGTAGGAGTTGTACGATACATATAAGTCATTCTATTTCCCCATATGGATACTCTTATAGTCACTATGTAGTGCACATCAATGACTTTATCATTGTTGATTGATATCATGCAGTGCTCATTAGTCAATGTTTCCAACTCATGTTTGCATGATGTCAAACATTTTTGAAGGAATGTTTAAACATCATTTGGTGATCTATAGTTGTTATTGACCTTTTATGTTGACCATCCCTATGTCAATTATACTTGGTTATTGTACCAAGAGGTATTTGTCAACTAATTATAATTGATGTTATTAAAGATCTTTCTCTTGGGAATGCAGTTTGTGGTTGGACTAGGTGATAAAGTCTCCCCTACTGATATTGAAGAAGGCATGCGTGTTGGGTCAGTTATTAAAAAACCCCCCTTGAAAAACCATCCTTTTATTTTCACTTTGTCTTCTAGGGAGTTTGTTTCCTTTAGAGTTGAGTGTGATATTATCCATCAATTCTAAGTGTCGCCGACACGTGAGATATCACATTACTTCTTAATGAAGTATTACTATGTTTGCAACTCTAATGTTTTATGTGGTTTTCGTTAATGTCAGGGTATGATTTTATTCCAGCATGTGGTGCACAATAGCTTAGTTGAGTTGAGATCATTGCCCATGCTAGTTACTCTTCTAGGCTACTAGCTCACTTGAATGTTCAAATCAAAACATGAGAACGTGGTCAAGAAGGATGATCTACATTTTTTAAAATTTTGGAAGGTGTTGTTGTTTACAACTCTATGATGTACTGTCTATAGGAACAACACAATAGGCAAGTTTGAAATAGTAGAGAGATAGACTTTGAGAGGTAATATCCTGTCTTATTTCTCTAGTTATTTTATTGTATCATTACTTAAAACATAAAAGAGATCAAATATTAAATTTCTTAGTTATTTTATTGTATCATTACTTATTTCTTATGCATGAATTTTCTTATTTCAAATTTTAGTGCTTGTGTACTATAAGGAATGTATATTTATATATGGCTTATAAAAGCACTGACATATGTGGTCGAATTGAGTTTAAATGAATTTTTTTTTGGGGTTTAGACAAAAGAAAATTTTGACAAAGAGTGTAAAATTTGCACCAGACCATTTACAATTTTCAGGTGGAGACCAGGTCGTGATGCAAGGTACAAAAAAAAAGAGGTTTTCCAAACATGTTGTAAACTCAAAAACGTTTGTCAGGTGTGTTTGCTTGATCTTGAATATGGTTTGCCAGTCCAAGTTCGAGATATAGCCTTGGCAATCAACTCCAATGAGGCTATTCCAAGGAGTGATGTTAATAGAGAGTATTTTGCCAAGGAACATGATCAAAAGGTGCATTTTTCTACTCTTGTCAATCTCTGAATTCTATTTTATGTATGAAAATCAATGGTGGATTCCAAGTGTAATTCTAGTCTCTAACTGCATTTTATTTAATTTTTTATCATAATATATTTAACTTCATGTTTTATGTTGTTTTGTAGAAGGATTCTGTGTACTTCTACCTGCAGTTTTTTGGCTCTCAGTTGTTATGATTTTATAATGATTCTCAAATAATAAATATACATCCATTTATCCACCTTTTGCTGAATACATTGTCTTTAGAATCTAGCCAGCCTGAAATTCCCACAGAAATAGATATATTTAGGAGCCATTTTAGGCATTGTACTTCTTTTATCCAAGGAAAACCTTGTGGGAAACCCAAGGGAAGCTTCTTCACAATCATGGATGACATCCCTAATAAACCTGTCAGTGTAGACTAGTGTGCCTCACCCTAGAGGATTCAAAGTAGGCACCTGTTGGCACGGCACTAGAAAAATGCCCAGAAACATCAATGACACAATTTTGAGCTAACCCCTTGGGCTTTGGGAAGCATTTGTACATTTTTCTGGTATATAAGTACAATAATAGCTGGCATCTCCTCATTTTTCTTGGATTTTTTTTAGATTTGTGGAGTATAGATCTAAATATGGTACTTTTATTCACTGTAATGCATCTTTTGGGGAAAATCACATGGAATTTCCCCTCATCTTGGTACATAAGGTAAATTGGATTCTTCAGGGCTCAAGGCCAGATAACATCTCAACAACATTCGGCTCATGAAGAGAAAAATGTCACAAAGTGGGATTTGAACCTGGTCGGGGAAGGAAACAAATTTTCTTATCAGCTGCTTGAGCTACATTCAATTGATAATCTAAGTGTATTACTACAGAGGTGGTCATTTATTTCTCTCAAAGGAAATTTATCAACTAACTGACAATCAACTATTACCTTTTTTATGGTTTCAAGAACAGTAAAAAAATTGTAAATGTAAAAAGGACACGTTACTGTTCTGTAGTGACCAGATGACATCCAATACTTTTTTCAGTTGTGACACCAGAAAATAAAATGTAAAAAGGACAATTTCCTGAGAGACCTCATAACAGCTGAATTTTTTATTAAAGGACTTATATTGCAATTTTCCTCATAGATTGTCACCTGAGGAAAAAAGGGAAAGAGGTAACAATTGTTGATCTCACTATAAAAGATCACCTTATTCTCATCCGACAAGGGATGTATGGGTCCAAATTGGCCAATAAATACAAGATTTTGTCATAATCAGAATAATCAGAATAAACAATATTAAATAACCAAATATCACATGTTAATTGTATGGATAATTTTATGTGTTGTTGCAATCAATGCTCATATTCTATATTCAGTACATTATTTATCTGTACAAATTCTTTTATGTTATCCTATTTATTTTGGATACAAGCCTCCTACACTTCATCTAGCTTCCTTTAAAATGCCTTTGCATCATCAAAGTACTAAAAAATGCTCTTTTCTTGTACATTAACCTCATTAGGCCACAAATTATGACGAGAAACCTTTATTATTCCTACATCATAGCCAAAAGAATGTAAATTAATGTGAGGAAAGAATACTTTTATAGGCTGGAGGGTAAAAAATGGGCCTTCAAATCTACATATTGATGTGACACATCATCACCCCCATACTAAATGTGTTGCTCATCCTCTAAGGAATTTAATCAGTGATGTGCAGTTCATGCATGGCCTTGGTGGCCTCTCTAACATGCTAACGAATCTCAGATTGTGTGCCCTCCTATGGATAAAATATTTAAATTTCTTATGGCTACCCACTCCCTTTGTTTCTCTACTTGATCTCTTCTTTATTGTAGTCCTCTACTCCAGGGCATTCCTCAACCATTCAAGGGAGTGATATTTTGTGATTTTTAGATTGTGGGGTAGAGCATGTCACCTCCCTTGGAAAGCCTGCAAGCTCTTATGAAGCAAATGTGGAAATGAGTAATAATTTTTCCTTCCATCCTATATATTTGACCTCAATAAAACGTGTATGGGTTTCCTCATATTCATTTAATGAATTTTGGTTCAACGTGAAACAACTATGTTAGATTAGGATCCTATCCATTTGATATTATTATGATTAATTTAATTTTGTATTAATATGATTAATTTACCTGTAACTGGTATACAAAATCCTAGAGTATTTGGAAACCTACAAGAAAGACTATAATCTTCCTTCTGTCCCTATTATTCTCTGTGGGTAAGGTCCATGCTTTATTCCTTTTAACAGTATTTGTTTTGGTTACAGTTTCTAAAGTAGTAGTACCATGCAGGGACTGGAACAGAAGCAAACGGGGGCATGTTTACAAATTCCTACGGTCTCAAGGTTTTGTTTCTTCCTATGATACTGCTCACCACTACATAGACAGTGATGCCGATGCTTATAAGGTTTGTACCATTTAGTTGTATGTTGGTCACTGGTTTTTAGGTTTTACAATCCTTTTCCTTTTGGTATTTATTCTTGAAAATGGAAAAAAAACGAAATTAAATTGTGGTGAAGTGCAAATTTCTAATTAATGAGCTGTTTGTTTTCCAATGGGTTAGCCATCGCAATCACCATGGTAATATCTATGGAGTGGACTTTATTTGGCTTCTTAATCCCAACAATATGAGTAAGCCTTTGAAGGTTAGCTGGAATGGTACATAATAATCTGCCAAAGGTTTGTCAATTCTCTTATAGTTTACATTTTTCATTAGATTCAGCTAAGGTGTCGAACATTGAAATATTAGACTTGCTTTAGAGTAGCTTAGTCTGGGGGTTAACTGTTGAACATTAGACCCAGGATTAGGTTTTCCCAAGAAATATATGTGGCAATCTTTGATGCATATCATGTTTGTGTTAATTTATTTTTATTTACCCAAAACAATGTTAAACAAATAAGTTCTCATTATGTTTAATTAATCAGAATGTTTTTTTTGTAAAAATGATCAAGCATATAAGTCTCTATCACATCTAATTGATCTGAATATGTTTTGTTTCTTCATCCAGGTAGTGAGGTGCACGAAGATCATTAATCCAAAAACTGATGATTCCAAGTATGTCATAAATGTCAAAAAAATTGCCAAGGTATGCCTATTTCTCCAGGTCGTGTTGTGATCATACAGTAAAGTCATTATTCTCTTATAGGTGCAACAAGAATAAAAACTGCTAATTTACTCTTACACTAAAACTATAGCTGTAGTGATTAGTCTTTATTCTCTTATAGATTGCTTCAGGTCACACCTTGTTGGTTTTTTCAGGAATGTAATGATTGATGGTATTCTTTCTTTATGTAGGGTTGATTGCAATAAGTATCAGATTCAGATCCATTTCCCTCCTAAGATTGATCCCAGTGTGACAATGATGACTATTGAAGAAAATCCAGATACTACTTACAATGATGTTGGAGGTTGCAAAGAACAAATTGAATAGATGCGAGAGGTTTGTCAATTATCTTATAAGTCATCGTCTATTCACATTTCATATTTCCTCATTTGGCCAATAGTATCAACAGAGTATTATGTAAATAAATGGTTAATATAAAAAGTCATTTATCATAACAGTTACAGGGATAACATTGGGTAATCTCATCCTAGACAAACTACTGATTTGTGCTTTTGGTTGCAGATATATTGTGAATCAAGGATGCATTAAGCCTCTATGTGAGCTTGTAGTCTTTCCAGACCCAAGAATTGTAACTGTTTGTCTTGAAGGGCTAGAGAATATTTTGAAATTTGGGGAAGCAGAGAAGGTTATGGGCAACACTGGAGGTGTAAAACTCTATGCACAGTATATTGATGATGCTGAAGGACTTGAGAATATTTAGACCTGCAAAGTCATGATAATAATAAAATTTATGAGAAGGCAGTAAAGATTCTTGAAACTTATTGGCTGGAAGATGATGAAGATGACCAAACATTCAATTTTTACCTCACATATTTAACATTTTAAGCAACCTATGATATGCTGTTGATGGAGGGAACACTTCATTTTCCTACAGTCAGAGAGATTTACATAGTCAAGTATTCTTGCATGCATTGTGTAGACTCTATGTCCACATGCTATCAAATATCTTTTAGGTTCAACATGAGTACTTTATTTGACCTTGCAATCAAACTTAAAATTATTTACTACTTCAGAGAGAAGACAGTTCCAGGAGCACCACAAAATAGTCTACTTTTGACTCCAATACAAAATAGAAATCCATGTATCCAAAAAAATCAACTTGTAACTCTTGGAAAGAATCTGCAACACAGTAAGGGTTTTTATTTTATAATTTGTTGAGGGTTTTAAAACAAAGTTTTCAGTTTATAATTTATAGATGATTTACTTATATCACTCAAAAACCAGAATGTAGATTGCTATCACTTATTATGTCTTTAGGAAATTATGAAATTTATGATTTGAGAACATTTTTCAATAAATTGTTGCATACCCTCTCAAATTTCTAGTGTTGTGGGGTCAACATTACTCAATCCTTCACTAATATACATGTGATACCTTCTAAAATTTAGATGAATGCATATGATGCACCACTTTTGATGGATCTATGGGTATGTTTTGTTTCTTGGTAGAAGGTTGAGTTGTTCAAACTCACCGTTTTTTTAATTGATTTAACTTCCAAAAACAATTTCATAATGACTCGTTTAATTCAGCCCTTTTTTCGTTTGGCTAATACTGCCTTGACTCAATCAGAATGTAACTCACTTGATTCAATATATGTGCCAAACTTTGTCTTGGAAATGTTCTTTATTACGAGTCAGTTGCATGAAAAATGTGGTGGTTGTAATGCCATATTAAGCAACCACTTATTATTATTATGTATGACTTATTTATTTTCTTTTTTTCATAAGACTAGGGGGACTAAAAATTGGATAGAGTGACTTGAGCTAGTCTCGGGATCAAACTGACTCGTTGCCATATGCAACAACCTACAAGTCACATTTATCATAAACTCATGACTAAGTCTAGAGCCAAAATGTCACAATAGGGAGTGCTTGCTCTTTCAGCCAATGTGGCCATTATTTTCCAACATGTCATTGGAAAAATTTAAACCTGGGTGGGGTGGTTAACAAATTTACATCCCACCGTTCGAGCCATGACCACTCTTAGATATAATGTATGTAATAATAGTATCCAAAATTATCTAAAATATGTTCTACTTGTTTTTTACTTTATATCTCTAATTGTGTACGTATGTTGATAACTTGGAGGATTGCTATATCTCATATGGAAGGCAAACTGAAAAATCTGGTAGATCCTTCCAAGACATGGAGCAGTTCCAGTTGCTGTAATTACCTTGACTATGTATCATCACTCTTGGAACACAACAAATATTGTTGAAGTGTTGGAGTTTTCCAACATCAAGACCATTGTTGGAGACTTATTTTGGACAAGTGAGGCATTGGACAAAGAACAATTAACGAAAGTTTTGGAAGCACCTATTAAGAATTATGTGGAGATATATATTTCTTGGGAAAGGGTTATTGAAGACACCCTTGAAGAATCCTTGAAGGGTTATCTTATGATTGATGCCTACAAATGAACCCCGAACATCAATTTTCGTAATGGTTGTTTAATCATATGAACGATAATGATCCTAGAGTCATTAATCATAATGTTTGAATCCATTCTTATTCCTTTAGTGATTTTAAACCCTTTTCAAAGTGCATATACCTCTATTTGTTATGATTCCAATTTTATGCTCCATCAATAAGATATAAAAGAATAAAGCTAATCTTTCTTCCAATTTTAAAAACTAGGAGTATTTTGTTGAAGCTATCAATATATGCTCTATAAACTAGTTTGAGTAAATTTTCTCCTTAGATTTGAAATTTAACAAACCATTTCTCTTCATCTATATTGAAACATTGATGAGAGTTGAGATGTTTTCCTTTGGAAATAATAATTTCATCTAAAAAAATTTGGATTTATTCCTACAAGGGGTGGTATATCTATCTCTTAATATAAAAGTGTGAAATCCATTACTAGCGAAACTTTCTGACATACGAAATAATTCATAGCTAAACACACCTTTATGAATAGTTTTGACATTATTAACAGAAAGAAAGAAGGGTAAAACATTTTTAGACTTACATGATGATTGATGATTATCTTGAAAATCCATTATTATGAGTAGTAGCATGCTTGGTGTTAGATCCATAGGTTACGCTATTTTAAAATACAACATTGCATAGAAAAATTCATGACACTTGAAAATGATCATAAACAAAATTATTTTTAATTGGTTGTTGTTTATATTTGCTATAAACCCATTTACAAATGGTAATTATGAAGGCAAAAATTGTTAAGGTCACAATCAAGATTTGAGAAATCCATTGGAAGTACAAGAACCTACACATAACTTAAAATTGTTATATGGAGGACCATGATCAACATAAAACAACCCACTAATGCAAATTTGGTTATATATGGTGTGGTTATATCTCAATAAAAAAGTGTTTTAAGGATGACAATGATAAGTTGTACAACACATGGAAGAGAACACTTTCTAGTTTAATCCACCCATGCCCATGAGGTTGGATTATAATAATAATAGAGAAAAAATATTTAAACTATATTTGATACTTCCATGATGATTGATGAGGAAACCATTATTACAAATAATAACATACATTATTCATGTGTTAAATTTATATATTATACTATTTATAAATACAATTATGAATAAGAAAATTCACGATACTTAAAAATAATCATAAAAATGTTTCCAAAAGAAATTAAAATAGCAACTTCCAAGTAAAGGGAAATGGCTTACAAAATAGGGTATAAGAATGTTTTCCATACCACATGTTGAAAATTTCAAAATATTTAGAAAACAAAATATAGATTACAAGGGGATGTGAACAATATGTAAATGATTAAAGATGGAATTTTGGAGAAATAACTAAATCTCTATTACAATATCTTGAATGTTCCTTTGTAGGATATATTCCATGTTGTGAACAATATTTTCCAAGCACATGTAAAATAGAAACATGTCAAATGAACATAGAAACAATTGACATTTGACATTTGTAGGGTACTTTGTTGAGGCTATCAATATGAGAGCTATAAACTAGTTTGAGTAATTTTTCTCCTTAAATTTGAAATTTACCAAACCATTTCTCTTCATCTATATTGAAACATTGATGAGAGTCGAGTTTTTTTCCTTTGGAAATAATAATTGAACATCTAAATACTTTTGGATTTATTGCTACAAGGGGTGGGAGACCTATCTCTTAATATAAAAGTGTGAAATCCATTACTAGTGAGACTTTCTAACATATGAATTAATTCATAGCTTTAAACACACCTTTATGAATAGTTTTGTATTCTTGAATGTTCCTTTGTAGGATCTATTACATGTTGTGAACAATATTTTCCAAGCACATGGAAAATAGAAACATGTCAATAGAAAATAAAAGTAGGAGACCTCCATCATGAGAAGAGACAATAATAAAGAGATTAGCCACATCAAATATACACTAATCTAAACTAATGAAGAGGTGCAAATATGATGACATTTGATATCAAAACTAGAAACTAACGATATATATATCACCATCATACCCATGCAAAAAAAGGGGCGAGTTAAGATCATCTACGAGTAAACATCATGGACACATTAAATCACCATAACTTAATTATCTAGCAAAGCACCCTTATCCAATAGATCATAATATATTGTTGGTACCAACACACATCTAACCATCCACACATCCATTTATTTGAAAGCAATCCACAATATAGTCTTAAACTATATAAAGTCCAATGCATTGTAGCAATTATATGTTATAACCCTAGAATCAAAGTTCATTGTTCATCTTGAACAATGTGTTCCACTCATATGAAATGTGCTAGTGGCAAATTTTCCAGAATGGCATCATGATCATCTATCGATAACCTCCATTGTCGCTGTTTTTTTCTACTCTTCACTTGCTTCAACTGCAACCGAGTTTCTATGACCAAGTGACTATATTCGGCATAAATAACCTCTGGTTGGTAATCTTGAAAAATAATATGATCTTTACATTTCTTTACTTCTTCAAAGAAATGTCCCATTAACACCATTGAACCGATTGGGCATGTATAATTTTATGGATCATTATACTCTTGCAGCAATGTGGATTTAGACATAGTGCATCATAATAAATAATAATGCTCTTTTTCTTGATTATTTTCTGGTGCAATGACAGCGAAGACATCACCTTCTCTAACCATATCAGAAACACGATCATAATCATTGTCAATCACAACCACTTCATTTTCCATTTCCTTATCAGTCACATTTCCAAATGGGGGCAATGGTGTCAATTCTTCGTATTTCCATGGTTTAAAAAATTTCTTAACTTGGTTTTCACATTCATCGATGGACTCTGTCTGATCAATACATGCAGAACAAAAGAAAGAGAACTTTCGTTTCTCGATGCAATGTATATTTGTCATGTTCTTACTCCTAATTGAGTGTAAACTTCTTTTTTGAGGGATTCCAAGGCAATTAAATGGCAACGGTCTATCAACATCACCCATTGCAATATTCCCAAAAGTACCTGCTTGAGAAAAACACACACATGTATGAGTCAAATTTTGAACAATATTTAATATTTTTTTGATAACAAAATACACATATATATCTCTAGACATGTATAATATATTGTTAGTTAAATGTGTACGCTTACCTATGCACATCAACCATCCTTGGGCTCGATAGATGACTTAAATTGTCTTTGCACCAATTAACAACATATAAAGAATTTGCAATTTGGGAAGCTGAGTGATTCAATTGATGCCTCCTAAGTGCAAATTTTACACATGCCCCAGCACCATCGTGCTCTTCTTTTCCATCCCCTGTCTCAAAGAAATTCCATGTATGTCTAATGTTGGTTCTCTTATGAACACGAGACAAACAAAAGAATGATCTTGCTGATTTAAATTGACCAGCATAACCATCTGACCATATCCAATGTTCTTTAAAAGTGACCCTTCGTTTCAACAATTCATTATAAATAACATTAAAACAATGCTGAAAAAAATATGTATTATGTGTTCGATCATCACTGATGTAGAAATGGTACTCCCTAATCACCTCAAAATTATTTTCATCACTATCAATACCATCGATAGCAAGCTCCGCATGTCTATACAAAATATTCACAAATATAGATACTTGGTTTGAATGATAAGACTCACTTTGTATCTTATTTTGTGGACTAAACGTCTAATTCTCAGCGAAATCAACCACTGATAATATTGTTCCTTTTGGGAACACATCACGTGATTTCTTGAACTGTAAATCCTGCCATTGTGCTATATGACAATGCTTAATATATTTGTATATTTGCACCCTGAACTTCTCCATAAAAGATGTCACTAGAATGTCATCGTCAAGTAAAGTGATCTTTTTTGATGTTGTGCTTGAATCTGCAACAGGAGTGCAAGTAACATTTTCATATCGCTTCCAATTCAGATTGAGATTTGAAAATTTGGGATCATTAGGATCAATGGGATACTTTGCATCGTAGAGTGCCAAGTGAGAAAATTTTAGGCATTTTATTCCACTAACACATTATTTTTTATAAAATAATTCATTATTCTCTCGTGCACATAATATCTTCGATAAAAATTCACGAAAACTTGAAGGAGGGGTGTCATTTGACCAATATTTTATGCCAAAATTTACAAATGTCTCATAAAATAATTGGAATTCTACATAGTATCGACAACGACATGTGTCTCGAACAGTGATAGGCCTGACATACCGTGGTTTAATCTTCACAAATGTGCTAAGGGAAACCTTCACATCAATATTACTCTCCATAAAGTTCTGGAATAATTCTACTTGACTGACCTATGTTATATGTTTGGAATGAGATTCATAATTTCCCTTCGATATACGGCGTCGCACAAAATATTTTTCATTTTGAGACACACAAGAATTCAAATCCTAAAACTCTTTTACCCTATCCCTCACACTATCATGAAGTCTATCATGATAAGGACGCTTGCAGATATTAGCCCAACATGCTAGTTCATCATTCTCATATAATTGAATTCTAAATTTTGTATGCCTCCATAAACTTTTTCTTGATGTTTTAAAATTTTTTGAAGTTGTTGACATCAACCGACTTGATGAAGTTCATTTCGTGGCTACACCTGTTAAAAGTGCTCTACGAGCATTCTTTTCAAATTGAGATCACTTTTTGGCTAGTGTGGCAAGCGCCTACGTCACATTTTTTGATACCATTTCATTTGCTAAAACCTCTTTCTCACTTTTAATGCCCAATAATTCCACAACATTTTTGAGAGATTTGTGCTTTAAAATTCCACATAACATCTGAGCTTGTGCTATGATAGATTTACCTTCAAAAATATGTTTCAATCCAAAATTTACTTTATCTCGAACTGTCCTTTCAACCATTGGTGGTCCCAATTCTTCAATTTTGGTTGGATCCATATTTTCTAGAAACTTGTAGTTGTATACAACGTTCTTGGAATTCCAATTAATTGCAGTGAAATTCGAGGTGTGGTAGTATCTTCTTGTGGTTTTGATGTTGTCCCTGCATTAAAAAAAAAAATGTTAACTTCTAATTTGAAATTGACATATACATATTTTTAATTTTAAAACTATCTTGAACTACAATGTTTAAAAAAAAAAAATACAAAATTCAAATTGAAGAAACTATTGACTCACCAGTGAGATCGATATCAATATTCTCTTGGACATTTGTGTTTTCAATATTCTCGTTGACAGGTTCCTCAACATTTCTCATTTTCTCGTCATTCTCATGGATCTCTACATCTCTTTCATGATGCTCTTCCTCCACATTTATTTCATGGCTTAATATTTCCCTTTCCTCTCACCTTTTTTTTGTAATCTCTCATTTTGATCCGCTGAATCAGTTCTTTTTCGATCATGCCTTGATAGGAAATTCCTTTTGTTTCCCATGTTCACAAAATTGGAAACCTAAAATCCAATTCTATTTGGACCAAATACCCAAAAAAACATAAAGACTTCAGACTAATTACTTCATGCTTTCAATAAGAGAGAAAATAAAAAATAAATAATTAAATTCACAGACATTTTGCAAAAATACTTCATGCCTTCATAGAGACATTTTGCAAAAATACTCCATGTCTTCATAGAGACATTTTCAAAAATACTTCATGCATCCATGCACCCAAAAAAACTTTAAAAAGAAAAATTGCACCCAGAAAAACTTTCAAAAAAAAAATTTCCAAAAAAATTTCGCACCCAAAAAAACTTAAAAAAAAATAATTCGCCAAAAAGAATTTTGCACTAGAAAATATTCGCACCTTGACAGAAAAAGAATTTGGACCCTCACACCTTCACAATTTTCAGACCCTCGGACCTTTGCAATTTTTGCTGGTTCAGAATGGTGTGTGGAATTAATCTTTCAAACGAGAGTATTTATATATAACTCTCGCCCGAAAGATTGCGTCAGCTTTAGATTAACATTTAATAAACTCTAGTCGCAGAGATTAAAACATTATCGTCCGAGAGTATAATAAACTCTCATTCGAGATTTTATTAAACTCTTGGCCAAGATTTGGCCTTGGATAAACTCTCGGCCGAGAGTTGGCTTGGGTAAACTCTCGGGCGCAAACTCTCGACTGAGAGTTTTTTAAACTTTCGGCCGAGAGTTTAGCCGCACGGTTAAATGTAATATGTTGTGGTTTAAACTCTCAGTCAAGAGTTTTAAATTTATTGGTCGAGAGTTTAATAAATATCTCGCCCGAGAAATTATCTTGGCCAAGAGTTTCTGGTCAACAAAAAACCCAAAAAATTCTGCAGTTTTCAGGAACTTGCAACTTTGGAGGGGCGGAACACCTACAAAACAAAATGTTATATTTCGGACCAGGTACCCTTAGATTCATCTCTGAATCTAGTTTCTGATGATGTAATATTTGTGGAGTTTCATTAAAAATTTCAATTTGTTATTAATTTTATACTAAACTGTGTCAATGTGGAATTTCATTGTTTTGAAAATTGCACTAAATGAAAATTCAATAACTTTAAAATGGAAACACCAAAAAATTTATAAAAATCATACTGTAATTCCTCTCCCTGTCTTCTTCAAAAGGGTACTCTCATTTTTCTTATTGACGATCACATTGAAAAGAAAATATAGAGCTCATAAAATGTATTGAAACATCGCCGCTTTTTTGTCTTCGTCCATTTCAAAAAATAATAAAACATAGTGATTTAATTTGAAAATTACAAAAAATAGTCAGTGCACTAGTGTAATATACGTAGATTATGATGATATGGTTTATTTCCAAAAAATGAACAACCTTCCCTAAAAAAAGTTAGGGTTCAAAAAGTGACTATTTATGTTTGCCTGAAAATTTCAAGTATATGTAGTTAGTAAACAACAAATTTACCCCTCTATATGTCAATATTGTTTTAAAAAATATATATGAGTATGGAGGTAAGACAATTCTCTATAAATCTTGTTTTTATGTCAAAGCATAATTTGCATTAAAAATATGAGTTTAGTGGAGTTGAAGTTGAAAAAACATAGAAAATTACAATTTTCAACGTCAAAAAAGGGCAAAAAGTGTTTCCCAACTTTATATTGATGATATGACCTACCATATGGATTTTTTGCTCCTATGCCTCCTTTCCATAGCAAACCCTAGCCTACTGGAAGAGTTTTTTAACTTGGTCTTTGACTGAAATTTGGTTTGGGATCTTCAAGTGTAAAAACAGAGTATTGACAAGGTGATGTATTGAAGATCCAAAATCCAATGTACTTGATTTATCTAAAGAGCCTACAGAGATAGTTTTGAGATCATCAATGCTTGAGGAATTTGGGAATCATGGGCATGAGTTAGGCTTATAAGTAAACCCTAGATGGCAAGTGGAGTGATGGGCAAAGGCAAAGCAGAGTGCTGAGGTTATCGGTGGAAAAGACGATAGAGATGAGTGGCACAAGCCCATGAGGAGTCTTTTGGGAGTGGCATGGTAACCATTAAATGGAAGAATGGTAAGATAGTGAACAAATTTCTATTTAGGATAATGAAGGCTGTGAGATTTCTAAAACTCACAATATTCAGGGAATTTTGTTTTTAGAAATCTAGAACCAATCTATAGTCATCTTTAGATACTAAAAATTATGGATGACTAACAGTTATAAGGATCTTTCAGACAACAATTTTCGTGTCGACAGGTTCTCCCAAACATTCCAATGCATTTGTTATTTCATCAACATGATGTAAGTATGCATCAATATTTTCATCTTCCTTCATTTTGAGTTGCTCAAATTTTTCCCTGTAAATTTGAAGCTTTGCTTCTTTCATGTTTGAGTCACCTGCATATATATTCTCAAGCTTTCCCCATACTTCTTTAGCAATCTTTCAACTCAGTACCTTAAGATAGAAATATTCGATAAGCCCACTGATAATGAGATCTTTAGCCTTTGCATCATATACCATATTTTTCTTACCTTGTTCATCCTGGGTCGCCTTAAAACATTTTTCAACGATGAAATCTATTCTTAGTATACTCCATGATCTCCTTCAAGTTGTTAGACTCCTATTGAAGGAACCAAGCTCTGATATCAATTCTTGGAAATACTAGGGGAGGGGGGGGCGCACGTGAATCAATATTTCTTATCAATTAGCACTTTTAAATATTTTCAGAGAATTAGTTAATCTTCAATTATTCTTGATGTTTATCCAATAACAACAATAAACAATAGAACACAATAGGCACATGAATTTTAGGTGGAAAACCGCCTCCGGGTCAAAAACCATCGAACGATTTTCTAATAATTTTTTTAATCTTCAGCCCCAACTGAAATGAAAGGTACAACTTCCAAGAATTCTATAAAATCATTCTTATCCAGCTCCCACTAGAAGGACGCCCCAATTCCCTAGTTTCTTCAGTAGTCAACTAAATGGATGCCCCGACATCCTAGACCGACCTACCACCCTGAAGTGTTCACATGCTCCAAATTGTAGGTGACTTCATGCACCAACCTAGCACCTCCCTACCACCCTATAATGATCATAAATAAGACAAGGGTGTGGACTCCCATAGCAGGGACAATGATCCATGATACAATATGATTCACAATGATTTTCTTGAACTAGACCAATCACCCAATCACACTATGACCTACAACCCAACCACACCATTATCCAACAATGACACTTTTACCTCCCAAAAATGCCTCTCCAACTCTAGGCAGATTGAATCTTTTACAATAATGACTCTTTTACAATTTTACAATGATGAATTTTATAATATTGACGTTTGACATGACCTGATACTTGACTTGACACTGCTTTGAACACTAGCAACTGCTGAGGTATTGGTGTGCTTGCTTCAAGTAATGGTACTTTGGCATTGCATTGTCTTTCTAGTGTGTGTCTGAGTTGTCCTATTGTGTGCTCCTTCCTGCACATGCATTAATGAACAATACCCAAACCAATATACAAACAAAATAATTACACTGTCCTGCAAACCATATGTCAAAGAAATATTCAAAATTCAAATGTAAATACGTTCAACATTTATGAATAAAACCAAATCAAACATACATACAAAAACTTACACTGTCCTGCAAAAACACATGTTAGAGATGATATTCAAATTAAAATTCAAACACTAATCATACATACCCTTACCCTAATGTAGCAAACTTACCCTTGACTATTGGTGTTCTGTCCTTATGGCAATGATTCTTGAATGCATATTTTTTATTGACTTCTAGAAGCTTGATCTTGAATCTGTTGTATCTATGTAATTTTGGATCTCCATTATCTGAAATTGTGCCCTATGGTAGCCCTCTGAGTCCTCTTTCCATCCCCATAGGTATGATAAATATTGGATTCTTCAAGAAATAGTTATGCCCAATCTCCTACAATGGCCTGATTATAAACTAGTTCAGTAGAAAAAATTTGTACGAAGTTCCACGTGTCACGGTTTCAACCTTAAGTCCTGAAAATGATATCCAAAAAACTACAGTCTTGCCTCTTTTTGTCACTTTTTACGAAATTTGAATCCAATGCTTAGAGAGAAATTTATGACGATTTTCCCAAGGTCACCTGTTTGACATGAAATTCAAGAGCCCGCAAAAACCCTAACTTCCCTAGATCATATCTCCAAAAATATAGCGAACCAATAGCTGAAATTCATTTATGCGCCTCATCAGGATTTTGGCTCAAATGTTTTTTTTTCAGCATCTATGTAGTATACCTAGGGGGGATAATATAGGGTAGAGAGGGAGGTACCCAAGGGAATAATATGATGTAATAATATAAGAATGATAAATAATTGGGCCATAGTTAATAAATAAAGTGGTTAACATAATATTATTCCCTTGGGTACCTCCCTCTGTACCCTATATTATCCCCCCTAGGTATACTAGAATATGAAGCTTCACATAAATAAAATTATATGGATAATTCCACGATGACCATTTTTAAGTAGTGAAATCCTTGCGTCAGGAAGATATGAGAGTCAAAATTTATATCAATGCTTAGGTTGAGAGGGTCTTCAACAAGTGAATGTTGGAGGGATTTTATGAGTTTAAAATTTTATTAATTATTAACTATTTAATGACCACAACCAATGATTAGTGTCCTGTCACAACCCCATGGGGTTTTAGCCCACAAATTGGGGTTACTAAATTCAAACATGAATATCTCTAAAACCGTGAAGAATTACGTGGCTTTCCATATATCAACGGAAACATCTCGACAAGTATAAACCATCCAAAATATCCTTGACTTGGAATAGAGTAAGTTTTCAAGTAAAAATTCCCATGAAAGATTAGGTTATTCCCTGCTGCTGCTTGGGTTGACATCAATGACAACCACTGATCAACACTCTACACCTCTCCTTGCGATGTCGTACCTTCCCACTCCTCTCGCCGCCCTCTCTGATTAATGAGTTGATCCAAATTACAATATCTTACAGAGGACATCGCCTTCTTCCCATCATCAATTGTCACCCCTTTCGTATATTGAAAACACGTATCCCTTCTCATTTCCCAACTAACTGCTACCTGCCTATCCATAATGAGGGTTATTCAATCATGTCACTAGGTGGTTCACTATCCTGATTCGGGCCCCCCCTTCTCTATAAACTTGCATTACTAACATGGAGTGATCTCAATCCTCCAATCTTCAAGAATCCTCCTTCAGTTAACCCTAAGAAAACTTCTCCCACACCACTTCAGTTAGTGAATGGATGCTCTCGACCCCTTCATTTTCCACCCCGTCGACCAACGCATTCATTGAACGATGAACTAAATTGAAATCCATAGTTTTGCAACACTACTAAATGTTTTTGAATGCGTTGGACTAATTGGTCCAAGCACTAGTTCCTCATTTATTTTCTCAACTGTGTGCCACATTGCATCCTATGTGCCACTTAGATGGCTAACACAAAGTCCCCTTTGAATATCACGTTCATCATTCCTTCCTGAATCATCCTTTCCATCCCATACTCTAGGGCCAAGAGTTTTGCTACATTGTTTGAAGCCTAACCCAAGTTTATGAATTATAGTCTGCATATTTTTCATGTCCCGTCCCGTATGAATCCTCCAACCCCTGCCTTGACCGGATTCCTTTTCAACACCTCGTCAATGTTCAGTTTCAGAAAGCCTTCAGGGGGAGCCAACCAAACCGTGGACCCCAACTAGATATGGCTCTCACTGGGTCGATGGTCCATCCCACTCAAGTATTCCTGATCAAAACATTTCAGAATTCATGTTTCTTGGGGGGAAGGTTGTAGGGAAGACTTTAAGGATGTAAAATTATTTTGAAGTTTAAAAACATGGCGAATATCACTAGTCCCTAATGTGAAAACTATAAAATGTTTATTGATGTATTTGTAAAATTATTCAAATTTATAATGATTTAATATATACTCTCTATATAATATTGGTGATTTTGAAGAAAAAGTAATCTTACATTGTAAAATCTGGGCGAATCATTTTTATAAAATATGGAAATTGGCGAATATTTTTTTGGAAAAATCATGGAAAATTAGCCCACCCACGAATATTAGCCCCTAAAATTTTCCATGGAAGGTTGTTCCTCTGAGAGTTGATTTCCTTTGCTAGTTACCATTACCCTTAGCTGGTGTATTATTCTTTCCACCAGGTTATCGACAGGGAACTTCTTATCACATAATATGTGTCGGTTATGCTCCTTCCAGAATACCGAGAGGATACAACCCATAATTAAATTCCAGTTCATGTTCACCACCTATTTTTTGTATACTCCACCCACCATTTCTTTATTGTTTCCTTTATGCTCTCCCTGTTCCGGTATTTTTGTCAAAAGATGAAGGTCAACTGGTCCCAAGGTGTCTTCATATAGATGTAGGTGCTTAGTAGATGATTAAGGTTCTCTTATACGTTTTCGTAGAGGCAGCACCAAGATGCATTTGTTAATTTTATATTTATAGGATTTTCCTAGGTTAAAACCTTCCAGCCTAAAATCAACCACACAAAATTTTAATTTTTGGCTAGTGTGGTGCAATTCATACTTTCTCCATGATGGGTTATTAGAACCAGTACGCCCCGCATTAAGATACGCTTTGGCTTCCTTAAGGTTGAAATCCCCTCCTTCTTTTTGTCCCCATGTAAGTTGGTCCTGGTAATTATTAAACAAATTTAGTCACTTACTTAGTTCCTCCATTAAATGTTGAATGGTTAAGTCATTCAGGGTTGGTTGTCAAAAGATGTTAAAATTGCATCACCTCCATTTGTTTTTCTCCAGTCCCTGATCCCAAAATTTGTGGACTTCTCTATACCCATATTTTTCCATGCTTAGTGGAAGGGACTCCTTTCCTCTCTATTTAACTTGGATTGTTTCTTCCATGTATCATCCTAGAACAAGGCCTCTTTTCCATTTCTTATTTCCAAAAAACAATGTTGTTGTATGATACCTTTGTTATTCCATGCCAAATTCCCAATAGCCAACCCCTGGATTGAACCTGAGATCCATACTAGGTATTTCGTTTTAAAATTAGGTGCATATTTAGATTTCCACAACTTTTCCCATGGTGTCGTCCCCCTTTTACCATCTCCACTATATTTTTGCTCAATTTTCTCTGTTGGTTATCTTTGCATCCTTAAGACCAAGGCCTCCTACATCTTTCATTTTTCACACTATATTCCAAGCCAGATGATATGACAGTAGAAGTTATGTTAATTTAGGGTTTTTTTTCACTACAAGGCAACCCTCAGTTTATATGATAAAATTGTATTGTGATTGCATATTATGATTCTAAATTAGAAAGAGAGAGGATATTGTTTGAGAGTGGAGAGGAAATTATAAGGGATCTATTGTAGGTTGTATCCCTTCATTTTGCTAATAATATAAAGGAAGGATTGGTTGTTTCTCCGTGGATATATCCCAAATTGGGTGAACCACGTGTATCTATGTCTATCTTGTTTTATGCATTTTTGTATTTCTGTTTCTGATATATTTTATGTGTTTCATTTTTCCATTAATTAATTTCTTATAATTGGTATCAGTGTTGAAGGTCTATTTGGTTTATAAACTTGGAGGAGAGAAGGGTTCCTAGTTCGAGTGGGAGCAATGGCAGAAGATGGTAGGTTTAATATTGAAAAATTCAACGACCAAAACTACTAGCTGTGGAATATGAAAATGGAAGATTATCTATATCTGGAAGATTATCTGTATCAAAAATATATTTACCTACCATTGAGCATCAAATCAAAGAAGCCGACAAGTATGATGGATGAATAATGGGATATTCTTGATAGAAAGGCACTAGGAACAATACGGCTGTGTCTAGTAGCATCAATTCCATTCAAAATTTCAAAGGAAATGACAATAGAAGGTTTAATGATGGCGTTGGCCAAACAATATGAAAAACCCTTAATCTCAAACAAGGTATTTCTTATGAAGAATTTATTTAATATGAAGATGTCAGAAGGCAGATCAATTGATGATCATTTAAATGATTTTAATACGGTTACCAACTAGTTAAGTTTTGTAGGGGTAAATTTTGACGATGAAGCTAGGGCTCTACTTTCTCTATGCTCATTGATAGAAATTTGGAATGGCTTAGTTATGGCTATCAGTAACTTTGTCTTTGGATCTAGTACTTTAAAGTTTGATGATGTTGTTGATGTCATCCTTAGCAAGGAAATGCAATGGAAAATCTCCGGTGAGACATCAAGTAATGATTTGAATGCAAAGACTAGGGGAAGAAAAATGGAAAGAGGAAGGAGCTTGGAAAATCACAGTAATTTAAGAAAAGGGAGATCCAAATCCAAATCAGGGATATTGTGCTGGAAATGTGGGAAGAAAAGACACCTAAAGAAAGATTGCAAATCTCGGAAGGGAAAATAAGGAGATGGACAATAAGAGAATAGTCATGAAGCGAATGTGATTGGTGATGTGTTGCAAGATGCTTTTATTATTTCATTATATAATATTATTTATGGCAAAATGGTAGATTCATGGGCTTCATTCCATTCCATACCTGGTAGGAAACATTTTCATCGCTATGTTCACGAATATTTTGGATATGTTCGTTTGGGTGATGATAACATCTGTAAAATAATTGGAATGGGTAAGGTTTTTATAAAGAAAAGTAATGGAAATAAATGGATATTGAAGCAGGTAAGGCATGTTCCAGAGCTAAAGAAAAATATAATTTCAACAGGGCAGTTAGGTGGTGAAAACTTTGTAACTACATTCACAGACAAACCTGGAAGGTCACTAAAGGAGCCCTGGTAATATCAAAAGGAGGAATGGTTGGTATGTTTTATTGATGCAATGATATTAATATTTTTATTAATTCTTTAACGTCCACATGAGAAAATACGAAATTGTAGCATCATAGGTTCGAGCACATGAGTGAGAAAGGGATGCAAATTCTTCACTCAAGAAATTTGTTCCCAAGTTTGAAGCATGTTGATTTGGATTTCTATGAAAATTGTGTTTACGGAAAATAAAAGAGAGTTAGATTTCTCAGAGTTGGGAAGGAAAAGGAGAGAGAAAATATAAATCTTGTGCATATTGATGTATTGGGACCTACTTAGGTATCATCTCTCGGCGGTGCTCGCTATTGTGTTACTTTTATTGATGATGCAACTAGGAAAACCTAGATTTATTGTATTCATAATAAATATTATGTATTTTATACTTTCAATAAATGGAAAGCTTTGGTTGAGAATAAGACATGAAATAAGTTGAAGTGTCTCAGATCAGACAATGGAGGTGAATATTGCAACAAATAGTTTGATAACTATTGTTTAGAGCATGGAATTTATAGAAAGAAGACAGTTCCAGGAACACCACAGGAAAATGGTGTTTCAAAAAGGATGAATAGGAAAATCATAGAGTGTGAAAGGTGCATGAGACTGCATGTAAGATCGCCCTTACAATTTTGGGAAGATGTTGTAGATATTGTTGTTTATCTAATAAACAAAGGGCCTTCAAGTTCCTTGGATGGTGGTATTCTTGAGGAGGCATGGAGAAGTAAAATGGTAAAATACTCATTTTTAAATAATTTCAGTTGTGAAGCCTTTGTCCACATTAATAAAGAAAGTAAAACAAATATTGAGGAAAAATCAAAGAAATGTACCTTTACTGTATATGGTGTTGCTGATTTTTGTTATCACTTATATGATTACGAAAATCACAAAATCATTAGGAGAAAAGATGTCATATTCAACGAAATGGTCTTGTATAAGGATCAAATGTAGGGAAAGAAACATGAAAAGGAAAACAAAGAATACGTGGTGCTTGATGAGATTATAGAAATAGTAAAGGTTCCTGGAAATCATAATGATCAGCAGGCACAACAATAACAACCAAAATATAAACATGTGCCTCAAACACCTAAAATTGGTGTTAGAAGATCTATGAGGATAAGTAGAACCCCTGAACAATACTCTCCTTCATTATATTATATATTGTTGACTGATTCTTGTGAACCAGAAAGATATGAAGAAGCAATGTAGGTAGAATCTGGGAAGAAGTGGTAGCAATCCATGGAAGAAGATATGGACTCCTTGATGCATAACTAGACTTGGGACTTTGTCAAGTTTCCTGCAGGTAAAATAACATTGCAGAACAAATGGGTTTACAGGTTGACAGAAGAAGATGGAAGTAAAAAAAGGTATAAGGCTAGACTTGTGGTGAAGGGTTTTCACAAAAGAAAGGTATATACTATCATGAAATTTTTTCTCCTGTTGTTAAAATGACTTCAATTAGAACTATTTTAATTCTAGTGTAAAAAGAAGATTTGCATCTTGATGAGTTAGATGCAAAGAAAACCTTTCTCCATAGGGATGTGGAAGAAGAAATATATGTGCGGTAGCTGCAAGGCTATGATGTAAAATGGAAAGAGAAATTAGCGTTCAAAATGAAGAAGAGCTTGTATGGCTTAAAGAAAGCTCCAAGTGGCATCTAAAATTTGACAGGTTTATGTATGAACAAGGTTATACTAGATGTCACTCTAGCCATTATGTTTATCTTAAAAGGGAAAATTATGGAAGCCATATTATATTACTATTGTATGTAGATGACATGCTTGTTGAATGGTATAACATGAAGGAAATAAATGTGCTCAAAGGAAAATTGGAAAATTCATTTTCAATGAAGGATTTGGGTACTGTAAAAAAAATCATTCATATGGGAATAATTAGAGATAGGAAAATTCACAAATTAACATTGTATCAAATTGAGTACATAGAAAAGGTATTGGAAATATTTAATATGAAGAATGAAAAACCAATTAGTACACCTTTGGCTAGACATTTTAAACTAAGTAAGGAAATGTGTGCCAAGATCTGAGAAGAGATGGATTATATGTGTAAATTTCCATATGCATTAGAAGTTGAATGATTAATGTATGCAATGGTATGTACAAGGCCTAATATTGCACATGTAGTGGGAGTTGTAAGCAGGCACATGAACAATCTAGGAAAAGAGCATTGGATGGTAGTGAAGTGCTTTCTCAGGTATTTGAGAGGTACCAAAAATCAAGCATTATGTTTTGGAGGTTCAAACATTGTTCTACAAGGGAGATTTTGATGCATATATGGTGGGTGATAGAGATAACAAGAGGAAAACCATGTTATCCTCCTGTATTTTACATATTTCACTAGGTGACTGTGGATATTTTACAAAGCACCTATGTTAGGTCCCTATATTACTAGTATAGTCCCTTATTGTTATTAGTGTAACCCCATTATTGTTATTATTGTACCCTTATAACCCCCATTTTGTTATTATTGTGCCCTTAAATTATTATTGTTAGGTCGGCTAGGATTACATTGTGGCCCACTAGGATTACATTATGGCCACATGGACTCCTATATATAGAAAGAAGGTTCTGTAAATTGGATCATCCAAGAATTGTTCATTTATGTAATGTATTGGAGGTTGCCCCCTCGAAGTTTCTTATTTCTAAGGCGTTTATATCTCTTTTCTTCTATTTTTGGAGCTGGTTACACAACATTTGGTATCAGAGCTTTGGATTCTAGGGTTTCGTTGCTCCAAACAAGTCATCGTGGAAGTTTCACTATAACTTTTTTTCTACGAAGTTTTAGAAGCTGATATTTGTAGGGTGCGAAGCCAAAATCCTGAGGAAGATATTATAAAATTTTCAAAGATTTTTTCGCAATATTGTCAGAGATATGATCTGTGGAAGTTAGGTCTTTGTTCAGGCTCCTAAACAGGTCATTGTGGCATTTGTGAAAAAATGTTTTTTCTATGAAGTTTCAAAATCTAAAATTTTTAGGGTGTGAAGCTGAAATCCTGAGGAAACTCATCACAAAATTTCAGAGCTTGGTTCACAATATTTTTGGAGATATGATCTGTGGAATGTAGTGCTTTTTTAGGCTCCCAAATTTCATCTCAAAGAGGTGATCGTGGGAAAAGTTCAATAACTCTCTATCTGAGCATCGGATTGGAGTACTGTAAAAATTGGTTGCAAGCGCATGGACTAAAGTCTCTTGGCTATCAATTTTAGAGGCGAAGGACGAAACAGTGACACTTGGCAAGTCGTACAAGTTCGCTCTGCTGAGCCAGTCCATAATTATGTCATTGTGGGAGATTGGACATAACTTTGTCTTGGAGAATCCAATTCAGGTCAGACTTGTGGCATTCAAAAAAGAATTCAGAGGGATAATTCAATGCTAAATTTTAGATATTTAAGAGTTGCAATCACAAAGATAATCCAATTTCAATATCGAGCTCCTCAAAAGCAAGAAAAAGGTGTGTATTTTTTTTTTCCCGAATTGCATAAGTCTTGTTTGAAAAATCAATTTGAATTGATTCCAAGGGCATATTGTAGAATAGATATCAGTATTGGGTTCTAAAAAAATGCCCCGTAAAATTAATTCAACACCCATTAAGCCTTCAAAAGGCTCTAGTATGACTCATGAAGATGAAGAATTGCAACATGATCTATCAAAATTACAAGAGCAAGTGCACCAAATTTCGCTCTCGCAAAGAGCAGCAAAAAATGAAATGGAAGTTTTGAAGAAAGGTGTGGAAGCAAATATGGATGGCGTGAAGAATAATATGGATGGTTTGAAGAAAGACGTGGAATATAAGATAGATAACATGGAAGCTGGCATGGAATCTAAGATTGATGACATGGAAGCTAAAATGGAAAACATGAAGAATGATCTAAAAGCAGACATAGAAGGTTTGACAAAGTTGATACAAGAAATGTATCCTAATGGTGAAAATATAGTAGAGGAAACTCATGATGAGAACAAAATAAATGTTAATCGTGATTTCATAAACTCTAATGTTGAAGGGAAGAACCACCATATTCCAAAAATGGATATGAGGAAGTTTGATGGAAAGGATCCTGTAACATGGATACTACAGATGGAGCAATATTTTAATCTCCATAATGTGCAAAACACACAAAAGGTACGCATTGCAACTTTACATTTAGAACAAAATACATTTGTATGGTATCGATGGCTTTGCTCCCGTAAAAAAATTGTCACTTCGTCAATTTTTACGGAGGAAATGATAACACATTATGAGGATACAAAGAGCAACACCTTCTTTAGCCAATTGATAAATCTCAAACAAAAGGGTTTAGTGGGGCAGCACATTGAGGACTTCCAAAAATTGAATATAAGGGTAACTGATATTCCAGAGGAACACATGATTGATCTCTTCATAGGCACTTTAAAGGATAACATTCAACATGAAGTTCGCGTTCTGGAACCTGATTCATTGGAGAAGGCATTCAAGTTGGCAAGAAAAGTTGAATGTAAAATTATGGCGACAAGGAAGCCTACCACTCAATTCTATAAAGAAGGAAGTGTTGCTACGCCTAGATTTCCACAACCTACAAGGTTGACACCACAACAATTAGAAGAAAAAAGAGAAAAAGGGCTTTGCTACAGTTGTGATAGCAAATACACTAAAGGTCATAAGTGTGCTGAGAAGAAATTATTTTACATAGATTGTGAAGAGGAAGAAGAAATGAACAAGAAGAGGATATACACCAGGAACCAGCCCTAGAAGAGGAAGAAATGAATCCGACCATATCGTGTAATGCACTGGCAGGAATTACCACTCCTCAAACTATCAAGATAGAAGGATATATCAAGAAGAAAAAGGTAATAGTGTTGATTGATTCAGGTAGCACCCATAATTTTATTCATTGTAAGGTAGCCAAGGAATTAAATTGTTTCCTATACCCAGCACCAGAATGTCAAGTGAAGGTTGCGAATGGAGGAACTATAAATTGCTCTGGAAAATGCCATAATATCAAGCTAACCATGGGGGAATATGTATTGACTAGTTCAATGCTTTCCATTCCTATGGGAGGTGATGATGTTGTACTAGGAGTACAATGGTTACAATCTTTGGGGACGATAGCTTTTAATTTTCAAGAACTTTTCTTGAAATGTTTTTCAGAAGGAAAGGAAGTCGAATTACGGGGTATTGCAGGGAAGCCGGGAAAGATAATAAGCTCTAATGTCATGACAAATCTTCTAAAGAAAGAACAACGAGTTGTAATTGCACAATTATGCTCACTAGAATTTCCAACATCAAAATCATCTATTTCTGCAGATCTCCAACAAGTCTTGGACAATCATTCCAAGGTGTTTGAAACTCTGAAAGGACTCCCACCTATTTTTTATCATGATAATGCTATTCATTTGATTCCAAGAAGTGTTCCTCCAAACATCAGGACTTATAGATATCCTTACGTCCAAAAGAGCGAAATTGAACGTATGATTGCAGAAATGCTAGAGGCGGGTATAATTCGACCTAGTCAAAGTTCTTTCTCTGCTCCTATAGTATTGGTACATAAGAAGGATGGATCATGGCGAATGTGTCCGGATTATAGGGAGCTCAATAAGCTCACCATTAAAGATAAATTTCCCATTCCTGTGATTGATGAATTATTGGATGAATTACATGGAGAAATTTACTTTACCAAGTTGGATCTTCATTCAGGATATCATCAAATTAGAATGAAGACCGAAGATATTCCAAAAACAGCATTTCGAACTCATGAGGGTCATTATGAATTTTTGGTCATGCCTTTTGGCCTTACCAATGCACCTTCTACATTTCAAAGGTTGATGAATTCCATTTTCAAACCCCTCCTTAGAAAATTTGTGCTACTATTTTTTGATGATATACTAATCTACAGCAGGTCTTGGAAGGATCATGTTGAACATGTTGACAGGGTGCTCAAACTATTGCAGGAGAAACAATTATATGCAAAAACATCCAAATGTTTCTTTGGAGTACAAGAGGTGGAATATCCGGGTCATATTGTATCTCACGAGGGTGTTAAAGTAGACCCTAACAAAATTAAAGCCATTAAGGAATGGAAAGTCCCCACAACCATAAATTAGTTGCGAGGATTTCTCGGGTTAACAGGGTATTATCGCAAGTTTGTTAAGAATTATGGGAGAATAGCAACACCTCTAACAACATTATTGAAGAAAGATGCATTTTCAACTAAGGCCTTTTAACATCTTAAAGAGGCAATGTGCCTAGCACCGGTCTTAGCTACGCCAGACTTCACAAAAACCTTTATTGTGGAATGTGATGCCTCAGGAAATGGAATTGGTGCTGTTTTAATGCAGGAAGGAAGACCCATTGCTTTTGAAAGTCGTCCAATCAAAGTAAAGTATTTACATAAACCTATTTATGAGAAGGAAATGTTAGCAATATTGCATGCACTAAAGAAATGGCGAACTTACCTAATGGGAAGACACTTCAAGGTAAAAATCGATCATGATAGTCTTAAACACTTTTTGGAACAAAGACTATCGTCAGAAGAGCAGCAAAAATGGGTCACAAAGATGTTGGGTTATGACTTTGAAATAATCTACAAAAAAGGAAAGCTTAATGTTGTTGCAGATGCACTCTCAAGAAAGAATGAAGAGGTGGAAGCATTTCTTTGTGCCATTTCTATTATTCAACCAGATTGGATAACCGAAGCAAGAGATGAATGGAAGAAGGACAAAGATGTATGGACACTCATTCAAAAGTTGCAGCAAGATCCTAGTACATCTGATACATTTAGTTGGAAAAATGATTCCTTATGGTACAAAGATCGCTTATATCCTTGTAAGAATTCCCAACTAAAACAAAAGATTCTTCTGGAATTGCACACTTCTCCTTTAGGAGGACACTCAGGATTTTTAAAAACTTACCACAGGGTAAAGAAAGAATTTTTTTGGGATGGCCTTAAATCTGATATTCGAAAGTTTGTGGCGGAATGTTTGGTTTGCCAGCAGAATAAAGTGGAAACAATTAAGACCCCAGGACTTCTACAACCTTTATCCATTCCAAGTCAACGTTGGGAGGAGATTTCAATGGATTTTATCACAGGTTTACCTAAGTCCGAAGGAAAGAGTGTCGTCATGGTGGTAGTTGATAGATTTACCAAGTATGCACACTTTTGTGCATTATCTCATCCATTTAAAGCAAGTACAGTTGCTACTACATTTATGGACAAAATTCAAAAGCTACATGGAAGCCTAAGGGTTATTGTGAGCGGCAAAGATCCCATTTTTACTGGAAATTTTTGGACGGAGTTATTTTCTTGTTTGGGTACTCAATTAGCTCATAGATCATCTTATCATCCTCAATCTGATGATCAAACTGAGATAGTAAATAAATGTTTGGAAGAATATATTCATTGTTTTGCATCTGATAAACAAACACAATGGGTCAAGTGGTTACCTCTCGCTGAATGGTGGTATAACACTTCCTTCCATACTGTATAAAAAATGACCCCATTTATGGAACTTTATGGATATCATCCACCATCCATCACATCATCTTTAAGGGAAAATTCGAAGGTTCAAGTAGTGGAAGACCACATCGAGCATCAGCAAGAAGTTCTCCAACTCTTAAAGGATAACCTGAATTTGGCACAAAATCAAATGAAACAACAGGCAGATCAACATCGCAGCGAGAGAAGTTTTGATGTAGGAGATTGGATATTTTTACGGCTACAACCATATAAACAAATGTCCCTCAAGCAAGCTAAGAAGGATAATAAATTATCGCCAAAGTACTATGGTCCTTACAAGGTGTTGCAAAAGATTGGTACTATGGCATACAAATCGGAGCTTCCTGCTTCTTCGCGAGTACATCCAGTTTTCCATGTTTCATGCTTAAAGAAGGTTATAGGTGAAAATCTTCCAGTTCAAACAATATTGCCAGAACTTGATGAGGAAGGAAAAATCATATTGGAACCTGAAGCGGTCACCGAAACAAGAACTCGACAACTACGGAATCGATCAATTTCAGAGTATCTCATCAAGTGGAAGAACTTACCCACTGAAGATTCTACATGGGAGGATGAGAATTTTATACAGAAGCACCCGGAGCTACTCAAGTGTTGAGGACAACACTTTTTTTGAAGGAGAAGGGCATGTTAGGTCCCTATATCACTAGTATAGCCCCTTATTATTGTTAGTGTAAACCCCTTATTGTTATTATTGTACCCTTGTAACCCCCATTTTGTTATTATTGTGCCCTTAAATTATTATTGTTAGGTCGGCTAGGATTACATTGTGGCCCACTAGGATTACATTATGGCCACATGGACTCCTATATAGAGAAAGGAGGTTTTGTAAATTGGATCATGCAAGAATTGTTCATTATGTAATGTATTGGAGGTTGCCCCCTCGAAGTGGCTTATTTCTAAGGAATTGATATCTCTTTTCTTCTATTTTTGGAGATGGTTACACAACAACCTAAAGATAGCATGATTTTCCTATCAACTATCTTTAGAAATCTCACTGCCTTCGTTATCCTAAATCAACCTTTTTCACTAAATATGTATCTCTGTCTTCTAAGTTTACCTTGCTGCTCCAAAAGAGACTCACCATGGGCTGGTTTATCTTATTTTTCACTCTCCCTCCTCACTCCATTCTCATTCACCTTTTTTCCCCTTCTGAAAAATCATTTTCCCCTTTAAAGATCTTTCAAAACCTTTTTCTTAAATCATTTTCCTTTATTCTTCAAAACAATGTAAAAGACCTTCTTTTACATTGTTTTAATTAAAACATTAAAAATATCGGGTCCTTTTGTTTTACATATAAAACCCTATTTTTTATAAAGAACTTGACTCTTTATATTTTAAACCCGAGCCCCTTTTCTTTAGCCCTAATCTCCCTCGCACTCATATGGCCCTAACCCCACGTATCATATAAGCCCCCCGATATAAATATTTCACCTCCGCCTTTGTTATATAAACACCCTTAAAACCCTTATAAAACCAACACATTCGTTGATTTATTTAAAGCCTGGGCCCACTCTTCTTTTGGAATTCGTGCCCCATTAATATTGTGCCACCTGTCCCCAGGCTCCAACTCCAAACCTGCCCACCGTTCCTCCGCTGTGCGATCACCGTCAATCTCCGCCTTCAAGATCCAATGGCCCCCACGGAGTATTGAAAATTTAATTACACGAGGGTTAAACATTCCCTGACCGTGCGAAATGGATGGTTTAGCCTTGCCACATGTCACCCTCTGTATCATATTGTATCCCCTCCGCCAAAACAGTTACCACCTCCTTCGCTGTGTGAAAACCGCTTCCGGTTTTCCAAAACCACTTACCCCTTCGCGCCATAATTCAAATGCTCCTGCTTTTGTTCAAATTCCCCACTGGTTCCACCTATGGAACCATAGCCCCATTCACCAATATCACCTTTGTAAATGCCCTCCAACAGCCCAAAAACCTATGAAAATCAGTAAACCCTCCCTGCATGGTTTTAAAGTTAATTATTTGTTTTTCGTGTGCAGGTTTAATGGTGGAATGCCTACAAAGCATTTTCTATGGTCCAAAAAATTCCCAACTAAACGTTTGGGTGACGATCCATGGGTCTGTTTTGAAGTTACAGGGAACAGAGGCCCTCTATCAAGCTTAGTCACCGATAAAGCATGATCATCAATGGTTGTTTAAACCCTCAAGCACAGAATAATTTTCCCTGCACAGAAAAAGCACAAACAGAAAGCACAATGAAAAGAAAAGATAGTCAAAGGACTGTGACCAAGTTTAGAAGGATTAAAAGGCTAAGCACCAATCAAAGAAAAATCATAAAGATTAGCCACAAAGCAGAGTTAAAGGTCGTAAAGGCAGACAGTGAAACAGAGAGTTAAAAAGCCAATCTAAAGTTTTAAGGCCTAAACACAGAGATTAAAGACAAAACAGAGGCAGATTAAGCACAGAAGCCAATTCGAATAATCAAACACAGAGGAAATTACTTCTTCAAATATATTTTTGCCACCTACAACATGTTTTCTTTCAATAAAGCATCAAACAATTATTACACACAGACATAGATATTTTTCATCTACCAGTATTTATTGTAAAGTTATGAAAAAAGCCTTAAAGTCAAAAATTTCACAGAAATCAATTCAGAAGTTAAGATAGGAGTTACCGTTTCAAAGAAAAACCTTCAGATATTTTTTCCTTGGGCCTTGCATGGTCTCAAAGGTCAAAAATCATTATCTCTGTAATAAATGACATAAAAACCCTAGTTTAAGCAGCACCTCCTCACTCTGCATATAAATATTGCATATGATATTCATTTTTAGTGTTGGTTTCTTAGTTAAATTTGGAGGATTGAAGAGTTGCTGAGCTAGTTGAGGAATGCTAGGTTGGATTAGAGAAAGCTTTGAGTTGTAGAAACCTATTGTAATAGAGTATGTAATTGGTTTGAACATCAATAATACAAGCACGTTCACAGGATACTTGAGCTATGTTAATGGTGAAGTTTTCCTTCTTTGTCATTGTTTTACTCATGTTTTACATTTTGTCCATATTATCTGATAAGGAAAAGAAGTTTTAGAGTAGGATATGTTGTCTTAGCACCCTATTTCTGTTTGCAATATTTATCTTTATGTTTTCTTCTGCAAGGTCTGATTGGAGGATTCTTAATTTCCCTTCAGTTCCATCTAGCTTGTTGTCTTGGAAATGATTCAATAGAGTGAAACTAGGGAAATTTATGGTGATCCCATGTTCATTGGTACGGCTTGAGATATTTTTTTTAAGACCTTCTTTGAAGTATACTTAGTAGATTCTAAACCAGGGAAGTCTATGGTATGCCCTATCCTCTGGTCTGCCTCAAAATTTTGCTTTAAAGGTCCCTTTGAGTCTTGAGTTAAAGAAGATAGGCTTATGTTTTCTCTTTAGCTGTTCTCACTATTTATCTTATGTGTTTTCTTTGTCTGAAAGTAATTCTTGAATTGTTGGATTGTTGTCTTAAGGTTTTCTTATTAAAATTTTGGCCAAAGAAGTCTATGGTATGCCCTGTCCTTTGGTTTGCTTCAAACAGTTACCTAAAAGGATTTTCTTATCTAAGTAGAGCTAGAAGATTCCTAATTGATTATAGCTTTGCTGCCTTCACAACTTATTATTATTTCATATCACAACCTAATCTAAGAGATCCACTTAATATAGTTAGCTTGCTCTATGAAAACCCTTGCAGAGTTGTTGAACAATTAAATCCTTTTATGACTCCATAGCCCAATGGTTTAATGTTTTCCCATAGTCTATATTTTCAGTTGAAGCATTCCCTTAATTAACCCCAACCTTTGATCTATCAAATGACCTTTCAATCAACCAAAACCAACAAGTCCTTAGAACTTCATAAATAGCCTAATATCAAAAAGAAAAGCAGAAATAAATATCATCTAAAACACATACTTAGAGAGATCCCTCTCTGAATCCAAGAAGGATAGTTCCTAGGATTCCAAAGTGGTTTTGATGTGGCCCTTGTAGTGTTTGTTCTTTCCAATCTCGCAAATCCCAGGGAGCCAACATAGTGGCGACCATACTAGGGATACTGAGTAATAAACAACCTCAAAACTCAGAAAACCTTATTTTAATTTAGATGAACCAAGTTATAGCCAAGAATGGTTATTGATTGTTGATGGTGGACAACAATCAACCATAAAACAAGTAAAGATCCTCCACCTGGTGACTCCACTGGTTTTTAGTAGGCCTTCTGACTCCACTGGTTTTCCATAGACTCCACTGGGAAACTTACTATATCACAAAACATTTACAAAAAATAGTCAAAGAATACTTTGTGGATTAAAGTATTTCTTTCACAGTTTGGTTGTGCCTGAAGACTGTTATACTTCCCCAACCCTTTTGATTCTTGGGTCCAAAGTTCTGGCTTCTAGGAGAATCCACACTAGATCCTATCCTGAGCCAAACCCTCCTGCAATAGTTAAAAATCCTGAAAGCATCCTTAGGAAGTCTCCTAGATCTAAAGATTCAGTTGTTAGTAGACTAATCGACAAAGCAAGTTACCCACCTAAAAACCTCAAAGACTTGCAGACTATCCCCTCTGAACCACCCCTAGAACAAAGCTTATTTAGGACTAGATCTCAGAGTTGGATAACCCAAATAGTTTTAGACCCATTCTCCCTACAACAGAATTCTTTTGTACTAACTTCATCCCCCACTGTTCACCTTCCTTCATTTAACCCTGTTCCTCCCATTGTAAACCCTCCACTTGTTAACCCTCCATTGCTTCCACAAACCCATATCATGGTAACATGGTATGCTCCCTTAGTCCTTCCTTTACCTTTAGTTGTTCTACCACAGGATTATTAGTCCAAGATTCCTTTATATGATGCTAGTAGTTCTACTACTACTCAAAAACATTGTAGGTTTTAACCCTATATAGAAATTATCTGCAAACGAATCTTAAAAATAGAAAATAAACAATAGCGAGAGCACAAAACATAAAATAGATAAACACAGAGATTTTCCCCTGGATCCCAAATCGAGATGACCAGCTTGATTTTTCATTATATTCCTTTTAGTGTTACAAAACATATATATACATGCCGAAGCATACATAAACCCCAATCCATTAGCCCTAGATTAGAACGTAACCATAGTTCCCTTGACTGGATCTACAAAATACCAGGGGCCGAAAACCATCATGCCCCAAAACCATGTGAAAACCCATGCACAAAACCAAGGGCGGGAAAGAATATAACACATACCCAACATTCTACCAATTTTTGTTTTCTTTCCGCGGGGGGCCACAGGAGAGCTTAGTCATTAGCCTAGCTTTGCAACACCCAATGTTTCTCTACACCAAGAGAACTTCTGAGTGCTCACAGACTTCATCAATGCATCTGCAACATTGTTCAAGGTGTCCACCTTTACCAACAACACCCTTTTAGCCTCAACCATATCTCTCACAAAGTGATATTGAACATAAATGTGCTTCCTAGCCAAGAAAATTGCACTTCGGCTATCACAATCTATCCTTATAGCTTGCTGCACCAACCCCATACTTGAACACAATATCTCCAACCAAACTTCTTCTTTGCTTGCATGAGTGGCTACTATGTATTCTGCCTCTGTAGTTGAAAGAGCCACTACAGACTGTATTTTACTCATCCAACTGACTGCACCTCCAAATAGGCCAAACACATACCCACTTGTAGATATTCTTTGGTCCAGATCTCCAGCCCAGTCTGCATCAACAAAACCACAAATGTCCAACACTTTCCAATCCTGGTCTTCCCTGGTAGCACAAGCCATAATCACTAGTGCCACGCAAATATCTGAAAACCTGCTTCACTGCTGTCTAATGCTCCTTCCTTGGGTTTGACATAAACCTGCTCAATACTCCCACTGCATGTGCAATGTCTGGTCTAGTACAGACCATTGCATACATCAGGCTACCCACTGCACTTGCATATGGAACACGGGACATATCCTCCTCTTCTTCTAGTGTCTTGGGACACTATTCAGCAATTGCTTACCTATAGGAATCGAAACATTCACCGATTTAATATCTTGCATATTGAACCTCTGCAATATAGTCTTGAAATACTTCCTCTGGTTTAACCATAGCTTCCTCTTTTCACGATCTCTCTTAATTTTCATGTCCAAATAATGCTGCACAAATCCAGATCTAAGCATAAAAGACATTAAGCAGATAAAGTAAAATATGGCTCCATGCATCCAATAGACAAGACAAGAACAGTGTATTTGAAAGAATTTTTTTGTTATATTAAAAGGGGGCACCTGAGAGGAAAACAAGAAAGGTGTTTTCCGGTTCTCCTCAATGGGATGGGTTCTTGAAAGTCCTCAGTGTTTCAGATCTAAAATTCCTCTCTCTTATTGTGGTAGAAAACCCAAACAAACATAGAACTCAATGGGAGCTCACAAGACAAAAATGGAAAAATGGTGACCAAGAGTAGATCCAATGTGATCTAATGCAATGAAGGTGACTAATGAATGGGGAAAACCCTTCTATTTATAACAAAATATTGGGGTGTTCTAGAACTTAGTGCATGAATAAAATATTATTAATCAAATTCTAGAATCACCCTTTAGGAATATTTTATTATATTTGTTGGAGGGAAAAGGTCTTTTGACTTAGGTCAATTCCTTTATTTATAAACAATAAATAAATAAATGATTTATTTATTATTTTAGGGAGATGGTGGGAATATAATTAAATAAATAATGATTTATTTAATTATTAAAAATGATTTAGTCAAATTTAACTAGGAATATTATTAAATAATGATTTAAATAACTTATTCCTAGGAAATAATTAAATAAATAATGATTTATTTAATTAATTTCCTTGTTTTGGGTTAAATATGACCAGGAAATATAGACAAATGTTATTTCATATGGTGAAAGAAATTTTACTTAGGGTAAAATTGGTCTTACATGGTGTACTTGGGTTCATCTAATGATAATAGGTTAGATGACCAAAAAAATGGTGTAACAGATTTCCCCCCAACGTACGAGTGTTAGGAGCAAATCGTATGACCGAAGTACATTGTAAGAACTCAATCACTAGGCATCAAGAGGGGAGTGAGAGAGAGAAATGTAAGGTAGTCTAATGTGCTAAAGGACTAGACCCTGAGGAGACAAGACTTACAGGTGCAACAAGTCTCTAGTTGATGAAGTGGTACCAGTGTTAAAGGCGGCGGGGGAGGCATACCTATGCCCACCGAGACAAGAGTACAAAGAATAAGGCACCCGGAAAACCACGGAACGCAATAAGGAAGCATGTGCTGGCCTAAACATGAACCATAATATTTTAGTACATGAGATACAAGTACACCCAAATTCCCCCTACACATGGGGAAGGGCTCGCAAAATCTGACTGATGCATGCAAATCGAAGAGGTGCTACAAGCGGTTGAGGCTGATATCATCAAATGAGAGGAGCTGCATCAAGGGCAGAAATGAAGAAGTCATCCGGGCATGTGGGGGGCTACCTGCAGAACCACCCCCTCATGAGGGTTGAGACATCTCACACATGCTCGGGAATCACCAATAGTTGTTGCTGCATCACTAGACCATCAAGTGTATAGATCACGATCATGTTGAGAAGAGCTCGAACCAAGGTACACTGCCCCCTAGACCTGACTTCTGGAGTAAATGAGCTAATGTTGACAGAAGTAGGTCCGCCATAGGTGAGGCAATAAGGGAACCCCAACTAAGGCACGAGGGAAAATAGTAGAGCAAAGAACAGATAGACACTAATGATGATGATGGAATGAGGGATACGAAGGAGTGGTTGGACGACTTCCCTTGTTAGAGCATAAGGGGCATGAATGGCTTGGTAGCAGTTGACACAATATCAAGGAGGATAGGTGACAATGGTACTGAAGGCCATAATGTGGAAGACGAGAGAGGGACTAAACGATGAAGGTTGGAGGGTTATATCGGGGTACAAAGGGACTCGAGACAGACTCCATTACGGATGAGGACTCAACTCGGATGCTCTAAACAAGGGCGACTCGATGGTGCTGCCTCATAGTAAAGGTCCAATGGGGGACCATAAAAGCATGAGTACAATAGGGTAGCTCATGACGAAAATAAACACGAATGAAGACAAGTAAGAAGGCAAAATGGTGCCTCGAGTACAAGTGTTGTACGTGAAGAAATTTGATTTTGAGAAGAGGTGAATAGACCCTTCATGGACAAAATGTGTCCTGGTGAAGTATCAAAACATGAAAAACTAACAGATACCCATTTGATTGCTCGCTGAGAGCTTTCCAACGGTGCAGACGGTGTGTCAAACAGGGCTACAATTTGGTTGCAGTGGACGAAAGAAAAACTAGGGGTTTTCTTCTAATAAGGCATTTTCCCTCCAAAATCATTCATTTGCTTATGTAGCTGTGGTGAATGTGGAGAGGAGAGAAGGCCCTAAATCTTGCGGTGATCGTAGCGGACAAACCGATCGTTGGAATCATGATCCGTCAGTTGCAGGTAAGAGGCCTAATCCTACTCTTTGTTTTTGAAGGATTCAAATTTCAGATTAGGGTTTTAAATCTCATTAACTGCCCCTACTTCATCATTACAGTCGGGTCGCACTTTTTGGGGAAAAAATTGCGACCTGGGACGCAGGTTTTGGCCTGAAAAGTGCGACCTGGTCCAGGATTTTCCCAAAAAGTGCGACCTGTTAGATGTGGGTGGTTTCAGTGCTGTTATGGGCTGAGATTTAGTTTTGGTGTAAGTTAATTTAGTTTTTCTGATCTGTAGACTGACAAAAATGATGGTTTTGTGCATATATGGCAGATATATGAATCAAGTGGAGAGAGAGAGACCTAGGTACATTACGAATGGAAATCCAAGCAAATCAGAGTGTCCGTCGTGCACTGGCTAGGTTTGGGGTTCTGAAATTTTTGGAGAACCCTTTGATGAGGGCTAGGGAGCCCTTGTTGGCCCGAATTATTAGTTATTGGGATCTAGATCATGAGGCATTTATAGTGTAGGGGCACAAGATTGAGCTGACGGTCCAGGATTTATATTTCTTGACTGGTCTCCCACCATTAGGGATGGTGGGAAATACGCAGCCAATGTTACCATGGGGGCGTAACATTATGGAGTTTGTTGAGCGACATTTTTGACCAGGTGTCCGAGTCAAAGGGACTCGGATATCCATTGGTGATCTAGAGAGGTTGGAGACCTAGGCAGTGGCCGCAGCAGTGTTGCGGATCTTGGGCAGCCAGGCATTCCATCACATCACTGGAGGGCAGATGATGATTGTGGAGAGTGTGCTGAGTGGGACCTACTATGGGTGGGCCCAGATGATGTTGGTATCGGTGAAACGCCAGCTGTCGCTATGCAAGCGGCAAGTGAATCATGATTGCGCCTATGGGACGGTATTGTGATCTTTCTTCTTTGAGAAGATCCTGACCTTACGACCTCGTATACAGTTACCTGATGGAGGTCCGAGAGAGCCCCGGATGCATCGGTGGGGATGACAACTGTGTAGAGGAGGGGGAGGGGCAGTCAGACGGGTGTTCCGACCAGAGTACTTCGCCCATTGGGATCAGATGCCATTATACATAGACGACTATCCCTATAGTGGGATGAGTTATTGGGGAGATTTGGACTTGCCACGTCCACTTGGTCGAGTGTGGGGGCCCGATGGTAAGTGACAAGCAACTAATCTGTTATGTGCATTTTAGAGTTTGTGACTAGTATTCATGGTACTAATCCTTATATTTTTTGGAATGTAGATATAGCTCTGGTAAAACCGGTTGGATATATGGGACGACCTGCAGTAGCAGGAGCTACAGGTGCAATTGGATCAAGGACAACACAGAACAAGGATATGGCCGCTCTGTTGGAGGACATTCGTCGTATATGTGAGGGGCTACTGACCGGTGTGTCGGAGCATGGTTGGCAGGATTTAGACGACCAGTACATAGAGTTATGTATTGGGCTACCCTCGGAATGGCGAGGTATCATGCGACGCATGGCGATGGCCAATCAGACTATGCATGATCTACGAGCTGTGGGAGCATATCCATTGGCTCGGGATCCTCCAGAGAGTGATTAGATGTAGGGCAGGTGGTGCCCCCCAGCGTTTATGTAGGGGCAAGTGGTGCCCCCCATTGTTGTAGTTTTGTTTTTTGTAACATGCTATGGGCATGTCATATGTTTCAGAGTAGATGGACTCTAAAAACACATGTTATATGATATATATGATTTATATACATGTTCTTGATGATGTTAAATGTTATGGTCTTGTGTGTGATAAATGCCAGTCTAGAACATGATTTTCAATTTGATCTACGTAGTGATTTTGACTTCTAGGGATATGGTTGAAAGTAATGAATCTAAATTCACATATCAAAAGTTTCACTCGTAAATATTGTCTAAATAGGATAGGGTTATGCACACGATAGACACCATTGAGTTGTAAGACAAGAAGCAGGGAATCTAAATGAACATGCAGATGGAGGATGTGATGAGAGAGGGCATCGGCTAAGAGACCACGTACTGCATCATATTCGGCTTCATTATTGGTGGCATTACCAATGCATACCCCATTTGCAAGAACTAGGGTATGCAAGGGGGTAAAGATGGCCCAGGCTACCGAAGCGAGATTATGGGAATAGCGACTTGCCCCATCGGCATAGCCAAGATATTGTGTGGATGAGAGGGCCGGTGGAATAGTGTCACAAGACAAGAAATGGGAGGGATGAGAAGAAGTATGGTAGCGTGAGTAGAGGGTAGACATCCACTGACGACTATGGGAGGGAGAAGTCTTGGTAGGAAGTGTAGGACTCATATATCGATGAGAGGGAGATGAATGAGAACTATGGGATGAAGAGCGGGAACTCAGGATGCGAAGAACATCATAGATACGGATGGTATGATCATGATTATGGGAGGAAATGGAAAGTTCAAGGAAACCACATGACATTGTAAAGCTACCTAAATCATTATTATGGGAAGAGAGGTGTAGATACAGGTCATCATGAGGAATGACAGAGAACAGGTAAAAAGATGGTCAAAGCATGAAGAGCCCGAGAATGTGGCTGAATGAGAATCAAGCAAAACAGATGGAGTGGATTCAGAGGGAATGTACTCCAAGGGTCGTGCGGATGATGACAGGTATAGGAGGGGGGAAACAGGTTCTGACATCTCAACATCAAGGGGAGGAATGTCAACGGTAGCAGGGGGATCCTTGAGTAGACCTGATGCATATTGAGCAAGGATGGGAGAGGAGGATTGATTTTTTTCAACTTCGTACTCATGAATGACCTCTAAATAGGCTCAGTAATGCGTGAGGTGAGGAAAATGGTGAGAATAATGGCCATGGACACCACACAGAGCACAAGGTTTTTTGGTGCAAAGAGGCTTGGGGTTCTTGGTTGCGGAGGAGGAAGAAACAGAGGTTTCAGGGACCGTAGATTCAGGGAACGCGACTTTAACCATGGGTTGGATACGAGGTAACTCAGGACAAGTATGGGTGGGATGACCGATACCATCACACAAGGCACAAGGCTTGGCAGGTGGGGGAGGGGTAGGGTCGGGTGCGGTGGCCTTGTATTTGGATGCCCCCTTTCGAGTTTTTCTTTTCTTGGCTGTAGTTTTCGCAGCATGAGGAGGGTCTTGCGGAGGGGCTACGGGCACTGTAGTGGTGGAAGGAGTGAAGGGAATCTATTGCACTGGTGTCACAACAATGTATGGTTTGGGGTGGCCCAGTGGGGTCTCGGTTGGAGGAGTAAGATACCATACTGGTATTCCCAAGGTTAAATTAGGGAGGGAAAGGGTGGCCATGACGGGAACCGAATTGGGGGGGGGGGACCAAGGAAAGGTATCTGACCGGTGGGGTAATGACCAAGAGGGACAACACCTATATGGTGGATACCTGAGGGAACCGACTCATGAGGGTAGGGAGGTTCCTGAGTGTGAGGTCGATGGGAAGGTCCAGGCGAAAAAGGTTCGGTCGACTGAAGCGAAGGGCTAGGAGCAAGTTGTGGTGGGCGAGATTGAGGTTGCTGACTAGTCGAAGCAGGCTGTGGAAGGCCAGCCTAAGATGATTGCATCATGCAAAAATTCGCCAAGCTGGGATCAGAGACAGGAGGAGGGGGAGGACCTGGGAAAGTTCCAAGCAATGAGGAGTCTTTGTAGACGCTAGGGGAAACACTGGTCAAAGAATCAACAGTTTGCTTATTGGTGACAGTAGAGATGGTGGACTCAGGGAAGGTCTAAGATTTTGGTTCATGGTACGTCAACTGGTCAATGGTGACAATCTTGCCATTATGAGGAAAGAACATCTTGTGGTGGACTGCGGATGGGATGGCAAACATGGCATAGGTGTAACTACGCCCCAAAAGAATGTTGTAGTCGAGAGGGGCGTCAATAACTTCAACGTCAACACAAACAGTCTTGCCTGCAAGGGTGATAGGACAATTATGGAATAGGCCAATGGGCTGGGAGGCATGGCCATCCCACACACGAAGGGTGATTGTGGAAGGGGCCAGCTCAGGGGATCCGAGTTGTTTCCAAACCGAAGTGGAAATCACATAGGTAGATGCCCCCTCATCAATAATACACTGAGCGACATTGGCATTTTGGATTTTTACTGGGATTTGGAAAGCAACCGAAGGAGGAAGAGGGGGATGGTCTGACTGACGGGCGTCGAAAACAATCAATTGGTCATCAGTAGGATCTACATCACCCATGGCAGATAGTAGAGCCTTCTTTTGAGAAGGACACGACTGGAGGAGTTCCAGTGTTGAAATGGCAGCAGGAGATTGTGCCAGATCATCTACTATGCTGTATGAATGGGCAGCTCAACCAGAGGCAGCATTTCGGCGTAATGGGCCCTTAGGAGTCTAGGGATGAACCTCAGCTTTGTGCGGAGGGAGTTGCAAGGGACCATTGGGTGTCGATAGAGTCTTTGTAGGACCTGAAGATGGCGACTCGGAGACAGACGGAACAGGAGGCGTGGAATACTGACAGGACTGAGTTTGAAGGTTGAGGTTGACAGTGAGAGGTTGGTTAGAAGCCATCATGAGAATCTGGTAATCAGAGGAACTAGAAGGGGAAGGGTGAGTTGTTATGGGGGCATGAGGTGGTTGAGTGGTCACAAATCCTTATTAAGGGAAAGGATCGGTAAACAAAGCGGGTTGAGAAGTAGTCGGATTGGGAGGGACAGTAGGGGAGGATTGTTGTCCTCGCACGGTGGCCTGAGACTCCCACATATGTCGCATTTGTGGTAATAATGGACAATCGTGAGTGTAATGACCATACACACTGCAACACGAACAGGGCTTATTGGTGCGAAGCGGCCTGTCCGGTTTGGGCTGAGAGCCCGGTGGCTGGTTGACAGTGGTAGAGTCAATACTTGAAGGATTGGATCCATGATTACCCGAAGTGGGTTGATTGCCTTTCCTCTTTCTTTGAGAAGGAAGAAGATTAGTTGCCCCTTGCTATGCAAATACTTGCCCTAGAGGGGGTAGTAAGTGCGGTTGCGGGGGTGGAGAAGGTAAGGGAGTGGGAGGTCCAAATGCTGGAGGAGCTGGGACACCAGGTTGTGAGTATGGATAAGGGGTAGGATGGGTAGCATTGAGGTAAGAAGGAGTGTGGGCAAAAGGAGGAGGCATGCCGTATCCTAAGTACATGCTACCTGGAGGGGGGACAGTGCCGGAGGGGCTGGCCCCTCTTGGAGGGAAACCATAGCCCAGAAGAGGTTGAGCAGAGGTATGTGACAGGGCTCCAACGATACTGTCGGCAGAGTGAGATGCCCCTGAGGCATTAGGGCCACCAGGCTTGGGGAGGTCAGGAAGGACAGTATAAACATAACCAGATTAGGCATAGATAAGGTCATATTTCAAGGCTATTTGGAGGGCGGCTTCTTTGGTTTGGGGAAAATGGGATGCGACATATTTGCCAATGGGAGGTAGGAGAGAGCAAAGGAACCAGTCCATGTAAACCCGATCTTCAAAGGGGGGAGCACGACACCAGCTTCGTCTTCGTCGCCATTCCTGGACACGAGCAGAAAGTTGGGTCGAAGAGGATTGATGAAAAGAAGTTAAGAGTTCAGTACCAGTGTTGTATCAGAGAGGGAGCTGGAAATAAGATAAAAAGGCTTGGGCAATGGTCGTAAAGGTGGTATGGGAAGAGGCGGCTTGATCAACATACCATTTAGAAGCTTCACTGGTAAGCGTGCGTTGGAACAATAAAAGACGGATGGAGTCATCGGTGATGGAATTGGAGGAACACCACATGTGGAAAGATCAAATATGGTTAGAGGGATCTTCACTAGCAAGGCCTTCAAACTTGGGAATGTCGAAGGGGAGCTTGGTTGGCATAGCAGGCCAACTGACATCGTGGCGGATAGGATCATTAATCAACTGATTGAAGTCGGGGAGACTGAGGTTGGCCATATAAGGAAGCAAAGGGGTAGTCAAGGTAGGTCCCGTAGTGGTTCCACTAGAAACTGACCTAGCAGTAGAACTGGGGTTGCTGCTAGTAGTAGGCCCTGAAGTAGACATAGTGAAAGTAACAGGGGGAGAACCAAGAGTAGGGGAAGAACCCGAAAAATTAGAAGAAGAGTCGAAGTGAGGACTCGGGGGAGGACTTACTCGATGACAATGGGAAGGAGGAAGTCGACCAACCTAAAATTGAGGGTGAAGGCCAAGAAGTCTCCGGGACAAATGCCTTGGGGGCGCAATGATGACAGGAAGAAGAAAAACTGACAAGGGCAGGGAGAGGAAAAATCAAGAGAGGTCAATGTCGAAACAAGGGCAGAGAGGTGCAGTGTCAATTGATTTTAAAGTCTTTGTTAGGTGGTGTTAACCAGGCTCTTCTTCGCTTAGGGTCAGTGTGTGGCGTGCGTTAATTTTAATTGTTTAAACCCAGCCATTTTGAGAGTAAGAGAAAAATTTTGTTGCGTAACTGAAAATAAATCTGCAATAAATAAGACTCAGAGAACATAAAATTAACAACTAACAATGCATCAATCTAACCCAAGAAGGCGGGTCTCTCAAAACTAGTCTATAAGAGGGAAAAATAAAATCAAAGCACACTAAAAAGAGGCCAATAGATCTAAGGTTGGGAGGGACGGGGATCTAAAGGAGAAATCTGCTGAAAGAGTGCAGAGAACATCGAAGCGAGGCAAGGTTCTTTGCTAAAAGGAGGAGATCGGCTAAAAATGAAGGGACAAGGATGCGGCCTAGAAATGAACTAAAAAACTATATGGGGTGATTTGAAAGGAGAAGAGGCTGATCTGAGGATGAAAATGAGGTATGAGATGCGAAGAAATAAGTGAAATACAAATTCGAGTCGGACAGAAAAGCCTCTCCCATAAAAATTGAGGTACTAGAGCCCTAAGGGGCAAGATTCCCACTTAGTTGAGTGAAAAAGATCAGAAATAGGTCTAAACGGGTGGAGACAGAGGCTGGAAAACCCTGACAGAAGCTTCAGAAAAACCTAGAAAAAGTGCTGGAAATTGCCGAAAAAAAGTGCAGGTCGCAGGTTCTGACCTGTTTTCAATCCAGGTCGCAGGTTTGGGGCAGAAAAGTGCAACCTCAAGGCCAGGTTGCAGTTTTTGGGCCGATAAGTGCGACCTGCAGATCCGGGTCTCTCGATGGCAGATTTCAGAAAAAAATGTCGTCTCAGCTGCGCCTGATGTCAGTCACCTGCGCAATAGGGCCAGAAACACATGAAAGTTAAAAAATTTAATGTTTGAGGGTTTTAGAGGTAAAAATTACCATAAAAATGGGAAGAACAGAGAACTAAAGAGAAACCCTAGGGTCTGAAACAGCTGGATATGCAGGAATATATAAAACGACAGCGGTCACAAAAGAAAACCTGTGTGGAGTTGCCAATTGTTAGTATGCATCTTTCGTCGTAAAAGATCACTTTAGCTATGCATAACAAATAGCCCTAACATCGATTATGGCTGCCAAACATCTTTAAATCTGCAATTAGGTGATCCAAATAATGTTGTACAAATCCATATCTAAGCATAAAAGACATTAAGTAGATAAAGTAAAATATGGCTCCATGCATCCAATAGACAAGATAAGAGAAATGTATTTGAAAGAATTTTTGTATTATATTAAAAAGGGGCACCTGAGAGGAAAACAAGAAAGGTGTTTTCTGGTTCTCCTCAATGGGATGGGTTCTTGAAAGTCCTTAAATGTTTCAATATCTAAAGAATTCCTCTCTCTTATTGTAGTGTAAAAAACGAGACAAACATAGAACTCAATGGGGGCTCTGCAAGGCAAAAATGGAAAATGGTGACCAAGTAGATCGGAGCAGTCTAATGCAATGAAGGTGACTAATGAATGGGGAAAACCCTTCTATTTATAACAAAATGTTGGGGGTGTTCTAGGACTCAGTGCATGAATAAAATATTATTAATAAAATTCTAGAATCACCCCTTATGAATATTTTATTATATTTGTTGGAGGGAAAAGGTCTTTTGACTTGGGTCAATTCCTTTATTTATGAATAATAAATAAATAAATGATTTATTTATTATTTTAGGGAGATGATGGGGATATAACTAAATAAATAATGATTTATTTAATTATTTAAAAAATGATTTAGTCAAATTTAACTAGGATTATTATTAAATAATGGTTTAAATAATTTATTCCTGGGAAATAAGTAAATAAATAATGGTTTATTTAATTAATTTCCTTGTTTTGGGTTAAATATGACCAGGAAATATGGACAAATGTTATTTCATGGTGAAAAGAATTTTATATAGGAGTAAATTGGTCTTGTGGGTGTACTTAGGTTCATCTAATGATAATAGGTTAGATGACCAAAAAAATGGTGCCGGCTACCATGTATTCTGCCTCTGTAGTTGAAAGAGCCACTACAAAATATCTTTTACTCATCCAATTGACTGCACCTCCAAATAGGCCAAACACATACCCACTTGTAGATATTCTTGGGTCTAGATCTCCAGTCCAGTCTGCATCAACAAAACCACAAATGTCCAACACTCTTTCCAATCCTGGTCTTCCCTGGTAGCACAAGCCATAATCACTAGTGCATCTAAATCACTGTTGTCCAATGCTCCTTCCCTGGGTTTGACATAAACCTGCTTAATACTCCCACTGCATGTGCAATGCCTGGTCTAGTACATACCATTCCATACGTCAGGCTACCCACTACACTTGCATAAGGAACATGGGACATATCCTCCTCTTCTTCTTGTGTCTTGGGACACTGTTCAACAGACAACTTTACACCTATAGGAATCGAAACATTCACAGGTTTACTATCCTGCATATTGAACCTCTGCAATATAGTCTTGACATACTTCCTCTGGTTTAACCATAGCTTCCTCTTTTCACGATCTCTCTTAATTTCCATGTCCAAAATATAGTTTGCAGCACCAAGATCCTTCATGTCGAATTTGGAGAATAGTTGGGTCTTCAAATCTTGGATAATTTCTTCATCGTTTCCAATCAACAACATATCATCCACATACAAAACCAAATAAATAACATGGTCACCAATTAATTTGAAATAAACACAGTGATCTGTTGAGTCTCAAATATGCATCTTTTCCATACATCTTTCTAGACCTTTTTCATCCACCTGAACCTTCCAAGTTGTCAATATCATTGTATATTAATTGCAAAAGAGCATCTAACATGGTTTTTAATTATATTTTTGTGTCTGCTGTTTGATTTAGATTTTGCTCATTTAGCTGCAGAATCTTGCCACTTTCCGCAACTGCTGCAACTTTCCGCAGCCATTTTGTGAAACTCTATGTTACAGGTGTCTTCAGGAGAAACAAGCCACATGGGCAAGTCAGAAATGATGTGGACATGGATCGTGTCCTATTGGCTCGAGCAAATTCATCTAGGGAGGCTGCAGTCAAAGGTGGCCAAATGGAAGTCAACCGTAGAGTCCCACGGTGACAGGACTCTGTTTCGTGTCACGTGAAGATTTATATGGCCGTTTCTGAGTTGCGAGAGACACAGCAACACCTGCACACGGCTCCTTAACCGAATCCAACATCCACTTCTCATAGATTTACTCTTCAATACGGCCATGATCCTAGATCTTTGGATGTAATAGTTTACGTGTTCTCCATCAGCATAAAATTTAGGGAATCAGTTATATTTCCTTTGTTATAAATAACGCGTTTGTATACACATATTAGATTAGTCTCGATTAGTCTGGAGATAGCTCAGTAATGTAATTACGTTGCCACTGTGCCGTAATATCACCTTTCTGTTATGACTGCATTTTAATATATAAGAAGACTTTGTTTCCAAGCATAATTCAGACTTGAAGGCTGTTGCCAAGGCTGGTGTAGAGGGCCCCTGCACACGCCGAGGTTCTGTGCATTATTGTATAGTTCTTGTTTTATTTCTTTAAAGCTCATTGTGCTATAATCCATTCACATGTTTATACATTGCATCTTTCATGGTATATATGCTTCATTTCTGTTTATAATCTTTCATGCTTTCCATTTTACTTCTGTCTTTCATGTTTTATGTTATTGATAACTGATCAGTGTTCTTGTTTCAGGTTATAAATAGGCAGCCCGGGAATTTGCATAACTTTTTGACTAATGAAATGGAATTAATATTGTTCTGCTGCTAATTTTCTTTTCTTAGTTTCTGTTTAATTTTAGTACTGCTTTGTTTATTTCAGTTTTGCTCATTTGCTTCAGTAGTTAGATTTAGATATATTAAATTGCTCATAACACTTTCGCTACTCCTCCGACTTAGAAGCCACACCGGATCGATGGCCAATGAAGGGATTTAATTGTGAATGTGTGGTTTGATATTGGGTTTACTTTCCTGCAAGTTGTATATGTTTACTTTCATGACATCTTCAGTTACCTCCGAAAGCCACAGCTGGACTGATGGTGAGGGATTGAATTATGAATGTGTAGTTTGATATTAGTTTACTTTCTGCAAGTTAGAAATATTAAATTGCTCATGACATCTTCAATTACCTCCGAAAGCCACAGCTGGACTGATGGTGAGGGATTGAATTATGAATGTGTAGTTTGATATTAGTTTACTTTCTGCAAGTTAGATATCAGGTTACTCAAGTTGTTTATGGTTACCTCCGAAAATCATAGCTGGACTACTGATGAGGGATCAGAAGATAAGTTGATGTAATTTGATTTAGATTTACTTTGTTGCAACTTTTGGATTTCTTTCAGCATAGTTTCTTTTATGTTTGAATAGCAGCAAGAATAATGAGTTTCATGGTCAGTAGTTTATTGTTTGTTTGATTAGAGTAGTGATGCAATTTCATTTTCTTTGAAGAATTAATTTTTTCATTGTGTGTTTTTAAAATTCTTTTGAAGTTTGGAAAATCATTAGAAAGACATTGTTGTCTTGAATATTTGTCTCCATACTTGTTTTTCAGAATTTCATAAAAAAAAAAACCAAAAACGAAAAAAAGATAAGAAATAGGTTATCTTGTACATAAAGTGCGCCACACTTCATCAGCTTATGAATCCCGGATTGATAAATTAATTTAGCAATTTAGGACACACTAAATTGACCAAAAATTTTGGCGCCGTTGCCGGGGAAGTGTAACTAGGTAGCCAATTTCTTACAAAAAAAAAACAAAATAATAAAAGAAGGGAAACTTGATAACTTCTTGAAGTATGCTCTCCTCTTGCACCTAGTGTGATCTGGAGGATCAGAAAAGAGAGTTATTGGTTCAGTAATTTCTTAAGTATGCTCTCTTCTTGCACCTAGTGTGACCTGGAAGATCAGAAAGAGAATTATTAGCCCAACTTTTAAAAAATAAAAAAATAAAAAATGACATGCATAGAGCAAGAGATTCTAGGGGAAGGTTTATAGCTAAAGCCAAGAGTTCGATTTTCACAACTCCATCTTCTTCAAGGCATAGACAAGATTCACCACCATCTACCCCTAGCCTTAAGATTTTTGGAATTCAAGGAGCAGCTGAATTAGAGGATTCTCCTATACCACCTACCAAATCTCATTTAGAAAAGGAAGAGACTCCCTCTCATTCTCCCTTGATAGAAGAATCAGAGGACTTTAAGGACTCTAAAGAAACTATCATGGCAGAGGAAATTATAGATGGATTTGGAGGTAGAGGTAGAGGTAGAGGAGGAGGAAACAATGGAGACAACAATGGTGAAAGAAATAATGGAAGAAATAGGGAAGGAGACAACTTGTTTGGATTCCCTATAGTTGACGAGGAAACTCATACAACAATGAAAATTATCTCACCATCTGTCCTCCCTAACTTTTATGGATTGCGAAGTGAGGATCCTGAAACATTTCTGTTTGAGTTTGAAGTTGTGTGTCGAACTTATGACTATATGGAAGACTCTCAAAAACTCAAACTGTTTCCTTCAACATTGAAGGGAGTTGCTTTGAAATGGTTCATGGGATTAGCCACTCAATCTATTAGGACTTGGAATGATATGAAACAAACATTTTTGGATAGATACCTGGACTATTGTATGCCCACCAATCACAAGGATGAGGTATTCAAAATGATGCAAAAAGAAGATGAAAATTTGGAAGACTTAATTGAAAGATTTCAATACAACTTGAAAAGAGCAAATATGAGCAACTTAGATAATGAAACCTTGAAAGCCCTCCTATTAAAATCCATTAGAGATGAATGGATAGACATTTTAAACATGATGGGGAAAGGAGACATTTATCAACTTCCATTTCGTGATATAACAGAACTATGTATCCATCTCTCAAGGGGAAAATCTAAAACAGGAAAGGGCCTAGGGATCCTTCTCTTATTAGGGCTAAAAAATCTGCAACCGGATCAGTAAGTAGGGCAGAGATTGGTAACATGCTTGATGAGTTTAAAACTGATATTTTAGGGAGCCTTAGTGAACAACTAGACACCCTTAAAATCCAAAACAAGCAGAAAGCAGAAACAGATGCTTTAGCCATCTTTTGTCTGAAATGTAGGAAGAAACATGCTTTAAGGGAATGTCCCTTGGATGCAAAAGTTGTAGAAACATGTATGATTTGCTCAGAGAATCATGAGATCAAGGATTGTCCTTCAATTCCTGGACTCAAAGCTGTCTTTCAAGAAGACCCAAATTCCGTAGAATCTCTCTGTTTTGTTGCAAGAAGACCTTGGCAGGGACAACAAACTCAAGGGTTTAACAACCCTATGAATCTTCAAACCCCACCAAATTGGAATCCTTGGCAACAACCTTGGCCCCAACATCAAAATCCATATCAACCATGGGTAAAAGGGATGCAAAATCCTTATGGGAGATTTGCTCAATTTTATAAATATCCTCCATCTTTTCAAAATCAACAAGCTCCACAACTTCCAAACCCAAAACCACAACTTTCATTGCCATTTCCACAACAACAACCTTCTCAACAAAATCCAAATCCTCAACTCATGCTCCCATACCAACAAAAGACAAATCAACTTCCAGCTCAGCCATTGCCAAATCCTAAAAATAAAAATCCTCAGAATACTTACATGGTAGAAGGACAACAATTTCCTACCTATATGATTGTTCCTCTCAATGATGTACAACTCAGATCTGGTAGAGTTTTAGAAAAACCTTCTATAGATATTCAAGAGCAAGATACCCCTGAGGAGGATTCTCTTCAAGTCAATAAGGATTCTGAGGAAGCATCTCTTCAAAATTCAAGCATTCAAAAAGAAAAAGAAAAGTTAACCCCCACAACTCCTATAGTTGAGCAACTTGCATCTTCATCTACACCTCCTTTTCCTGAAAGACTACAAATTGACAAGGGGGTGGAAAAACAAATCTTGTTGCCTAACTATGATTTTCTAGATGAATTGAAGAATGTTTGTATCAAGATTCCCTTGCTACAAGCCATTCGAGAGATTCCTATTTTAGCAAAAACAATAAAGGAGTTGAGTTTCAAAAGACCAGGAAGGAAACTAAAAGACACAAGAAGAATCCACCTGGTAGGAAAGATTGCAGATATTATGATGGGAAAAATTACCATGCAGAAGTATGTAGATCCAGGAAGTCCAATTGTCAAGACACATATCAATGGGATAGAAATTCCAAACACATTGATTGACTTAGGGGCTGCTATCAACATTATGAGTAGACAGACTATGGAACAGTTAAAACTTCCTAACCTTCTTTTACACCTACTTTATTGCAACTTGCAGATCGATCGGTTATTAAACCAGATGGTGTATTAGAAGATATTTCAGTCTCCTTAGATTCTTGGGAATATCCAATAGACTTTATGATTTTGACTCCCAAAAGTAATCTAGGAGGACATCCAATTATTTTAGGAAGACCTTGGCTGGCCACAGCTGATGCTTTTATTAGTTGTAGATCTGGAGACATGTACATTTCTAATGGTAATTCAACAAAGAAATTCAATTTGTATCCTCCAGCAAGAGCAATCACAGAAATAGGAGACAATGAATGGGTCGATGATGAGAACACTATACAACCTGTCTTTACCATTTCTGAAATTAGTGAGGATAGTCAAATTCTGAACACATTAGAAAATTTTGAGATATCTTCAGAATATGACCCCACACAATTTCAATTGGAATCTGACATAGAATATTTATCATCAAGGCAAATGTCTCTTTACTCTATGGAAGAGTTTGGTAGTTCTACTATTGAGATTTTTCCAGGAAAAACATTGAATATCAACAAACATTTGGAAAATTCACAACAAGAAGAACTAACCAAAATCTTGCAAAAACATTCTACTACATTTGCATGGGAGTATACTGACATGAAAGGTATTGATCCTAAGACTTGCATCCATCATATCTATATTGAGGAAAACAATAGACCAATCAGACAACCTCAAAGAAGGATGAATCCAAATCTTAGGGAGATAGTGAAAGAAGAGCTCCAAAACTACTCAATGTAAACTTCATTTATCCAATTTCAGATAGCCGATGGGTTTCTCCTTTGGTTATAGTACCTAAAAAGAATGGTAAATGGAGGGTATGCATTGATTATAGGGAATTGAACAAAGCAAATTTGAAGGATCACTTTCCTTTGCCTTTTATCGATCAGGTATTAGACACATTAGCAGGTAAAAAGTAATTTTCATTTCTGGATGGTTTTAGTGGCTATAATCAAATTCAGGTAGCACCTGAAGATCAAGATAAGACCACATTTACTTGTCCATGGGGAACTTTTGCCTACCGAGTGCTTCCTTTTGGATTATGTAATGCACCCGCAACATTCCAAAGAGCAGTACTAGGAATTTTTTCTGATCTAATCCATGATTGTGTAGAGGTTTATATGGATGATTTTACAGTTTATGGTAATTCATTTGAAGAGGCATTAGAAAATTTGGAAAATTTCCTTATAAGATGTAAAGAAACAAACCTTTCATTAAGCCATGAAAAATGCTTTATGATGTTTACTGAAGGTATTGTTTTGGGGCATCATATTTCAGGAGATGGGATTAAGTTTGATAGATCAAAAGTTGAAGTCATCTCCAAGTTGCCTATTCCAAATTGTCAAAGAGATGTTAGAAGTTTTCTAGGATTTACTGGTTACTATAGAAGATTTATAGAAAACTTCACTAAAATAGCATCTCCACTCTTCAAATTGCTTACAAAAGACCGTGAATTTAAATGGGATCCTGATTGTCAATCAGCCTTTGAAACTTTGAAAACAAGAATATCTTAAGCACCTATCTTGAGAGGACCAAATTGGAAACTCCCTTTCCATATTTCTACGGATGCTTCAGATACAGCTCTAGGAGCTGTGTTGGGTCAAAAAGATTTAGTTCCTTATGCCATTTATTATACTAGTTAAAATTTGACTCCCACAGAGTTGAACTATACTGTGACTGAAAAAGAGTTTTTAGCTGTTGTTCATGCAATTAATAAGTTTAGACATTACATAACAGGCTATGAAACTTTTATTCATACTGACCATTCTGCAATTAGATATTTAATGAACAAACCTGTTACTAATGGCAGAGTGACAAGATGGCTTTTACTTTTGCAAGAATTCAATATTACTCTGTTGGATAGACCAGGAAAACAAAATACAGTAGCTGATTTCTTGTCTAGGATTCAGAATACTAAAGAAGATTCTCCTGTAGAGGATAAGTTTCCTGATGAATACTTGTTTGAAGTAACTATTAAGACTCCTTGGTATGCAGATATTGCTAACTATTTGGTTACAGGGAAACTACCTTCACATTTATTTCCAAGTGAAAAACGAAAAATTATTCAGGAGAGTTCAAAATATTCATGGATTTCTAACTAATTGTTTAAAACAGGGCCAGATCTTGTGATCAGAAGATGTGTCAGGGAAGATGAAATGCCTGATATTCTTAAGGCATGTCATGATGAACCATGCGGCGGACACTTTGCAGACAAAAGGATGGCCTATAAAATCCTCTCTTTAGGATATTATTGACCTTCCCTCTTCAAAGATGCAAAACAATATGTCAAAAGGTGTGACAGCTGCCAAAGAGTAGGGAAACCTACCCTTTCAAATGAAATTCCATTGCAAACACAGGTACTCATTGAACCCTTTGAAAAATGGGCTTTAGATTTCATTGGACCTATTAATCCACCATCTATGCAAAAGAAGTATATATTGGTTTGTACTGATTATGTTACTAAATGGGTAGAAGCCAAAGCATTAGTATCTGCTACTGAAAATTCAGTTTTTCATTTTCTTTATGAGGATATTTTTACTCGCTTTGGTGTTCCAAGAGAAATTGTGACAGATCAGGGAAGCCAATTCACATCCAACTTGGTGGAGAAGCTGATGGAAGAATACAAAATCAAGCACAGAAGATCTACTCCTTACCATCCGCAAGAAAATGGTCAAGTGGAGTCTACAAACAAAGTTATTGAAAGTATCATCACCAAAACTATTCATCTACATAGAAGAGATTGGGCAGAAAGGCTTCCTGAAGCCTTGTGGGCCTACAGAACTACATGGAGAAATACAACAGGACATTCTCCCTATGAACTTGTTTATGGAAAGAAGTCCTGCTCCCCATTGAGTTCCAAGTCAAAACCTTCAAGATGGCAGTTCAGTTGGGGATGGATCTATCAGAAGCCCAAAAGCATAGAATGGAGCAGTTGAATGAGCTAGATGAGATCATACAAGAGGCAATTCTAAGAACTGATCTAGTTCAATATCAAAGAGCTAAATGGCATGACAAGTACATCAAAGAGAAGAAGTTTCAAGAAGGAGATTGGGCATTGTTATTTGATTCCAAGTTTAAACATTTTCAAGGAAAATTTTAGACTCATTGGCTTGGGCCATATGAGATTGACAAGATCTTTAGCAATGGAGCAGTAAGAATCAAGACCATTGATGAGTTTCAAACTCCTCTTATTGTGAATGGCCACAGATTGAAAGTTTATCATAAGCCACTCTCAAAGGAGGAATTTGTCAAAATGTTTCAAGAGAATTCTGCAATCAGGCTGGTCCAGAAGAATTCTTCTTCTCCACCAGCCTAGCTTTTGTTCTTTTCAGTAAAAAAAAAAATAAAAAATTATAAGCCTGAAAACCAATCACTGATTGGCAGTCTTATACAGAAAATATAGGGTGAAAATCAGGAACACTTGACACTCTATATTTTCCCCAAAAAAAAAAAAAATCTCTCTTTCATTTCACAAGTTTTGTGACCACCCACTCCATTCCACTTCATCCCACTTCATTCCATTTCACTTCATTTTATTCCATTTCATCAATAAAATTCTTTTTCACGACCATTTCCATCTGGACATTTGTCATCCGTTCATTTCCATTCATCCAAATAATAGCTGTGTCAGTTTCCGCAGCTGACTCCTGTTTCCGCAGCCAGAAGCAGATTCCGCAGCTGACTCCAGTTTCCGCAGCCAGAAGCAGATTCTGCAGCTACCACTCTGTTTTCAAAAAAATGTACAGCCAGATGTTATTTCCATAATCATGAAATTAAATGCAGGTTAGAGGACCAATTATGAAGACATGGAGCATTCAAGATACCAATGAAGAGCAACTAATTGAAGACCAAGGAAAAAGGCAAATATTCCAAGGTATGAGTAAAATTTATTTCAAATAGCATTGAAAACACATTTTTATATAGTTATGAACCATAAGCTCCATCCATTATGTGCAATGATTATATTGAAAAATTCCGTAACCCTTTCACGATCTCCATATTATCCTCCCACATTCATTCTCAAACGATACCATAATTAAACCTCCGATCTTCACTCAAACTCCGATACTCCACCTGTGACAACGAGACGTAGTTGATTTGACTACGACTTCTTACAGCCGCATAAATCCATAGCCGTTGTTTAAACGTGCTCACATTTATTTTGCAGCCACCAAATTTCAAAACACTGCCGGATGTATTATACTCCTCCTATTGTTCTGTTAATCTCATATCCATATCTCTGTCTTGCTCACGAAACCCCTCTCTGTTCCGCCTCACTCGATTTCATTCTCTGTTACGCTACAACCTGTATACCCACTCTTTGATATCTACCCACAGTCATTGTGCTCATTTCCGTGCATTTAGCCGTTCTACTTCCATTGAACCCTCACGCAGGCAAATTTTTGAAGAGCAGAAAGAAGGATGGGTAAATTGCTAAGAGCAGAACCAGAAGGACCTAAATTCATGGAAGGATATCCGCAAGTAAGGGATATATTGAAGAAAGAAAAGTGGCTGCGGTTTATCCAAAAGTTCAGAGGCTACCATAAAGAAGTGACAAAAGCATTTGCAAGGTCGTTCAATGGCCTGGAGGTAGAGATTGGAGACCTTAAGTTCACGGTGAATGAGGCATCTATAGCTACTGCCACAGAACTTCTTCAAGAGGGTGAACGATGGTTTCAGAATAAAAGCATTAATGATGAAGCCTGGAGAATAATATTACGAAACCAAGGTATGGACATAACTATTTTTAAAAGGAGGAATACCTGTTCATGCTTTGAAAGAGGAATGGGCTACTTTGCTGCTAGTTGTTCAAAAATTCATTACCTGTGAAGGCCGTTTTGGGTCCATGTATATGTACCATACCAAATTGCTGATGAATTTTCTAGATAATCAAACTCTCAATCTCCCATATTTTCTATTAAATAGTTTGAAGAAGATGTCTGTGACTGTTCAGAAACATTTAGGGGATGTAGAACCACATCTATATCACCACGGTCTTGTAAAAATTTTGATTGAAAAAGAGTTAAAGGAGAAGAAAGACATATGGTAACAATTTTTTATTAGAAATTTCTTTGAGGAACCTCAGGAAATTCCTGAAGGTAGCACAACAAGAAGGAGTAGGAGGAAAAGAATAAATTATGAAACTCAAATTACTCCTACTCAAGAAATTCCTGAAGGTAGCACATCAAGGAGTAGGAGAAAAAGAACAAATGATGAAATTCAAAATACTCTTACTACTACAATTGAAAGAACTGATAGAGAAGAGAGACTGTCAAAGAGGAAGAAGAAAGAAACCAAGGGTAAAAATCCAATACCATCAAAAGAGAGAAAAAGTATTGAGGCTATACATCAAACCCCTTATTCCGAAGAAGATCATCAAGTGTTATCTGAAAGACTGATTCACCTTCAAAAACAGTCATCTATAGCTAAGAAGAAAGAGAAAGGAAAACAAAAGCAAAAAGACAGTGGACCACAGCGTGTGAGAAGAAGTTCCAGACTTAAGGGGAAATTGAGGAAAACGCAAATAAAAGGACCTCATTTCATCGATTTGGGAGAAGAAACATCTGAACAATCCCGAGCTGACCATAGTCCATCTCACTCTCAGTCGGTTAGTGAACCTGGTTCATTTCATTCTCAGTCAGACATTGAACAAAGTCCATCCCATTCACAGCCAGATGTTGATGTAAGCCCTTCTCAGCCAGATTTTGAGGACAACTCTCCTTCACGGCATTTTGGGGACAACCCAATAAAAATGACACCTGATATAGACCCCAAGCAGCAAGAAGTATATGATTATATATAATCTTTAGAAAAAGCAGCTACAGGTCCCAGTACTTCGTCCATTCAGCCTCACACAGTACAAGATGATTTAGTCCAATCACTAAAACAAGAAGTCTTTGAGCTAGAGCTTTTAAATAGACACATCAAAAATGAAAATGAGACATTGAAGGAACAAAGTAAATTGGACAAAATCATTCATGATAATACCATGCTACATCTGGGAATATGGCAGAAGAAGAACAAGAAATTGAAAAGGAAATGCCAGAAGTTAAGCAGAGCATTGGTTAATATCAAATTTAGATGCTTAATGAAGAAACCCAGGATGTTAGCAGCACCAAGGAATAAGAGGAGAGGATTGGATGTACTGGCTGAAGTGTCAAGGCATATGAATTGAAGAAGGATTATCAAAATTTTGGTTGCATGAGGACATGCAACACCTTCACAGTGGGGGTATGTTGAGTCTCAAATCTGCATCTTTTCCATACATCTTTCTAGACATTTTTCATCCACCCGAACCTTCCAAGTTGTCAATATCATTGTATATTAATTGAAAAAGAGCATCTAACATGGTTTTTAATTATATTTTTGTGTCTGCTATTTGATTTAGATTTTTCTCATTTAGCTGCGGAATCTTGCCACTTTCCGCAGCTGCTGCAACTTTCCGCAGCCATTTTGTGAAACTCTATGTTACAGGTGTCTTCAGGAGAAATGAGCCACATGGGCAAGTCAGAAATGATGTGGATATGGATCGTGTCCTATTGGCTCGAGCAAATTCATCTAGGGAGGCTGCAGTCAAAGGTGGCCAAATGGAAGTCAACCGTAGAGTCCCACGGTGACAGGACTCTATTTCGTGTCACGTGAAGATTTATATGGCCGTTTCTGAGTTGCGGGAGACACAGCAAAACCTGTACACGGCTCCTTAACCGAATCCAACATCCACTTCTCATAGATTTACTCTTCAATACGGCCATGATCCTAGATCTTTGGCGTAATAGTTTATGTTCTCTCCATCAGCATAAACTTTAGGGAATCAATTATATTTCCTTTGTTATAAATAACGCGTTTGTATATGCATATTAGATTAGTCTCGATTAGTATGGAGATAGCTCTGTAATGTAATTACGTTGCCACTATGCCGTAATATCACCTTTCTGTTATGACTGCATTTTAATATATAAGAAGACTTTGTTTCCAAGTGTAATTCAGACTTGAAGGCTGTTGCCAAGGCTGGTGTAGAGGGCCCCTGCACACGCCGAGGTTCTGTGCATTATTGTATAGTTCTTGTTTTATTTCTTTAAAGCTCATTGTGCTATAATCCATTCACATGTTTATACATTGCATCTTTCATGGTATATATGCTTCATTTCTGTTTATAATCTTTCATGCTTTCCATTTTACTTCTGTCTTTCATGTTTTATGTTATTGATCACTGATCAGTGTTCTTGTTTCAGGTTATAAATAGGCAGCCCGGGAATTTGCATAACTTTTTGACTAATGACATGGAATTAATATTGTTCTGCTGCTAATTTACTTTTCCTAGTTTCTGTTTAATTTCAGTACTGCTTTGTTTATTTCAATCTTGCACATTTGTTTCAGTAGTTAGATTTAGATATATCAAATTGTTCATATCATTTTTAGTTACCTCCGAAAGCCACAGCTGGACTGATGGTGAGGGATTGAATTATGAATGTATAGTTTGATATTAGTTTACTTTCTACAAGTTAAATATATTAAATTGCTCATGACATCTTCAGTTACCTCCGAAAGCCACAGCTGGACTGATGGTGAGGGATTGAATTATGAATGTGTAGTTTGATATTAGTTTACTTTCTGCAAGTTAGATATATTAAATTTCTCATGACATCTTCAATTACCTCCGAAAGCCACAGCTGGACTGATGGTGAGGGATTGAATTATGAATGTGTAGTTTGATATTAGTTTACTTTCTGCAAGTTAGATATCAGGTTACTCAAGTTGTTTATGGTTACCTCCGAAAATCATATCTGGACTAATGATGAGGGATCAGAAGATAAGTTGATGTAATTTGATTTAGATTTACTTTGTTGCAACTTTTGGATTTCTTTCAGCATAGTTTCTTTTATGTTTGAATAGCATCAAGAATAATGAGTTTCATGATCAGTAGTTTATTGTTTGTTTGATTAGAGTAGTGATGCAATTTCATTTTATTTGAAGAATTAATTTTGTCATTGTGTGTTTTTAAAATTCTTTTGAAGTTTGGAAAATCATTAGAAAGACATTGTTGTCTTGAATATTTGTCTCCATACTTGTTTTTCAGAATTTCATAAAAAAAAAACCAAAAACGACAAAAAGATAAGAAATAGGTTATCTTGCACATATAGTGCGCCACACTTCATCAGCTTACGAATCCCGGATTGATAAATTAATGTAGCAATTTAGGACACACTAAATTGACCAAACATGATCCTCCTTGCTTCTAGTGAAGCCAAGTCCCCATATATAGGTATCAAATTTCTGATACCACATCCTTGCTGACTATTTTAACCCATATAGAGACTTCTTTAACCTTCATACCAGTTCTTTCTTCCCCGTCACCATAAATCATTCAGGTTGTTTCATGTAGATCTCCTCTTCCAGATCCTCGTGAAGAAACGTTGTCTTCACATCCATCTGTTCTACCTCAAAATCAAATGCAACAACAACAGATAAAAGTAATCTAATAGAAGTAACTTTTGCAACAGGAGAAAAAATATCACCAAAATCAATTCCCGGCACCTAGGAATAACCTTTTTCTACCAACCGAGCTTTGTATTTCCCCACCTTGCTTTCTACATTCATATTCTTCTTAAACACCCATTTTCTCCTGATGGGCTTCCTTCCAGCTAACAACTCCCCAGATCCCATGCCTCATTTTTATGCAAGGATGACATTTCATCAACCATGGCCTCCTTCTAGAGTTTTCCATCCTCTGAATCTACTGCCTCCCTGGAGGTTTTGGGATCATCATCTATTATAGTTAAAGAAAAATTTGAACAGAAAGCAGATGGACTATACCTTTCTGGTTGTTTTATTTCCTGAACTGATCTTCTCACAGCTGGAGTTTGTGGCTCTTCCTCTTCTGAGTCTTCTTCTTTTGTAGAGTCTGATTCATCCTCCTTTAGCTCAAAATCTATCTTCTAAGGTTCCTTTGGTAGGACCTCATGTTTAACAACATCTTTCACCTCACTAAACACCACATCTCGGTTGTACACAACCTTCCTTGTTTCCTGGTTCCAAAGCTTGTCACCCTTTAAACCATCCTTATACCCAATAAAGATGCACCTTTCAGATTTATTATCCAACTTGGTCCTTTTCTCCTTTGGAACATGTACATATGCATAAGATCCAAATACCCTCAGATGTGAAAGAGAGGGATTCTTACCAGTTCATACCTCATGTGGAGTCTTATCCTCCAACGCTGATGAAGGTGTGTTATAGCATCATTTCTCACCTTGACATGATTCATGATTGCTACATGGCTTTATGGGCACCCATTCCTACAGAATTGGACAAATTCACTTAAAAACAGTGGAAAATCCTCCATACGCGACTATGCCCATGTTTTTCCGCGTGTATACGCGAGTACAGCTAGACTTTTCCGCGTATGCCATTTTAATGATTAAAAAATATATAAAAATCCCTAATTTCGCGTTGGGTTGATGGTTACTCAGGTAGTTCAACTACCCCAGCCCGTGGCCAACTGTTTCCAACTGCTGAAACTACTTGGAAGGACTATAAAAAGACCTCATATGTATGGCCTAAGGGGGAGAGAGAATTATTATTATTATACTCTGTTGGTTCCCTATCCAAGTCTGATTCCCCGTGCCTCCTGCGCTTTCCCAGTTCATTTCAGGAAACCCTTGTTTCCTTGAGATACACATCCCTTTATATGTTATCTCGTATGCACTCATTTGGAAGGAGTCTTAGCGAGGCAAGGGCTGGACGGATCCGGACGACGGTCTGCGAAGGCCTTGGAAGGATCAGGTGATCTCTCCATTTACTTTTGTACGTACTATTTTTATAATACAGAAGTATCATGCTGTTCCCGAAGTAAACGTGTTAGTGTATGCTTTAATGTATGAAGAATATTTGTTATACATGCATTCATGATGATTTATTTAATGTTTTATATGAATCTCACTAACATATAGAGTAGAAATATATTGTACAACTTGTCCTTTGTGCTGGTTTCTTCTTGTATTTCAGGTGAAAGAGGAAGGACGGTTGCAGGGAGTTTGAACTCCACGTGGATCTGCTTCAAACGTAGGACCAACGGGTAAACCTCTCATTCTACTCGATTTCGTTTTTATGACTGTGCATGATCGTGTGAGTCTCTGTTAAGTAGTACGCCCCTGCTCTGTGGAGGTTGAATCCCAACCAACCTCTAGGGTGTTAAATCCCAAAGCACAATTGATACGTTTTAACCAAGTAACATACGGTCTCCACTATTTGTGCCATAATTCTTGTCACCCGGTACCACGAGCATGCTTCTTGCCTTTTCATCGCGTTCTATTCATTCAAAGCGCAGCTACCTGAGGTGTGTATGGAGTAGTCTTCTACCGTGCTATACCACACTTCTTACAGAACTCTTCAAATTCCTTCTTGCAGAACTCCCCACCATTATCAGTCATCAACACCTTTATCTTCTTCTTTGTCTTGTTTTCCACCAAATCCTTAAATTTGTTAAATCTGTTAAAGACTTCAGATTTCTTCCTCAAGAAATATATCCATGTATTCCTTGAGAAGTCATCTATGAATGAAACATAGTACACAAACTTACCCAGTGATGGAACCGGCACAGGTCCAAACACATCACTATGCACAAGCTCTAATATCTTGTTCGCCCTCTTTGCACTAGAACGAAAACTCACCTGATTCTACTTCCCATATACAAAATGTTCAAATCAAAATCCAGAGAGTTATTAGACATACCTTCTACCATACCATATCCATGCAGTATCCGAAGGCCCTTCTCTATAATATGTCCAAGCCCTTGATTCCATAGCATGGTATTTTCTTCAGAGACTGCTAGGCTTTCCGCTCCACTTTCGAGAACCACAGAACTGTTGCACCAAGCAATAACAGTGCTGCCCTGAAGCTTTTACAGAGTTCCAATATGAACTCCCCGCATTAATACCAGTGCTCCCTGAACCATCTTACATGTATCTTTCTTGAACACTATTTTTACACCTACATCATCCATCTTGCTTATAGAAATCAGATTTCTGGTCAATGTAGGAATGCGCAGAACACAAGGAAGTGTTCTAATCCTTCCACCTTGCAGCTTCATCTTAAATTTTCCATGTTCGACGATTCTAGCCTTCCTATCATCCCCTAAGAAGACATCACCACCATCACATTTCTCATACTCGCAGAACCACTCCCTATGGGGAGTGAAGTGAAAAGATGCACCTGAGTCAATCAACCATGAATCATGATCTACATGTGTATTTGAAGAAGAAGCCAAATACACATCCCCACCTTCATCTGAGGTGGTTTTTGCCTCTGCATAAGGAGCATCATCAAATCCCTTTCCTTTCTTAGGATCCTTAGATCTGTAGTCCTTTTTGTAGTGCCCTTCCTTTCCGCATTTCCATCACACCTTTACAAAATTTCCAGGAGATTTAGATCTCCCTCTAGATTTAGATCTCCCACTTGAAACCTTATTCTTGTTTCTGTTCTAGGACCTTCCTCGTACAGATAAGGCATCTCCATTTTGAACCTCCATATTTCTATGTCTCATTTCCTCCGACAACAAGGCTAAGACAATGTCATCAAAATTCAAGGTAGTTGTATTGCTACCTATTGCAATAACCAGACTGTCCCATGATTCTGGTAGAGAACACAACAAACTGATGCACTTATCTTCATCTGAGATTTTAATATCAATAGATGATAGTTGACTTACCACAGTATTAAAGGCGTTCAGATGCTCTGTCACCGAGTTTCCATCCTTCATCCTCAGGTTATACAAATTTTTCTGCAGGAACAATTTATTCACCAGAGACTTAGATTGGTACAAAGCCCCAAGTTTGTCCCACAAATTATTTGCCATAGATTCCCCATATACATTCAACAATACCAAATCCAAGACACACAACCGTATTGTGCTCTTCACCTTCCGATCCAAATTCTTCCAGTCTTCATCTGACATTGTTGTTGGTTTAGTACTTGGATCTACTACGATCCACTGGTCTTTATCCACCAGCAGATCCTCCATCTTGAGCTTCCACAACTCAAAACTCTGACCATTAAATTTCCCATTCTCTATCTTTCTACTGCTCACCGTATTCTTTCACTGTAAGAAACGATCCCACAAATCTCCCACTGAACAGGGTCTACCACAGGCCCTATCAAGAAACCCTCAGTAGAAAAGGTGTCCCCTTGAAGCAAAACTGACTCTAATTCCAAATGTAGGTTTTTAACCTGTACAGAAATTATCTGCAAACGAATCTTAAAAACATAAAATAAAAAATAGCGAGAGAATAAAACATAGAACAGATAAACACAGAAATTTTCCCATGGATCCCAAATCGGGATGACTAGCTTGATTTTTCATTATATTCCTTTTAGTGTTACTACACATATATATACGTGCCGAAGCATACATAAACCCCAATCCATTACCCTTGGATTAGAACATAACCGTAGTTCCCTTGACCGGATCTACAAAATACCAGGGGCCGAAAACCATCATGCCCCAAAACCATGTGCAAACCCATGCACAAAACCATGGGTGGGTTCGCCCACCAGAAAATAAGGTCCAATTTTTTTTTCCTGGGGCGTTGCCCCGGACCCCGACAAGGGGGGCTGCCGCCCCCCCTGTGACCCCCCCGCGCGTGAATAGTCATGGAAAGAATATAAAACATACCCAACAAACATGTAGACAAAATGAATGACTACTTTGATAGACAAGAGATAGATTATGAAACTGTTAAACTTAGAATTTTTGCTCAAAGTCTAGGGGGAGAAGCAAGAAAATGGTTTAGAGGCTTAACCCCTAACAGTATAAATGACCTCCCTACTTTCCATCAATTATTTTTAAATAAATGGGAAGCCAAAAATAATCCTCTTCAAATACTGTCAAAGTATGATAACCTTAAGAGAAATGCCGGAGAGAGTGTCCAAGACTAATGCACTAGATTCAATAGTGTTTGCAATGCACTCCCTCCTCACATGAAACCCCCACAAGGCCTAGCCCTAGTAAAATTTCTAGAAGGATTTGATCCAAACATGTGTTATCAATTGAGAGAGAGGGATCCCCTTACCTTAGAAGACATGAAAAAAGGGGCAGTGAGTGTGGAAGCCAACCTAAATGCTATAAGGGCTAGGTTGAGATCAGATAAAAAGGTTACATACAAAGAAGAAGCTGGACCCTCCACATCTGATGCTAAAATTGATAGCCTAGTTAGGACAATGGAAAGAATGATGAAGAGGATAAACATAAATGAGAGAGCTTATCCTAGAGAAAATCAAACATTTCCTCAAAACATAAATCAAAATCAGAATCAAAACCAAAATTTTAGAAGAAACCCCCCACAAATTAGACAAAGAGGTGCTGATCAGCAAATTAGACCTCCTTTCGAAGAGAATTATGCTGATGAAGATGAGGGGGTAACGGAAGAAACAAAGGAAAACCATATAAATTTAATTGGAGTTAACAATGAGGATATTGTGTTCCTCATTGAAGAAGACCAAGGCATATTTGTACCTTATGAAGAAGAAAGCCTAGAATCTAAAGATTACAAACAAGGCTTTGGAAATGCATTCATGGAAGTACACATACAATATGACCTTAGGAGCAATAAAAACCAAGACACTCCCAAGAAAAAGACCTCTGAAATTTCTTCTAAGAAAACACCTGAAAATATTTCTGAAAAGACATCAGAAAACACTACCTTAGTGGCTGAAAATTCTGATAGAAACAAAAATAAAAACAACCAACCTACTGGAAAACAAATTAGTGACCATAGTAGCACTAGAAACACAACTAGTGCTCCTAATAAAACTATTTTAACTACTGTCCCTAATAAAAACCAGCAAGTTGAATTTGCTGTGAAAACAGTGACTGAGAAGGCTGATTTGAACATTTCAAAAGCTCAGACACCTTTCAGTATAGAGAATGAAATTTCCAAGATTAAAATCTCTATCCCTCTTACTGAATTAGTCACTCAGGATGTATATAAATCCTAGCTTTTGAGAGCTTTAAACATAGGATAAAATGTTGATTCTGTCAATTTAAATGATGACAAACCTGAGCCTCTTTTTGGACCAGAAGTAGAAGGGAAATTTCAAGAAGGAGGTGTTCCTCCATTTTATGTCAGTTTAAACATTCATGATAAAATTTTTCACAATGCCATGCTAGAATTAGGAGCTTCACACAACCTTATGCCTAAAGTAGTGATGGAAATATTAGGGCTTGAGATTACTAGACCATACAAAGATTTATACTCTTTTGATTCCAGCAGAGTTAAATGTCTAGGCTTAATCAAAGATCTAGGTGTCAACTTAGAACAAATACCAGCCAAAAGCCTAGTAATTGATATTGTAGTGGTTGATATACCTCCAAAATATGGCATGTTTCTTTCAAGATCATGGGGAGCTAAACTCCAAGGTACCCTCCAAATGGACATGACCTTTGCTACCATCCCTGTTTTTAACCAGTCAAGAAGACTATATAGGGAAACACACATGAAATACATGGTTAGCAGTCAATAAAAACCATATAAATCCCCTATTTATTCATCCACACTGATCTTGATTCATTTATTCTTTATAATTATGAAAATGTTATTAAACAAGTATCAGAGAATGAGAAAACAATTAAAGAAGAAGTGGAAGAAGAGGAGGAACAGTCAAAACAATTTGCTAACTCTGAACATCACAAAAAACATAATAAAGACCTTGGAGAACAAGCAAACCATAAACATAGGGCTAACCATGAAGAGAAAATGAAAAGCATACAACATAGTGAAAACCACTGGGGACAAAAAATAGATAAACATAGTTCAGACCCTCAAAAACAGCACAATAAACAACATAATGGCAGCCACTATAACTAGCATAATGAGGACCATGATCAACTCGATGATAAATCTGAAATTGGACCTCTTTGGAGTATGAGTTTTGATGGGTCCTGTAGCAAAATTGGTTCAGGATTAGGCATATGGGTACATAATACAGAAAACAATCATGCAGAAGGTCACTCATATAAGCTACACTTTCAATGCACCAACAACATAGCTGAATATGAAGCACTCCTCTTAGGACTACATTTACTAAATAAATTAGGAGCCAAGAGGATAACTATCCATGGAGATTCAGAACTATTTATTAGGCAGATTAGTCGAGAATACACCACCAAGCACCCAAGATTAAGAGCATATAGGGATGATGCCATTGACCTCTTGAAAACATTTGCAGAATATGAGCTTACTTTTGTCCCTAGAATTCAAAACATTCTTGCCAATGGTCTGGCTTTTGCAGCCAGCACATGTCAAAAAAAACAATACACAGTTCAAGTCAAATATAGACCAATAGTCCTAGATAACATAAAATGATGGCAAGTGTTTGAGGGAGATAAATATATAGAAGATTTCTTGCAGTCCATAAATGAGTTTGAAGTGCCAAATTAAAACTCAGAGTATGAAGAAGACTACCCTATTGAGGAATAAACTTACATAAAAGAACCTCTTGATACTGTTGCAGTAAATATGTTAACAAAGGAGGAAATAGAACTGTGCACTGATTTAGAGAAAGAAGACTTTGAAGTGTTGCAGTCCAATACTGATAACTTGCCAAAAGGACTAGTTCCTTTAAAAGAACTATTTGACTTTAATGATGTTGCTAAAAAGCCAAAGATGGAACACATTGAAACTGAAATAAAAGAATGCAATATAGGCAGTGAAGAAAAGCCCAAAATGATTAAACTTTCCAAAACACTGCCATCTCATATAAAACAAAAATATATTGAGATTTTTAGAGAATTTTCTGATGCTTTTGCTTGGAGTTATGAATATTTAAAATCATATTATACAGAGATAATTCAGCATAAGATATCCCTCAAAGAAAACCAAAATCCCTTTAAACAGAAACTACGCAGAATAAACCCTGTGCAATTACCCCTGGTTGAGAAAGAAATTAAGAAAATGTATGATGCTAGAATCATAGTCCCTCTGAGATACTCAGAATGGGTGTCAAATCTTGCATCAGTAAGGAAGAAAACATGAGAAATTAGGTTGTGCATAGAATTTCGAAATTTAAACAAGGCCTCCTTAAAGGACAACTACCCTTTACCAAAAATGGATCACATCTTACAAAGGGTAGTAGGTTCTAAAAGAATTTCTTTGCTAGATGGCTTTTTAGGACACAACCAGGTGCTAGTACACCCAGATGATCAACATAAGACAACTTTCACCACACTTTGGGGCACTTTCATGTATGTAAAAATGCCTTTTGGGTTGATGAATGTTGGTGCCACCTTCCAAAGAGCCATGGACATCTTTTTCTCAGAATAAATAGGTTACTTCATTGTGATATACCTAGATGACATCATAGTCTATTAAAAAACAGATGAATAACACCTAGTTCACTTAAGAAAAGTCTTTGAAAAATGTAGAAAGTATGGTTTGTCTTTGAATCCCAAGAAAACTTTGTTTGGCCTCCGGGAAGGAAAAATTTTAGGCCACATCATATCTGGAGAAGGGATCAAGATAGACCCAAAAAGGATTGAAGGAATATTGCAAATCAATTATCCTAGGAACATGAAAGAACTGCAATTTTTCATAGGGAAGATAAATTTCTTAAGAAGGTTCATACCCAACCTTGCAGAACTAAGAAATATTACAAACATGTTGAAAAAAGAAATAGTGGTCAAATGGACCATAGAAGCAAAGCAATCCTTTGAACTGGTAAAACAAGTACTCACCCAAACACCAGTTCTAATTAGCCCTAATTTTACCAAAGACTTCTTCATTTTATCCTTTGCATAATAACACACAGTTGTTGCTGTCCTATTACAGAAAAAAACAAAAGGACAAGAGCAGCCCATTGCATTTTTTAGGAAGGTATTAATAGATGCACCTCTGAAATACAATATCATGGAAAAACAAGCTTTTTCCTTAATTAAGGCATTAAAGGATTTCATAGTTTACATTTTACACTCACACATCATTGCATTTGTGCCTCACTCAGTGGTGAAAGACATTTTAACACAATATCCTGATGGAAAAAGAGGAAAGTGGATTGTTGTTATATTAGAATATGATTTAGAAATCAAGCCTACTAAGCTAATCAAAGGATAAGGTCTGGCTAAAATCATGGCTGAAACAAAATTCCAAGCACTTGACATGAACATGATAGATGCATTAGATGAACAGGAGGACTTGGCAACTCCACTTATTGAAGAAACATTTATGAATTCATCTTGGTATGCTAACATTTTATATGTGCTTCTTAATCTTAATGTTCCTCCTGTTTTCTCTAAAAAAAAGGCTAGATTCTTAAAGTTGAAAGCTGTAAATTACTGCATTTTAGATAAAAATTTATATTGGAAAAATGCTAGTGGATTATTGCTTAAATGTTTGCATGAGAATGATGCAGATAAGATCAAGCATGAGTTTCATGAAGAAGAATGTGGAGGCCACCTCTATTGGAAAACTACTGTTAAAAAAATCCTTAGAGCTGGCTACTATTAGCCCACCCTCTTCCAAGACGTTCATAAAATGGTAATGGCCTACCATAAGTGCTAAATATTTGAAGGCAAAAGAAAGTTGTTACACTTACCTCTGCATCCTATCGTTGTTGAAGCTCCTTTTCAACAATGGGGCCAAGACTTTATTGGGGAAATCCATCCTGCCTCATCTGCCGAGCACAAATGGATCCTCACTGCAACTGACTACTTTACCAAGTGGATAGAGTACATCCCTTCTAAAACTGCCACAGACTCAGTCATTATCAAATTCCTTGAAAATCATATTCTATCTAGATTTGGATGTCCTAGAAATATTATCACTGATAATTTTGATGCTTTCAGTTCCAAAAAGATGGTGGATTATTGCCACAGATATCAAATTACATTGGGACATTCTACAGCTTATTACCCTCAGGGTAATGGGTTGGTAGAATCCTCAAATAAAAGTTTGGTAAAAATCATCAAAAAGTTGCTAGAAGAGAACAAGAAGTCATGGCACAGAAGACTGGTGCATGCACTATGGGCAGACAAGTTAACGAATAAAAAATCAATTGGAATGTCTCCCTATTAGCTAGTGTATAGAGAAGATGCAATTTTTCCAACCAGTCTAGGAGTGCCAGTCATGAAGCTGATCCAAGAAATACAATCTGAAGAAAATGACATGTAGAGAAGAATAAATCAGACTGTCCAGTTGTAGCAGACCAGAGAAGAAGTATATAACATAACACAGCAAGTACAAGAGAACATTAAGAAACTGTTTGATAAGAGGACCAAGGCAAATGATTTCAACATAGGTGACAAAGTGCTGAAATGGGACTCAAGAAGAGAAGACAAGGGCAAGCATGGAAAATTTGAAAATCTGTGGAAAGGCCCCTACATCATCCATTCTTCCAAAGGTAACAATGCATTCTTCCTTCAAGAGATGGATGGAGCAGAACTCTTTGGAGGTCCTGTCAATGGCAGGATTCTCAAGCATTATTTTTGTTAAAAATATCTCAGTTTAAAGCTTTGTTCATTGTGTATAACATTGTTTGAAGAAAAATATTAGAAACATAAACAAAAAAAACAAAGAGAAAAAGAAGAAAAGAGGGAAGATAAAAGAAAAATATAAAGCCCCATACCAAAAAAGAAATATTTCTGAAAGTGTGCAAGTCCAAATACCACTACTTTGGAAAAGAAAGTTTTGTTCAGTCATACAGCCTAATCATGAGTGAAAAAATTTTAAATTTTTGCTGATAGGTTAGTGAATGAAGATTTTCCAAACTGTGTAAAATTGGCTTATCAGTAGAATAGATTAGGAAAAGAGATAATGGTTCCAATGATCAAAATTTGAACCAACAAAGAAAAAAGAGGGATGCATGACAAATTTCAAATTTACAGCCCTCAAGTTTTTTTTTTACTATTTACAAATAAATTCTATGTGCAACTTGAATGAAATTCCATATCTCATAACAAATCAGATTGTCTAATCCTGATTTGGTTATGTTTACAATTTCTTGTTTTAGATTAGAGAATAAAATCTGTCAAATTGTTTAATCTTGATAGATGAGTAGATTAGGTAGAGAATAAAAGAGTTCATCAGCCTAATCTGAACTCTTGAATGATATACGTGTAGAAGTAGTTAGTTTCCTATTGTCAAAAGAAAAATAATGCTAAGGGTTTGCAAATCTAAAAACACACAAAAGAAGAAAAAATGTTAGAAGTATGATGGGTAGGTAGAGGTTGAGTTGGAGTGATCATGATATTTCAGATTTCAAAGATCACAGTTTCAAAAGAATTGCAGCAGAACAATAAGTAAAAGAATGGAGGTTTGTCAAGGTGCAAATCAAGGCACTGGTCTACTTCTTCCAGAATTTGATCTCTGAGGTTCTTGACACCTCCTAAAGGAGCTTCCCTCCCCAGCTGGAGCCACTGTTATCCTCCTGTATTTTACAGATTTCACTAGGTGACTGTGGATATTTTACAAAGCACCTAAAGATAACATGATTGTCCTATCAGCTACCTTTAGAAATCTCACTGCCTTCATTATCCTAAATCAAAAATTTTCACTAAATATGTCATCTCGACCTTCTAAGTTTACCTTGCTATTCCAAAAGTGACTCACCATGGGCTGGTTTATCTTATTTTTCACTCTCCCTCCTTACTCCATTCTCATTCACCTTTTTTCCCCTTCTAAGAAATCATTTTCCCCTTTAAAAACCTTTAAAATTTTTTTTCTTAAATCCTTTTCCTTTACTCTTCAAAACAATGTAAAAGACCTTCTTTTACATTGCTTTAATTAAAATATTAAACTTATCGGGTCCTTTTGTTTTACATATAAAACCCTATTTTTTATAAAGAACCCGACTCTTTATATTTTAAAACTGAGCCCCTTTCCTTTAGCCCTAAGCTCCCTCGCACTCATATGGCCCTAACCTCGCGTATCATATAAGCCCCCCAATATAAATATTTCACCTCTGCCTTTGTTATATAAACCACCTTAAAAACCTTATAAAACCAATGCATTCGTTGATTTATTTAAACCTCGGGCCCGCTCTCCTTTTGGAATTTGTGCCCCATTAAGATCGCGCCACCTGTCCCCAGGATCCACCTCCAAACCTACCCATCACTCCTCCGTTGTGCGATCACTATTGATCTCCGCCTTCAATATCCGACAGCCCCCACAACGTATCGCAAATTTAATTACGTGAGGTTTAAACATTCCTCGACCGCGCGAAATGGGCAGTTTAGTCCTGCCACGCGTCTCTCTCTGTATCGTATCACAACCCCTCCGCCAAAACCATTACCACCTCATCTGTTGTGCGAAAACCGCTCTCAGTTTTTCGAAACCACTTACCCCTTCACCCCATAGTTCAAATGCTCCCACTTCCGTTCAAATTTCCCACCTGTTCCACCTACGGAACCATACCCCCATTCACCAATCTCGCCTCTGTAAATGCCCTCCAACAACCTAAAAACCTCTAAAAAGCAGTAAACCCTCCCCGCATGGTTTTAAAGCTAATTATTTGTTTTTCGTGTGTAGTTTTGATGGCGGAATGCCTATAAAGAATTTCTATGGTCCAAAAAATGCCGAAATAAATGTCTGGGTGACGATCCAGGGGTTTGTTTTGAAGTTGAAGGTAACAGAGGCCCTCTATCAAGCTTAGTCATCGATAAAGCATGATCATCAATGGTTTTTTAAACCCTCAAGCATAGAAGAATGTTACCTGCATAGAAAAGCACAAACATAAAGAATAGTGAAAAGAAAATACAGTCAAAGGACTGTGACCAAGTTCATAAGGATTAAAAGGCTAAGCACCAATCAAAGACAAATCATAAAGATTAGCCACAAAGCAGAGTTAAAGGTCATAAAGGCAGACAATGAAACAAATTTAAAAAGCCAATCTAAAGTTTTAAGGCCTAAACATGGAGATTAAAGACAAAACAGAGGCAAATTAAGCACAGAAGCCAATTTGAATAATCAAACACAGAGGCAGTTACTTCTTCAAAGATATTTTTGCCACCTACAACATGTTTTCTTTCAATAAAGAATCAAACAGTTATCACACACAGTCAGAGATATTTTCCATCTACCAGTAGTTACTGTAAATTTATGAAAAAGCCTTGAAGTCAAACATTTCACAAAAAACAATTCAGAAGTTAAGATAGGAGTTATTGTTTCAGAGAAAAACCTTCAGATATTTTTTCCTTGGGCCTTGCATGGTCTCAAAGGTAAAAAATCATTAACTCTGTAATAAATGCCATAAAAACCCTAGTTTAAGCAACACCTTCTCACTCTGCATATAAATATTGCATATGATATTCATTTTTAGTGTTGGTTGCTTAGTTAAATTTGGAGGATTGAAGAGTTGCTAAGCTAGTTGAGGAATGCTAGGCTGGATTAGAGAAAGATTTGAGCTGCAAAAACCTATTGTACTAGAGTATGTAACTAGTTTGAACATCAATAATACAAGCACGTTCATAGGATCCTTGAGCTATGTTAATGGTGAAGTTTTCCTTATTTGTCATTGTTTTACTCATGTTTTACATTCTGTGCATATTCTTTGATAAGGAATAGAAGTTTTAGAGTAGGATATGTTGTCTTAGCACCATATTTCTGTCTACAATCTTTATATTTATGTTTTCTTCTGCAAGGTCTGATTGGAGGATTCTTAATTTCCCTTCAGTTCCATCTAGCTTGTTGTCCTGGAAATGATTCAATAGAGTGAAACCGGGGAAATTTATGGTGATCCCATGTTCATTGGTACAGCTTGAGATATTGTTTTTAAGACCTTCTTTGAAGTATACTTCGTAGAGTCTAAACCAGGGAATTCTATGGTATGCCCTGTCCTCTGGTCTACCTCAAAATGTTGCTTTAAAGGTCCTTTTGAGTGTTGAGTTAAAGAAGGTAGGCTTCTATTTTCTCTTTATCTACTCTCACTGTTTATCTTATGTGTTTCCTTTGTCTGAAAGTAATTCTTGAATTGGTGGATTGTTGTCTTAAGGTTTTCTTATTAAAATTTTGGCCAAAGAAGTCTATGGTATGCCCTGTCCTTTAGTTTGCTTCAAACAATTACCTAAAAGGCTTTTCTTGTATAAGTAGAGTTAGAAGATTCTTAACTGACTATAGCTTTGCTGCCTTCACAACTTATTATTGTTTCATATCACAACCTAATCTAAGAGATCCACTTAATATAGTTAGCTTGCCCTATGAAAACCCTTGTAGATTTGTTGAACAATTAAATCCTTTTATGACTCCATAGCCCAATGGTTTAATCTTTTCCCATAGTTGATCCTTTCAGCAGAAGCATTCCCTTAGTTAACCCCAACCTTTGATCTATCAAATGACCTTTCAATCAACCAAAACCAACAAGTCCTTAGAACTTCATAACTATCCTAATATCATAAACAAAAACATAAATAAATCTCATCTAAAACACATACTTAGAGAGATCCCTCTCTGTATCCAAGAAGGCTAGATCCTAGGATTCCAAAGTGGTTCTGATGTGGCCCCTACAGTGTTTGTTCTTGCCAAACTTGCAAATCACAGGGAGCCAACAAACCACAAGGTATGTGTTTACTATAGGTGGAACAAATTTTAGTTGAGTTTAAAAATTGCAAAAAATTGTTGCATTTCCAACAACAGAAGCAAAGCATTTTGCTGCTACAGAGGCTAGTAAAGCAATGATTTGTTTACAAAGGTTTATGGACGAGTTGGGAAAGAAGCAAGAGAAAGGTAGGTTATACAGTCACAACCATAGTTCCATTCATCTTGCAAAGAACTCAATAGTTCATTACAAGACTAAACATATACAATTCAAGTACCATTTCATATTGTCAGTGTTGGAAGATGGACAGTTGAAGTTAGAAAATATGAACAGTAGCCAGAATCATATAATTATGTTAACAAATGTTGTAACTAGGGAGAAACTGAGATTTTGCTAAGTTTCAATTGGTTTTCAAGTATGATGGTGAATGGGCGGAAACCCGAACCTGGGTTACACTTTTGTGAGAATTGCGCGTTGAAATTTTTTTTCGAAATTAGTTCGGCCGAACATTTTATCGAGTTCGGCCGAACTTGTTTTTAACGTTTGGCCGAACTCGTGATTCCGTTAAGCCTGACGGCCCACTGACGGCGCGGGCAAACAGAATTTTTGCCAGAGATTGGAAAACCGGCAACCAAAGTTCGGCCGAACTTTTACATTTAAAATAGTTCGGTCGAACTATTTTCTATAAATAAATCGCCCGCGAAGTTATGCGGTTTATTGTTCCCGCTGTTTCCCTGTCGCTGTTTCTCTGTTCCGGTGCTGTCGTTGTTTCTCTGTTCCGGTGCTGTCGTTGTTTGTCATCGTCGCTGTTTGTCCTCGTCGCCGCGTTGTTACGAATTCTTCTCGTCGTCCTTGTCGCCATGCTATTACGAATTCTGCTCGTCATCCTCGTCGCCGCGCCGGGTATTTTATGAATTCTCTCGTCGTATGTTACTGATACGTAAATGATTTGATAATTTACGTAAATGATTTGATAATTTTACGTAAATGATTTGATAATTTTTACGTAAATGATTTGATAATTTTTTTACTGATTTTACGTAAATGATTTGATAATTTGATAATGATTTCAGGTTTTTACGTAAATGATTTGATAATTTTTTTACTGGTTTTTTTACACATAGATTTTTTTGCACATCCCCTTCGTTCTCAGCGAACTTCGGTACCCGCTGAAACAAGAAAATCCGACGAAACCAATTGCTTCTTAGTTTTAAACGCAAACCACTTACTGTCAGTTTGTTTTTAATTTTGTAGCTATGGTTGGTATTCATTATGTAAAATTTGTGCTCGTAATGATAAAATATAAATTATACTTGTTATAAAAAAAAAATTATTTATTAATCTGTCAACAAAATATTTTATAAGACATGTTCTTCATGACCTTTTCAAAAGTGAGAAATTTAACTTTTAAGTTTCGATTTTAGACACCACAAGATGTCAAGTCAACCTACCTGTGATCTAAGTTGGCTCTGCCCTAAGAGACACTCGCTTGGAGCCCCTATAATGCATATAAATAAGGTATTCATCCTCCCTCCAAAGGAATCATTAAATTCACACATAAGACATATAGATCTTTGGTTTCAAGCAAAGGAAGAAAATACTTGAAATCCGAACAGAAGAGGAGAAGTGAGGCAAACAAGTGAAGAAGAAGTATGACATTCTTGTAAAATATCCACTCCCACTTTACTTGCCACAGTGGGATAGGTTTCAATTAGTAATCCAACTCCTCTGATACTATTAGAGGAATGAGATAATAAATTTTTTGGCCCTTACTTACTGTCAGGTTAAACGCAAAAATACAAATTCTACATTCTGCTCTCAATTTGAGTCTTCCCAGTACATTATGTTCAGGTTTTTACGAATGTGATCATGCATTCTTATATTATTTTCTGTACATTATTTTCTTACATTATTTTCTTATATTATTTTCTGTACATTCTGCTCAGTACATTATTTTCTTATATTATTTTCTGTACATTCTTATATTTTTTCTGTATAGTATTTTCTGTACATTCTGCTCAGTTTTCAGTACATTCTGCTCTCATGTATTTTCTGTATAGTATTTTCTGTACATTCTGCTCAGTTTTCAGTACATTCTGCTCTGATGGAACTGATCATCAGGGTGTCTGATGTCTTTTTCTGTATCATCCTACCCTCGAGTTATATGCATCATTCCTGTATTCTGCTTTTGACTTTACAGATTTCGTCATATCCCATATGAGGGTCATACTGTATATTTCTGCTGATTCTGTATCTGTTTGATATGGGGTTTTTTACCAATTACTGTCAGTTTTCGACAAGGTTAAACGCAACAATACAAATTCTACATTCTGCTCTCAATTTGAGTCTTCCCAGTACATTATGTTCAGGTTTTTACGAATGTGATCATGCATTCTTATATTATTTTCTGTACATTATTTTCTTATATTATTTTCTATACATTCTGCTCAGTACATTATTTTCTTATATTATTTTCTGTACATTCTTATATTATTTTCTGTATAGTATTTTCAGTACATTCTGCTCAGTTTTCAGTACATTCTGCTTTGATGGAACTGATCATCAGGGTGTCTGATGTCTTTTTCTGTATCATCCTACCCTTGAGTTATATGCATCATTCCTGTATTCTTCTTTTGACTTTACAGATTTCGTCATATCCCATATGAGGGTCATACTGTATATTTCTGCTGATTCTGTATCTGTTTGATATGGGGTTTTTTACCACAATTGGCTAGGGCTGAGTCTTCCTTTTATCCTGTTTGGATAAACATGGGCTCTCCCTCTGTGGGTGGACATATGTAATCGGTATATAGACTTTTTCCCCCTTTTAATATACTGAAAACAGTGTTTTTTTTCTCTTGAAAAAAAAATCTTGTAATATTATGTTTTTATTCACATTTATTGTTTCCACATTGCTATTGAATTAACATTTTAATACTCTTCTTAATTGTGGACATGTGTTGGTATATTATGGTTTTAGGAGGAAGTTTTCCTGGCCAGTTATGCCATCAAACTGAAAACACATCTTGGTATATTATGCCATCAAACTGAAAACACATCATTTTTTTCCTTCAAAGAAAAAAAAACACATGTCTTGGTATATTATGCCATCAAACTGAAAACACATCATTTTTCTCCTTCAAAGAAAAAAAAAACACATGTCTTGGTATATTATGCCATCAAACTGAAAACACATCATTTTTCTCCTTCAAAGAAAAAAAATTAAATTTCAATAGGCTTTAGGAAATTTAATTTCAAGTCATTTAGTTTCACTAGATTAGAATTTCTTTCAAATTCAAGAGCTTAGAATTGCTTTCAAGTTCAATAGATCAAATTCATTTCCAAGTCCAATAGAATAGGATTTACCTTTATGTTTGATAGAATCAAATTTCAAAAAGCTTTCATAGTATAGAATTAGAATAATTTGTTTCAAGTTCTGAATTCGATGCTTTGATATATGTAGTCTTTGATAAATAATGTGTTTGTGCTCATTTAGATATTTTCATTAATTGGTTTTCTTTGGGTATTGCAATCATTTCCATAGGTTAATTTCCATTTTTGATTGAGAGTTAATTGCTTAGCATATATTGTGCAAGTGTGCTTCAGAAGTATAAGAACCTGGATTGACATTTAATGCAAGTAATTTATCTCACAATTAATTTACCCATTAGGATGCTTTGACCTAGTAACTTGAGAGATGAAAAAGATCCTATCACATTAATGTGAGGATCCATTTTCACAATGAACATTAGGAAAAGACAATATTCATTGCAGTTGGTAATATAGTCAACTATTAGACTATTCAATTATTAACAAAGTTGATGAAAGAATGCAAGGAATTTAAGGTTGCATTTCAATTTTGAAAATTTTCTACAATAATTTTTGTGGGATAATTTGTTATACAATATCATTTTCATAGTTTACTTTTATTTTTATTTTTATAATAAAAATGCTCATACCTGTGATTTCAATTATATGGTTGGTTGTATTTCACAAATTAATTTTGATTATATATTTGGTTATATTTTCCACTTGTATATTTATTCTTGTTGGACTAAGTATTTTTAGGATCACACACACACACACACACACATGTTAATGCAAGTTTCCATAGTTATTTATAATTTTTATTTTAGAAAGAACCTTCAACCAAAAATACCCCTAAGGTTAGTCCCCCATGTGCCCTTTGAGACACATTAGGTCATCCCACGAATTCATGCCCCATGCTTCATGAGTTGAAGGGTATCCTTCATACCCCTTAAGCACCCCCATTTCTCCCCACTCCATCATGTGATGTTGCCACCTCATCACATAATAAGGGTTTAAGAACCAACGACCTCTTGTCTATTTATGTGAAACACAAACATTATACACAACATTGTCTCAATCTCCGACGATATCAAGATGTGTTGGTCACCATACATCATGCCTCAATAGTAGCACCACCACTTACACAAACCTCATATGTTGATGATTCCTCTTCCACCATTTATTATGTCACGAACTCGGTTAATTAGTATATGGCATGCCCTTGAGTGCTCTATGTTAAAGACACTCATCTCATCTATATGTGTCCTTTACTCATCAAATACCATCATCATTGCATGCATCAAGTGACATATCCCCCTCATCAAGATCCCAATCCGCCTAATTTTGGATGCTCCTCATACACTAAGTACCTTGACCATATCAATGGAATACCCAACTCTTAGCATGGTTCCCACCACACCAACACAACTATTGGAGATTCAAACGACCTCACCACTTAGAAAATGATAAGAAATTATTTCACCCCCTTGTACTAACAATACATAGAAAGAATAACATAATTAATAGAAGAGATAAAAATATGAATTAGAGAAAGGAATGGATCACATATTAAAGGAAATGTAAGCCAACCTAGGAAGAATCCAACTCTTCGCTCCCACTTCAAATAATTTTTAAGAGTAAACAATGAAAACAACAAATTGATCTATGTACCAGATGTACAACATTCAACCATACCTATATAAAGAGTGTACAATGAAATTAATGTTGGTTTACTTCAACACTTGGAAAATATCTTGTTTCTATCCCATTTGTGGAAGTTATGCAAATATGAAATAAAGATACAAGGTTAAGAAGTTCTTAAAATTTGATGAAGTAGATGACCCTACTTTTGAGGATTATCCTATAGAGTTATAAAAGATGAACCAAGGGAATAAAAATGTAATTCATAAACATTTTCATATATTCCTACTAATAAATAAAATATTATGACACAACTATATGCTAGATTTAGGAGAAACAACTGATGTAATTCCTTTGAAAGTGATGAAATAATTAGGCCTTACAACAACTAGGGCATATAGAAATGTATGTGCTATGGATCCTATGAAAATCAGGATGGGTAGAGTAATAAATACACATGTTTTGAAATTTTTTGAGGAGTAACTCAAAGCATGCATATATACGAAATGAAGTGGCTACTTTCTTCATATTCCATGAGGGACTATTGTTCTTCCTAAATACTATTCATTTCATGTACCTCTGAATTATTTCTAGTGAAATTAAATGACTTGAAATTAAATTTCCTAAAGCCTATTGAAATTTCTCCTTCAAAATAAGGATGCACTCCCATTTTATTCTCACGGATATGTTGTAATCATGAGGCTCTCGCTCAAGAGTGGACCTTCGCAAAATCTTGTGATGTCTTCTCACAAACAAAACCATCAAACTGAAAACACATCATTTTTCTCCTTCAAAGAAAAAAAAATTCACATCATGTGAATATGTCCATGTACTCTTACATATTGGTGTACAAAACCATCAACCAAACACAAGTTGACAAAACATGCCTCTTCAAACAATTGACTCTTAAGTCAAATAATAGAGCTCATGTACTTTCAACATCTTGCTTCATGCAACATGCACCATACTTTGAATTTGCAAAGAAATTAATGAAACATCAAAATACATGGTAGGCCTTAATTGGATAAGAAATCTAACCATTTGTTAGCAAACCATTTCAATGGCGCTTCTTTTTCTTTCAACTATGTTGAATTTGGTTTTAAGTTATATTTTTAATTTTGGAGAAAATAACTATTTATTTCATGTGTAATTAGATTATTGATTTCATGTGGTAGGGTTGTGGATTCAGGAATTGAAACAACACCATTATATTTCAAATTTAAAAATGATGGTTTGAGTCCTAGGTAGCTTAGAATCCTACTTGTTTTCAAAATAAGGATGCACTCCCATTTGATTCTCATGGATAGGTTGTAATCACGAGGCTCTCGCTCAAGAGTGGACCTTCGCAAAATCTTGTGATGTCTTGTCACAAACAAAACCATGAAACTGAAAACACATCATTTTTCTCCTTCAAAGAAAAAAAAAATTCACATCATGTGAATATGTCCATGTACTCTTACATATTGGTGTACAAAACCATCAACCAAACACAAGTTGACAAAACATGCCTTTTCAAACAACTGACTCTTAAGTCAAATAATAGAGCTCATGTACGAATTTCCATATTTGTTGCATTTAAGTGTGTCTAACATAACTCTACTTTCAACATCTTGCTTCATGCAACATGCACCATACTTTGAATTTGAAAAGACCTGAATTCTCCACCCCCCATTAGAATGACCCTACAAGTTGATTCTTTCAGTTTTTTCACTCTATAAGCATCAACGTACGATTATGCATGATGGAGAATCTCTAGCGCTTTCCCTTGTTAATATATTTAACAAGGGAAAGCGATAGATATTCTCCATCATGCATAATCGTACGTTGGATTTGGTGATAATTGTCTCCATATTTTGGCTTTCTGACCCGCTAAACATAATTATTTTAGAAGGGAGGGAAGGAGGGATGATCACATTGACTTGCTTGATGACCTGTCTATGAAGATTAACTACCTCAAGAACTATTTTTTTGCGTAGGGAAAGAGACACATTCCCATGTCTGAGTGATCTGAAAATGGAATGTACTTGTTTGAGGGTGCAAGGTATCCATTTCCCATAATTTTAAATGTGAGCTATACACTCCAAGTGACCTCTGAAAATGTGAAAACTTCTTATTTCTTATACAGAGATAGACTGTAGGGGCATTCACTGGACATGTCACCTCTAAAGAGAGGATGAGTTCCAGAGGCTACCTGGCCCTCTATAGGCTCTGCCTAAAGAAATAATGAAGTAACACTTAGAAGTCTTTGACATACACATACTTGAAGTTTGATGTCTTGCGGAATAAGACAAATAACTTTCTGCAGCTGAGTAGGTGATGATGTGTGTATGAAAGTTATGTATATTTGCTATTTAACACTTTATATCAGTTTTGTTTAGCATATCATCTTCAGCAAATAAAGACATCAAAATGATAAAGCAGTTCACCCCCCCTCTGGGCTACATCTGCTGGACCAAGCCTCTCAAACTAGGCTTGTCCTCTTGTATTAAAAATGCTACCAAGGCTAATACAAGAATATGAGTGTCTCGAAAGACAGATCTGACTGTAAATACAGAATCAGAAGATAGGAATTAGCTAAACATGCTCTTTCCCAAACACTAAACAGTGAAATTGTACCTTATACAGTACTTTCCCCAATTGGCCCTGGTTGCCCTTTATACTTGCATGGAGAATTTAGAGGTGAATATGACCTCAATTGATTCTGAAAACTCTTCCATTAGACTCAGAAGGTCGAAAATAGCATAAATAGGCTTTTGAATCACCAAAAATGGATGAACATAGCCCCCAAACAGCTCCAGCACTGAAATGGCCCTGGTGGCCCTGAAAGCTTCCCTGAAGCTAAATAGTGAGAAGAATTCCACAAAAGGAAAAACGAGCTGTAGAAATGGATTCAGAATGCTGAAAAACTTCAGGAATGACCTTCGTTCCACATTCACTGGCTGCACAATTCCCAATGCAACTCCCAAACTGATTTGGCCCTAGTGGCTCCTGGAACTTCCACGAAGCAACATCACCTGAAAACGGCCTCAGATGGCTGTGAAACCTATGCCAATGGCTTCAGAAGGTCGAAGAGACCCAAAATCAAAAACAAATTCGTCTCAAAAGGCTTCTCCTAGCCAAAGTTATGGCTAACTGAAGTTGGCCCTTCAAAAGCTCCGCTAATTCTGGAGAACTGGAGTTAACTGCAGTTAAGTTGGTGGAATCCACCTTAATTGGTGGAATGGCGCTAAAATTGGCGGAGCCACTTGCAGTTTCATTAAATGTCACCTGGACGTTCACATGCTATGAATCCTTAACATTAACTGTTTAATTGCATTGGAATTGCCGCCGGTTTAGAAGGCTTTAAGCCCGTGGATATAAACGTACTCATGCAAACGGTTAATAAAATTGTTAACATATCCGCTGCAATGTTTGAACAACCACGTTTGAACTCCGCTCCAATCACGTATCCCATCACACGTTTTAAACCCACGTTTTATATACCACGTGCCTTGACACGTAACGTAGCCACTTTAACACACCATTAAACTTTGACATATACGTTGCCATTAAAACCTTAGACTTTACCATATGGTTTCTTTTATTTAATATATATGTGTGGAGTTTTTTTTTAATATTTAGATTTTTATTAAAGTTTAATTAAGATTTAAAATTAATTAAAACATATAATTAATTAATATAATATATGATTAATTAAATCATATAAAATATTAAAAACTATATAATTTAATTAATTCATTAAACTTTAATAAAAAAATAAAATTATTCCAACACATAATATTAAAAAAAAAATTCTTTCAAAATTGAAAGTTATTGGGCAAATTCAAACTGCAATATCTCCTCCATACGGCAACGGATTTGAGTGCCGTTCGCGGCGTTGGGATTGTATCGCTGAGCTCTTTCCAGTCGATCTATTCTAGAGCAATTCTGAGCACTTTCATTTTTTAGCCTTTTTCCATGGCTTGGACTTGAGCTCCTGATCACTGAGCATGAAAACGTTCTTTGATATTGTTAATGCCTCTAGTGTTTACTTCTACAAGTTCTATAGGCAGAGTCTGTAAAGGGCCAGGTAGCCTCTGGATCTCATCTTTTATGAAAGGTGACATATCTAGTAAATGCCCCTACAGTCAATCTCTGGAATGGATCTAAATAGAAGTTCTACATTTTAATATCCGTAAAACACAACAACTTTAAGGTAAACTATGTACATGTTCCATTCATCATGAACACAAACCTCACAAGCCTCCTTGGCTTTGGAGCATTTTCCATGTTTTCCATAACCAAGACCCAAATAATTAGGCCCTTCTTGAAGAACATTTGGCTCAACTATGCCTTGTACATACTTGCCTTTAAAACCCTTTACTTTCATAGCACATTTTCATCAAAAATTTGGACCTTGTTCCTCTAATGTCTCTAATGTCTCTCAAAAGCATGTACACATTCATTTTCAGAGGAAATTGAAGGTACTCTAATGTCTCTAATGTCTCTCAAAATCACGTACACATTCATTTTCAGAGGAAATTGAAGGTAGAAACCAATAGATAATTCTTCTAACTAACCTTGACCAAAATGAGCTAAATTGTACTTTGATACGAACTTTATTTAAATTGTCCACCCCACATTAGGCACCAATGATTATAACCTTTAATGGGCTAGCACTGGTTTGTAATCATCATCTCAAAATGACCTAGTAGATGAAAAATTATCATGTTTGTGATCATTGTTTCACACCATCTACATATGACCCTTCTACACATTATATGATTGAATTTATGGTAGGTCATCCCTTCTATCTAGACCATGATTGATTGTGACATTAGGTGAATAAAGGAAATTTGATAAGGAAGGGATCACTATAAGTTTGTCCTCCTCCACACACTCCATATCCAGTGATTGCCTATTTTTTTCTTCCAACATTTTATTTTGGAAATTCATTTTGGTAGTTAATTCTACTAATAGTCACAACACACTTGGAAGTCAAAGAAATTGTTATATACACTACTAAACTCAATTAACATTGTTTGTTATTGGACTTTACAATAACAAACAACGTAGAGTTCATTAATGTAGTAGTGTATATGATAATTTTATGTATAGTGGTGTGGCTATCGATAAAATTAGCTGCTAATGAATTTCGAGAATAGAAAGTTGGAAGTGGAAAATTGAAAAATCACTAGCTATGGGGCGGATGGAGGAGGACAAGCTAGAAACTATCTTCTGCTTATAAATTGTATTTTATTCACCTCTTGTCACAATCATTCATGGGATAGGTAGAGAGGATGACATTTCAAAAATTCATGCATATAATATGTAGAAGGGGTCATGTATGAGATGGTGTGAAGTGATGATGATTGACATGGTAAATTTTCATCTGCCAAGTCATTTTTAGATGATGATGACAAACCAATATTAGCCATTTTAAGGTTATAATCATTAACAAGAAATATGGGGAAGGAAATTCAAAGTGCCAAATTCTAAGGAACAAGCCATATTTACTTCTCAAAAACTTTATTTGATATATTCTTAAAAAACCAAGTACAAATTTTAGTAATCCTAGAATCATGCTTTACATAAGGTAAAATTGGGGAACTCATGACTTGTACTATAGATAAAAAAAACATTTACACTTACCAAAAAATATATAATAAAAATTGACAAACTACATAAGCTTCAGCTCAAGGGGATATAATCATTCTTGCCTTCCATATAGATAATGAAAATGATTGTTCTAAGTCTCATGTTGCTTCTCATGTTATTTTATAAACCTTGGTTGGAAAGAAAAATAGGAGGGCAGAAATGTAAGAAATATAGAACATACTGGATTTAACAGCCCCAAACTGGATTTTACTCTGAGGTATTGATTTTTTGAAATCTATTTTGTGAATGTCGAACAATAGATATATATCATGGAGGATGAAAGACGAAGATCAGCCGAATCCCATATGGAGGCTCAGGGATTGGAGGATGTTCACGGTATTTAAATATAATCTTAAATCTCCATACATGTGTGTACATATGGAATTGATTTTTTATTAACTTTGTGAGTGAAATTAGTTGTTAATAAGTTTCATATTTTAATTTTTAGGAGGCAAGAGGATAAGGCTTTCTACTCCATCCATGGAGAGTGGCCAAGGTTCAACCGGTCGAGGTAGCAGGTTGTGGGAAGGGGGTGATATTTATTCCCCCGAAGGCCAGCAATCAACGACTGTTGGTTCTCAACAGGGTCACTGTGGGTCTAGTTCTCAGCAGCATCATTCTAGGGTTGGTTCTCAGCAGGGTCATGTTGGAGATGATGTTAACCAACAACATCAAGGTTGCCATCAATTTCAATATTTTTTCATTAAATTTGTACAACTTTTTTTACACGTGTTTTTTCTAATATATGAAATTTTATATATATTGATGCAGAGGCTGAAAATGTTCGAGCCAGTGGTCAAAAAAGACGCAGGGACGCGCGCTACATTGAAGAAGAAGGCTGTCAACCTAGCACAACTTATCCGGTTGAGATTACTGATATACCATGGGAAACGAACATGGCGGAATGCACCTTACAAAGGTGTCAAAGCCTTTATGCAAAATTGCAAAGAGATCTCCAGGATTTGTCTCTACCTGCTGAGAGTAGACAAAGCCTAGAAATAGTTACACATTCATTGAGTGAAATGGTAAAAGTGTACAAAGATTTGGGGCCAACGACTGATTCGTTTGTAGAAGTGATGAGAAAGAGAAGAGAAATAGTGATAGGTCCCGATAAATGGCAGGACATAAAAAAAAGAGTTTCAAGAGCGCAGGCTAAGTCAATGTTTAATTATAAGGAAGGGCCAAAAAGAAAGATGTTGAAGGTGCAGTATTTCAAGCACCCGGACAAAGCACAATATTTGTATAGTCGACATCTTGCGGCCTTTGGAAGGCTTCCATGGAACGATGAGGTTCCTCTTTATTTTGCACAAATGTTTTATGCAGAATTTTTTTTGGATATGAAACCAGACTACAATGACCTTCCTTCAGAATTTTTTTGGCCCGGGGAGAGGTCGATTATATTAACGTAAGGGCGCTAAGCGAGATGTGGAGTTGCCTCGCCCTGAGCCGCCATTGGTGAGTCGACTGTCTTGAGTCGAAACCCTGCGATTAGAGATGGATGCGACTTCTCAAATAAGTCATGAAGCAAGAGATGTTATGATCGAAAATGTTCATAGCGGATTGAGTGGAGTCGATCTTGGTTTAAATCGACAAAGAGCACGTGAAAATGCACGTGCCAATTTTGTTTATCATACAGATGAGGAGATTTACAACATGAATGTTGAAGATCTCTGAACATACGCAATAAATTGTCGCAATGGTCTGCAAGACCTAATTTTTCGTGAGGAAGAGGGCACCGGAACAGTATGTGTTAGTGACCTTAGGGTTTGCAATTATATTTACATATACATGTGTACAATTTGTAATAAATACATGTGTATGTACACATGTATACATTTATTTGTATGTGTACATTAATCTAACAAAAATGTATGATTATATGTTAAAACACCATTTGCAGTTCTCAGGCATGATGCGTGATGAAAATTTTAATATTACGTTCGGGACCTCTGGCTCAAACGATGCAGCTGGGTCTGACCATCATGATATGTTGGCACATGTATGTTAGTGTTTTTTAAGTGACTCTAAAATAAATAATTGTTGCCACACATCTACATGTATGTATATATATAATTCGATTAAATGTTTTAACAGGTACCGATTCCGTCTGATGTTTTTGGGATGCCGGTACCTTCTTCTTCTTTAGGAGATATACCTTCTACTTCATTGGGAGATGTACAAGTATGGACAATTTTTCACAAGCTCAAAATTTATGTTACCTCAAAAAGTTCCATTAAAAATTGAGATATATAGAGAGAGATCTATATTTTGAGTTATTTAAAAAATTTTGAATTTAGGTTCGTATAGAAGATTTTTTTAATCCGAGGACTTTAGCGACAGAGATAGGAACATCCACAACATTTGAAGAAGTTGTCTTTAGTTCTTTTTTTTAATATTATTGTTCAAATAAGTTTATATATGTACACGTGAATTTTCATTTGAAAGTTTTTAATTTATATAAATTATTTATGTATATATATATATATATTTATATTTAACTGTACATGTATATTGTACAGGTTACCACTGGAGATGTTTCTATGGCAGATCCTATTCATCAAATGGAGAGGCAACCTTACGAGGTATTGCATGATTTTTTTGTTAGATTTTGTTTTTTACATGAAGTTCTAGATATATATATATTCTCATTCATTTTTAAAACTTCAAATTTTAATGTTCAAGTACATGTGCATTGTGTATGTCGATTTCCTATTTACAGGATAGGGAGCTAACCGAGACCCAGAGGCTAGATCCTCCATTTGATGGACAAGATATACAGTAGATTTGATATGATTTCAAAATTTAGAGGGTTTTAAAATTTGTTAGACTTGATACAGTTTGATACTTGAGTGAGATTTACAATTTTTGGACATATTTTATTACAATATGTTTTTTGGACATATTTTTGGACATATGTTAAATGTTTTTGTTGGATAGTTGAATTATAATTGGCATGGCATGTGATATTTAATGTAAAATGTTTTTGTTAGATAGTTGAATTATAATTGGCATGGCATCTGAAGTTTTTAAAACTACATGAATGATAGAATGTGAACCTACATTTGCACATGTGGTAAATTGAAATGTTACTTGTAACAAGACAATTCCCATTGATTTCATTACTGTATATGTTGATTTCTGATTTGATATAATTGCATACATATGATGGTACATTACTTGTAAAGTCATTGGATTAATAGTGTTCATTGATTTCAGTGTTCTTTGGATGGTTTTAGTACTTTTGGCATGTGAATGTGAAGTAATGTTATCATCTGAATTACATTTGATGTGTGATATTTAATGTTAAATGTTTTTGTTGGATAGTTGAATTATAATTGGCATGGCATGTGATATTTAATGTTAAATGTTTTTGTTGGATCTAGTTGAATTATAATTGGCATGCCATCTGAAGTTTTTAAAACTACATGAATGATAGAATGTGAACTTACATTTGCACATGTGGTAAATTGAAATGTTCCTTGTAACAAGACAATTCCCATTGATTTCATTACAGTATATGTTGATTTTTGATTTGATATAATTGCATGTATGATGGTACATTACTTGTAAAGTCATTGGATTAATAGTGTTCATTGATTTCGGTGTTCTTTGGATGGTTTTAGTACTTTTGGCATGTGAATGTGAAGTAATGTTGTCATCTGAATTACATTTGACATGTGATATTTAATGTTAAATATTTTTGTTGGATAGTTGAATTATAATTGGCATGGCATGTGATATTTAATGTTAAATGTTTTTTTTGGATAGTTGAATTATAATTGGCATGGTATCTGAAGTTTTTAAAACTACATGAATGATAGAATGTGAACCTACATTTGCACATATGGTAAATTGAAATGTTACTTGTAACAAGACAATCCCCATTGATTTCATTGTATATGTTGATTTATGATTTGATATAATTGCATGTATGATGGTACATTACTTGTAAAGTCATTGGATTAATAGTGTTCATTGATTTCAGTGTAAGCGCAAAAAATTATTGACAATGTAGAATGATTTTTGTGTTGTAATAATTAAACCTAATAATATTGGAGAGCAAGAGAGACTTGAGGTATGGTGTTTACTACAAGAGTTTGAGCTAAATATTTAAATGGTTTATCTATCTTTCATAAAATAGTTTAAGATTGATCACAAGAATTAAGAGAATGTCTCGGTCCATCATTGGTATGGTCCATAATAGAATGATCATCCATGTCAATGACTCTTAAGTCTATCTTTCCAAACCATGACCCTACTCTCACGTGTGCCTTTCATGACACCAGTCACTACTTTCATCCTTGAGTTGACTGCCTTGAAAGCACTCAACTCTTTCTCGATGCTAGCCTTCCTCTTTCTAAGAGATGAAGCTGCCTTTCAACTTAGGAAGCTATGGGTAGCCCCCGTGTCTATCAAAGCAGAGAACTTTTTCCCATGTACGGTTGTAAACATGAATCTCAAGTCCAAGGAACTTTCATCATCATTCCTCCTTGTCTTGCGCCTTACTTTCGCAATCTTCTTCAACATTTCCTCTTCAAATATGTCTTTCGAACTAGCCCTTGGCTTAACAGTGCTTTTCACATATCTCTTCTCATGAAGCTCCATAGAACAATTCGATCCTAGGTCTGCTTGAATTGGTTCAAGCTCTTTCCTTTTCGAATTCTATCTAATTGCTCCAATACGACATATATTGACTCCTTCCAAACGAAGTGCACCAATCCTCTTAGTGTGGTCGTCTTCTTTTCCAAGTGTGCCAACACATGCATTTTCTTTCTTCAAACCAATAGGTTTCGGATCACGAAAGTCCCTCTTGATCTTATCTTCCATGTTCTTGACTTTAGCCTGCAACGTGGTGCTTCTTTCCTTCAAGTGAGCCCTTTCCATAAAGAGTTCTTGAAGTCTTTGTTCACCTTGTCGTATCTCCATGTCAAGCTTTTCAATTTCAGCAGTTTGTCCAGATAGTCCATCCTTGGAATTTCTTGGGTGAAAAACCAAGTAGGTTGAACCAACTTTGGTCTAGTGCATTGGAATTCATTGAAGAATTGGTCATTGGAGCTGCTTCAAGCTAGGAGTGAGCATCGTCACCAACCTACATTGAATATTTTACACTCCCTAGGGTGAATGATACTTTAAATTGATTGACAGTCTAAGACTTTCGAATTTTTCCGAATGCCAAATGATCTTACAAAGTTAGTATTTATAATATCCTAGTGTGCCAACACTTGCATTTTCTTTCTTCAAACCAATAGGTTTCGGATCAAGAAAGTCCCTCTTGATCTTATCTTCCATGTTCTTGACTTTTGCATGTGATATTTAATGAACTTTAAATGTTAAATGTTCTAATGATGCACAATATATAATCAAAAGGGTTTTAAAACTTAAAATTTTGGATGGTTTCAATTTACAACTTAAAGTTTTGGATGGTTTCAACCTACATTTGCACATATGGTAAATTGAAATTATGTTACTTGTAACAAGACAATCCTCATTGATTTCATTGTATATGTTGATTTCTAATTTGATATAATTGCATGTATGATGGTACATTACTTGTAAAGACATTGGATTAATAGTGTTAATTGATTTTAGTGTAAGCGCAAAAAATTATTGAAAATGTAGAACGATTTTTGTGTTATAATAATTAAACCTAATAATATTGGAGAGCAAGAGAGATGAGGTATGGTGTTTACTACAAGAGTTCGAGCAGGTCATTCAGTGACAACTTTTACTGGAAACTTGAAACAAAGAGAATCTATCTTTGGCTAGGACATCATGTAAGATGCTTGACATAAACAGTAAAATTGTACTTAAAATCTGAGATTCAGGCAAGTGGGGACAACCACTTGTTATCTCGTCCCTTGGAGGCTAGGCCATATGGGGACCGAATCTAACTTTACAAAATAAAGTGAAATAATTTGTACCATATGGTCGGAGAACATATACAAGAACAATTAATTTCATTCTAGAATATATATATATATATATATATATATATATATATATTTAACATTTTTAATCAATGCACATGTATAGAAAAACTACTTTCAGTTGATACTAGAGCACGTGCTTGTACCCAAACAATTTGTAACATCTGCAAACCACAAATAACATAAGAAGCTCAATTTTTAGTTGAGTACTGAAAGGTCTAAAACATATTTAATCCAAAGATAAAAAATTGTTGGACACTTCACTCAAAAAAATTCTAATGGAATTCCATCCTCAATAATCCGTTCATGATCGGATTTTGACATTTTCCATTTCTTAATTTTTGATTTTTTCTTTGATTGAACTTCTATCAACTTTATGCGTGCTGCACACACCAAGTGACTATATTGACAACTTATGAAATCAGGGTCATAGTCTTCGAAGTAAACAAAGTCTCCACTTTGACGAGTTTGTTTGAAAAAATAACCTTTCAGTATAATAGACCCTTTGTCATACTGAAATCCGTGATCATTATAGTCTTGTAATAATTTCATTTTTTGTTCAGTGCAACGCATCAAATAATACTTCACATTTTCATCGTTGTCAATAGGTGCAATTACAGCAAAAACATCTCCTGCACAATAAAATAAATTTAACATTTAATTATGCATATTTAAATTTATTTGTAGATTTTTAAATCATTAAAAAGTAATTCAAATGTTACCTTCTCTAACAAGATCGGAAACTCGATCACCATCGGATGATATTGTAGTTTCATCTGATTCCATTTCTTCAAACATTGCAACAGACATTTTTCCCTTTGTATTTAGCTCTGTATGTTTCCAATCGTTCACATACATTTTGTTTTCACAGACGTCATTGGATTTTGTGTTGTCTATGCAAACATCACAAAAATAAGAATATTTTCTTTTATCCAATGCAAACACATTTGTGGACAATTTTGTTTGAATTGAATGCAATTTTCGAGTCCCTTTTATTGTTCCAACTTCATTTCTAATTGATCTATTTACGTCTCCGATTCCAATATGCCAGAAAAATCTTTATATGGAAAATTAGAAAAAGAATTTGTAAATATGATATCAAAATACAATTAAAAATAATCATTGCATGATAAATGTACAATGTTTAAAATTAAATTTCCAATATAAATTAAATTAAATGTACCTTCGCACTTCTCTTGATGGGTTAATCTCATGGCTTAGAGCATTTTTGCACCATTGAATAACTTCTTCAGCGTTCACAAGTCGGCGTGCAAAGTGGTTCATTTGATATCTTCGAAGTACTCGTTTTATGCATGCTCCTGCACCGTCATGTTCTCCTTTTCCATGGCAGTCTCAAAGAAATTCCAACAATGTTTAATGCAGGTTTTCTTATGAAGACGACACAACCAAAAAAATGATCGTGCAGATTTGAATTGACCTGCGCATCCGTCTGACCATATCCAATGTTCATTGAATGTTATTCCACGATTTTTCAATGAATCATAAATTTTTCCAAAACAATATTGTACAAAACATGTATCATGTGTACGATCGTCACTGATATAAAAGTGATATTCTTTAATGATATGTCGATTTTCACTCGTGCTTTCTATATGATCGACATTTTGTTCAGCATGTCTATATAGAATATGGACGAGCATGGAGACTTGGTCAGAGTGATAGTATTCACTCCGAATTTCTTTTTGTGGAACAAATGTGTAGTTTTCTGCAAAATCAATCACTGACAAAATGGTCCCTGGTGGAAAAACTTCACGAGATTTTTTGAATTGCAAGTCTTTCCATCGAGCTCTATGGGAATGCATGGTGTATTTGTAAATTTCTGCTTCAAACTTTCTCAAAAAGTCTATTAGAAAAATTTCGTCTTCTCGTAATTCGATTCTTTTAACACTATCTGCACCTTGAATCGATGTACTGGTATATTCATATCTTTTCCATTTCACTTTCATGTTGGACAATGATTGATCATTTATATCAATACGATATTTGTTTTGAAATTTAGTCAAATTTCCACAATCATCGCATTTTTTACCACCAACACATTTCTTTTTGTAAAATAGTTCATCGCTTTCTCTTTCACATAGAATTTGAGATATGAATTCACGGATAGTGGGAGGAGGAGGTGAATCCTTCCATAATGTTCTACCGAAATCAAGGAATGTGTCATAATATAACTCAAATTCCACATGATAACGGCAACAACAAGTGTCGCGTACGGTGATAGGTTTTACATACCATGGTTTTGTTGAACAAAAGCACTGAGTGAAACTTGAATTTGACGATTCTCTTCTTTGAACTTGTTGAATAACTCTATTTGAGTGGTTTCCAAGAGATTTTTTTCATGTTCTTCGTATTGATTTCGTGTTATTCTTCTTCGCATCACATCTCTTGCAATGGGTGAAACACGCGAATTGTTCTTCCAATATTCATATATTATTTTTTTAACATCTTCTCCAAGTCTATCTTTGTATGGTTGCCTACAAATAGCTCTCCAACAAGCGAGTTCATCATTTACGTCTATTTGCAGTAGAAATTTTCGATGTTTGTGCAAATTTTTTCGCGAGGTTCCCAGTGCTCGTGCCATAGATGTTAGATTCAAACGATTCTCTTGAGTACTTGGTGAAACCATTGCCATTTGTATTCCTCTACGTATATTTGAAACATATTTATCTCTAGATCTCTTAATTGACTCTATAGCACTACTCATATTTTTTATCACTTCTTCTTTCATTTTTTATCTTTGGTTTATTTTCGAATACCCAATAGTGTTCTCGCTTCTTTTAATTTCCTTGATGATAGGAGACCTTTCAACATTTGAGCTTGAACTGTCACTTGCTCATTTTTGAAAAACATTTCAAAAATTTTATCGACACGATATCGTATAACATGGTCAGGTTTTTTATCTCCATATGTGTGAGTGTCGACATTTTCTAACATCTCATTATCGATAGTGATGTCATCTGTACATATTCGAAAAAATAGTACATATTCAATAAATAACTAAATTAATAAATATGTCAATAAATATTAGGAAAATTTTAAATATATCAATAGATGATAATATTTACATTTACATACCCGATTCAATTTCTGCTTGAGGTTGATTTTCTTCTTCAATATTTTGAGGAGTATCTCTGTCTGTTTACATTAAACAAAATATTTTTCAAACTAGTTCATCAAATAAAAATTAAGCTTCACATTCTACATTGGAAAAACTTTAAAAATATATCAATAGATCATAATATTTACATTTACATAACTGCTTCAATTTCTGCTTGAGGTTGATTTTCTTCTTCAATATTTTGAGGAATATCTCTATCTGTTTACATCAAACAAAATATTTTTCAAACTAATTCATCAAATAAAAATTAAGCTTCACATTTTACATTAGGAAAATTTTAAATATATATCAATAGATTATGTAATATTTACATTTACATACTTGCTTCAATTTCTGCTTGAGGTTGATTTTCCTCTTCAATATTTGAGAGAGCTTCTAACTTTCTTTTGCGATATTGTCTCGTCTCTTCTCTACGTTCCTCAGGCTTTCTTTTTCGATCATATTTTCTCACACAAGTTCTTCGATTTCCCATGATAATAGGGTATGAGGTTCAAAAATTTTCCTTCAAAAAATTAGACAATAACTCAATTACAAACAATATCACAAAAGATTTAATTTGAAAAAATCTTTTCTAAAAAATACGTAATCCAATCCAAAACACGTACATATCTCTAAGAAAAATCACACCGCCTTCAAGAAATGTCTTCCAAAAAAATTCTTTAAATCCAAAATGTGAAGAAAAATTTTTGAACAAAAAAGCTCAAAAGATTTATTTCAACACAAAACACGTACATACCTCCAAGAAAAATCACGTCGCCTCCAAAAAATGTCTTCCAAAAAAGTTCTTTAAACTCAAACTTTGAACCTCCAAGAAAAATCACGCCGCCTCTAGAAAATGTCTTCCAAAAAATTTTTTTAAACCCAAACTTTGAAGAAAAGTTTTTGAATTCAAACCAAGTTGTAAAATGAAATGAAGTGCGAAATGTGCGAAAATTGTGAATCATTTCGCGGCAATTTATATTGACGCGAAATATGTGTTTTGTAGGGGGCTCCACAAAAATTTCCTGCCGACGGAGAATTGCACAATAGTTCGGCCGAACTTTTGATAAAAAGTTCGGCCGAACTATTAAGCCGTTAGTTTTAGCGGCCCGTAAGCGGAAAACATAGTTTGGCTGAACGGTCGCTAATAGTTCGGCCGAACTAACGCATCACCGATTACGCAGAACCAAGCTCTGAAAACGGTTCTGCAACTTTGGACCGATTAAACTCCATGAAAACTTGTTAATTAACTGTCGGAACCAAGACAAGCATTTTTAGAATTGAATCTACTTTCAGGAAATATAAATTTTATGGAATTTCGTAAACGTTTATTAATTTTAATTATTTTTCTAATAAAATGAGTGCAAACAATTTTTGAGGGTCATCATGATTCAGTGAAATCAAAATTTTGTGTCTCCCAAAATACATTGTAAAAAAAATTGAAAAAATTATGGGGCATTACATTGGTCCATTGACTCTAATGGGTAGCTTTTAGATTTTTAGTTTATAACTTATATCTTAAGAAATTTGTTGCCACGCGAAACATATCAAAAATATGCAGTTTTTCGTATTGGACCAGTTCAAAAAATTCTAGTAATTATGATATGCATCCATTGGCTTTGTAAATATGACGAAACCAAAGTAGACTCTGTCTAGATTGTTGTAACACATTTTGTTTTTCAAAAACACAAATTTTCAATGAATACAACGTTGCCACATAACATGACTACTTATGAATTCTTTGATTGTTAAGAAACACACACTCAAAGAAACGCTAAGTTGACATATCAAATCTGCATAAAAAAATTTCAAAAAATAAGTAATAGAAACCTAACAAAATTTCTCACAACTTTTATTTTTACCGCAAAATGAAATTCTACACAGAAAAATTGTTATAGTTTGCAGAAAGTTGAAGAACCGAAAAAAATGAAAAAATTTTCTCGAAAAAGGGCAAAAGGTGTAACCCAGCTTCACATTTTCAAGGTCTAAGTGGAGTCATTTTCCAGCAAGTGAAGCAATGATGGAGTTTATATAATCAGTCTCCATGTGGGATATTATTGGGCATGGAGCCTTATTATCTCCCTGATTGTTTAGAGTTTTATGTTTCAATTGTGTTGGATCCTTGTTCCTAACAAGGAGGCAACTTCGACCATATGATCACCATCAGGGGGGTCGAGGGGGGAAGGGGGGGTGAAGACGATATTTTTGATCCCCCCCTAGCAGGGTTTTAGGGGCAGCAACCCGAAACTAAAAGTAGATGAAAGCTTTCATTGTAAAATATTGTAATTTCGTATTCAATCTAGGTCATTCATTAGGAAGATTATTTGATGGTATAAGTTATGTTAATTTAGGGATTTTTTCCCTAGAAGGTAACCCTCAGTTTATATGATGGAATTAGATTGTGACTGTGTATTATTATTTTGAGCGAGAAAGAGAGAGGATATTGTGTGAGACAGTAGAGGAAATTACATCGAGTCTGTTGTAGGTTTTATCTCTGAATTTTGTTGGATAATATAAAAGGAAAGACTAGAAGTTTCTCCGTGGATGTAGCCCAAATTGGGTTAACCCCATATATCCGTGTCTCTCTTGTTTTATGTGTTTTTGTATTTGTGTTTGCGCAATATTTAATGTGTTTCATTGACTCATTAATTAAATTCTAAGAGTCCCAAGTTTCTAGCTCTGCCTAATGCTATCGAGAGCATGTCCCACTTCCCATTCAGGTAGAAATTGAAAAATATGAACAAGAAATGGCTAGAGAGCATTTATTTATTTTATATATGAAAGTTTTAAAAGATGCATGACCGTGGGTACTTGACACTAGCCATACCCATAACATGTACGACCAATATATTTATACTATGGACATCTATTGGAATCTTAAGCTACTACCTAGAAAAGTACTTCTAGACAGAAAAAAGGTAAAATAAGAGGTTCTACTAGTGTTGGATGAGATGTAGCTCACTTTTCAGTCCCTTGATAGAAGACTTAGCTATGTGGAAGCTCATATTGGCCTACCCCTTGAAGTTGGCTGCTCTCCTGGTAGAATCAAGGAAACTATTGTAGTCAAAGCTATGGACTTTGATAAGTCCAAATGATCATTTTATATTTTTTTTTTATTATATATCTTTGGTCTCAGGATCTTTTTAGTACTGTTTTTTTGGGCTGAAGTACCTTGAATTAGTTGTTAGTTCCATATCTAGTCTACTTATTATTAGTAACTGTATCATATAGGTGATTTCCAAGCTTCATTTTTTCATCTCCCTGGTTCACCTAATAATAGAGTAAATTGAACATTCTCATGTGATGTAAAATATTTTGTTATTTGAATAGAAATTTAACCTTAAAAATATATTAAAAAAATAATATATCCTTGTATTTTAACAATAATTTTACTTTAAAAAATAAATATTCCTTTTATGTTAAAATTTCAGTAAGCATTTAAATATAAATATGAAAAAACTAAATATCAATTATATATTATTTATGTTAAATGTTAATAAACATTTTAAATATTACTTATAGTGTTAAATATTATATGCTTAATAGATTAAAATTGATCATCCAAGTAACCCATTACTTTAAATTTAATTTGAATGGATGTTAATCATGATAATTAAGAAATTAGTTTAAAAATAAGGAAAATAAAAAATACAAATGTATTTGATATTAAGATGTTTACTATATGATTTTTTTGTGAAAACATATCATGATGGAGCTCCTCTCGATTGTTCCAACTAGGGTTTTCCCTAGCCACTTGTGTTTCATCCTCCTTGGTTTCCTGATGCACTCACAACCATGTCAGGTTTTGGAATCCTCTCTCGTGTTCCTCCTCAATTACCTAATGCATTCACATCCCTACCAATATATGACATCCTTCGTCCCTATAGCCTTTTTGGGTGTGTGGCCTTATTAAGATTTCCTTCTCACGACTATTTGATGCTCGATCGTGTCAATGGAACACCAAGAGGTTTTCCCTTCAAGAACGAAATTCTACATATGTCTTTAGTTTAGTATTCCTCTCTTTTGGTGTGTGAATCCCCTTCTTTCCATTCCCACTGGATCTGATGCTAATTAGGAAGTGGATTCTTCAAATCTGGAAACTTGGTTTGCTAATTTTATGGGTTTTGGATGTGACTTGTAGATATTCATGCCTAGATATTGAAATTTTAGATTTCAGTGATCAAACAAGAAGTTTTTATTCACCCCTGTGAAAAAGGATTTTATTTTTTTAGTTTGACAACACTGAATATAAGGATAAGTTTCTTAACTCGAGTTTGTAGTTTGGGGAAATGTAGGAATATGCTTGATGTAGAAATTATATAACTAATGCGTTATACATCCAAGATTCTCCTGATCACACACTATTTGAATTCATGCACAATACAGAATCTATTGCACCATTGTTCATCATATGCGGAAATTAAATCAATTGCATGCACACATTAAAACCATAAAAATTCACACACATTAACACAGTGATTTATGGGAAAGCTTAAAGATGAAAACCCCCAACTATCTGTATAATATATGTCATAGAGATCATGTAACAATCATCATACAAAGCTTCTCACAAGCTCTCAATACAATCTCTAATCGCTACACACTAATCAGGTCCGATCTAGCAAATCCATGCACCGATCCTCTGCCACCTACTAGCCTACCTCTATTGCGCAATCCCTGCTGAATATGGGCTCTGAATGAACTCAAATCCACCTTGCTTGAACTGTGCAATCCTCATTGGCATCTCCATCAATGTGTGGTGCAAACTCATGCACCAGTATAGTCACTACTGATAGTCACACTGCTCTTTCACCTACCTCTCCACTGGTCTCCACTCAAACTGTCCATGCACTGTAGTTAACTGATGTATTCTTCAGTTGATTAATGAGTTAATAATTAGTGAATTAATTAATAATTAATTCACACCACTCTCACTAGTGCATCAAACAGTTAGACTAGATACAACTAGCTCAACTATGTATAACTGAGTTAAACTGAACACAACTCCATTAACTACTTCTACAACTCTACCAAACTCTGTCACATGAGTTCTAACTGAAGTCCTCCATGAAATAGCTCCAGTAAACCCTCAGGAATAGCGTAATTCCTTCTGTTAGCTCCTGTGCCACATCTGTGCACTTAACTCAAGTGCTCCAAGAGAATAAGATAATGTTTAGAGTCCAAATATTATTAAGAGCTAATAATATTTGACATATCTATTTTTAGACTGGCAATCTAAAAATAGATTATGCCCAATATGTCTAAAAATAGAAGTCCATCTATTTTTCCAACTTGACCAACCATCCACAAATAGCATCCTGCAACTCATAGAATATGATCGACATGTCTAAAAATAGACATAGTCTAAAAATAGACTTGCGCCAAAAATAGCCTGCGGGCCCACTTAGTGAAGGCGACTCTTTTCAATAAGCTCATCATCTTGTTGCAATCTCAACACTTGACCTGGTCTCCTTATTTCAATCCGTTGATAGAGGTTTTGACACACAACTATTTGGGCGAGGCTTCCAAATCTACCACTGCATCTTTGGGGTTTACACTCTCTTCAAGTCATTAGGTTTTCTCTAGGAATGTTCCATTTTGTCTCTCATGAAATTTGAATGCAAAGTATTGCAACATATGTTAGAGCATGTGTGGAAATGGACTTCAACTTAAAGTTCCTAGTTGAGATTGTTTTGACTAGTGAAGATTTTCCTTGGATACAAAATTAGACTATGATAAAGTATCCTTATGATGTAGGTCTTGTTTCGAAACATATCATACAAAAACTCAGTATCCAAATGGGTTTAAGAAAAGTGGAAAACAACAGTGAAAATCAACCTGATGGGTTTGTTCTACAAAGGATCACTAAATAGTCTCGCAGGATAAATATCCATAAGTTGTAGCTCCACCTCAAGTGATTCCAATAACTCAAGAAAAACAACAAGAACATGTTTCCCAGACCCCAAAGACAAAAAATTAGGTTGCACATGACTTGGGACAAGAAACTTATGGTAATTCAAACCCTCAACTAGTGTCATGTTGGGAAGCTCAAAATGATGTAGCCAAATCTCTAGAACAAGAAGAATCCTTATTTCAAGATACTCCGGACTTGGAAGAATCACCAAGTACTTTGCCTACTTTCAAAGAAGTTTGGAAAAAATAGGGAAGAGGAAGAAGGATCTCTTATATAATCCCAACCAATGGTGACGATAAGTCAGGCACGAGAACTATTATGGAACAAATTTGAGAGAATATACTCATGTAAGAAATGTTGGAATGCAATTCATTTAGGTGTTTGAAGAACAAGTCAACCACATTCTTCTTCATCATTGGCAGTGACTTATTTAGATATATTCACCTTGAGAGCTAGTAATTTTTTATGTAATTCAAGTGTGTGTCTAACCATAGATTTTGTTTAATATAAATTTCTCAATCATGCTTCGAAAAATAAAAAAATAAAATAAAGCTTACTATAGAAAAAAGTTGTGAAATCAATTCATTTAAATAAATTGATTTATTGTTTTATTTTAATTATAAACTAACACAACCATATAAATTAAATGGTTGGTAAACACCTATAAGCATGAAAATACTTATCCCCACTTTACCATGAGATTGTTAATTTGTAAATAGACTTTGTTACAATACCATAGGCCAATATCACATGCTCAAAATACCATAACTAACTTCATATAATGCTTGTTCATATGAGATATTTTTAACTAATCAATTTAATTAAAAGGGAAAAAAAGTATTTGTGCACGCCCAATAATTATTGATAATTAAATTAAAATTTTAAAAGCCAAACCATATTTCAAATAGACAAGCATATGATAACAAACATGCCATTATTTATAATATATTATTATTTAAAAATAATATAACGTATATTTTTCAAATTCAATGATATTACACTAATCTTTCATTGAATTTTTTTAATAATAATTTCTATATTAAAATTAGAAAGTAATAATAAAATAAATCAATTTATAGATATTTGATAATGAAATTTACATTACCTTACTTCATGTTCCAACATTTTATTATTATAAAAATTTAAAATACAAATTTTATATATATATATATATATATATATATATATATATATATATATATATATACACATACAACTGAGTCATTTCATATTTAGTTGACATGAGACAATTTTGACCACTCTTATTGTAATTTTTAGGTGAATTTGGAAACACCCAACAAGATGCCTTGGGCAAGCAATTGGAGATTTGTAAAACTATGTACTTTATATTTTTACAAATTCACTAAGTGAACTCGATGAAAAAACTTACAAATTTAATATTAATATAAAATTTAAATGTTTAATTTATAAAAAATAGAAATATTTTGAAATAAGAAATCATTAGTATAATAATGAAGTGAAAATTATAAATCTATAAAATTAAATTGAAATTAACAAATTTTAAAAATTAAATTAACCAAATTTAAAAAATTTATTTTTTATATATGTAAAATATAGCATAAATTATTTTTTTATAAACTGAAATTAACAATTTTTAAAAACTAAATTAATTCAATTTTAAAATTCTATTTTCTATATAGGTAAAATATAGTATAAATTATTTAGTGTATAGCACAATTGGTTGGTTGATACAAATTTTAAAACATTATGAGTTTAAGTTTTTATTAATTTTATTTTTAATAAAGTTCAAGGAATGTAGGTCTAGTATTATGGTACATGTTTCTATGTGGGTTCAAGTCTTTACAGACATGACATGTTGTACATTGGTCTTTGTGGCAATTATGAAATGGAGACTGGTCTTTGTGGCATTTATGAAATGGTTTTTCCTCTTAGACTTTGCATTCATTACACCTAGGTTGATTTCCTTGTTGGTGTCTTCCAGGACAGAGTGGCAAATGTAGATGTGGTATCGTTTTAAAAATTAATCCATATGATAAGTTTATATTTCATTGACATGGAGGGTTGGGCACTATAGGGAAGAGCTCATGGTCATGTAGGACTTAATGTTATTTTAGACATCTCCTGGAACAAATGTTTGTATATGGTGATTCCAAAACCTTCATTGAAGAGGTATGTGGAAACTACAACTTCCTAAGCAATTGGATGGAGTGGATTGAGCTCTTAAAATAGATTTTTGTGGTTTCATGCATAACTCATAGACTATCAAAGGAAAGTAGATTAAAGGCTCCAAGTATTATATTTTATAGGTTTAGATCGGATGATGAGATGTTGGACTAGGGAGAGATTGCTTTCAGTTCATTTCCCTGGTTGATCTACAAATTTATATTTTCTTGATGCTCTTTTTATGGTTGGTTTATATTTTTAATAGATATATTAGTAGAATTTATTTTTTTGTCCTTTTGTTTAGGTTAATGTTTAGTTATTTTGACGAGTGATAATGTTTATGAGAATGTAGTTGCATTTCTTTTACCGACTCCGCCCGTCTCCACCACGCCCAAACTTTCTTGGTGCGCGATCACTCACCTCAGCGACTTCGCCCGTCTCCACGACGGTGAAAATTCCGGGTCTCGGTCTAATAATTACACCTATTCTTCCACCCAAACTTTCTGTACAACTTTATGGACTTCAGAGTACTGGGCCTGGGTCAAGTCTTCTCTCAGCGTTTCAATAATTACATGGCCTAATAATTATACATAATTATTAAAGATAAATTAGATTTTAATATGATAAAGTAATATTCAGATGTGGAAAGAAAAATGAATTTAATATAAATAATAATTATATTTTCCTGTTTGATATGACTCCAGTCACCAGCGGACCAATAATTACACCTCATCTTTACCACGCGCAAACTTTATCATCCTTATCACCTTTCCCATCTTGACGAGCGGACGAAAAATTACTAATGCCTCAGTGTTGGCTTCACTAACCGCCTCTAATCCTTTCAACAATTAAATGGATGAATCATTAATTAATAATAAAACAATAATCAAATGTTCAAAGCGAAACTTCCGGGTCGCAATTTTATATTTGGAAAGCAAAATCGCCCTACTATAAATAATTATATTTTCTTGTGCTCAGTGACTCCAATTCAACGACTTCTTCTTACCGTAGTCTAAAGAGCCCGCGTTTTGACCCAAAATCCGGGAACGATTTTCAGAAAATCCGGCAAAGATTTGCCCAGAAACTTGTTTTAAGTTGTTAAACATTAGTATTTTGAGTGCCCCAGGGGTTTTTGATAGTGCTGAATCCATTTCCACTATCAAAAATGGATTCCAAGCACTGCAACTACCTGATTTTTGCAAATTTAGTTGCCCGGATTCCGGCGGATTTCTGCCGTCCGGGCCAAAACGCGGGCTCGGTAGACACGTCCCTTCTTCTTGTTGTTGTAAGCAAAACTTCACGGTATCCTCCTCCTTCTCCTCGGCACCTTGCGGGCCCCAGTATCAGTGCGCGATCACTTCTCTCTCTGCACTGTCCACACTACACCCACTGTCCACACTACGCCTAAACACCACCTCTCTCTTTCCATTTACTTATAAATGATAGGAACAGAGCAGCACAACAGAAGAATAAGAATGGAGAAACAGAAATTAACACATAGAAATGAAATGAAATGGAGAAATAACACAGATAGATTTCTATTACACAGGAGAGGCCTTGCTTGCCTTGATGCGCTCAGGCAGAGGCATGAATACAATTTATAGAAGCAGAGGAGGGATTATTCAGCACATGAAAAATAAATTTTCAATTTAAGCGGCGCGTTAGGTTCGGCGCCGTCAGTGACGGCTTTGGTCGGCCAGGTGTCGGTGCCGACATTCGGTTTCACACTTAACATTCTCCCACTTGAAGTCGAATGAAGAATCTTGAATCAAGTTACACCGATACCTATCATGCCTCTACATAACTCATGCTTACTTTTTGGTAGAATCTTAGTAAGCATATCAGTAGGGTTCTTATCTGTATGGATCTTTTCCAAATATAACTGCCCTTCCTCCAACACATGTCGGATCCAATGGTACCTTAAGTCAATGTGCTTGGTTTTTGAGTGAAATGCTGGTTTTTTCGCCAAGTGAATGGCACTCTGACTATCACAATACAACACATACTTGTCTTGCTTGATTCCTAACTCTCCTAGAAATTGTTGCATCCACAACATTTTTTTGCAAGCCTCTATTGTAGAGAGAGCTACTATTCTTTGTAGCCTTGACACCCAAGATACAGCTGCACCTGCAAATGTGTACAAATAACCTGTAGTGGACTTTCTGGTGTCGATATCTCCAGCCATATCTGCATCTGTAAAACCTTCAAGCACAATATTATTACCAAAACATAAGCAATAATGACTAGTACCCTTAAGATACCTGAAAATCCATTTTACTGCTTGCCAATGTTGTTTTCCTGGATTGGCAAGGAATCTGCTCACAACTCCCACTGAATATGCAATGCCTGGTCGTGTGCATACCATGGCATACATCAAGCTGCCAACTACTGAAGCATAAGGAACCTTGCTCATTTCTTCCTTCTCCTTGTCATCACTGGGACATAACTCAGTACTCATGATGCAGGTAAACCCTGCCATACCCAGAATCTTTAAACTCTGTGCATACTAGAATGCATTTCAGCATTTGCCCAAATCAAAACTTCAATGTCCGGGCAATTCTAACAACTTAAATTGCGGAAGCTTCTTAAACACCTGTTCACAAATTTCATGATTCATGAAACTCAATAAAAATCAATCACTATATGTGAAGTTTCCTTCATCCTCATTCATATCTTAACTGTCAATCTCATCAACTTCGAATGCTCTCATAATTCAGATCCGTTACTTCTCATACACCATTTCATTTAAATCATAATTACATTCACATGTGCTGGATTCAATCAAAAGTCAAATGCGCCCTTGAGTTTTCTTAACAACTTAACATTGTTTATTCAAACCCCAATTGTATGGAATTATACATTCCATTGTCAAACCCAATTTGAAAGTCAATCAACCAAATGCGCCCTTCGTTTTACAACATTACATGCCACAACTTTCATAATTCAATACCATCATCATAATGGAACTCCATCTATAGAAACTAACCCAATGCACTACAATTTCTCATGTTTCATGTTTACAAAATTCATTGGCAATTTAATAACACTGTTCGGACTTAAAATTGCAATCTATATGTGCGCCTTACTCCAAACTCATGACCGCACAATCCAAACAATTGAATCCGAATTTCATACCTGGATATCTGCATCTTTGACTAGGAGTGAACTTCATTCCAGCGCTGTACCATCTGCGCTTTGCCAGTTTTTACATGTCATCTAAACTCAATGCAAACAACGATCTGCCATTCTATTAACTTACCTCCCTGGACGCTGGAAACTTAACTGCACAATTCCCGTTATTTGCCAACACACCTTCCTCTGCCTTGAATTTCACCTTGCGCCTTCTATATTGATTATTGTTCTGGCAATTTCATAATTTGACATTATGAAACCTTATACAACTGCTGTAACACGGAAATTTGGACTTTCACCATTTGATTTCAACGCAACTACTTCTCTCAGCATTCCGTCACGTAGCTGCAGCTTTCAACGTGTGATCCATATTCTCACAACGCTTTCATCTGAAAAGATTCTTGGTCTGCTCCGAATTAACTTCATAAATTTCAATTTATTTGCTATATTCCATCGATAGAGCAACAGCCCCTTCCTGCAATTTCAATCGATTAATAAACAGAGTATAAAATAGATCTCTGCGTTTTAGACCGCTCTTCAGTTTTCTTTGTGCAATAACTATGCGTTGGATTTAAACAAAACAAACTCTGCATTGGATTTAAACAACATCATATGCATAATGCGCCCTTACTGCATTCAATTTTGTTCACTCAATAGAACCAGCAGATCCATAAAAATCGATTTGCTCATTCAGCAAACATACTTTCAATTTGATTCCACGCTGATTAAAACACAGTTTCAACACTTTTCCACGCTGTATAAAACACAGTTTCAACACTTTTTATTAACGCAATTCACACATGTTCATACCCTGCTCAGCGCCTTCCATAAGTCGATGTGCCAACGCTATTCAATTGACATTCATCTGCGTTCTTTAAGACACATTCAATTATCAAATATGATATCGATATTTGATGATATCGATTTCTTCAATGTGTGCAAAGACATATTTCAGAGCTTCTTTCAGAAATAACTCAGGACTTATTTAAATCAAGCAGATTTTCACAAAATCCATCCAACAATACTCACTCAATTCACAGTATTATATGGGTTAACTGTGATACCAGATATCCAATATCTGAAGGTCGATTTTAGTGTTGCTTTGAAGTTTCATCAACTAATGTTTTCCAACCATTTTTTTCCACCAGAATTAACACATTAATTAACCAGTAAATTAAATACCAGCAAATTCACTATTTCAACACAGAAATTGAATCACACCCGAATTGACCAAGTTAAGGTGCATAACACAAAACCAACACTTTCATAAAAATGAATTTACTTACAACAACATTTCTCCGTGGCCTGATTTACAATTCATTGGCCCTTACAACCTGCCCGAAGGCTTACAGCCTTAGCTGTTCAAGCCTGCTCTCAATCACACTCTCACTTTCTCCAACTATCTCAATGTGTTTTCTCTCAAAACCCCCTCCTATTTATACAATTTTAAAAATAATCTAATTTAATGCTCAATCCCCTTAATATCTCAATATCACTAAAATATCTCAACAAATCCTATTATCTAGAATCTTATCCCTTTATATCCTTAACTACCCAAATTCTCTCATATCCTTTTATTAATAAAAGGATATTTGCAAAATCCTCACTCTCCTATTTTATTTAAAATAACAAATTAATTAAATAAAATATTAAAAATTGTCACACCCCCTTTTCTAACATATTTACAAATAAAAATACCCTTGATGCTCCTGCATCAGACTCCCCATGTAAGAAAATTCATGACCACCTGGTCATAAGTCTGGATAATTATTTCCTCCTGGATCCCAAATTTTATTTTGTAATCTTTCCGTGCTTGTCAATTGCTTTACTGCTGTTGTTATCTGCTGTTGTCTTCCAGGTTTCCATATTTTGTGTTGTAGTGCTCCACTTGCTCTGCTCTTGCAATCTTTCGCTGTCTTTCTCTTGTTGTCTTTCCTTTTCTTTCTCGCTGCTGCTGGTCTCTTTTGGGATTCTTTCGTCATCAGCCTTCTGATATTTTCAATCTCTTGGTCCAATAAATCTCCCGGCTGCTGATTTCTTTCTGCCTGCTAAGCTAAGACGACTTGCTCAGTTTGTACTGTCACTCGCTGACTTCTTGCTTCTATGCTTGTTTCTGTTCTGACTGCCACCCGATCATCCATGCCCTCTTGTCTTCTGGAACATAAAACTTCTTCTCCCTTCATTTGACTGCTCAACTGAGTCAAATGTTCTGCAACAATACCTGCATCCACAAAACACTTGTTAGAACAAAAATCATAAGGCATCAGTGCCTTGTCCTCCTTTGCCAGCACTTCAGTATGCTGTTCTGAATTCTCCTCCACTATCAGCACATCAGTATGCTGATCCAAACTTCCCAAAGAATCCTCTGAAGAATTCTCAAGACTGTCAACTAGTCTTTCTCTCATATCATCTGCTTCCCTGACATCTTTCTGCACTCGTTCACTGTACTGAATTCTTTCATCTGCTACAATCTCCTTGTCATACTCCGAGTTCTTCAACAAATATTCTAGCAATGCAATTTCTCTGTAGCATTGCTGAAGCATATCATCATCACCTGCATTCATACATAAACTTTCAGTTTGCATAAAATGTTCAACAGTATCAGTTGTTACTTCCCTTATCTGCGCTTCAGACTGCTTCTCTTCTTCAGCATCCACAAGAATTTTCTCTTGTACTGTAACAGCAAAAGCATCACTGCTTTCTTTTTCAGAGTACTTATCATTTTCTGCTTCCTCTGTCTTCATTCCCTTCTGAGATCTTGCTATCTCAGCATCAATCTGAACAGCCTTCAGATTCAACTCTTCTCTCTCCTGAACAAACTCTAAAGCTTGCTCCTCTCCCTGTACTGTACCTGCAAACACACACAACTCATCAGTTTTAAAACCACAAGACTTTTCAGTCTTGACTGCTTCCTCCAACATTTTCCTTTGAACATATCTGCGTGTGGAATCTTCAAATTCCATCTCTGGCTCAAGAACTCTAAGTTCCTTTTTCAACAAGGCAATCACAATTTGCCTCAACCTCCTCTGCAATTGTCGCCAAATCACTCTCTTTCCCTTCAGTGGAAAGATCCATTTTCTATTCTGATCTTCCTGCTCTTGCAGCCATTCTTCTAGTACCTGCAATTGTACCTTCATTACTGCAATCTCTCTTTCTCGAACTTCTGCAGTCATCTCATCTCTGTGGCATTCTTCTGAACCTCTTCTCTGATCCTCCATGATCATCTTCTCCATGAGTTTCTCACTCACCATGAGTTGTTCTAGCCTCTACGACAGCAATCTCCCTTGCTGCCCCTTACCTCACCAAGCTCTCCTCACTCAGTCTTTTGGTAAGTACTTGGTTCACTGCCTCTGGAACCCTTTGAGCACTCTCCTCTGCTCACTCTCTAGGCTATCTCTTCAACTCACCTTCTTCTTCAGGACACTGCAATTGTCCTTCATATCCAGCCTTTAACTGAATGTCAGGTTCACTGCCATCTTCTCTGCAACCATAAAATTCAATCACAAATTTCAATTTAGAAAAATATTCTCACCTCTTAAGATCTTGCATGATCTTTTTCCTCCCTACAATCCTGTTCACTTGTGTAGTTTGCATATCAGATTTAGAAATCTGATCTTCCTTTCAATCATTCATCATACATTCAAAAATACATTTCAATTCAACAAAACCTTCTTGTCATCATTCAGAAAATAAACATTTCAACAGAGCATTCCAGCTCCGATACCAAAAATTGATGCAGGCAAACCCTGCCATACCCAGAATCTTTAAACTCTGTGCATACTAGAATGCATTTCAGCATTTGCCCAAATCAAAACTTCAATGTCCGGGCTATTCTAACAACTTAAATTGCGGAAGCTTCTTAAACACCTGTTCACAAATTTCATGATTCATGAAACTCAATAAAAATCAATCACTATATGTGAAGTTTCCTTCATCCTCATTCATATATTAACTATCAATCTCATCACGCTCGAATGCTCTCTACAATTCGATCCGTTATCATACACCATTTCATTTAAATCATAATTACATTCACATGTATTTCGGATTCAATCAAAAGTCAATGCGCCTTGAGTTTTCTAACAACTTAAATATTATATATTCAAAACCCCAATTGTATGGAATTATACATTTCATTTTCAAAACCTAATTTGAAATTTTAATCAACCAAATGCGCCCTTCGTTTTACAAAATTAAATGCCACAAATTTTTCATAATTCAATACCATCATCATAATGGAACTCCATCTATGTAAAACTAACCCAATGCACTACAATTTCTCATGTTTCATGTTTACAAAATTCATTGGCAATTTAATAACACTGTTCAGACTTAAAATTGCAATCTATATGTGCGCCTTACTCCAAACTCATGACCGCACAATCCAAACAATTGAATCCGAATTTCATACCTAGATATCTGCATCTTTGACCAGGAGTGAACTTCATTCCAGCGTTGTACCATCTGTGCTTTGCCAATTTTTACATGTCATCTAAACTCAATGCAAACAACGATCTGCCATTCTATTAACTTACCTCCCTGGACGCTGGAAACTTAACTGCACAATTCCCGTTATTTGCCAACATGCCTTCCTCTGCCTTGAATTTCACCTTGCGCCTTCTATATTGATTATTGTTCTGGAAATTTCATAACTTGACATTATGAAACCTTATACAACTGCTGTAACACGGAAATTTGGACTTTCACCATTTGATTTCAACGCAACTACTTCTCTCAGCATTCCGTCATGTAGCTGCAACTTTCAACGTGTGATCCATATTCTCACAAACCTTTCATCTGAAAAGATTCTTGGTCTGCTCTGAATTAACTTCATAAATTTCAATTTCTTTGCTATATTCCATCGATAGAGCAACAGCCCCTTCCTGCAATTTCAATCGATTAATAAACAGAGTATAAAACAGATCTCTGCATTTTAGACCGCTCTTCAGTTTTCTTTGTGCAATAACTATGCGTTTGATTTAAACAAAATAAACTCTGCATTGGATTTAAACAACATCATATGCATAATGCGCCCTTACTGCATTCAATTTTTTTCACTCAACAAAACCAGCAGATCCATAAAAATCGATTTCCTCATTCAGCAAACATACTTTCAATTTGATTCCACGCTGATTAAAACACAGTTTCAACACTTTTCCATGCTGTATAAAACACAGTTTCAACACTTTTTATTAACGCAATTCACACATTTTCATACTCTGCTCAGCGCCTTCCATAAGTCGATGTGCCAACGCTATTCAATTGACATTCATCTGCGTTCTTTAAGACACATTCAATTATCAAATATGATATCGATATTTGATGATATCGATTCCTTCAATGTGTGCAAAGACATATTTCAGAGCTTCTTTCAGAAATAACTCAGGACTTATTTAAATCAAGTAGATTTTCACAAAATCCATCCAACAATACTCACCCAATTCACAGTATTATATGGGTTAACTGTGATACCAGATATCCAATATCTGAAGGTCGATTTTAGTGTTGCTTTGAAGTTTCATCAACTAATGTTTTCCAACCATTTTTTCCACCAGAATTAACACATTAATTAACCAGCAAATTAAATACCAGCAAATTCACCATTTCAATACAGAAATTGAATTATACCCGAATTGACTAAGTTAAGGTGCATAACTCAAAACCAACACTTTTATAAAAGTGAATTTACTTACAGCAACATTTCTCCATGGCCTAATTTACAATTCATTGTCTTCATAACCCGCTCAAGGCTGATAAAATTTCAAGCTGTTCAAGCCGGCTCTCAATCACACTCTCACTTTCTCCAACTATCTCAATGTATTTTTCTCTCAAAACCCCCTCCTATTTATACAATTTTAAAAATGATCTAATTTAATGCTCAATCCCCTTAATATCTCAATATCACTAAAATATCTCAACAAATCCTATTATCTAGAATCTTATCCCTTTATATCCTTAACTACCCAAATTCTCTCATATCCTTTTAATTAATAAAAGGATATTTACAAAATCCTCACTTTCTCCTATTTAAAATAACAAATTAATTAAATAAAATATTAAAAATTGTCACACCCCCTTTTCTAACATATTTACAATAAAAAAATACCCTTGATGCTCCTGCATCAACTCAACTTGAAGTGTCCTGCAAGGGGTGTACCAATTGATTTGGCATCCTTCATATTAAACCTGTCAAGCACCTTCTTGATATACTTTTCTTGTGACAGCCACAAACTTCTGTTTTCCCTGTCACGCATGATCCTCATGCCCAATATCTGTTGTGCTGGACCTAAATCCTTCATAGCAAACTTGCTGCCCAAATCCTTCTTCAACCTATTGATCATATTCTTATCTTGCCCAACAATCAACATGTCATCCACATATAACAATAATATGAGGTACTTTCCTTTATCATACCTCTTGATATAGACACAATGGTCAGCTTCCAACCTGTGAAAACCATGTTCTAACATGAATGAATCAAATTTCTTGTACCATTGCCGAGGTGCTTGTTTCAACCCATAGAGACTCTTCTTCAACCTACAAAAAATCTCTTCTTTGCCTCTTTCTATGAAGCCTTCTGGTTGCTTCATATAAATTTCTTCCTCTAATTCTCCATGAAGGAAAGCAGTTTTTACATCTAACTGTTCACATTCTAAGTCTAAAATAGCAACAAGACCAAGAATGACTCTAATGTATGACATTTTGACAACAGGTGAGAAAATTTCAGTGAAAATTCCAGTGAAGTCAATACCTTCCTTTTGGGCGAATCCTTTCACCACCAACCTTGCTTTATACCTCTCCTTCTTTTCGTCTCCTTCATGCTTAATTCTATATACCCATTTGTTTTGCAAAGCCTTTCTACCTTTTGGGTGATTTACCAACTCCCAAGTTTTATTTTCCAGCAAAGAGTTCATTTCTTCTTTCATTGCTTTCTTCCATTCTTCACTGTGCTCAACTTTACAAGCCTCTTCAAAACAACTAGGTTCACCTTCATCGGTCAATAGGATTTAGTTTGAAGGAGGATACCTTTGTGAAGGCTTATGAGGCCTAGAAGATCTGCGAACCAACTATGGAGGTGCATTATCAGGTTGAATCTCCTGTAAAGGTTCATGCAAGATTCCTTCTTCTTGGTGTTCATCACTTTCCCCTTGCTGTCTTTCCTGCTCTTGAATTTGCTCCCTATTTTCCTGCATTGGTGGGATGTCTTCATGTTGCTCTTCAAACCTGTCAATAACTTTCTTGACTTCCACCTCACCTACATTCTTCTTAAACATTTCTGACTCATTAAATATAACATCCCTGCTTCTAATAATTTTCTGTTTGACTGGATCCCATAGACGGTAACTAAATTCTTCATCCGCATATCCCAAAAAAATGCATTTCAGATATTTATCATCTAGCTTAGTTCTATTTTCTTTTGGAATATGTACAAATGCTTCACATCCAAATATTTCCAAATGAGAATAATTCAACTTCTTACCAGTCCAAACTTCTTCAGGGATGCCTCCGTCCAAGATTGTAGATGGAGATCTATATATGAGGTAGCAAGCTGTCCTCACAGCTTCTGCCCAAAAATGCTTGTCCAAACCGGAATTGGACAACATGCTCCTTAATTTTTCCATAATGGTGCGATTCATTCATTCTGCAACACCATTCTGTTGAGGTGTACCAGGCACAGTCTTCTCATGCTTTATGCTAAACCTGTTACAATATTCTTTGAATGCATTTGAGCAATATTCTCCACCATTATCTGTTCTTAGGCACTTGAGAAATTTTTTATTCTCTCTTTCAACAGCAACATGGAATTTATGAAATATTTCAAACACTTCACTTTTACTTTTCATGGGATAGGCCCAAACCTTCCTCGATGCATCATCTATAAATGTTGCAAAATATGATGCTCCTCCTAATGACTTGATGTTAACTGGTCCAAACACATCTAAGTGTATCAATTCTAACACATTTTTCTTTCTGTCATGACCACCTCTAAGAAATGAGACCCTTCTTTGTCTACCATATATGCAATGCTCACAAAGATCAAGATTGTAGGATCTCAAACCTGGTAGTAAAATTTTACCAATAAGGATTTTTAAACCCTTCTCACTCAGGTGACCCAAGCGCTTATGCCACAGATCTGCTGAATTTCCTTCCCTTGTGACAAAAACGAAATCTGATGCCATTGCCTTCAATGAATATAGTGTTCCTGTCTTGGGTCCTTTGGCCATGACCAATGCTCCTTTACTAATTTTCCAGCCTCCTTTTCCAAAGCTTGTGGAATAGCCTTCATCATCCAGCCGTCCCATAGAGATCAAACTCATGCGCATTTCTGGTACATGCCTGACCTGTTTCAACAATATTTCTTGTCCATTCTTAGTCTTGATCTGGACATCTCCCACTCCAACAATACTGCAAAAATGATTATTCCCCAAATGCACTCTACCATAATCACCAACATTATATGCAACAAAAATATCTTTGCATGGGGTTACATGGTGAGATGCCCCAGAGTCAAGGATCCAATCAAATCTACTGCTAGATGTATATAAACATGCATCCTCTACTGAAATAGTAAATAACACATCACCATCTGTGACTGCAGCAGTAGTCTCACCTTCTTTTGTATTGGCTGGTCTTTGATCCTTTTGTCCTTTCTTCAAGGCTCGACATTCTTTCTTCATGTGCCCAGTTTTGCCACAATGAAAGCAAATAATCCCGCCCCTCCTTGACTTTGATTGGCCTCTCAATCTCGATCGCCCTTGTCGGCCTCGATCAATCCTTCTGCCACGATCAGCTAGAGCTAGAGCTTCTCCTCCCTGGTTTTCCACAATTGACTTGCGTCGCAGCTCCTCATTCATTAAACTGCTGCTGACATCATCAAACTTTAGGGTCCCTGCAGGTGCTGAAGTACTCATAGCCACAATTAAATTTTCCCAGTTTTTTAGCATAGAACACATTAACAAAATAGCTCTAATTTTATCATCTAGAGTTATTTTAACAGAGGCAAGCTGACTAGTTAGAATATTGAATTCATTCAAGTGCTCAACAACTGAAGCACCCTCCTTCATCTTGAGATTGTAAAGTTTCTTCATCAAGAACACTTTGTTTGATGTCGTGTTCTTCTCATATAGATCATGGAGCTTCTTCCATAATCTCGCTGTTGTCTTTTCTCCAGACACATTGAAATAAACATTCTTTGCTAGATATTGGCGGATTGTTGCAATCGCCTTTCTATCTAGCTTATCCCATTCCTCATTTGTCATCGATGAGGGTTTCTTTGTTACACCCTCAATTGGAAAATACTGATCTTTCAAAATTAGTATATCCTCTATCTGTGATTTCCATAGGGAAAAATTAGCCTCGCTCAACTTCTCCATGTCACTAACTGTTCCAATCTCCATTCTTAATAAAATACACACCTTCCAAAAATTCCACTTTTAAACAAAATACCAATCCAATCTCCTTAAATTACTAACTTCTCCAAAAATTAAATATATATGTTTAAATAACATATATAATTTAAAATTATAAAACATATAAAAGCTTTAAGCCACTTCTCATAAGACATTTTCGACTTCTCTTAAAACACTTCAAAAACCTTCAAGTCACTTCTCATAAAACATTTTCGACTTCTTTTCTCATTTTTAAGAAAAGTCCAAAATTATTTTAACAACTCTACATGCCAAAAATAATTCCACTGCCTTTCACACCTGTTCGATGCAACCATTCCTAAACAGAACTTGACACGCTTGTTCGATGCAGTGGTGTATTCGCCCAACAGCATGATATCGTCTTTTCAGATGAATTTCGGCACATCACACATCTTGGTCCCTCGGGGACCTATACTCCTTCAACTCGTTCATAGGCCACAGCGCAGCCTCATAGCCTTTGTAGAAAAACCGAGCACCAATCAGCTTTTTGTTGCAGTGCAAGGCGTTAAACCGGGTGCCGGCCGGGGCGTTTGCTTGGTTCGTACTGCACTCCATCTTCAACTACACACCGCAGCAACGGTCTCTACGTTCGTTCAGTGTGCCCTTCTCCAATTTTACAGGCGGCCAACAGACTTTCTCCAAGTAGACTTTCTGTAGACGATTTTTCAGCAGGAGAGTAATAGCACATAGAGACTCCTTTGCAACTCACCCTCACAAATTCATAACAGAAATAGAAGGCTCTGATACCAGTTGATAGGAACAGAGCAGCACAGTAGAAGAATGAGAATGGAGAAACAGAAATTAACACACAGAAATGAAATGAAATGGAGAAATAACACAGATAGATTTCTATTACACAGGAGAGGCCTTGCTTGCCTTGATGCGCTCAGGAAAAGGCATGAATACAATTTATATAAGCAGAGGAGGGATTATTCAGCACATGAAAAACAAATTTTCAATCTAAGCGGCGTGTTAGGTTCGGCGCCGTCAGTGACGGCTTTGGTCAGCCGGGTGTCGGTGCCGACATTCGGTTTCACACTTAACAATAAATACTCGTGACAATCCTTCACATTCATACCATCCTATGCACTTCTTTTCTCTCTCCAACATTTCCCCTATGCATTTCCACCACCACGCCATTCCTTTGTTTTTATTTTCCTCTGCATTTCCTCTTACTCCTCTTCACTTTTTCCTTCATCTCTGTCTCCTCCTTTCCGCATTCATTTCATGACAATCGACAATCTCTTTTGGATTTTAGGAATGAAATAAGCAGTGATCCCCATGGTTCCATGGCCAATTGGAGTCTCGCATTCCCCTTCTGCAACTGGCCCGGTGTCACCTGCAGCTGCCGTCACATCAACAGAGTCGTTTCTCTCGACCTCTCTTACATGGCACTGCATGGCACCATCTCTCCATCCCTTTCCAATTTGTCATTTCTCCATATGCTTTATCTTTCCAACAATGCCCTCCACGGTTATATCTCACCACAACTGGGACGCCTCTTTCGTTTGAAGACGCTCTCGTTGCACCGCAATCAATTGGAAGGAAGCATTCCCAGTGATCTCGGCAATTGTACAAAATTGGTTCACTTGGCGTTGTTCTACAACAATCTGACTGGAAGAATTCCTCAGAAGTTGGGTTCCCTAACACATCTGCAGCTCCTTTACTTAGGAGCAAACAATCTGATTGGAAGTATTCCCCAGCAGTTGGGTTCCTTAACACATCTGCAACAACTTTTCTTAGGAGCAAATAGTCTCACAGGTACCATTGATCTTATTTTGGAAATTTCTAGGTTTTGATTATTTTAGTGATTGCAATAAATTATCTCACTAGTGCTTTATTGTGAATTTTCCAGGAAACATTCTCATTTTTCTGTCAAATTTATCCACTTTGACTATCTTGGAAATTTATAGCAACAAACTCACAGGGAGTATTTTACAAGAATTGGGCCAACTCACTAGTCTCCAAACACTTTACCTCTATAACAATGAATTATCAGGCACCATTCCAGCTTCTTTGTCAAATATCTCCACTTTGGTTGATTTGGAAATTTCCATAAACAAACTCACAGGGAGTATTCCACAAGAACTAGGCCAACTCACTAGTCTCAAAACACTGAGCCTCTCTGACAATGAATTATCAAGCACCATTCCAACTTCTTTGTCAAATATCTCCACTTTGGTTCACTTGGAAATTTACATGAACAAACTCACAGGGAGTATTCCACAAGCACTGGGCCAACTCACTAGTCTCCAAACATTTTTTTTATGGGGAAATCAACTTAGTGGAAAAATACCAAATTCCATTGGAAATTGTTCAAAACTCAAAGAGCTCATCCTAGACAGCAACATGTTGAGAGGGAGTGTGCCCACAACATTAGGAAAGATATCCCTCCTTGAAGAATTATACTTACACTCTAATCAACTTGGCAGTGGTAGTGCTACAACCATGCCTTTTCTTCTAGCCCTTACTAATTGTTCCCACCTAAAAGAACTAAACTTGAGAGACAATAAACTAGCTGGTGTCTTACCCCTTGCCATAGGAAGATTTTATACCAATTTGTCTATCTTGACGTTAGCAAAAAACTTGATAGAAGGGAACATCCCTCCACATATAGGCAATCTTAGCAACCTAACCTATCTAAATTTATTCTGAAATTCATTAAATGGCAACATTCCATCTTTAAGAAACCTTAAAAATTTAGAAAGATTAATTTTAGGAAACAACAAATTACAAGGAGACATCCCTAATGATTTTGAAAACTTACAACGACTCAGTCTCTTGGACATCAGTAGAAACATTCTCTCTTTAAATATTCCCAATTCACTTGCACTCCTTAAACAATTAAGGTTTCTCCTCCTCCATCACAATGGATTATCGGGAAGCATACCTTCCAAATTAGGAAACTGTACAAATTTGGAATTGCTTGACTTGTCCCACAATAAACTCATTGGAAACATACCACATGAAATTGCTAAGCTTTATAATCTAAATTTCTATTTGAATTTGTTTTGGAATTTATTAGATGGCCCTTTGCCTACGGAGATTGGTAAAATTGCAATGGCTCAAGCCATAGATATTTCTGTTAATCACTTGAGTGGATTCATTCCATCTACACTTGGAAGTTGTGTTGAAGTAATTTCGTTGAATCTATCTCGGAATTCCTTCCAAGGTTCTATTCCAGATTCACTTTAAAAATTGCAAAGCCTTGTGAGCCTAGATCTCTCTTCCAACCTTTTATCTGGGACAATACCTATTACTCTCACCAAGTTGAAAATGCTTCAATATTTAAATTTATCTTTTAACAACCTTACTGTGGAAATTCCAACAGGAGGAATTTTTGCAAATGAATCAATTGCCATGTCCTTAAATGGAAATCCCAACCTATGTGGACCAAAAATATTCCAGTTATATCCTTGTCCAACACCAAAAGGTCATCCCATAATTTTCAAAAGAGTATTGTTGACAGTGAGTGGAGCTATTGCTTTTATACTATGTTGTTTGTTCTTAAGATTCCTATGGAGAGGGAATATCCATATACAAAGCATTCATATTTCAAAATATATTTTCCAAAAGTTAGAGCATCCAAGGATCTCATATCAAGAGCTTCACATAGCAACTAATGGATTTGACAAGGCCAACTTGTTGGGAACAAGTAGCTTTGGTTCGGTTTATAAAGGAATTTTGAATGATGGCACACCTGTTGCTATGAAGGTTTTCCAATTGCAAAATGGCCAGGGAGAGAAGAGTTTTAAAGTAGAATTCAATGTCATGCAAAAGGTTCAACATCAGAATCTAGTCAAAATCATAACCTCATGTTCCAACCTCCATTTCAAAGGTTTAGTGTTCAAGTTTATGTCTAATGGAAGCTTAGAGAAGCATTTGTATCCTAATACAGATGACAACAATGGTGAGGATGCATGTAAATTGGGGTTGAAAACACGATTAGACATTGCCATAGATGTGGCACATGCCATGGAATATCTTCATCATGATTGTTTTGTGCAAGTAGTGCATTGTGATATAAAACCTAGCAATGTACTTTTGGATGAAAATATGTTAGCCCATGTCACAGATTTTGGTATTGCAATATTGATTGGTGAAATCTCTACAAATTCACATGCTTCATCGCTTGATTTAAGAGGATCAATTGGCTACATTGCCCCGGGTATGACTTTCTTAAACATCACTTTCATTTTTCTTCTCTCATTAACACTATTTATATCGATTGATTGAGTAAATTTTAATGAAAGTTGTTTTTTTTGTAGAGTATGGATTGAGTGGAACAATTTCCACCCAAGGAGATGTTTATAGCTATGGAATTATGCTATTGGAAATGATCACCCGAAAAAAACCAACTAGTCACATGTTTGTGGGAAACCTAAACTTGCACAATTGGGTAAACTTTGCATACCCAAACAATGTAAATGAGGTAATTGAAAGTAGTCTTTTTAGTGAGATGTGTGGAAATGAATTTGATGAAAACAATGTATACAAATGTCTACTATCTTTGCTACATGTTGGTTTGCTTTGTTCAAAACATTCACCGGAAGAAATACCCACTATGAGATTTGTGGTAAGTATGTTGGAGACTATCAGAGAGGAATTGGTGGGAAATGCAGTTGCTTCTAAAAGTTTGAGACAAAGCATATCCAAGTTTCTTATCAATACACATGAAACAAGGAATGTGTTGGAAATATTGTCATTGCAGGCAAAGGATATGGCAAAGGATGTGGTAAAGGAATTGGCAAAGCCTTGGGCAGAAGGAGAAACAAGTACAACGCAGCAGAATCAGAGTTTTGAGTGCACAACACTCTGTATTGAAGAAGCTTGGAGAAATCCGTATGAAGGAGAATTAAATCTTGATGGGCCACAGCCACAAATGATAGAAGAGAATTAACAGGTGATGGGCGTAGCCGTTGTGTAGGAGGAATGAAGATTTCCCGTAGATCTAAACTACGAAGGAGCAGATTTATTAAAGACAGTGATTTCGGGCTTTTAAAGCCCTCAACAACCAGAATGGGAATTTTTTTTAATCAGGCGGAAGTCCCTTTATTTCTGAATTGGCGGGACAAGTGATCCCCACCATTTATATGCCAATCGGAATAGAAAAGTTATTTTGGTGCAGTGTCTTGTTGATATGAAGATTTACGATGCGATCCAATCACAATCGCCAATCACAATAATCAAATGTCTTGTGGATGTGTAGAGTTCCGCAATGAAACGACTGTACATAAAACATACAACCAAACCTTATATAAATCGCCCCCACCACAGCAGCGAAGGCCCGTGGGTCCACTTGACCACGTGGCGATGTTTTAATGGAATCACAAGTCTTGAATCGCAAGGTTCAATCAGCGGAGTTTTGTTATGTGCTCCGATCAAAGGCCGGACCAAATCGAGTTATATGCCACAATTTATTGCTAATCGCATCCGAGTTCCCAATCGCAATCGGAAGATCTTAAGTGTTGGGCCCGATTGCATCTTGAAATTGGCGGACCCGATGGCGTTATACGATGGAGTTAATAGGTTCAATCGCGTCTGGGATCTTAATCGCAATCGGAACTTTCCGATTGATCGCACGCCTTTTGTAATATGCTGCGATTGAAGTGGCAGACCCGATCCTGTTATCTGCCAGAGTTAATATGTGCAAATCGCATCCGTGTCCTGATCGCAATCGGAACTTTTCTATTATGTGCCCCGATTGCATTTGTTCAAAGTTCGGACCCAATTTCTCTATGAGCCATGTTTTATGTGGTCATCGCGTCTGTTTGATCAATCCAAATCGCAAGTTTTGTTTGACACCGCCAATCCGCCAACTGCGATGTGGGCTCGGGGTCAAAGAATGAAATCTCGTTTGTTTGAAGATTGAAGACCGAGTTAAGATTTTACTGAAATTTTATTAAAAGTAATGTTAGGGGGGCAGTGTAAAGGTTTAAAACCGGGAAAGGTGTGCCCCCGCAGTTGACCAAGAAATCAAGCATTGACCAGAGATCAATGGTGGAGATTAAGTGCGGGGGCACCAGCCAAAAGGTTTCATCCGTACCACAAGAGCCCCCGCAGTGACGTAATGATGACATACACAACGGAATTTGATTGGTCTTCTGACTGTAATTGTGGGCCCTGGGGGTCAAAGGTTAATTTGTTTGAAAGCATTGGATGTTTTATAAAGTCCGAAGGGTTAAAAATTTATAAATATATTTATTTATCAATTTCTTTAAATTGATAAATAAATTAAAAGAAATCATAGAGGTACGTAAGGGTAATACCGTCCAGGAATACCATTAGTTTTGACCCATGGTTTTTAATAAGGGCAAAAACTATATAAAGGAATGAGAATTATGAAGAAAGGGGTGCAAGGTTGATGATAAACCCCTGATATATCTGAATCGATGGTGCACCTGTAAATATGATGATCAGATCGACCAACGCAATTATGAAGAACATGTGCATGCATAAGGGTGATGAATAAATGAAGCTCTTGAAGGAATGTCTGGATGGGAAAACTCTGTTCTTAACTGAGAAATCTGAATGAACCTCTGGTCTTGAACGACGATTGAAGAAACGATGAAGAGCTAGCGCATGACTGCTGAAGAAAACATATGAGTCCGGTGAGTCTGAGGGTTGGAGCCTTCATTTTGGAAGTAGAATTTTTATGCCAGTAGAAACTGGTGTTATGTTCAGTGGGTTGAAGCTCCCTTCCAGGAAAGGCTGGTAAATGAGAGAAGGTTGTAGCCTTCTGCAAGTGGGTGCTTGCGTGCTGGTATGAGTCTGCACCAGCATATATTGTAAAAGGTTTTCTCTATAATAAGATATTGAAGACTGAGATTATAGCAGCGGTGGTTTTCTCCCAAATTGGGTTTCCACCTTAAATCCTGGTGTTCATATGTGTTGTTCATGGTTAATGGTTTGTTCTGTTATTTCTGTTCATGCTTAATGCTTATCTGATGCAATTCTCTAAGTAAAGACATAATAAGATATCTGGACATACATGTTGAATGCAGTACTGTAACATATATTTTTGAGAAAGGAAAGAAATATTGTTCAGCCTTAAATACTGATTCACCCCCCCTCTCAGTATTTTTTCCCAACAATTGGTATCAGAGCAGGTCCTTCTGAAAAATCTTAGCCGGTAGAAGGAAGATCATTCAAGATGAGCAATCAAGATGGAACAGCATCTATCAGGCCTCCACTCTTCAACGGAAACAACTTAATCTTTTGGAAAAAAAGGATGAGATCCTATCTTCAGTCTCTGGGAGCAGATGTATGGGTTATTGTTGAAGGAGGATATCAATATCCAGCCTCAGTACCAACAGATCCAACAGAAAGAAAGAATTATGAAACAAATGCAAATGCAGTCAATGCTCTATTGGGAATTCTAACTGAATCAGAATTTGTCAAAGTCATGCAGCTGAATACAGCGAAGGCAATATGGGACAAAATTATTCTAAGCTATGAAGGTGATGCAAAGGTAAAAAGTGCTAAACTTCAAACTCTCAGAATCCAATATGAGAATCTAAAAATGCTTAATGAAGAAAGCATTGAAAATTTCTTTCTACGTCTTGATGATATTGTAAATCGCATGAGAAATTTGGGAGAAACAATTATCGAATCCACTTTGGTTGAGAAAATTTTAAGATCTCTAACAGCAAAATTTGAGTCAAAAGTTTCAGCTCTTGAAGAAAAGTAGGATCTTCAAAATCTTACTGTGGTACAACTTCATGGCATACTAACTGCATATGAAATGAGAAGAGGAGGACCATCTGAAGTCAAAGAAGCAGTCTTTATAACTTCTACAAAAGGAAAGGAAGTACAAATAACAGAAGGATCAGGATATATCTCAGAAGAAGATGAGATAAACTTCGTAAAGAAACTTAAACTTGGCAAGTTTGAACCCAGAGCTGATGAGGGAATATTTCTTGGTTACTCCTCTAGGAGTAAGGCATATAAATGTTACAATAAAAGACTTTGAAAGATTGTTTAATGTATTGATGTTGTTATTGATGAGTCTACTGCAGCCCCAAAAGAAGAAAATCAAACAACATATGAAGATGATGAGGACACATATCCTTCTACATCAAACAATAATGATACAAATAGTACACCCAGTGAAGAACTTGAAGAAGAGCTGTCTGAAAAGGCTCCATCTAGATATGTTCAAAAGAATCGTCCAGAATCTCAAATTTTGGGAGAAAAGGAATCAGGTGTACAAACAAGAAGGACTCTTGTGGGATCTTCTAGCAATCTGGCATTTCTATCCATGGTTGAACCTCACAGTGTCAGTCAAGCTAGCAAAGATGAATGTTGGATTCAAGCCATGAATGAAGAGCTTGATCAAATTGAAAAGAATCACACTTGGGAGTTAGTACCAAGGCCTCATGAAAAAAATGTCATTGGAACTAAATGGATATTCAAAAACAAGTTAAATGAGAATGGGGATGTTATAAGAAATAAAGCTAGACTTGTGTGCAAAGGGTATGCTCAACAAGAAGGTATAGACTTTGAAGAAACCTTTGCTCATGTAGCCAAACTTGAAACCATAAGAATGTTTCTTGCGTTTTCAAGCTTCCAACAAATCAAAGTTTATCAAATGGATGTTAAATCTGCTTTTCTCAATGGTGATCTAGGAGAAGAAGTTTATATAGAACAACTAGAAGGATTAATTTTGGGAAATGATGAAAAACTTGTTTTTGTAGACTTAAAAAGGCTCTATATGGTCTCAAACAAGCTCCAAGAGCATGGTACTATCGTCTTGACAAATATCTTCATCAACAAGGATTTTCAAAGGGGTCCGCTGATAGCAACTTGTACACAAAAACTGAAAATGACAAACTGTTGATTGTGGTTGTATATGTCGATGATATCATTTTTGGAAGTAATAAAGAGTCTATGAGTCAGAAATTTTCTTCTGATATGCAGCAAGAATTTGAAATGTCTTTACTCGGGGAACTAACATTTTTTCTTGGCCTGCAAGTGCAACAAGCAACAGATGGTATATTCTTATCACAAGAAAAGTATCTCAAGCAAATCCTGAAGAAGTATGGCATGGAAGATTGCAAACCTGTAAGTACACCAATGTTAACCGGATGCAATCTCAGTTCTAATGATGATTCCCCCACCGTAAATCAACCAGAATATAGATCTATGATAGGAAGTCTACTTTATCTCACTGGGACAAGACCAGACATCATGCATGCAGTTAGGATTGTTGGACGATTTCAAGCCAATCCAAAAGAATCTCATCTTCAGGCTGTGAAAAGAATATTCAAATATGTATAGGGAACTCAAGACTTTGGACTATGGTATCCAAAGAATGCTGATCTCACTCTTCATGCATACACTGATGCAGATTGGGCTGGAAGTGTTGATGATCGAAAAAGCACTAGTGGTGGTGCATTCTTTATGGGGCCCCAGTTAGTATCTTGGTTCAGCAAGAAGCAAAGCTCCATTGCCTTATCTACACCAGAAGCAGAATATGTGGCTGCAGCATCATGTTGCACTCAACTTATTTGGATGATGCAAACCCTACAAGATTTTCAAATCAAATGTTCACCCCCTATCTCCATTATGTGTGATAATACAAGTGCCATCAGTATCTCAAAGAATCCTGTTATGCATTCCAAAACCAAGCACATTCCCATCAAATATCACTTCTTACGAGAACAAGTGCTTGAGCAAAAGGTGAAATTAGAATATGTTTCCTCCAAAGAACAAGTTGCGGATATATTTACCAAACCTCTACCCAGGGAAGCGTTCGAATATCTCAAACTGAAACTGGGAGTAGTCTCTGCCATGCAGAGGATCAGGTATACTTAATTACAGAAGAATAAATTGGTTTTGAGATGCAGTTGGGCATCTCTGAATGCACAGGCTAAGGGGGAGCATTGGTCATCTGAAAAGGATGCACTATTGGCCTTGCTATATTATAAAGATGCAGCATGATCTCAAGGGGAGCATGGAAATGTCAACTCTTTGTCATTGATGTCAAAGGGGGAGGAAAAGCAACAAAGGGCTTCTATAAGACAATCAGCGGAAGAATATTTCCATCAGTGCCAAAGGGGGAGATTGTTAGAAATATTGTCATTGATGGCAAAGGATATGGCAAAGGATGTGATAAAGGAATTGGCAAAGCCTTGGGTAGAAGGAGAAACAAGTACAACACAGCAGAATCAGAGTTTTGAGTGAACAACACTCTGTATTGAAGACGCTTGGAGAAATCCGTATGAAGGAGAATTAAATCTTGATGGGCCACAGCCACAAATGAAAGAAGAGAATTAACGGGTGATGGGCATAGCCGTTGTGCAGGAGGAATGAAGATTTCCCGTAGATCTAAACTACGAAGGAGAAGATGTATTAAAGACAGTTATTTCGGGCTTTTAAAGCCCTCAACAACCAGAATGGGAAATTTCTTTAATCAGGCAGAAGTCCTTTTATTTCTGAATTGGCAGGACAAGTGATCCCCACCATTTATATGCCAATCGGAATAGCAAAGTTATTTTGGTGCAGTGTCTTGTTGATATGAAGATTTACGATGCGATCCAATCGCAATCGCCAATCGCAATAATCAAATGTCTTGTGGATGTGTAGAGTTCCGCAATGGAACGGCTGTATATAAAACATACAACCAAACCTTATATAAATTGCCCCCACCACAGCAGCGAAGGCCCGTGGGTCCACTTGACCACGTGGTGATGTTTTAATGGAATCGCAAGTCTTGAATTGCAAGGTTCAATCGGCGGAGTTTTGTTATGTGCTCCGATCAAAGGCTGGACCTGATCGAGTTATATGCCATAGTTTAGTGCTAATCGCATCCGAGTTCCTAATCGCAATCGGAAGATCTTAAGTGTTGGGCCCGATTGCATCTTGAAATTGGCGGACCTGATGGTGTTATACGATGGAGTTAATAGGTTCAATCGCGTTTGGGATCTTAATCGCAATCGAAACTTTCCGATTGATCGCACGCCTTTTTTAATATGCTGCGATTGAAGTGGTGGACCCGATCCTGTTATCTGCCGGAGTTAATATGTGGAAATCGTATCCGTGTCCTGATCGCAATCATAACTTTTCTATTATGTGCCCAGATAGCATTTGTTCAAAGTTCAGACCCGATTGCGCTATGAGCCATGTTTTATGTGGTCATCGCGTCCGTTTGATCAATCGCAATCGCAAGTTTTGTTTGACACCGCCGATTCGCCGACTGCGATGTGGGCCCGAGGTCAAAGAATGAAATCCCGTTTGTTTGAAGATTGAAGACCGGGTTAAGATTTTACTGAAATTTGATTAAAAGTAATGTTACGGGGGTAGTGTAAAGGTTTAAAAACTGGGAAAGGTGTGCCCCCGCAGTTGACCAAGCAATCAAGCATTGACCAGAGATCAACGATGGAGATTAAGTGCGGGGGCACCAGCCAAAAGGTTTCATCCATACCACAAGAGCCCCCGCAGTGACGTAATGATGACATATGCAGCGGAATTTGATTGGTCTTCTGACTGTAATTGTGGGCCCTGGGGGTCAAAGGTTAATTTTTTTGAAAGCATTGGATGTTTTATAAAGTCCGAAGGGTTAAAAATTTATAAATATATTTATTTATCAATTTCTTTAAATTGATAAATAAATTAAAAGAAATCATAGAGGTACGTAAGGGTAATACCGTCCAGGAATACCATTAGTTTTGACCCATGGTTTTTAATAAGGGAAAAAACTATATAAAGGAATGAGAATTATGAAGAAAGGGGTGCGAGGTTGATGATAAACAAGTCTCCTTTGGAGATATATGTATGAATAAACCCCTGATATATCTGAATTGATGGTGCACCTGTAAATATGATGATCAAATCGACTAACGCAATTATGAAGAACATGTGGATGCATAAGGGTGATGAATGAATGAAGCTCTTGAAGGAATGTCTGGATGGGAAAACTCTGTTCTTAACTGAAAAATATGAATGAACCTCTGGTCTTGAACGACGGTTGAAGAAACGATGAAGAGCTAGCGCATGACTGCTGAAGAAAACATATGAATCCGGTGAGTCTGAGGGTTGGAGCCTTCATTTTGGAAGTAGAAGTTTTCTGCCAGTAGAAACTGGTGTGATGTTCAGGGGGTTGAAGCTCCCTTCCAGGAAAGGCTGGTAAACGAGAGAAGGTTGTAGCCTTCTGTAAGTGGGTGCTTGCGTGCTGGTATGAGTCTGCACCAGCATATATTGTAAAAGGTTTTCTCTATAATAAGATATTGAAGACTGAGGTTACAGCAGTGGTGGTTTTCTCCTAAATTGGGTTTCCACCTTAAATCCTGGTGTCCATATGTGTTGTTCATGGTTAATGGTTTGTTCTGTTATTTCTGTTCATGCTTAATGCTTATCTGATGCAATTCTCTAAGTAAAGACATAATAAGATATCTGGACATACATGTTGAATGCAGTACTGTAACATATTTTTTGAGAAAGGAAAGAAATATTGTTCAGCCTTAAATACTGATTCACCCCCCCTCTCAGTATTTTTTCCCAACAGAATGACACCCCTGCATCAAATGACCATAGTTCTTCTACATTTTAGTTGTTGAAATTGATAACAACAAAATGTTTTCAGTGTTGGCATTATCCTTAAAATGACTACTTTTGTACCTTTTGTTGTTCAAACATATTTATGTTAGTGTGTAATATCTACTGTAAACTATTGTACATTTGGTTGTTTGAAACCCCTTATTTAATGGATTGCAAATTTACATTTTATTTGATTTATTATCCTTCTATAATGTTAATATTCTTATCCATGAGTTAAATTGTCTAAAAAAAATTGTTTCTTTTTTCAGTCATTTATAAATAAAAGGATTATTACTTAATATCAGCCATAACTTTTAACCTAATAATTTGTTCTACTGAATCCATTATATGAACCATGTTAGTGTCTTTTTAGTGTGTTTATATTGTTGGAGAAAGTGATGTGTCATTGCTTTTTGAGATTCTCATGATGCTTCTTAATGATGTGGAAAATAATTATCTAATAAAAACCCCCACTAACTTTTAGAGTTGAACAATGTTAAATCTTATGACTAAGTTAATATCATTCCTAATGACTTTCTCACTATCAATTTTGTTTCCTTTTTAATAGATATATAAAATGAATAAAAGTTGTTGCTGCATAAACATTTACAATGTTTTGATGGAGAACCAAGAAATGGATCACTTCCATATCTCAAAGCAAAGGCTGAGGTAAAACATTCAGTGTTAGTTCAAGACTAGAAGGAAAATAGTCAAACTTCTAGCTAGTTTGTAATTGCAATGGATACTTGCTATTATACTCAATTAATAGGTAAACCATCTGCTCTTGTTGATATGTAATTTATTCATAATGCTTCCTTTAGATTCCGTTTTGAGCATTATCCTTGGCCACAAGGATTATCACATGATCTAGTTTCAACACTATGATTAGAGAACAAAAGCATTGGGCTTGTCACATAAAAGCAACATAACTTAAATATTTTCTCTGCCTACAGTTAATAGATAACCAGCATAATAACCAGCATAATGGCTAAATTTTAGAAAATGAAAATGTGTGGGGCCTGTAAGAGTGCTTGAAAATCCACAGAATCAAGGGCAGATTTGTTTCCCATATCCATGTGAGTTGTTATGCAGAGAGATAAAAGAATATAATTTAAAAAATCAAGCCACAACATAAGAATAAGAATGCAGAGTGTTGTATCCCAAGGGACTTACATGTTTGTACAGTAATAAAATTTACTGATGATAAAGAGAGATAAAGAATAGAATTTAAAAATCAAGCCACAACATAAGAATGAATGCAGAGTGTTGTATCCTAAAGGACTTACATGTTTGTACAGTAATAAAATTTACTGATTACCAGTTTGTAAGTAAAATAAAAGTACATTTCATCCAAATCTTTTGATATTAAGGAGCTCCCAGATGCTTGGGGTTCCAGCTTGTAGTTTCCAGAAAAAGTTGGCATTTGGCATTAAGAGTTGTGATCACTACAAATGCTCTAAGTCTCTAAGGATGGAACAACTCCAATGCTGATACCCAGTTCATCTATTTGATGTATGGTGCAATATGGCTTTTGGAATTTAGATTCTGTGGGCAAGTTCCACCCCTTGAGAGTGTAATAGGTGTGTCAATAACTGAAGCTTCAATTAGGTTTGTGGAGGCAACTCCTGCCGTTACAATAGGAAATCAGAGATCTATATTGATAGATTTTGCAGGGAACATATCATAATCACATGCTGATTCACTTAAAGACTGAAACTCTATGTGATTGAGGTTCTAGTTCCTGGTATCCAAGTACAGTGTACATAGGAATTGGGTTCAGCAAGTGATAACAAGAGAGATTAACAGCTTCCTTGGTGAGTCAAGTCAATACTTTGCACTATATTCCTTGGTGAGTCAAGTCAATTCTGTGTTCTATCTTACAAGGAGAGACCATATCTCAGGAGCAGAATTTTGCAAGACCTCAACATTCATGCTAATGCCTTCACAGTGTAATAGTTGGTCTGCAGAACATCAAGCTCAAACTGGAGCTCTAATTCAAAATCTGATAAAGAAAATAAGGGGAACTGGATGTCAAGATAGTGACCTGAATAAAAAAATTAATACACACAGTTGCAGCGACTGAGCTCCACCAATGTATAGATAGTGCCATTGTTGGGCAACTGCAAGGTGGCTTAGCCATTCTGGACTAGAGGAGAACGGAAAGCAAAGGAGCAGCCCCTGCCAGTCTCCTCCCAGACTCTTGTATGCTCCGTCTCTCTGTGATGTCTATAAGTTTGAGGGTCAAAAATACACTTTCGCATGTCTACAAGTTTTATTGTGAAATTTTGGAAATTCCTGTTCGCTTTCATTATAAGTAGCATAGAAATCTGCAATCATTATATGTAGCATAGAAATCTCCTTATTAAACGTATGTAAAACCATTCCCAGTATGTGAAGAGAAAGATATAAATTGTAATAAGAGTCTGAGTGTAAACCAAAGTTGTTTTTAAGGAAGCTCTCTTTTTCAATAACGTTATTTTCGAGTGTGTTAATTTTGTCAACAACTAAGAAACATATAGTTGTGGCATGTATATCTGCGCTTATCATTTTATTTTATTCATCATTAAATTGTTTTTAATTTTTAACAATTTCATCTTTATTTACATTATATTTAATTTTTAATATTGATATGATATTAAATTAATTTATGAGTTATTTGAATAATTATTATTTAAAAAAAATTAATTTAAATTGTATTAATGTATTTATTAATAAAATAAAATCTAATAATAAATTAATAAAAAGAAATAAGATAATATAAAATTTTTAATTATTTTTAATAGATTTTAATTTCACATTTATCTTGATCATTGATTTAAAATGAAATATACATCTATTTTTTTTAGAATATAATATTTGAAAAACTATTTAAATGTCAAGAGATTGAAACATTTTTAATGCTTGATAAACATATAATTTAGAAATATTTATAGTGGTTTTTTGTCTCTATATATGGACTTTGTGTAATTTTTCGTTGTTTAAATTGTATTTTTGAATAATTCATTATTATTAATATTTTAGATTAAAAATTGAATAAATTACATTGGAAATAGTTTACTAAGGTCAAAAGACACAAACACACACACACACACACACACACTCTCTCTCTCTCTCTCTCTCTCTATATATATATATCCCATATTGAAATATACTAGTTAATATGGATATTATTACAGTTTATTTAAGTTCTATATTGAAATATGCAATAGAAGTTTTTTTTTAAATTTTAATTATTTTATATCTATAAAGTTATATAAAATTATGTTAGTTAACATAGACATGGATTACCACATCTTTTTAATAATGATTGTAATATTAACATCTAACCAAATGAGCACAACGATAGATTATTGATGTTAAATAAAGCTTTTAATTAAAACTAACCAAATATGTATAGTCATTTATGTTGTACACTTTTTATTATAGCATACATTTTTTTTATTTAAAGGATTTATTTAAAGGATACATGTCAACTCCAATTTGAGCACAAACAAAATTACACATCACCCTCATACCTGGTTGTAGAATGATCTTCTCGGCTAAAAAATGATGTGAACTATTATACATTATAAATTTTAATTTCAATCAACATAGAAGTTTTATAGGAGTAATTATAAGGGACAAAAGTTTCTTAATAATATAATTGTTGATTAGCTGTGAGGTGAGTATGCTTACTTGACCAACTTTCTCCTACTTTTTTGTGAGACGTGTTGTCTGTGTAAGAAATGACTATCAGATAGACCTACCTTGTGGTATCTTGAAATAACCTCTATTGTTGTTAAATCACCTTCTTTAATAATGATTTTGGTTTCAAGATCTTGTGGTATCTAGTGTTTTTTTGAAATTGGGATTTTATGACTTAACTTGGTATTGGCAACTTGTTAGGTACTATCATCTTTCTTAGCTCTTGAGATTACTAGTTTTTTTCCCACCTACCCTAACACGGATATTTACTCTGCTTTGATTATAAACATGTGAAGAATCTTACTAAAAGGAAAAATAATTTCTAAAGACTAAAAGACCTTTAAAAAATCCTCGATGGAAATTCTCTAAGATGGTAAATCTATTGAATTATGTAATTCTTAATTGTCTTATGTGTATAATGAACATGTTTAATTTTTCATATATCTGGTCATTATTTTTAGAATTCTAGCCTCTATGAGGAGTGTGTTCATATTATTTAGGAGGTTGTTGAGGCCTAGTTAAATGTCAAATGTTATCTCTAACTAAATAATTCATAGTGTTGGCTCCCTGTGATTTACAAGAATGGAAAGAATAAACACTGTAGGGGCCACATCAGAATGTAATATCCCAAAATGGGATCTGCTAGCAAGGCATGATTGGAAAATGCCTTTTCCAGGAATGGCTGCTATAGGATTTGAAACCAGCACTTGGATCCCTTAGATCTGAGTATCTAAGTCCTAAATCCAAGAGGATATCAAAAGCAAATCCTTCTAGGTGGGGCAAACATGCCTCCCACACCTAGTATGGCTTGATAAATGCCCAATGAGGGACTGCAGCAATGTGTAAACACATTAATGGATATGAAGCGTTAAATAACCTCATAGAATGTGTTAAAAACACATAGCCATCAATCCAAGCTAAAAAAACAAACTGTACTTCATTTTATGAGTCAAAAGTTGGGGAAAAGCAGCAATTTATGCCCTAAAAAGGTTAATTTCAAAGATGAGCGTAAAAATAAGGGCAAGTGATGGTGGGATCCCGTAGCTTAGGTCATGTGGGACTCACATACCAAATTTTAGCAGAAACAAATGAATATAGCTATGTTAAACATATATCCCACTCCCGATACGACTTAAAATCACCCAATCCCCATGACTTGTGGTATGCAGAAATTGCGAGAACTTATGCTTTGATTTTCTGAAGCTATTAGATGCAATAGGTTATAAAAATAAATAAATCAGGTCTATGATATGGCTCACACAATATACATGAGAAAATTAGAAGATTTACAAGAAGAATTCCTCAAGATTGAGGGGCTGCAACAACAAATTGAGAATGCAAAGCTTGATAGCGTTATTTTATGGACTGAAGCAGCTGTATATTACATTTCAAATCTAGAAAAAATCTGTGTACAAAAAGATAGATCTATATCAGATCTGTACACTATATGAGTTCCTCTATAAATTCCCCTTGGGGGGTTTTGATCAAAACATGAATGTACAAGAGTAGATATGAGATCTAGAATTACAGATCTACAGCAATATTCAAGAATTATGCAGTAAATAGAAACATAAGTGTTAATATGAATCTTTATTCGAAGTGTACGAAAAAATACCACTTTAGCTACACATAACTTATAGCCCTAACAACACAAATGACTGCTAATATCTTCAGATCTGCAATTAGATGATCAAGAAAAATGTTGCAAAAATATAGATCTATGCATTAGAAGACATTAAATAGTAAAAAAATAATATTTACTCCATAGATCCAATAGACAAGACAAGAATAAATGAAATGAATAATTTTATTAATGGCACCTGGGAGAAAAACACAAGAGGGTGTTCCCTGTTCTCCTCGATGGGATGGGTTCTTGTGAGTCCTCAACACTTCAGATTTAGAACTTCTCTCTCTTGATGGTGTAGAAAACCCAGACAAAAATGGAAAAGTATGGCTATGACTATGGATCAATAGCCAGACCAAGTGTTGAGATCTAGAGTGACCTTAAGGCAACAAAAGGTGACAAATGAATGGGAAAACCCTTCTATTTATAACAAAATATTGAGTTAGTCTAGATATTGGTGTATAATTAAAATATTATAAACCAAATCAAGATTTTGTCTAGATATTGGTGTATAATTAAAATATTATAAACCAAATCAAGATCCAACTTTTATGGAATATTTTATTATATTTGATGGAGGGAAAAGGAATTTGACTTGAGTCAAATCCCCTTATTTATAAATAATAAATAAATAAATGATTTATTTATAATTTTAAGGATGTGATTAGGTAATAATAAATAAATAAATGATTTTTTTATCATTTTAAGGGTATGGTTAAGTAATAATCAAATAAATAATGATTTATTTTATTATTTATGGGTGTTTTAGATATATTTAACAAATAATATTATTTAATAAGGTTTAAATAACTATTCTTTAGGAAATAATAAGATAAATAATGATTTATCTAACTAATTTCCTTGTTTTGGGTTAAATATAACCAGAAATATTAATCAAACTGTTGTTTAATTAATTATTCAATGAGGAAAATCAAACAAATATAGATTTATTTAATATTTCCTCATGGGGTTTCCTGTTTAGACCATAAATAACTTAATAAAGGTGGTTTACTAAGTTATTTTTCATAGTGAATGCGATTTTACTTGGGGTAAAATCGGTCTTACTTGGTGTACTTGGGTCCATCTAATAACAATGGATTAGATGACCAAAAAAATGGTGTAATAGTTTCCCCCCAGCATGCGAGCATTAGGAGCTAATCATATGACCGAAGTACATTCTAAGAACTCAATCGCTAGACAACAAAGGGGAAGTCAAAGAGAGAGGAGTGTAAGGTAGACCAAAGTGCTGAAGGAACTAGACCCTGAGGAGGTGACTTTCAGGTGTGAAAAGTCTATTTGATGAGTAAGTACCTGCTATAGGCGGCGGGGGAGGCATACCTATGCCCACCGAGTCAATAGTACAAACAATAAGGCGTCCAGAAAACCACGGGATGTTATAATATGTAATATACTGGCATCAACATGAGCTAGATAAATAACATGATGAAGGATCCCACATACATATTGTGCATGGGATAACAGCCAGGACTTGTACAATAATATTTGAGTACATGAGATATAAATTCCACCCAGATGCCTCTGAACACAGGAAAGGGCTCTGAAAATCTGACTGATACATGCAAACAAAAAGGCGCTGCAAGCAGTTGGAGCTGACACCATCAAATGTATGGAGTTGCATCGAAGGCTATGATGAAGAGGTCATCCCAGTGTGTGGGGGGTTACCTGTAGGGCCACCCCCTCATGAGGGCTGAGACATCTCACACACACCCGGGAATCATTGATGTCAACTGCTGCATCACTGAACCATCAAGTATATGGATCTCGATCATGCTAAAAGGAGCTGGAGCTGAGAAACAATCAAGTCAAAGGGCAATAAGGAATCCATTTGCCTGATCCGAGGCACCGAACAAGAGTGGAATCTGGAACCAAGGTACACCGCCCTCTAGACCTGTCTTCTGGAATGAATGAGCTGATGTCGACAGAAGAAGGCCCACCATAGGTGAGGCAATAAGTGATCCTAAACAAAGGCATAAGAGAAAATAGTAGAGTAGTGATGGATGGCTTGTGCTTGGCCTGACCTGATATGGGGGGGGGGGGGGAATGAGTAGAAAACGAACGACTTCCCTTTTTAGAGCATAAAATGGCATGGATGACCTGGTAGCGACTGACACAATATCATGAGGGATAGGGGATAGTGGGACTGAAGGACATGAAGTGCAACATGAGAGAGGGACCAAGCGATAAAGGATGGAGGATTATGACGGGGTGCGAAGGGACTCGGGATAGACTCCATGAAAGCAATGATGACTCAACTCGGATGTTCTAACAAAGGGTGACTCGATGGAGCTGCCACATAGGAAAATGGTCCAATGGGGACCCTAAATGAATGAGTACAATATGGTAACTCATGACGAAAGTTGACACGAGTGTGGACAAGTATGGAGGCAACATGGTGCCCCCGGTATGAGTGTTGCAAGTGAAGAAATTCGATTTTGAGGAAGGGTGAAGTGACGCTCCTTGGGAAAAATGTGTCCCGATGAAGTATCAAATCACTAAAAACTAACAGATACCCATTTGAGGGCTCAGTGAGAGCTTTCCAACGGTGCAGATGGTTTGGTAAACGAAGCTACGGTTGGATCGCAGCAAATGAAAGAAGAAACAGGGGTTTCTCTTTTAATAAGGCATTTTCCCTCCAAATTCATTCATTTGCATGTGGAGCTGTGGTGAATGCGGAGAGGAGAGAAGGCCCTAAATCTTGCGACGATCGTAGCAGACAAACCGACCGTTGGAATCAGGAGCTGTCAGTTGTAGGTAAGAGGCCTAACCCTACTCTTTCTTTTTAGTGGATTAAAAGTTCAGATTAGGTCCCTAATGCTCAGTAAAAGCCCTTTACTCCTCCTCACAGCCGGGTCGCAGTTTTTGGGGCAAAAAATGTGACTTAGGTAGCAGGTTTTGGCTAGATAAGTGCGACCTGTCCCAGGTTAGGGCCTGAAAAGTGCGACCTGTTTGGGAGGGGTGTTTCGGTGCTGTTTTTTTTTTTAGCACTAGAGTTTTTTGATGAGAAATAGTATTTCCTATCTGTATACTGATTGATATGGTGGTTTTGTGGAGGTATGGCAGAATTACGGATCAACTGGAGAGAGAGAGACCTGGGCACATTGCGTTCGGAGATCCGGGAGGATCAGGGTGTCCGCAGTGCTTTGGCTAGGTTTGGGGTTCTGAAGTTTTTGGAGAACCCTTTGATGAGAGCTAGGGAGCCCTTATTGGCCCGAATTGTCAGCTACTGGGACCCAGACCATGAGGTCTTTATAGTGCAGGGGCACCGGATCAAGTTGACGGTCCAATATATATATTTCCTGACTGGTCTCCCACCGCTTGGGATGGTAGGGAATACTCAGCCAGTATTACCGCGTGGGCAGAATATCATAGAGTTTGTAGAGCGGAATTTTCGGCCAGGCCTCCAATTCAAGGGGACTTAGATACCCATCGGGGACTTGGAGAGGTTAGAGACCCATGTTGTGGCCGCAGCGGTGCTACGGATCCTGGGCAACCAAGCACTCCATCACATCACGGGGGGAAAAATGATGCTTGTGGAGAGTGTTTTGAGTGGGACCTACTATGGGTGGGCCCAGATGATGCTGTTATCATTGAAATGACAGTTGTCACTATGTAAACGACAAGTGAACCATGACTATGCATATGGTACAGTTTTGTGCTTGTTCTTCTTTGAGAATATTTCGACACTTCGACCTCGGATACAGCTCCAATGGGGCTCGAGAGAGCCCAGGATGCATCGGTAGGGGCGACTACTGTGCAGAGGAGGAGGTGGAGGAGTTGGATGGGTGTTCCGTCCTGATTTCTTTGTTCATTGGGATCAGATTCCGTTGTATATAGACGACTATCCCTATAGTGGGATGAGTTATTATGGGGATCCGGATCTGCCACTACTGCCTGGCCGAATATGGGGACATGATGGTAAGTGACAAATTGCTAATCTTTTATGTGCATGTAAAAAGGTCTAGAATATTGTATGTGGTATTGATTCTTTCTCTTTTGGTATGTAGATACAACACCGGTAAAATTGGCCGGATATATGGGACGACCTGCAGCATCAGGGACCGCAGGGCCTAGTGGAGCGAGGATGCGACGAAATGAAGATGTAGCAGCCCTCCTAGAGGACATCCGTCATAGATGTGAGAGGCTTCTGACCAGTGTTTCAGAGCGCGGTTGGCAGGACTTGGATGACCAATACATAGAGCCGTGTATTGGTTTACCCTCGGAATGGCAAGGGGTCATGCGGCACATGGCGATGGCTAGACAGGGCATGCGTGATATACGAGCTACGGGGGAAGAGCCACTGGCTCAGGATCCTCCAAATAGTGATTACTGTGCAGGGGCAGGTGATGTCCCCAGTTTTGAGGTTTTTGTAACATGCTATGGGCATGTCATATGTATCAGAGTTGATGAACTCCAAAACATTTTATACGATACATACTATGGATATGCATCGTTTTGATATTTTAATGTTATTGTCTTATGTTAAATGTGTGTGTTAAATGCCAATCCAGAATATGGTTTTCAATGCTATCTACATAGTGATTTTGTGCTCTAGATACATGACTGAAAGTAATGATTTCAAATTCACGCATCAAAAGCTTCACTCGTAAATATCTTCTGAAAAGGATAGGACTATGCACACGAGATACACCATTCAATTGCATGACAAGAAGCGGGGAATCTAAACGAACATGAAGGTGGAGGATGCGATGTGAAAGGGCATCGGCTAATAAACCTCGTACTGCATCATATTCGGCATGATTATTGGTAGCAATACCAATGAATACATCGTTCGAAAGAACAAGTGGATGCAAGGGGGTAAAAATGGCCCAACCTGCCGAGGCTAAATTCGGGGAGTAGCGACTTGCACCATCGGCAAAACTGATATAAGGTGTTGAAGGGAGGTCTCTTTGAAAGGTGCCACAAGACAACAAATGGGAGGATAAAGAATAATGCTGGCAACCTAAGCACATAGTAGAAATCGAATGCACTCTATAGAAGGGAGTGATCTGGGTAGGATGTCTACTTCCCACATGCCACCGGTGAGGGGGAGTGTGGGAGCTACTAGAGGCGTAGCTTGAGCTTAGGTTATATAAGTCACCAAGGGTGTGGATGATGGCATCCCGTTTATGGGCGGGAAAGATGAAGTCAGGGGTGGGCATGGCTTCCATGATGTCATCGTCACAACAGGGGGTGGAAGGACAGAAGGAAGGGAGACCACATGATGTGGCGAGGCTACCTGACTCATCATCATGAGAAGAAAGGCTCACATGCGCATCTTCATGGGTGATGACGTAAGAACAAGCAGATGAAGGATCTACTGATGTTGAGCCTGGGGTGATCGCTGAAAGGAGGTCAAGAGAAACAACAGGAGAAGATTTAGAGGGAGCTTCTATTGAGGGTCTCAAGGATGATGAAAGGTAGAGGATGGTGGCCGCATGCTCCGTCATATCGACATCAGGAAGGGGAATGTCAATGGGAGCGGGTAAATCCTCAGCCTGGCCTACAACATACTATGCAAGTACGGGAGAAGCGGATTGGTTCTATTCAATCTCATATTCTCGAACTACCTCTAAAGAGGCATGGTAATGCGTAAGGCGGGGGCAATGATGAGAGTAATGGCCATGGAGACCACACAAAGAACAAGGGTGTTTGGTCTAAATAGTCTTGGTGTTCTTGGCTACAGTCGATGAAGAAGCATAGGTTTCAGGGACTGTAGATTTAGGGAACGCGACATTAACCATGGGCTTGATGCGAGGCAACTCGGGACAAGTATGGGTGGCATGACCGATGACATCACACAAAGCGCATGTATTTGGAGGCAGAGGAGGCACAGGTTCAGTTGGGGTCACTTTGTCTTTTGAGGCCCTTTTGCGAGCTCTGCCCTTCTTACCCGAAGCGGTCGCAACAGGAGGTGGTTCCTGTTGAGGTGGCTGGGGCACTGTGACAACGGGAGAAGTCAGGGGGACCAGTTGAACCAGGGTCAGAGCAAGATAAGGTTCAGATTGACCTAGCGGGGTAGCAGCTGGAGGATCAAGGTACCAGATGGGAATCCCAATGGTCAAGTTAGGTAGAGAGAGGGTGGCCATGACAGGTGCCGTATAGATGCCTAGTGGAGGGACTAGGAATGATATCTGACTAGAGGGGTAATGGCCAGGTGGAACGGCTCCTGAATGGTTAAGGCCATGAGGAATCGTTCCAGGAAGGTAGAAAGGCTCATGAGTACCAGCTGAAGGGCCAGGAGGAGAAGGTCCAGAAGGCTGCATCGAAGGGCTAGGAGACAGCTGCGGAGGGCGAGGGGGCTACTGACTAGCCGAGGCGGGCCTCTTGAGAGAAGCCTGAGACGATTGCATCATGCAAACATTCGATGAGCTGGGATCAGAGATAGGAGGAGGAAGACCAAGGAAAGTACCGAGCAAGGAGGAGTCCTTGTAGACGCCAGGTGAGAAACTGGTCAAAGGTTCGACGGTTTGCTTGTTGGCCACCGAAGAGATAGTGGACTCAGGGGAGGTCTGAGCCTTTGGCTTGTAATATGTCAACTGGTCAATGGTGACTATCTTTCCGTTATGGGGGAAGGACATCTTGCGGTGAACCACGGAAGGGACATCCGACATCGCATAAGTGTAGCTACGACCCAAAAGAATGTTGTAATCCAAGGGAGCGTCTATGACTTCTACGTCAACGCAAACTGTCTTGCCCGCAAGAGTGATAGGACAATTGCGGAATAAGCTAATGGGCTTGGAGGTGTGGCCATCCCATGCTCGGAGAGTGATCGTGGAAGGGGTCACCTCAGGAGATTCGAGTTGTTTCGAAACCGAAGCAGACATCACATAGGTGGATGCCCCCTCATCAATAATACACCGAGAAACATTGGTGTTCTGGATCTTGACTGGGATTTGGAAAGCGACAGAAGTAGGGAGAGGAGGATGTTCTGACCAGTTAACATCAAAGATAATCAATCGATTATCGGAAGGGTCTACAGTGCCCACCGCAGACATCAGAGATTTTCTTTGTGAAGGGCACGACTGGAGGAGTTCCAGCGTTGAAATGGTAGCAGGGGATTGTGCCAAATCATCGACTATGCTATACAAATGAGTGGCTTTGCCAGAAGCAGCATTTTGGCATAGTGGACCCTTAGGGATCTTGGTATGAACCTCTGCCCTAGGCTGAGGGATCTTCAGGGGGCCATTAGGTGTCGAAAGAGGCTCTGTAGAGACCGAAGGAGGTGGCTCAGGGACAGACGCAGCGGGAGGCTTACTGTAATGACGGGACCGAGTCTGAAGATTGATGTCTACAGTTGAAGGTTGATCGGATTTCATCATGAGAATCTGGTCATTGTGGTACCAGACGACAAAGGTTGGGTAACAATGTGGTATACAGGGGGTTAGGCAAAGAGAGGAGGCATGCTGTACCCTGAATATGTGCTACTAAGAGGGGAAGATGTGCAGGGGGTGCTGGCCTTCTCCTGAGGAAAATCAGAGCCCATGGGAGGTTGAGCAATGACGACACACACACGGTACCAAGGAAAAAGAGACCAACAAGGGTAGGAAGGTGCAGAATCAAGTTATTACAATGTCTAAACAAGGGCAAAGAGGTGCAGGATCAAATGATTTCAATGTTTTAGAGTCTTTGCTTGGCGGTGTTAACCAAGCCCTTTTTCGCTTAGGGTGTGTGTGTAAAAAGTGTGTAAATTTTATTTTTTAAACCCAGACATTTGTAGAGAAAAATAAAAAGTGTTGTTGTATAGCTGTAAATAACCCTGCAAATGACAGTATATAGGCTTGCAAAACAGAAAATAAATAGCTAATAATGCAATAATCTAAACCCAAAGAGGTGGGTATCTCAACAATTAGTCTATAGGTGAGCAAAAAAACTAATCTAAACACACTAAAAGAGGCTAATAGATCTTGGGTCAAGAGGGAAAGAGATCTAAAAGACAAAATATGCTGGAAAGTGATGCAGAAAATAGCAACAAATCAGAGGAAATTTGCTGTAAAAGAGGTGGTGAAAGGCTATCTCCAGAAGGGAAGCAGAGTGCCCCCTAAGGGAAAACCCAAAAAAAACTAAAAGAGGAGATTTGGATGGATAACAAGCCAATCTGAAGTGGATCTAAATATGAGGTATCAGATCTGAAAAAATGGCTAAAGACTCTGAAATTTCAGACAACCTGGAACAACAAACTCTTCCACAAAAAGTGGAGGGTACTGAACCCCTAGGGGGCTAGGTTCCCACTTAGTTGAGTGAAACAGAACAAGTGCAGGTCCAAAATGGGCGGAGACGGAGGTCAGAAAACCCTGAACAGAGGCTCAGCAGAACCCATAAAACTTTCAGAAAAATCCCTACAGAAAGTCCAGGTCGTAGTTTTTGTCCTGTTTTCAGCAGAGGTCGCACTTTTTGGGCTGTAAAGTGCGCCCTGGAGGTCCAGGTCACAGGTTTTGGGTAGAAAAGTGTGACCTGCACTTCCAGCACTTTCGGCGGCAGGTTTCAGAAAAAAATTTCGTCTCAGCTGTGGCTGATGTCGTTCACCTGCGTAATGGGTCTGAAAACATGCGGAAGTTAGAATTTTTATTGTTTTAGGGTTTTATGGGTTAAAAACAACATCAAGAATAAGAAAAACAAGGGGCTAAAGAGAAATCCTAGGGTTTGAAGCAACTTGATATGCAAGGATTAGAAAAATGATAGCGGTCGTAATGGTAAACCCACGTGGAGTCGCCAATTGTTAGTATGAATCTTTATTCAAAGTGTATGAAAAAAGACCACTTTAGCTACGCATAACTTATAGCCCTAACAGCAGAAATGACTACTAATATCTTCAGATCTGCAATTAGATGATCAAGACAAATGTTGCAAAAATCTAGATCTGTGCATTAGAAGACATTAAACAGTAGAAAAAGAAGATTTACTCCATAGATCCAATATAAAAGACAAGAATATATCCAATGAATCATTTTATTAATGGCACCTGGGAGGAAAACACAAGAGGGTGTTCCCTGTTCTCCTCAATGGGATGGCCCTTGGAGTCCCCGCATCGTATTTAGAACTTTCTGATGGTAAGGCAGGAAAACCTGCATAAAAATGGAAAAGTATGGCCACATAATGGATCAATAGCGGTATCATGTTGAGATCCGCAGTGATTTTAGCAAATAAAAAGGTGATAAATGAATGGAAAACCTTCTATTTATATGCCCACCACATGAGTTAGTCTAGATATTGGTGTATAATTAAAATATTATAAACCAAATCAAGATCCAACTTTTATGGAATATTTTATTATATTTGTTGGAGGGAAAAGGAATTTGACTTGAGCCAAATCCCCTTATTTGTAAATAATAAATAAATAAATGGTTTATTTATCATTTTAAGGATGTGATTAGGTAATAATAAATAAATAAATGATTTATTTATCATTTTAAGGGTATGGTTAAGTAATAAATAAATAATGATTTATTTAATTATTTATAGGTGTTTTAGTTATATTTAACAAAGAATATTATTTAATAAGGTTTAAATAACTAATCTTTTAGGAAATAATAAGATAAATAATTATTTATCTAATTAATTTCCTTGTTTTGGGTTAAATATAGCCAGGAATATTAATCAAACTGCTATTTAATTCTTTATTCCATGAGGAATAATAAACAAATATAGATTTATTTAATATTTCCTCACGGGGTTTCCTGTTTAGACCATAAACAACTTAATAAGGGTGATTTATTAAGTTATTTTTCATAGTGAATGCGATTTTACTTGGGGTAAAATCGGTCTTACTTGATGTACTTGGGTCCATCTAATACCAATGGATTAGATGACCAAAAAATGGTGTAACAATAAGTAAATTAGATCTTAAAAAAACATGGATTGGATGGCCAATCCATGGATCACCACAGTGAAAGGGAGAATCCTATCTCCGGAGATCTCTCCTCCAAAAGGTAGTCAAAACACCCTGAAACTGAATACTCGCAGATAATGCAGTTATGGAAGGAAAACTGCGATGTAGGCTCTAGCATTGGTTTGGCCTAATGCCAAGATCTGAAATGATAGCTCAAAAGATCCAGAATCCTCTTGCCAATGGGATAGACAGCTTCCCCACTGAAAATAGCTTCTAGACTTGCCTAGATCTGAGTAGATATAGCCTCCACTACTACAGCTTACAAAGACAAATAAATCCTAAACAGGATCTGATTGTGGTTGGAAGAAGAAGCTTGGCCTCAAAGCCTAATAGTGGACAAGATAGAACAAGACTCCTCCAAGAGCTTCTCAAGGAAGGAGGTGGGAATCCTAAACAGGAAAACTCGAAGAGGAGTGTCTAAACAGATAATACCTTCAAAAATATCAAATGATCAACCCCCTCCTTGGTGTCCTCCTCTTTCTTTTATAATGTGGAAGTCTTTCCAAACCCTAAACCATCTTAATGAATTAGCCTCATTCACATGAGTGGCCTCCAACATGGATTGTGCTATGCCTTTTGGAGGTACATTGCACCTAGACAGCGCTGTTGATTTGGTCCTGTTGACCCAGTCAATTGATCTGGCCTCTTTCACACTCAAGTGTGTTTTATAAAATGGTTCATATTTAGCCTTGTTTACATTGGACATTGATTTATTTTGATGTTTTTAGGATTTTTACATGTCCTCCTTCACATTTTATTCATCAACATGAAAATCAAAATAAGACAAACAAAAATTGAATATTCCCATTAGCTTGGGCTAATTGGGAATATTACACAGAACCACTTTGGAATCCTAGGACCTAGCCTTCCTGGATTCAAAGAGGGATATCTCTATTTAAGTGTTTTCAAAGATATATATTTATGCTTTATCTAAGATATTAGGCTAGTTATGAAGCTTTGAGAACTTGTTGGTTTTGGTTGTATATTATTAACTGAGAAGGTCATTTGAAGTGTGAAGGTGGGAGTAGATTGAAAGAATGTTTCAGCTGGAGATATAGGTCATGAGACAATATTAATCCATTGGGTTATGGAGTCATGAAAGGCTTTAATTGTACAACAATTCTTCAATGGTTTCCATAGGGAAAGTCATCTAGATTAAAGGATCCTTTAGATTGAGTTGTGAAGTGAAACATTTAAAGTGTTGTGAAGGAAGCAAAGCTATAGCCAATTAAGAATCTTCTAGCTCTACTTAAACAAGAAAAGCATTTCAAAGAAACTGTTTAAAGTAAACCAAAGGACAGGGCAAACCATAGACTTCTTTGGAAAAACTTTTATTAAAGCCAACTTTTAAGACAACAATGCAGTAATCCTAAGACTACCTTCAGATAAAAGAAAACATATAAGATAACAAGGAGAGTAGCCTAAGATAAAACATAAATAATCTAATCTGCTTTTGACAAACTCTTTAGGGATCTTTCAAAGCAACTTTTAAAGACTAACCAGAGGACAGGGCATACCATAGACTTCCCTGGTTTAGACTCTACTTAGCATACATTTGAGGAGATCTTTTAAGGACAATATCTCAAGTTTTACTCAGAAGGAATATGGGCTTACCAACACTTCCCTATTTATACTCTATTGAATCATTCTTAAAACAATAAGCTAGATAAAACTGGAAGGCAATTAAGAATCCTTCAATCAAACCTTGCAGAAGAAGAAATAAATATAAAGCTTGCAGACAGAAACATGGTACTTTTGACAGTAAATCCTAATATAAATTTTTTGTTCTTTATTAGAGAAAATGGACATAATGAAAAAATAAGGGGGAAAAAAAACAGTGAGGAAAAACATCACCATTAACATAGACCAGGATCCTGTGAATCAGCTTGTTTTATTAATGTTCAAACCAGTTACATACTTCAGTTCAGTGGATCTTTACAGCTTGAAACTTCTCTATCCAGCCTAGTATTCTTCAATTGGCTCAGAAACTCTTCAACCCACTCCTTTACTTGATTAACTTAACAATAATCAATAATAACCCAACCCCTTATAATGAGTTTCTCATACAGTATTTATAGACAAATGAGGAGGTGGGGTGAAAGGAGGATCCTAAATGTTCATTTATGACAGAGTACATGTTTCTTGACCTTTGTGACCATGCAAGGCCCAAGGCAAAATGTATTTAAGAGTCTAACTCTACATAATGAATGTTACATTAACTTCTAAGTTGCTGCAGTTGCAATGTTTGACTTTTAGGCCTTTTAGTGACACTTAGGCAATAACTATTGAGCTGTCTCTTTAAAATATCTCCGACTGTAATAAATCTATATGCTTTTGAGGAAAATATGTGCTTTTAGGTGGCATCTTAATCCTTTGGTGAAGTAAATGCTTTGATGATTTGGTATTAGAAGTTTCTTTGGCTGATCTGTCCTGTTTTATGCTTTAAACTATGTTTTGGCCTTGATTTTGATTTTAGGCATTCTTTATCATCTTTGCTGCCTTTATCACTTTACTGATTGTTTTAACTTTAAATTTTGTCCTTAAGCTCTTTGTCTTTATGCTAAATCTCTGATGTTAATCCTCAGTTTTTCTTTAATTTCTTCGATCAAGCCTTTATTCTCTCTTTTTCTTCATTTCTTCACTGCTCTTCCATATTTCATTAATCTTCTTTGTCTTCTTGTTTGCAGGGGTATTCTTTGTTGCGCTGGAGGGTTTTGTGATTGCATCGATGGCCATGAAGCATCGATCAAAACCTCTAAAACTCGAACCTTGGATTTCCCCTTTTCCTTTATTTAGCCTCATGGATCATCATCCGAGACTGTGCCACTGATATTGGCTGTGGGAGGGCCTCTACATTCTAGGCCGCCATTAAACCTGCAACCATAAACAATCACATTAAATAAACATGCGTTGTGGATAAACTGGAATTTCAGATTCTTGGGAGGGGTTTGGAGCGGTTGTAGAGGGGGGAAGATGCGCAGAGGAAGGGTTCCACAGGCGGAACCAGGAGAAAGGACAGAAATTCGAATACTTGGCGCGAAATGGCGGAAGGTGGTTTTGCGTGAAACCGGGTGGTATCGCGTGGACTTCGAACGGTAAGCGGTTTCTTCCCAAATGGACGTGATTCCACCCAGGAGGTGACACCTGTCCACGGGAAAACTGCCCATTTCGCTTGGAAATGGGGCGTTAAACCCTATCGGCGAAACGCGTGCAATATAGTCTAACAACCATTGGATCTGGGGGAGCCAGATCAATGACGGAGGTTGAGCGCGATCAAGGAAAGTGATCGGTGGGACCAGCGGAGAGGTCATCTGTTTTGTCAGGTAGTGAAATGTTATCAGGCAGGGTTGGAAATGTGGGAATTGTGATGACCGGTAGATCGAATGCGATCAATGGTGGGGATTGATATAGGAGATGAACGAGTGAAGGAGTAAAGGAAAGATCGGGTGAATGGATAATGAGAGGGAGAAAGGCCCGATCACCATTGGATCAGAAGGATCAACGGCTACAATTATATCAGGGAAAACAATGGCACGGCGGGTAAAAGTAAGAAGTGATGGGAGCTTAGTGAGGCGGAGAAACAGTTAGGTGGGGATTAAAGGGGACTGAGTTTAAGAAAAAAAAGGGGCCGAGGGTTTAGCGGGTGGTTGGGCCCTCGGGTCACATGAGGAAGGGGCGGAGGGCTTTTAGTCCTGAAGGGCTTAAGGCCTAATTTTCAAATGGTCAGATTTAGGCCTAAACAAGGTGTTTTAAAGCCTTTTTTAAGGTTTCAGTCAGTTTAGAAAAGGGTTTTTAAAACCAATCAAAGTGGTTTTCATGGTTTAAAAAGGGTTTTCTAAGGGAATGGAGGGTATAAGAAGGGAAAATGGGCCTTTTTAGAGTGGAAATGACAGTTTAGAATAGGAGTAAAAATGGAAAAAATGGGGGAATGAAATGGAGGTGAAAATGGTGAAAATAGCATGAAATCAATTTCTTTTGAAGCAGCAGGTTAACTTGGAATAGATTTGAATGAAGATTTAGTGAAGGGATCACTTTTAGGATAATGAACTCAGTGAGATTTCAAAAACTCACAAGTTTTTCATAAAATCTTTGTTTTTGGAAATATAAGGAACTATTTAGCCATCCTATATAACAAATTCTTACTGATGGCTAACAGTGGCTCCACTTGGGGAAGGAAGCTCCTTGGAGGTGTCAAGAACCTCAGAAAATAAATCTCTAGAATGTAGAACAGTGCTTTGTTTTACCATTTTGACAATCCTCCCTGACTTGATGATTTTGCTGCTCAAAGATGATCTGTAGTATCATATCAAGACTGATCTTTACCCACACTTCTGCCTACACAACCTACTTTCCTAACATTTTTTCTTCTTCAGTGGGTGCATTTAGATTTGCAAACCCTTCCAACATAATTTTTTTTTTCTTTTTATTTCAACAGGAAACTATCTACTTTTACCTTTAAGCTGAATTATTTCTATTCTATGAGTTTATATTAAGTTGATGAACTCAATTCTTCTCTACCTATTCTATCTATCTATCAAGATTAAACTGTTTGACAGATTTTCATTCTCTAATTTAAAACAGAGAATTTAAAACATAGACAAAACCAGGATTAGACAGTCTGATTTACTATGGGGCTATGGCATTTTGTACAAGCTGCACATAGATTTTATTTGCAGAAATTTAAAACAAAACTATGAAGACTTAATATCTCAAATTGATTAGCATCCTTGTTTCTTTCTTTGGTTCAGATTTTGATCTTTTTAGAACCATTTCTCTCTTCTCCTAATCTATTCTACTGATAAGTCAAGTTTACATTGTTTGGCAGATCTTCATTCACAAACCTATCAGCAATAAATTTAAACTTATTCAATCATGATTAGGTTGTATGATTGAATAAAATTTCTTCTTTCAAAGTAGTGGCATTTGGACTTGCACACTTTCATATTTTTCTCTTTTTTGGTATGGGGTTGTACCTATTATTTTATCTGCCCTCTTTTCTCTTTTTATTTTGTTTTAGGTGTTTATTCCTTCAAGTCTTTTTCTTCAAACAATGTTATTTACAATGGAAAAAGCTTTGAACTGAGTTTTTAACAAAAATAATGTCTAAGCATCCTGCCATTGACAGGACCTCCAAAAAGTTCTGTTCCATCCATCTCTTGAAGGAAAAATGCATTATTACCTACAGCAGACTAAATGAGATAAGGACCTTTCCATAAATTTTCAAACTTTCCATGTTTGCCCATATCTTCCCTCCTAGAATCCCATTTTAGTACCTGGTCACCAGTGTTAAAATCATTTTCATTTGTTCTTTTATCATACAACTTCTTAATGTTTTATTGTACTTGCTGTGCTGTATTGTAAACTTCCTCTCTGGTTTGCTGCAACTGGACATTCTGATTAATTCTTCTTATCATATCATCTTCTTCAGACTGTACCTCTTGGATCAACTTCATGACTGGCACTCCTAAACTGGTTGGAAATATTGCATCTTCTCCATAAACTAGCTGATGAGGGGACATTCTAATAAAAATTTTAGTGGTCAATTTGTCTGCCCAAAGTGCATGTACTAGCTTGTTGTGCCATGATTTCTTATTTTCTTCCAGCAACTTCTTGATGATGTTCACCAAACTCTTATTTGAGGATTCTGCCAACCCATTACCTTGATGGTAATAAGCTGTGGAATGATCCAATGTAATCTGATATTTTTGGCAAAAATCCACCATATTTTTGGATCCAAAGGAAGCAACATTGTCAGTGAAAATCTTCCTAGGACAAACAAATCTAGACATGATATGATTTTCAAGGAATTTAATGATGACTGAGTCTATGGAATTCCTAGAAGGGATGGCCTCTATCCATTTGGTGAAGTAATCAGTTGCTGGGAGGATCCATTTGTGTTGGGCAGATGAAGCAGGATGGATTTCCTAAATTATAGACCCCACTGCTGAAAATGAGCTTCAACAATGATAGGGTGCAGAGGTAAGGGTAGCAATTTTCTTTTGCCTTCAAAGATTTGACACTTATGGCAGGAAATTATCATTTTATGGACATATTGAAAGAGGGTGGGTCAGTAATAGCCAATTCTAAGGATTTTGTTAATAGTGGTTTTCCAATAGAGGTGGCCTCCACATTCTCCTTCATGAAACTCATGCTTGATCTTATCTACATCATTCTCAAGCAAACATTTAGACAATAATACACTAGCATTTTTCCAATATAAACATTGATCTAAAATGCGGTAATTAACAGCTTTTAACTTCAGAAACCTTGCCTTTGTTTTAGACAAACCAGGAGGAACATTAATATTAAGAAGCACATACAAAATATCAGCATACCAAGATGAATTTAGGAAGTAATCTTCAATAAGTGGAGTTGCCAACTCCTCCTGTTCATCTAATGCATTAAACATGTTTATATCAATTGCTTGTAAGTTTGATTCAGCCATTAGCTTTGCTAGTCCTTGACCCTTGATAAGCTTAGTGGGCTTAATTTCTAAATCATATTCTAATATTACATCAATCCACTTTCTCTTTTGCCTTCAGGATCTTGTGTCAAGATGTCTTTTACCACCGAATGAGGCACAAATGCAATGATGTGTGAGTGTAAAATGTAAACTCTGAAATATTTTAAGGCTTTGACTAAGGCAAAATCCTGTTTTTCCATTATATTGTATTTCAGAGGTGCATCTCTTAATGCCTTGCTGAAAATTGTAATGGGCTGCTCTTGTCCCTTTATGTTTTTCTGTAATAGGGCAACAACTACTGCATGTTCTGATGCAAAGGAGAATATGAAGAAATCTTTAGTAAAATCAGGACTAATAAGAACTGGTGTTTGAGTAAGTGCTTGTTTTACTAGCTCAAAGGATATCTTTGCTTCTAAGGTCCATTTAACTCCTGTTTCTCTTTTAAGCATGTTTGTAATATTTCTAAGGAGTTCAGCTAGGTTGGGTATGAACCTTCTCAAGAAATTGATCTTCCCAATGAAAGATTGAAGTTCCTTGATATTTATAAGATGATTGATTTTCAATATACCTTCAATCCTCTTTGGGTCTATCTTTATCCCCTCTTCAGATATGATATGACCAAGAAGTTTACCTTCTTGGAGACTAAACAATGTTTTCTTTGGGTTTAAGGATAAACCATATTTTCTACATTTCTCAAAGACTTTTCTTAGGTGTATTAGGTGTTATTCATTTGTTTTGGAATAGACTGTTATGTCATCTAAGTAAATCACAATGAAGTAACCTATTTCTTTTGAAAAAGCAATATCCATGGCTCTCTAGAATGTGGCACCAACATTCCTTAAACCAAAAGGAATTTTCACATACATGAAAGTGCCCCAAGGTGTGGTAAAAGATGTTTTAAGTTGATCATCAGGGTGTACCAATACTTGGTTGTATCCTGAGAAGCCATCTAGCAAAGAAATTTTTTTTGAACCTATTACCCTTTGTAAGATGTGATCCATTTTGGGCAAGGGATAGTTGTCCTTTAATGAGGCCTTGTTTAAGTTTCTGAAGTCTATACAAAGCCTTACTTATCATATTTTCTTCCTTGCAGATACAAGATTGGATACCCATTCTGAGTATCTTACAGGGAGAATAATTCTAGCATCATACATTTTCTTGATTTCTTTCTCAACCAGGGGTAATTGAACAGGGTTTATTCTGCGCAATTTTTGTCTAAAAGGCTTCTAGTTTTCTTTGAGGGGTATCTTATGCTGAATTATTTCTATATCATATGATTTTAAATCTTCATAACTCCAAGAAAACACGTCAGAAAATTCTCTAAACAACTCAAGATATTTCAATTTTATGTGAGCTGGCAGTGTTTTGGATAATTTGATCATTTTAGGCCTTTCTTCACTGCCTATATTACATTCTTCAACATCAGTTTCAGTGGGCTCTATTTTTGGCTTTTTGGAAACATCATTAAAGTCAAACAATTCTTCTAGAGGCACTAGTCCTTTTGGTAAGTTTTCATTGTTAGACTGCAACACTTCTAAATCTTCCTTTTCTAAATCAGTGCATATTTCTGTTTTGTGTTTAGATCCTTTGGTAAACAGATTTATATCAGCAGTATTAGGAGGTTCTTCTTTGTAAGGTTGTTCCTTAGTAGGGCAGTCTTCTTCATCCTCTGAATTTGAATTTGGCACTTCAAACTTATTTCTAGACTGCAGGAAGTCTTCTATTTTTTTATCTCCTTCAAAAAATTGCCAGTATCTTTCATTATTAGGGATTGCTGGTCTATATTTGACTTGGATTATGTATTGTTTTCTTTCATAAGGTCTTTGACATGTACTAGCAGCAAAGGCTAAACCATTGGCAAGAATTCTCTGGCTTCTAGGGACATAGGTGAGCTCATATTCTTCGAAAGTTTTCAAGAGATCCATGGCATCATCTCTATAGGCTCTTAGTCTTGGATGCTTGCCAGTGTATTCTCCATTTATTTTCCTAATTATCAGTTCTGAATCTCCATGGACAGTTATCCTCTTGGCTCCTAATTTTTTTAGTAAATGTAGTCCTAAGAGGAGCGCTTCATACTCTGCTATGTTATTAGTGCATTGAAAATTTAAGTTGTATGAATGGCCTTCGGCATGATTGTTCTATGTGTTATGCACCCATATGCCTGCTCCTACACTAGTTTTACTACAAGACCCATCAAAGCTCATACTCCAAAGAGGACTAGCTTCAGATTTTTCATTAATTTCCTCCGTGTCCTCTCTATTTTTCTTATCTTGACTGCCACTATGTTGTTTTGGAGGGTCTGTTCTATGTTCGTTTTTTTCTTGTTCCTTAAGGTTTTCAGTGTGTTGAGGACTGTTTCTTTGATTCTCATGGTCAGCGCCAAGGAGATGGCTGTTTTGTAGCTTAAGATCTTTACCCTGTCTTCTGTGATTTCTCGACTTAGCAAACTGTTTAGGTTTTTCCTCCTTCCCTTTCTCTTTTTCTATGACTGGTTTTTCATCTTCTATTTCTTGTTCTTTAAGGTTTTCTTCATTGTAGAGGATGAATGAGTCCAAATCTGTATGAATAGAATAAAGAGGGGAGTTATCTGGTCTTTCTTGACTACTCACCATGTATTTCATGTGTGTCTCCCTATACAGTCTTCTAGGTTGACTGAAGACAGGGATGGTGGCATAAGTCATATCCATTTGCATAGTGCCTTGAAGCTTAGCACCCCAGGATCTTGAAAGGAGCATGCCATATTTTGGAGGTATATCAGCCACTAATATGTCCATCACTAAGCTTTTAGCTGGAATTTGTGCCAAGTTGACACAAAGATCTTTTATTAGGCCTAGGAATTTTACCTTGCTAGAGTCAAAGGAGTATAAATCTTTATAGGGCCTAGTTACCTCAAGGCCTAATCTCTCCATTATTACTTTGGGCATGAGGTTATGGGATACTCCTGAGTCAAGCATGGCATTATGCAAAATCTTATCATGGATGTTTAGACTAACATAAAATGGAGGAACTCCTCCTTCTTGAAAATTTCCTTCAATTTTTGGTCCAAACAAAAGCTCAGGTTTATCATCACTTAATTTAACAGAATCATTGTTGTCGCCTATGTTCAAAGCTCTTAAAAATTAAGATTTATATACAACTTGTGTGACTAACTCTGTGAGAGGAATAGAGATTTTTATTTTGGCAATTTCACTCTCTATGCTAAAAGGAGTCTGATTTTTGGAAAGGTTTAATTCAGCCTTTTTAGTCACTGTTTTATCAGCAAAATCAGCTTGCTGGTTTTTATTATGGACAGCAATTAGGATGGTTTTTTCAGGAGCGTTAGCTGAAGTGCTAGTGCTATAGGGTCACCACTATGTTTGCTAGAAATTGGGGTGTTTTTTCCTTTATTTTGATCAGAATTTTCAACCACTGTTTTATGGTTTTGTTTTGTATTTTTGGAAATGTTTACAGGGTTGTTTTTAGCAGAAATTTCAAAGGTATTTTTCTTGGGAACTTCTTGATTCTTTTTACTCCTTAGGTCATATTGTTTATGTACTTATATTATGGCATTTTCAAAGCCTTTTTGGTAGTCTGCAGACTCTAGGCTCTCTTTTTCATAAGGTGTATATATGACTGGTTCTTTGCTAGTGAGGAAAACAGTATCCTCATCATTTGTTCCCAACATATTTATGTGATTTTCCTTTGCTTCCTCTACTATTCCCTCCTCCTCATCAACATAGTTTTCTTGAAAGGGAGGTCTGATCTGCTGATCAAGACCTCTTTGTCTTATTTGAGGGGGGTTTCTCCTAAAATTATGATTTTGATTTTGGGCTTGGTTTCTGTTTTGAGGAGCTGTTTGATTTTCTCTAGGATAATCTCTCTCATTTAAATTCATCCTTTCCATCATCCTTTCCATAGTTTTTACTAAGTTATCAAGTTTTGAATCAGATGTGGAAGGTGCAGCCTCATCTCTATATGTCACCCTTTTCTCACTTTTCATTCTGGCTCTTTTTGCAATCAGGTTTGCCTCTACACTTACTGCCCCTCTCTGCATATCTTCTAAGGTGTGGGGTTCTCTTTCTCTTAGTTGGTAGGCAATTTCAGAGTCAAACCCATCAAGAAATTTCATTAAAGCTAGGCCTTGTGGTGGTTTCATATAAATGAGTAGGGCATTGTACACACTATTAAATCTAGTGCAGTACTCTTGTACCCAAACTCCAACATTCCTTTTAATGTTCTCATATTCTGATAAAATTTGGAGAGGGTTTTTCTTGACTTCCCATTTGTTTAAAAATAACTGATGAAAAGCAGGGAGGTCATTTATACTATTATGGGTTAAGCCTTTAAACCATTTTCTTGCTTCTCCCCCTAAGCTTTGAGAAAACATTCTAAGTTTTACAGTTTCATCATCTATTTCTTGTCTGTCAAAGTAACCATTCATTCTATCCACATGTTGTTGAGTTGTAGTAGAACTACTAGCATCATATAATGGAATCTTGGACTGATAGTCCTGTGGTAGAGCAACTAAAGGTAAATGAAGGACTAAGGGAGCATACCATGTTGCCATAATATGAGCTTGTGGAAACAATGGGGGGTTAACAAGTGGAGGATTGGTGATAGGAGGTGAATGATGAACTGAAGTGGTTTGAATAGTGGATGTATGGGTGGGTGTGGCTGAAGTACTTAGACCAGCTAGGTGATGTTGAGCAGATCTAGGATGGGAGAAGCCAAATTTATGGAGAAAATGGAGATCTTGAGGAGTGGAAGGAGAGGCTTTCCTGCTACTACTTTGTTGTGAATTTATAGGCTCAAAGTCTATCTGATTTATACCACTTAATGACTTGGTTCTGGATAAGTTTCTGATATAGGATAAGTCAACTTGGGTATTTTGTAGAGCTATAAGGTTTTCAGGGACAGAGTCTGCTATGTGGATTGGTCTGACAATAGTTGAATTTTTGGATGTAGAAGACTTCCTAAGAATGCTTTCAGGATTATCAACTATTGAAGGAGGATTTGGTTCAGGATGGGATCTAGTATGGATTCTTATAGAAGCCAGGATTTTAGACCCAACGACTCAGAAAGGTTTTTAGAGGTATAACAGTTTTAAGGCACAAAACCAAACTGTAAAAAGAGATACTTAGTTCACAAAGTATTCTTAACTGGGTATTGTTTAATGTTTGAATGATAGGGTAAGTTTCCCAGTGGAGTCAATGAGAGTTAGTGGAGTCGCCAGGTGGAGGATGTTTACTTGTCTTATAGGATTGGTTGTTGTCCACCATCAACAATCAGGAACCAATCTTGGCTGACACTTGATTAATTTCTAAACTAATGAGGTTTTCTGAGTTTTGAGTGAATCTGGAATGTTTATTACTCAATTCCCCAGTATGGTCGCCACTATGTTGGCTCCCGATGATTTACAAGAATGGCAAGAATAAACACTGCAGGGGCCACATCAGAACCACTTTGGAATCCTAGGACCTAGCCTTCCTGGATTCAGAGAGGGATCTCTCTATTTAAGTGTTTTCAAAGATATATCTTTATGCTTTGTCTAAGATATTAGGCTAGTTATGAAGCTCTAAGAACTTGTTGGTTTTGGTTGGATATTATTAACTAAGAAGGTCATTTGAAGCATCAAGGTGGGAGTAGATTGAAAGAATGTTTCAGCTGGAGAGATAGGTCATGAGAAAATATTAATCCATTGGGTTATGTAGTCACAAAAGGATTTAATTGTACAACAATTCTTCAAGGGTTTCCATAGGGCAAGTCATCTAGATTAAAGGATCTTTTAGATTGAGTTGTGAAGTGAAACATTTAAAGTGTTGTGAATGCAGCAAAGCTATAGTCAATTAAGAATCTTCTAGCTCTACTTAAACAAGAAAAACCTTTCAAAGTAACTATTTGAAGTAAACCAAAGGACAGGGAAAACCATAGACTTCTTTGGACAAACTTTTATTTTAGCCAACTTTTAAGACAACAATCCAGTAATCCTAAGACTACCTTCAGATAAAATAAAACATATAAGATAATAAGGAGAGTAGCCTAAGATCAAACATAAATAATCTAATCTTCTTTTGACAAACTCCTTTGGGATCTTTCAAAGCAAGTTTTAAAGACTAACCAGAGGATAGGGCATACCATAGACTTCCCTGGTTTAGACTCTACTTAGCATACATTTGAGGAGATATTTTAAGGACAATATCTCAAGTTTTACTCAGAAGGAATATGGGCTTACCAACACTTCCTTAGTTATACTCTATTTAATCATTCTTAAAATAACAAGCTAGATAAAACTGGAGGGAAATTAAGAATCCTTCAATTAAACCTTGCAGAAGAAAACATAAAGATAAAGCTTGCAGACAGAAACATGGTACTTTTGACAGTAAATCCTAATATAAATTTTTTGTTCTTTATCAGAGAAAATGGACATAATGAAAACATAAGGGGAAAAAAAAACAGTGCGGGAAAACATCACCATTAACATAGACCAGGATCCTGTGAATCAACTTGTTTTATTGATGTTCAAACCAATTACATACTTCAGTTCAGTGGATATTTACAGCTCGAAACTTCTCTATCCAGCCTAGTATTCTTCAACTAGCTCAGCAACTCTTCAACCCACTCCTTTACTTGATTAACTTAACAATAATCAATAATAGCCCAACCCCTTATAATGAGTTCCTCATACAGTATTTATAGATAAATGAGGAGGTGGGGTGAAAGGAGGATCTTAAATGTTCATTTATGACAGAGTAAATGTTTCTTGACCTTTGGGACCATGCAAGGCCCAAGGTAAAATGTATTTAAGAGTCTAACTCTGCATAATGAATGTTACATTAACTTCTAAGTTGTTGTAGTTGCAATGTTTGACTTTTAGGCCTTTTAGTGACACTTAGGCAATAACTATTGAGCTGTCTCTTTAAAATATCTCTGACTGTAATAACTTTATATGCTTTTGAGGAAAATATGTGCTTGTAGGTGGAATCTTAAGCCTTTGGTGAAGTAACTTCTTCGATGATTTGGCATTAGAAGTTTCTTTGGCTGATCTGTCTTGTTTTATGCTTTAAACTATGTTTTGGCCTTGATTTTGCTTTTAGGCCTTCTTTATCATCTTTGCTGCCTTTATCACTTTACTAATTGTTTTAAATTTAAATTTTGTCCTTAAGCTCTTTGTCTTTATCCTAAATCTCTGATGCTAATCCTCAGTTTTTCTTTAATTTCTTCGATCAAGCCTTTATTCTCTCTGTTTCTTCATTTCTTCACTGCTCTTCCATATTTCATTAATCTTCTTTGTATTCTTGTTTGTAGGGGTCTTCTTTACTGCGTTGGAGGGTTTTGTGATTGCATCGATGGCCATGCAGCATCGATCAAAACCTCTAAAACTCGAACCCTGGATTTCCCCTTTTCCTTTATTTAGCCTCATGGATTGTCATCCGAGACTGTGCCACTGATATTGGCTGTGGGAGGGCCTCTACATTCTAGGCTGCCATTAAACTTGCAACCATAAACAAACACATTAAATAAACTTGTGTTGTGGATAAAATGCAATTTTAGAGGCTTGGGAGGGGTTTGGAGCGGTTGCAGAGGGGGGAAGATGCGTAGAGGAAGGGTTCCACAAGTGGAACTAGGAGAAAGGATGGAAATTTGAATACTTGGCGTGAAATCACGGAAGGTGATTTTGCGCGAAACTGGGTGGTATCGCGTGGACTTCGGATAGTAAGCGGTTTCTTCCCAAACGGACGTGAATCCACCTAGGAGGTAACACCTGTCCACGGGAAAACCGCCCATTTCATGTGGAAATGGGACATTAACCCCTATTGGCGAAACGCGCACAATATAGACTGGCAGTCGTTGGATCTGGGGGAGCCAGATCAACTGTGGAGGTTGAGCGTGATCAAGAAAAGTAATCGGTAGGAACAGCGGAGAGGTCATATGTTTTGTCGGGTAGCGAAATGTTATCAGGCAGGGTTGGAAATGCGGGAATCGTGATGACCGGTAGATCGAATGCAGTCAATGGTGGGGATTGATCCAGGAGATGAACGAGTGAAGGAGTAAAAGAAAGATCGGGTGAATGTATAATGAAAGGGAGAAAGGCCCGATCACCGTTGGATTGGAAGGATCAACGGCTATGATTATATCGGGGAAAACAATGGCGCGGCAGGTAAAAATAAGAAGCGATGGGGGCTTAGTGAGGCGGAGAAATGGTTAGGTGGGAATTAAAGGGGACTGAGTTTAAGAAAAAAAAGGGGTCGAGGGTTTAGCGGCTGGTTGGGCCCTCGGGTCACATGAGGAAGGGGCGGAGGGCTTTTAAGCCTGAAGGGCTTAACACCTAATTTTCAAATGGTCGGATTTAGGCCTAAACAAGGTGTTTTTAAGCCTTTTTTAAGGTTTCGGTTAGTTTAGAAAAGGGTTTTTAAAACCAATCAAAGTGGTTTTCATGGTTTAAAAAGGGTTTTTTAAGGGAATGGAGGGTATAAGAAGGGAAAATGGGCCTTTTAGAGGGGAAATTACTATTTAGAATAGGAGTAAAAATGGAAAAATGGGAGAATGAAATGGAGGTGAAAATGGTGAAGATAGCATGAAATCAGTTTCTTTTGAAGCAGCAGGTTAACTTGGAATAGATTTTAATGAAGATTTAGCGAAGGGAACACTTGTAGGATAATGAACTCAGTGAGATTTCAAAAACTCACAAGTTTTTCATAAAAGCTTTGTTTTTGGAAATCTAAGGAACTATTTAGCCATCCTATATAACAAATTTTTATTGATGGCTAAAACCTAGATTAGTTTGCGGTTGAGATATTCCCTTAACCAATAGATTGTATGTCCAAGATAGCTTGTTTATCCTAAACAAAATTTCATGTATTTATATTTGTACTATACTTGGTTACTATATGAACACAACTTTTTTTTGTAACAATTCTACTATCCTATGATGTGAGAGCATTGTAGAACGCAATGGGCATATCACATTCTTACCGTGTTTATCCATGTGTCACTGACCTAGGTGGTCATTTACAAGTTGGTATGAGACTTTTTGGCTTAACGTTAGTGCTTAGGATCTTTGGAGAGTAATCACTGTCGCCTAGTGGAGAGATGTTTATTGTTGTGCAGGGACCAACAATTGTTATAGTAGTAGTCCCACCATGCCTCCATAACTTGACACATATGAAACCAATATTTAAACATAAATAAATAATATTAAGTGTAAATATATTTTAAATTAGGTTCAAACTTTTCCCATATGTTGACAGGTCCCATAACTTTCCCATCATCACTATGACAAGGACCCTAAAAAAAAACAGAATCTCATGGTAATAATTACACCTCCTTTTCGGATGCCTCCGCTCCATATCCACCACGGTGAAACTTCTGGCTCTCGATCTTATATTAAATAATAATAATTATTATCCCTATTCCTCCGCCCAAAATTTCAGTAGAACTTTATGGACTTCAGAGGTCTGGGTCTCGGTCAATCCTTCTCTCAGCGTTTCAATAATTATGTCCTAATAATTATACATAAATATTAAAAATAAATTAGATTTTAATATGATAAAGAAATATTCATATGTGGAAAGAAAAATCAATTTAATATAAATAATAATTATATGACTCCAGTCACCAGCGGACCAATAATTACACCTCATCTTTACCTCGTGCAAACTTTATTACCTTTATCATCTTTATCACCTTTATCATCCTTATCACCTTTCTCATCTTGACTAATTTAATTACACCTCATCTTTACCACGCACAAAATGTATTCCCTTTATCATCTTTATCACCTTTCACATCTTGACTGGTTTATGCTCTGCTGGTTGACGAGCGGGTGAAAAACTTAATGCCTCAACCCTATCTTTACTATTTTCCTCTAATCCTTCCAACAATTAATTGGATGAATAACTAATTAATAATAAAACAATAATCCAATGTTGAAAGCAAAACGTCTGAGCCACAATTTTATTATTTAATATAATAAAGCAATAATCAGATTTGGAAAGCAAAATTGCCTTAATATAAATAATTATATTTTGTTGGGGCAATGGCACCTTAATATAAATAATTATATTTCAATGTGCCCAATCAGGGTTGGAATTTGGATTTCTTCTTACCCATCACATGAATTTCTCTTGACGTTTTGGGTCATTATGCTTCCCTTCAAGAAACCTTATGTTTAAAATATTTCCCTTCATTAGTGATGTTCTTATAATAAATTAACCCTTCACCAATAAAGGTTTGATTAAAAAATTACCCTTCAATAACATAGTTATGTTAAAAAATTTCATATATTTATCATAATGAAAAAAACCAAAATGACTATAACACACAAATGACTTGTTAAATCTTGAATTTTGGTTTTAAATTGCATGGAACACTCACAATAAAATATTTAGAACGTGAAATCAATTGAACATGCCATAGCATTTGTATATTGAGATATGACTAAAGAGATATTATGAGACATATAATATCAGCAACATAGTAAAATTATTGAATGTTATCAATAAAAACTCAAAAGTATATTAATCAATATGGTTTATGTTATGATTTACATAATATAATATATATTATTGAATTTAAATGCATCTTGAGAAGCATAAAGGGAGAAAAGCTTTGCCATAGTACCAAAATCATCCAATCCAAACACATCACATATTTCATTGCATTTTCTTAAAAGTCAATAAAATGTGGACATTTTTCAACTTTTATGGCATTTTTCATGTGGCATCAACCTATAGCAACATCACATGAAAAAAATTTCAAATGACAACTTCAATTTCTTCTTGCAGCAGTGATCATCCATGTAACTATTCATGCCTGTATTCTACATTTCATCAATACAAAAAAAACATTAGAATTTCATATCAAAAATATAAATATATTAAAAAAACATATAACTTAATAATTCTCACCTGTCAAAAATTCTGCTTTCCTTTGCAGCTTGAAAAATCTCATAAACTCGTTCCCATTCCACCTCTTCCATGTTAGGACCTATTATTGATATACACATCAATGCATCAAGTGTGTCAATTGATAGTCTTATGCTCCTTATATTTTTTATCATATTTTTCTTAGAGAACCCTCGTTCACATGTGATGGTGCTAGCTGGTATGAAAAGCATTGCTTGCCATAATTTTAGCATATTTAGATACCTAGAGTGCCAATATTTTGTTTGAGAAAATAATTTTCATGCATCTTAAATTGAGAATCTTTCTCCATTCAAATAAACCACATCAATAAATTCATATAGTTCTCTTTTACAAGCTGTAATATCAAATTTTGGTACATTTTCACATTCATTACATGTTTAATGTTGCAAATGTGAAAAAAGTATTTCAAGCCAATGTTTTGCATTACTTTCTGTGACATAAAGATTTGATGAATAATGACAAGGACTAAACAACCTTGCTGCATTAAAAATAGGAATATTTGGAAATCTTGAATTGAACTCTCAATCAATGCTTGGACATAATTTCTTGTAAGTTGTATGCAACTCTCAAGGGAGCCATCAATGCAAGCTTCCATTAGTTATGACAATTATTCATCATGGATTGGAACATACGACAAATCATGTCTATGGGTATTCCCTATTTGTCAACATTTTCAAGGAAACCATCTTTAGAGTCTTTCAAAAATGTACTAAGATGTACAACACCTTCTACAAAAGAATCCAATCTGTAGAAATATATTTTAAGAGTATTTATTGCATGGTCAATAGCTATTCCAAGCGATGTGACGTCCACATTATCTTCTTGAAATTTTTTGTTTAGGTTATTCAACTCCTTCAAAACATCAACAAGCATATTCAAACAAAATTGAACTGAAAAAATTCTTGCTTTGTTATACCATGAATTATTTATTTCTCTCTTCCACAAGCTCAAGATAGCAGGCATTAATGTAACTAATCTTTCAACCACTTGACCCCTAGAGAGCCATCGAATCCCATGGACTTGAATAACCTGCAATGATTCTAATTCCGTGATCTCTAATAAAGAAATGAGTTCATTATTTCTCTTTTCCAAATTTCCAACCCATGAGTATACCTTGTTTGCTAGTTTCTCGACATACAAAACTCTGCTATTTTTTTTTTAAGCATCTGATGCTGTAAGTGCTTCACGATGTGCAATGCAATAAGTACCAATAAGATTTGGTAGACCATTCTTTAGCAATGTGACAAATCCATTTTCACATCCAACCATAAATGAAGCACCATTAGTCGAAAATGCTATTAGTTTATCATTTTTCAACTGCCCTGTTTTCTTTAAATTATTAATAATATCATATATAGTATTTCCTTTTCCATCAGGAACAATAATAATTTTCATAAATTGTGAGACTGGAGGGCCAAAAACTTTTAAGTCTAGAAATGTAGAATATACAACAATGTGTTGTTCCAAACTATTGCCTATACTTTCATCTGACATTATAGAGAAAAATGGGCTTTCTAACATTTTTCTAGTTTGCACCTCTTCAAGGTAATTTGATATAGAGTGAATAAATTAAATAGCTTCTTTTCTATTTATGTAGGAAGAATACTCCACTCGAGATGGCATATTAGACATCTGCAGATGCATTTGAAGATGACAAAGATCTTCATAAGTAACAATTGAAATATCCTTTTGTGAAATAAAATATGCTAACTTCCTGGTGGTTATGACCCTTTCCTTATTAGCCTCACTTATAGCCACTATGTGTTCTGTGATGGGCTTTGACAACCTTTCAGTTTCATTCAAATTTTTTGAGTTGATGTTTGATAAATATTAAATTTTGCATGAGTTGTCACAACGTCATATTGAATGGTATTACATCCATCTCCAATACCCCATGGACCTTGAGCCTTGTATTGCTCACATATTTTTCACTTCATACGAGTCTTGCCATCTTCAACATTGATACTATACACCCAAGGATGTTTTATCGTCAAATCTTCTCGAAATTCATGTTTTGAGAAAGCCTTCATCTTCGAACTACTAGATCCACCATCTTGTCCTTCATTTTCATGGCCAAGAATTTCTAGATTAACAACAAACTCTTCATCCATATGTTCATTAACATCATCATTCAAATCATGTATAGATGGAATATCCTTAACATTAGAAGCCTTTGATGTTTTAGAATATCCATAAAACTTTTCTATAGTTGATTGACCCTTCCTTTTTGGAGGCATTTTTGTTTAAAAAATTTACCTACACGAAAAAAAATTTACAAAAAATTAGTAATTTAAAAAAACTAAAGAAAAAAATGTAACAAGACTAATTTCTAAATACTAATTTGTAATAAGACTAAAGTTTTTTTTATAATAATTGTATATATTATCAATTATTTAAAATATTAAAGAGTTTTATTGATCAAAAGTATTAACATTTAGTTTTATTATTTATAAATAATGATTATTTGACTTCAATATATATATATATATATATATATATATATATATATATATATATATGAGATTCTTTTTAAAAACCTTTAATTATGGTTTAATATTTAATTTATCTTAAGAGAATGAAACTCATGAAAACACACAATTCATTCTAATAATATGAAATGAGCTTTCTATCGGTTAAATGATTGGCTATTATTTCGGATCTAAAAAACTTAATCTATTTGTATTGCATTTCAATTCAATCATGATAGCTTGTAAATGAAAGGGTTCTTTTATATCCCTAATTCTATGGTCATGTCGCATTTCAATCATGATAGCTTGTAAATGAAAGGGTTCTTTTATATCCCTAATTCTATGGTCATGTCGCATTCTTTATAAAGGAGTTTGGTATTTGGAGATGTTTAAGTTAGCTATATATATATATATATATATATATATATATATATATATATATAATTGTTTTATTAATTTACTATATAAAAATATTATAATGTTATTATATTAATTTGTTATAATAAAATATTTATTTAAATTGAAATTTAAAATAAAGAGAACAATTTTACTTTAAAATCATAATTTTTCTTTTAAATATTTTAAAATTTATATATTAAATAAATTTAAATTTTATTATCCTAACACATTGAATCTCTCTAATATCTAAAATATTATCTTTGTAATCATCAATATATTATCTATTTATCAAACATTAAATTTATAATGCTTCATTGAGTTAAATTCACTTGTAAACATTAAATTTATAATGCTTCATTGAGTTAAATTCACTTGTAAAAATATCTGCACACATATTTGCTTTTCAGGCACAAATCCATTTTTAGAATTAAAAATAGCATAAACCAATATGTTTTAGAATGTGAATTATGCACACACACAGATTCACTTTTCAGTCACAAATCCATTTTTAGGATTAAAAATACCATAAGCAAATTTGTTTTACAATGTGCATTATGTACGTGGCCTTTTTAAATTTTTTGTCAATAATTGTTTATGATTTTACTGCTTAAAACATTGTGCATTATGAACGTGGTATTAATTTATTGTTTTAATTTTTCCCTTGGACACTTGTTTACGGTTTTTTTTTTTTTATGCATGACCAATACTCGTCTCACCATGGTTCTAGTTATAAATAATTGTTAGCAATAAATACTCGGTGCAATATAGTTGAAGTAATAAATAATTTATCTATGACACCATAATAATGTGATAATCTGAGGGACTAGTTGTGGCATGGGATATGATGTACTTAAAAATATTCAGTAAAAAAGGTAAGAAGTTAAGGTACATGGATCTAGGGTACAAAATGTTAGATATAATATACATGGGAAAGTGTTAGATACAATACACATGGGAATTAAACACCATATAGTTGTGGCATGAAAATTTTGCGATTACAGACGAAGGAACACAAATTACACTTTTTGCCCTTTTTTGAGAAAAAAAATTCATTTTTTTCTGTTCTTCAACTGTCTGCAAGCCAAAACAAATTTTCTGTTTAGAATTTCATTTTACGATAAAAATAAAAGTTGTTAGAAATTTTATTAGCTTTCTATTACTTATTTTTTGGAATTTTTTTATACACATTTGATATGTCAACTTAGCATTTTTTTGAGTGTGGGTTTTTTAACAATCAAAGGATTCATAAGAATTCGTGTTAATACGCACTGCTGTATTCTTTGAAACTTTGTGTTTTTTAGAAACAAAATCTGTTACAACAATCTAGACAGAGTCTACTTCGGTTTCGATATATTTACAAAGCCAACTGATGCATATCATAATTACTAGAATTTTTTGAATTGGTCCTATATGAAAAAACTACATATTTTGAATATGTTTCACGACACACGAAATTTCTTAACACATAAGTTATAAAATAAAAATCTAAAAACTACCCATTACACAAGACGGAACAATGTAATGCACCATAATTTTTTCAATTTTTTTACAGTGTATTTTGGAAGATACAGAATTATGATTTCACTGAATCATAATGACCTTCAAAAATTGTTTGCACCCGTTTTATTACAAAATTAATTAAGATTATTATATATTTATGAAATTCCATAAAAGTTATATTTCCTGAAAGTAGATTGAATTCTAAAAATACTTGTCTTGGTTCCGACAGTTAATTCAGAATATTTCATCGAGTTTAATCAGTCCAAAGTTGAAGATATGTATTCAGAGCTCGGCTTTGCGTAATTGCAGACATGTTAGTTTGGCTGAACTCTTAAAAAAGTTCGGCCGAATTGTTTTTTGCTCTGACAGCCCGTCAAGTCTAACGACATAAAAGTTCAGCTGATTTTTTTTATAAAAGTTCAGCCGAAAATTTACTTGACTTTCCATCGGCCAGAAAATACCACGAAGCCCCTCCAAAAAAAAATTTCATGGCAATATAAATTGCCGCGAAAGCATTCATTATTTTCGCACATTTGGTTTTATTTTGCAAAGGTCTTGGTCTGATTTTTCAAAGAATTGTTTTGGGTTTAAGGACTTTTCTTGGAGGTACATTCAAAGGACATTTTTGCAAAGGATTGTTTTGGGTTTAAGGAATTTTCTTGGAGGTACATTCAAAGGACTTTTTTGCAAAGGATTGTTTTGGGTTTAAGGACTTTTCTTGGAGGTACATTCAAAAGACATTTCTTGGAGGTATGTGATACATTTTTTGGATGTTTTTTGGGCTTCATTTTTTTTTAAGGTATGGATTTGGGCTTAATTTTCAAAGGAATCTTTTTAGGCTTAATTTCGAAAGGAATTTTTTGAGGCATAATATTCAAAGGACATTTTTTGGAGGTATTTTTTTAAGTGATATTTTTTAGAGGATTTTTTAAAGTTGCATTTTTTAAGAAGTTGGAATTAATTTTCAATGGACATTTTTTGGAGGTATTTTTTGAAGTGACATTTTTTTAGAGTACGTGTTTTGGGTTGAAGTAAATCTTTTATAATGATTTTTTAAAATGAGTTTTTGTCTAACTTTTTAAATGAAATTTTTTTGTAGGACTTGGAAGGAAATATTTTGAACTTCGTTTCATTTTTATAAGACATTTTTTTCTTGAATTTTTTAAAGTAAGTGTTTTGGATTGGAGTATGTATTTTTTGCAAAAAATTTAAAATGAGTTTTTTTTAAATTAAATATTTTGTGATGTTTTTTTTAATTGATTTTTTGTCTAAATTTTTGAAGGAAATTTTTTGAACTTCATACTCTATTATCATGGGAAATCGAAGAAATTGTACGAGAAAATATGATCGAAAAAGAGACCTTGAGGAATGTAGAGAAGAGACGAGACAATCTCGCAAAAGAAAGATAGAAGAACTCTCAAATATTGAAGGGGAAAATCAACCTCAACTAGAAGTTGAAACATGTATGTAAATGTAAATATTATGATTTTGATATATTTAAAATTTTCCTAGTGTAAAATGTGAAGCTTAATTTTTATTTGATGAACTAATTTGAAAAATATTTTGCAATGTAAAGAGAGAGAGATATTCCTCAAAACATTGATGATGAGATACAAAATTTTGAAAGAGAAAGTGAAAGAGATATTGAACCAATGATTGAAGATGGTGAAAATGTTGAAAGAAATTCAAGTGAAGAAATTGAATCAGAAGGTATATATATATATATATATATATATATATATATATATATATATGTTGAACACATGCATGTATTATTGAAATTATAAATATTTATTAATTTAGTTATTTATTGAATATGTAAACTTATTATGTACTATTCATTCGAATATGTACAGATGAAATCAATGTCGATGATGAGATGTTAGAAAATGTTGACACTCACACATATGGAGATAAAAAATCTGACCATTATATATGATATCATGTTAACCACATTTTTGAGAAGTATTTCATAAAGGAAAAGGTGAAAGTTCAAGCCCAAATGTTGAAAGGTCTCTTATCATTAAGGAAATTAAAAGATTCTATGACTTTATTGGGTATTCGAAAATCAACAAAAGATAAAAAAATGAAGGAAAATGTGATACAAAATATAAATAGTGCTATAAATTCAATTAGAAGATCTAGACAGAAAAATGTTTCAGTTGTACGTAGAGAAATACATATGGTAGTGGTTTCATCAAGTACTAAAGAGAATCGCTTGGTAAAATATATGGCACGAGCATTAGGAACCTCACGAAAAAATTTGCACAAACATCGGAAATTTCGGTTGCAAATAGATGTAAATGATGAACTCACTTGTTGGAGAGCTATTTGTAGGCAACCATACAAAGATAGACTTGGAGAAAATGTTAAAAAAATAATATATGAATATTGGAAGAACAATTCACGTGTTTCGCCAACTGCAAGGCATGTGATGCGAAGAAGAATAGCACGAAATCAGTACGAAGAACATGAAAAACATTTCTTGGAAACCACTCAGATAGAGTTGTTCAACAAGTTCAAAGAAGAGAATCATGAAATTCATGTTTCAATCAGTGCTTTTGTTCAACAAAAACCATGGTATGTAAAACCTATCACCGTACGCGACAGTTGTTGTTGTTATCATGTTGAATTTGAGTTATATTATGACACACTCCTTGATTTTGGTAGAACATTTTGGAAGGATTCACCTCCTCCTTCCACTATCCATGATTTCATATCTCAAATTCTATGTGAAAGAGAAAGTGATGAACTATTTTACAAAAAGAAATGTGTTGGTGGTAAAAAATGTGATGATTGTGGAAATTTGACTAAATTTCAAAACAAATATCATATTGATATAAATGATCAATCATTGTCCAACATGAAAGTGAAATGGAAGAGATATGAATATATCGGTACATCGATTCAAGGTGCAGATAGTGTTAAAAGAATCGAATTACAAGAAGAAGAAATTTTTCTGATAGACTTTTTGAGAAAGTTTGAGGCAGAAATTTACAAATACACCAAGCATTCCCATAGAGCTCGATGGAAAGACTTGCAATTCAAAAAATCTCATGAAGTTTTTCCACCAGGGACCATTTTGTCAGTGATTGATTTTGCAAAAAACTACACATTTGTTCCACAAAAAGAAATTCAGAGTGAATACTATCATTCTAACCAAGTCTCCATGCTCGTCCATATTCTATATAGACATGCTGAACAAAATGTCGATCATATAGAAAGCATGAGTGAAAATCGACATATCATTAAAGAATATCACTTTTATATCAGTGACGATTGTACACATGATACATGTTTTGTACAACATTGTTTTGGAAAAATTTATGATTCATTGAAAAATCATGGAATAACATTCAATGAACATTGGATATGGTCAGACGGATGCGCGGGTCAATTCAAATCTGCACGATCATTCTTTTGGTTGTGTTGTCTTCATAAGAAAACCTGCATTAAACATTGTTGGAATTTCTTTGAGACTGGCCATGGAAAAGGAGAACATGATGGTGCAGGGGCATGCATAAAACAAGCACTTCGAAGATATCAAATGAACCCCTCTGCAAACCGACTTGTGGACGCTAAAGAAGTTGTTCAATGGTGCATCGCTGCTCTAAGCCATGAGACTAACTGATCAAGGGAAGTGCGAAGGTACATTCAATTTAATTTTTATTGGATATCCAATTTTAAATAGTGTACATTTATCACAATGATTATCTTTGATGGTATTTTGATATCATATTTACATTCTTCTTTGAATTTTCCATATATAGGTTTTTTTGGCATATTGGGATCAAAGATGTAGATAGATCAATTGGAAATGACATTGAAACAATAAAAGGGACTCGAAAATTGCATTCAATTAAAACAAAGTTTTCCACAAATGTGTTTGCATTGGATAAAAGAAAATATTCTTGTTTTTGTCATGTTTGCATAGACAACATAGAATCCAATGACGTTTGTGAAAACAAAATGTATGTAAAATATTGGAAACATACAGAGCTAAATACAAAGGGGAAAATGTCTGTTGCAATGTTTAAAGAAATGCAATTAGAGGAGACTACAATATCATCTGATGGTGATCAAGTTTTTGATCTTGTTAGAGAAGGTAACATTTGAATTGCTTTCAAATGATAGAGATCTAGAAATAAATTTAAATACATAAGTTTGTTAAGTTTGTTTTATTGTGCAGGAGATGTTTTTGCTGTAATTGCACCTACTGACAACGATGAAAATGTGAAGTATTATTTGATGCGTTGCACTGAACGAAAAATGAAATTATTAGAAAACTATAATGATCACGGGTTTCCATATGAAAGAGGATCTATTATACTGAAAGGTTATTTTTTCAGACAAACTAATCAAAGTGGGGATTTTGTTTACTTTGAAGACTATGGACCTGATGTCATAAGTTTTCAATATAGTCACTTGGTGTGTGCAACACGCATAAAGTTGATAGAGGTTCAATCAAAGAAAAAAACGAAAATTAAGAAATGGAAAATGTCAAAATCCAATCACGAACAGATCATTGAAGATGGCATTCCATTGGAATTTTTTTTATTGAACTGCCCAACAATTTCTTCTCTTTGGATTCATGTTTTAGAACTTCTATAACTCAATAAAAATTGAGCTTCCTTATTATGTTATATGTGCAAGTGTTTGCACATGTATATTGTTTTGGTACATGCACACTAGTATCAACTGAAAGTAGTTTTTCTATACATGCATTGATTAAAAATGTTGCATGTATTGGATATATATATATATGTGTGTGTGTGTGTGTGTATTCTAGAATGAAATTCACTGAAAGTAGCTTTTCTATGTGCATTGATGAAAAATGTTGCAAGTACTGGATATATATGTTCTAGAATGCAATTAACTGAAAGTAGTTTTTCTATGTGCATTGATGAAAAATTTTGCACGTATTGGATATATATATGTTCTAGAATGCAATTATCTGAAAGTAGCTAAATTCTATTGGCATTGATGAAAAATGTTGAAATACTGGATATATATGTTCTAGAAAGCAATTAACTATTCAAATTGATTTTCTATGTGCATTAATGAAAAATGTTGCACGTACTGGATATATATGTTCTAGAATGGAATTAACTGAAAGTAGCTCTTATATACATGCATTGATGAAAATGTTGCACATACTAGATATATATGTTCTAGAATGGAATTAACTGAAAGTAGCTTTTATATACATGCATTGATGAAAAATGTTGCACATACTGGATATATATACATTATAGAATGCATTTTTAAAATTTTATGATTGTTTTCAACACATCTAAGAAGACCTAGAATCTTATGATTGTTATATATATATATACATCAACATGTATTGTATTTCAATCGTTTTAACATATATATTCAAACATGTGTAAAATCATTTCTACATGTACATATATTCATGTGATTTTTTTTTTGTTTGGAAAACGACAACTTGAATTTTAAAAACAAAACATAATATCATAATCACATGCCAAATGTAGTTCAACCATCCAAAACTTGAGTTTTAAAAACTTTTTGATTATATCACAACATTACTTCACATGCCATGCCAATTGTAGTTCAACTATCCAATAAAAACATTTAACATTATATCACATGCCAAATGTAGATCAACCATCCAAAACTTAAGTTTTAATTTAACAAAACATTATAGATCACAACATTACTTCACATGCCAAATATAGTTCAACCATCCAAAACTTAAGTTTTAAAAACAAAACAAATTATAACACAACATTACTTCACATGCCAAATGTAGTTCAAAAGAAAAACATTAATATAGATCACAACATTACTTCACATGCCAAATGTAGTTCAACCATCCAAAACTTAAGTTTTAAAAACAAAACAAATTATAACACAAAATTACTTCACATGCCAAATGTAGTTCAACCATCCAAAACTTGAGTTTTTCAAAAGAAAAACATTAATATAGATCACAACATTACTTCACATGCCAAATGTAGTTCAACCATCCAAAACTTAAGTTTTAAAAACAAAACAAATTATAACACAACATTACTTCACATGCCAAATGTAGTTCAACCATCCAAAACTTGAGTTTTAAAAACAAAACATTATAGATCACAAGTATCAAGTATCAAGTAACATTAATTCACATGCCAAATGTAGTTCAACCATAACACTTTAAAAACAAAACAAATTATTTAACACAACATTACTTCACATCACATGCCAAATTTAGTTCAACCATCCAAAACTTGAGTTTTAAAATCAAAACAAATTATATATAACACTGTAACATCACTTCACATGCCAAATGTAGTTCAACCATCCAAAACTTAAGTTTTAAAAACATTATATATCACATTCACATGTACCAAATGTAGTTCAACCATCCAAAACTTAAGTTTTAAAAACATTATATATCACATTCACATGTACCAAATGTAGTTCACATAAAATATGTCCAAAATTTGTAGATCTCACAAGTATCAAGTATCAAGTTATATATGACTGCATCTAGATAAGACTATATATAAAAAAGTAAATTTAAGACTAAATCTATTGAAAATGTAATGTTGCACGTGTGCCTGTGCATCATCCATCAAATAGTGCATGTGCATCATCCATCAAATACAGATGGATGTAGTGTCTTTCCCAGCAAAGTCTCAATCCTTGAGCTATCCTGCGAAGCATGGGGAACTTGTACACAATGTGTACAAACATTAAAATTTGATGTTTTAAAATTGAGTAAGAATATATAGAACTTCACGTAAAAAAAAATGCAAAAAAAATCATGCAATACCTCATGAGGTTCCCTCTCAATTTGTTGCTCGTCTGCTACAACTTCCCCCACGGAAACATCTCCAACAGTAAACTGTACAATATACATGTACAATTATATATATATATATATATAATGTTCAAATGAAAATGCATGTATATAAACTTATTTTCAATAATATTAAAAAAAAAGTTAGACAACTTGTTCAAATGGTTGAAATGGTGTGGATGTTCCTATCTCCATCGCTAGAGTCCGTGGAGAAAATAAATCCTCTATAGAAACCTAAAATTCAAAAAATTTAAAAGTATAAAATAACTCAAGATCAAGATCTCAATTTATAATAAAACTTTTAAACTTCAATTTATAAATTATAACTTAAAAACATATATATTTAAGTGAAAAATTGAATACTTCTGCTGGTGGATTTGGCACATCTCCTAAGAGAGGCTCCAAAAGAAAATCTCCAAAAACCTAAAATTCAAAAAATTTAAAATAACTCAAAATCTCTAGATCTCAATTTATAATAAAAATTTTAAGCTTCAATTTGTAACTTCTAACTTAAAAACATTATATATATATATATATATATATATATATATATATATATATATATATTTAAGTGAAAAATTGAATACTTGTGTTGTCGGATTTGGCACATCTCCTAAGAGTGGTTCAAAAAGAAAATCTCCAAAAACCTAAAATTCAAAAAAATTAAAATAACTCAAGATATAGATATATCTAATTTTTTAATGGAACTTTTTGAGGTGGAATATATAACTTAAAAACATAAATTTTAAAAGTGAAAAATTTTCCATACTTGTGGTTGTGGATTTGACACATCTCCTAAGGAAGTAGAAGGTACATCTCCCAAGGAAGAAGAAGGTACCACCATCCCAAAAACATTGGACGGAATCAGAATCTGTTAAAACATTTTATTATATATATGTACATGTACATATGTGCACAATTATTTATTTTAAAAATATCACTTAAAAAACACTAACACTTGCCAACATATCTTGATTGTGAGAACCATCTTGATTGTTTGAACCAGAGGCTCTGAACGTGATATTAACATTTTTTTCACTCATCAATCATGACAATTGCAAATGGTGTTAACATATAATGATACGTTTTTGTTAGATTAATGTATACAAATAAATGTACATGTATATATGTAATTATTACAAATTTTGCATGTGTTAAAATAATTGAACCCTAACCATTAACACATACCGTTCCCATGCCCTCTTCCTCATGAACAATTAGGTCATGCTAACCATTGCGACAATTATTTGCATATGTTTTGAGATATTCAACGCTCATGTTGTCAATCTCTTCATTTGTATAATACACAAAATTAATGCATGCCTTCTCACGTGCTCTTTGTCGATTCAGTCAAACATCGACTCCATCCAATCCACTGTGAACATTGTCGATGATGGTATCCCTGGCTTCTCGACTAATTTGAAAATTGACTTCCATCTCTGACCGAAACGTTTCGACACAAAAAGGTCGACTAACCAATGGTGGCTCAGGGCGAGGCAACTCAACATCATGCCTAGTGCCCCTATGGTCACACAATCGACCTTTCCCAGGACCAAAAAATTTAGAGGGACAGCCACTGTAATTGGGTTTCATTTTCAAAAATAATTCTACATAAAATAATTTTTCAAAATAAAGCAGAACCTCATCGTTCCATGGGAGTCTTCCATAGGCCTCAAGGTGTCTATCATATAAATAGTGAGCTATATCAGGGTGCTTGAAATATTGCACCTTCAACATCTTTCTTTTCGGCCCTTATTTGAAATTAAACATAGACTTGGCCATATTTGTTGTAACTCGTTGTTTAACAACCTCCCATTTTTCAGGACCCATCACTATTTCCTTTCTTTTTCTCATGACTTCTACAAAAGTATCAGTGGTTGGCCCAAGCTTTCGGTACACATCTACTAGTTTGCCTAAAGAGTGTGTAACTATTTCCAAGCTTTGTCGACTCTCAGTAGGTAGAGTCAAAGCCACGAGATCTCTCTGCAATTTTTCATGAAGATGTTGACACCTTTCTAAGGTGCATTGCTGCATGTTTGTTTCCCAAGGTATATCGAAAATGTCGGTCGGATAAGTCGTGGTGGGTGGACAAACTTCTTCTTGAATGAAATGTTCTACCCTATGTCTTTTTTTACCAACATTTGGAGCATTTTCAGCCTCTGCATCAATATATAAAATTTTGTATATTAGAAAAAACACATGTAAACAAATTTGTACAAATTGAATGAAAAACATATTCAAATTTATGGCCACCTCGATGTGGTTGGCTAGCATCTTTCCCACCCTGAGACTGTTCAACTATCCGTTGATTGGCCTCTGGGGGAATAAATATCACCACCTTCACGCAATCTTCTAGCACTTATTGATGGCCCTCTAAGGGGATTTAAACCACCACCAACCTCTCAAGACGAGAGAGAATCTTCATAAACAAATATGAATTTATAATCAATTCAAAAATTCATTCATACATATAAATACATGTACATATTCATTGATTAAATTGCGTGAACCATACCACGACTGGGTGAACCATGGGCATGGGCATGCTCCATTGATGGAGTAGAGACCCTTCTCCTCTTAGCTCCTAAAAAATAAAAAATAAAACTTATTAACAACTAATTTAACTCACAAAGTTGATCAAAAATAAATTCCATATGTACATGCATGTATGTATATGTATGGAGATTTAAGATTATATTTAAATACCATGAACATCCCTCGATCACTGATCCCCCTCTCTCATAGAGATATGGGATTCTGTTAATCTTCGTCCTTCATCTTCCATGAGATATATATCTACAGTGGACATTTACAATTATTTTTTTAAATTACTATTTAAAATAAATTCAAAATTAATTTCAAAAAATTAATGTAATTTAGTGTACATAAATTATGTAAAACACAACTTTCAAAGCAATAATTGATGTGTGAAACTCTATTTAAGCAAAACAAAAAATTATAAAAAATGTCAAGTTCACCAAATTGTGCTTTACATGGTGGGAGCACAGTGAGTATAAAATTTAAAAAAACACATGGTCTTAAAAAAAGAAGCGTGAAAATCCATTTAAACAAAATTTTGTTGAAGTCCTCGCATTTTAATTTTATAAAATTGTGAAGTTCACCACTTGTTGCAAATGTGAAGTTCACCAAGTTGCACTTTACATGGTGTGGTGGGAGCACACTTGGTATATAATTGAAAAAAACACATGGTCATTAAAAAAGACGCATTTATAAGAACAAAATACACACATATCCAAGATATGTTACAATGTCCATCAATAAATTTTGAAGGAGAGCGTTTCAACACTAATTCATCTTTGAGAGATGAATCTTAAATTTTTGAAGAAGAGCGTCTCAAAACTAATTCATTTTTGAGAGATGAATCTTGAATTTTTGAAGAAGAGCGTCTCAAAACTAATTCATCTTTGAGAGATGAATCTTGCATTAGCATTGCCCCATATAATTCTAATTCATCTATTAATTCATCTTTGATAGATGAATCCTGAATTGGCATTACCCCACGCAATAGATCAACATACATCTTATTCACATTTGTACAATGTCTTATACTAAAAAATTGAAATTGGCTAACAATATTGTTTGCTATTCCATGCAGTTATTTTAGCCTCTCCTTCTTAACTTGGTACTCGTCATTCATCTGGTTGCACACAAGTTCATAATTGGTGAAAACTACAATTCCATTTGATCCATACTCCATAACTGTTCTGAAGCCTTCTATCAATGCAATATAATATGCTTCGTTGTTTGTTGTTCTTCCCAGTATATTCATTTTCCTTTGGATGAATTTGCTAGTCGCAATATTGGAAAGCACATATGTAATCACTGCTTTCCTTGGATTGGGATAGCAAGAAACATCTATGCATAATTTCCATTTTTCAACCATATTTAGTGGTTTTTTATCCCTGAAAAAAACAAATTCAATAAAAATATATATTAAATTGACATTTATTGCAAATGCATGGGAGAAATGACACATGTGCATGAGATAAATGACATCTGCATGGTTTATCTTAAAGTTTGACTTAATTTTATGGTATAATTCACATCTAGAAATGAGATGCATTAAAAATTGCATTGCCTAGAGTTTAAGGGAGATTTATGACACATATACATGGTTCATGCATGGTTTGCATGAAAGTTTGCCTTAAACTTTATGGAATAAATCACATCTAGTTCAATAACATGCCTTAAGAAAGGATGAGATCGAGAGTTTATAACTTGTAGAAGTTAAGACTCAACCAAAAAACTAAAATCCCATGGAAGTTCAACCACTTTAGGTTCAATTTTTAAGCCTTAAATTTTGCCTTGAATTAATGGGGGAAAGCCTTGAGTTTGGGTATACTATCTATGAGAGTTCAGCCACTTTAGGTTCAGTTTTGAGGCCTTAAAGTTTTCCTTGAATTAATGGGAGGAAGCCGTTAGTTTGTGGGAGAAATGACATTTACATGGTTTGCAAAATTATTTTATGCACTTACTAAAACAACGTTCAGTTTTTAGGCCTTAAAGTTTGCCTTGAATTAATAGGGGAAAGCCTTGAGTTTGGGGGATACTATCCTATGAGAGTTCAACCACTTTTGGTTCAGTTTTTAGGCCTTAAAGTTTTCCTTGAATTAATGGGAGGAAGCCTTTAGTTTGTGGGAGAAATAACATTTACATGGTTTGCAAAATTATTTTATGCACTTACTAAAACAACTAGTTATGTCAAAAGTCACACCTTTATGAGTTTGTGGGAGAAATGAAATAGAAATGACACATGCCTTAAATATTGCCTAAAATTTTATGGGAGAAGGGATAAATGACACATGTACAAGGTTTGCCTTAGAGTGGTAGTGGTTTATGGATATTAAAATGAAGAACTTCTATTTAGATCTGTTACAGAGATTGACTGTAGGGGCATTTACTGGATATGTCACCTTTGAGAAAAGATGAGATCCAGAGGCTACTTGGCCCTTTACAGACTCTGTCTTTAGAACTTGTAGAAGTTAACACTCAACAGACAGACTAAAATCCTATGGAATTTCAATTTCCTATGAAAGTTTAGCCACTTTAGGTTCAATTTTCAGGCCTTAAAGCTTGCCTTGAATTAATGAGAGAAAGCCTTTATTTTGTGGGAGAAATGACATTTACATGGTTTGCAAAATTATTTTATGCACTTACAGAAAACATGTTTTAAAGTTAATGGGAGAAAGCCAATAGGACATGTATGCTTTGAAAACTTTGCCTAAGAATTTATGGGAGAAATGACACATGTACACAGATTGCCTTAAAGTGGTTGTGGTTTATGGATATTAAAATGAAGAACTTCTATTTAGATCTATTCCAGAGATTGGTTGTAGGGGCATTTAATGGATATGTCACCTTTCATAAAATATGAGATCCAGAGGCTACCTGGCCCTTTACAGACTCTACCTATAGAACTTGTAGAAGTTAACACTACCTATCCCAATTATACCCTATGAAGTGTGTAGAGGACCCGTGGAATCACTCACGCTACTTTACGTAGACATAAGGGTGTATAAGAGTGTACTAAGTTCAAAAATATGGTCATATTATTGGATATCCTTCACAAGAGCCAAAATGTACTCATTAAGTATATGTGGGGTCTATATAACCATCTACAAAAACAAGTGATTCTTTCCAAGCTAAGGATAATGTATGAGCCATGTGTATACGCACATTATCTAGAAACCATAGGCCAAAATAAATGGTACTTAAGTGCTTTGAAGGAAAATAGCACCAAGAAGCTTTGAAGGAGGGGAATAAGAACTAGAAATAGGAGGATAAGAATAAAATAGCCACTACTTATCCATGGAAGGGTAGTAGAAATAATTCTAACCATTGCAACATTGATGGTCACATTAAGGAGAATTATTGGATGTTTGGTATGTGTTATATTCTTTATGTGAATACCCCCATGCACTATATATTTTTCTAAGCATAGTGGTTGGAACAAAATGGGTGGAAAGGACCCCCACTTTAGGGTTTCATATAGACGAGAATTTCCCCACACACGGGTGTTCAGGGGTAGTGCTCACAAAAAACGTTTTTGGGAAAAATGAGCATAGTTTTGAGATATTTAAGTCCAAAATAGAATAGTTGTTGGTGAAAAAATATCAATGGATCACTATGGATATATCTGCTTCATTAAAAGGGATTTTTCTAGAAGGATGGACAAAGTTGGAAAGAAGGGAAAATATCACAATTATATGTTAATGTACATGTGTTTTACATTGAATATTTTTCATTTTATTAAGAATCGATTGGAAACAATTAACTATATAAGGTTAAAACCTATGTTTTGTATCAAATTACTTTTGGTTTCAATGGGAAAATTTAATGGCTAATGTGTTTTTCTTGAAATGTGATAGATCCCATTAAAATGGGAGATATATCGAAATGATTCCTATGGTGTAATAAAATAGTTTCAAGTAGTTTAAAGATATAGATGCATAAATTCAATGAGCATAGTTTTGAGATATAAAAGTCCAAAATGGAATAGTTGTTTGTGAACAAATATCAGTGGATCACTATGGATATATCTGCTTCATTAAAATGGATTTTTCTAGAAGGATGTCCACTAAGTTGGAAAGAAGGGAAAACATCACAATTATATGTTAATGCATGTGTTTTACATTGAATATTTTTCATTTTATTAGGAATCTATTTGAAACAATTAACTATATAAGGTTAAAACCTATGTTTTGTATCAAATCACTTTTGGTTTCAATGGGAAACTTTTATGGCTAATGTGTTTTTCTCGAAATGTGATAGACCCCATTAAAATGGGAGATATATCGAAATGATTCCTATGGTGAAATAAAATAGTTGAGTAGTTTAAAGATATAGATGCATAAATTCAATGAGCATAGTTTTGAGATATATAATTCCAAAATGAAATAGTTGTTGGTGAACAAATATCAGTGGATCACTATGGATATATCTGCTTCATTAAAAGGGATTTTTCTAGAAGGATGTCTACTAAGTTGGAAAAAAGGGAAAATATCACAATTATATGTTAATGTGCATGTGTTTTACATTGAATATATTTCATTTTATTAAAAATCTATTTGAAACAATTAACTATATAAGGTTAAAACCTATGTTTTTTATCAAATTACTTTTGGTTTCAATGGGAAACTTTTATGGCTAACGTGTTTTTCTCAAAATGTGATAGACCCCATTAAAATGGGACATATATCGAAATGATTCCTATGGTGTAATAAAATAGTTTCAAGTAGTTTAAAAATATAGATGCATAAATTCAATGAGCATAGTTTTGAGATATAAAAGTCCAAAATGGAATAGTTGTTTGTGAACAAATATCAGTGAATAACTATGGATATATCTACTTCATTAAAAGGGATTTTTCTAGAAGGATTTCCACTAAGTTGGAAAGAAGGGAAAATATAACAATTATATGTTAATGCATGTGTTTTACATTGAATATATTTTTCATTTTATTAAGAATCTATTTGAAACAATTAACTATATACTTGGTTAAAACCTATGTTTTGTATCAAATCACTTTTGGTTTCAATGGGAAAATTTTATGGCTAATGTGTTTTTCTCTAAATGTGATAGACCCCATTAAAATGGGAGATATATCGAAATTATTCCTATGGTGTAATAAAATAGTTTCAAGTAGTTTAAAGATATAGATGCATAAATTCAATGAGCATAGTTTTGAGATATAAAAGTCCAAAATGGAATAGTTGTTTGTGATCAAATATCAGTGGATCACTATGGATATATCTACTTCATTAAAAGGGATTTTTCTAGAAGGATGTCCACTAAGTTGGAAAGAAGGAAAAATATCACAATTATATGTTAATGCATGTGTTTTACATTGAATATTTTTCATTTTATTAACAATCTATTTGAAACAATCAACTATATAAGGTTAAGCCTATATTTTGTATCAGAAAATCATATGGTTTAATGAAGGCTTTATGTGATATGTTTATTCCTAATGGTGATAAATTTAAATAAATGGGAGATATATCGAAATGATTCCTATGGTGTAATAAAATAGTTGAGTAGTTTAAAGATATAGATGCATAAATTCAATGAGCATAGTTTTGAGATATATAAGTCCAAAATGGAATAGTTGTTGGTGAACAAATATCAGCGGATCACTATGGATATATCTGCTTCATTAAAAGAAATATTTCTAGAAGGATGGACTAAGTTGGAAAGAAGGGAAAATATCACAATTATATGTTAATGTGCATGTGTTTTACATTGAATATTTTTCATTTTATTAAGAATCTATTTGAAACAGTTAACTATATAAGGTTAAAACCTATGTTTTGTACCAAATTACTTTTTGTTTCAATGGGAAACTTTTATGGCTAATGTTTTTTTCTCAAAATGTGATAGACCCTATTAAAATGGGAGATATATCGAAATGATTCCTATGGTTTAATAAAAAAGTTGAGTAGTTTAAAGATATAGATGCATAAATTCAATGAGCATAGTTTTTAGATATACAAGTCCAAAATGGAATAGTTGTTGGTGAACAACTATCAGTGGATCACTATGGATATATCTGCTTCATTAAAAGGGATTTTTCTAGAAGGATGTCCACTAAGCTGGAAAGAAAGGAAAATATCACAATTATATGTTAATGCATGTGTTTTACATTGAATATTTTTCATTTTATTAAGAATCTATTTGAAACAATTAACTATATAAGGTTAAAACATATGTTTTGTATCAAATCACTTTTGGTTTCAATGGTAAACTTTTATGGCTAATGTGTTTTTCTCGAAATGTGATAGACCCCATTAAAATGGGAGATATATCGAAATGATTCATATGGTGTAATAAAATAGTTGAGTAGTTTACAAATATAGATGCATAAATTCAGGGAGCATAGTTTTGAGATATATAAGTCCAAAATGGAATATGTTGGTGAAAAAATATCAGTGGATCACTATGGATATATTTACTTCATTAAAAGGGATTTTTCTAGAAGAATGGACTAAGTTTCTTTTTTTTGTAAAGTTCAGCAGTTATATTAATGTTTGTGAATAAAAATACAATGTTCCACAGGGGTCAGAGAGACCTTCCTGAGTTGACTGGGTAGCCTTTTCTTGGCATAACATTCAAGGAATGTGCCAGCTGTATATGCAGGGCGCTGTCTAAGGGAAGTTCTCGTGGAGACCGTGAGGTGATCCGGCATGCAGAGATTGTCAAGTCAGCAGTGAGGTGGGCAGATTGCTGCCTGAAGTTCCTGAGATTTTCATGCCTGAAGTGTATGAGCATGCAGATTGTTGATGCGTCTTAAGGATGCCTAGACGGGTGTGCAGGGATGTGTCTCCGATCTAGATTGCACGAGCCTGTTGGCGCAGATCTTCTTTTTTCAGTGGCGCTTATGCCGTGGTTTGACATTCCTTCCTGTGTTTGAAACCATCGTGTGCCTTGCTGCCGAGGCCTAAGTGTGCAGATCTGTCTGCTGGATCTTTTTGCAGTTTTCTTTGAGCTCTCCTTCTGCTATATCGTGCCAGAGGCTGTGGAATTCTGCCATCTTGGAATCGATCCCTGCATTTGCTAAGGCATCAGCTATCTTATTTTCCTTTCTGCGAACTACTTGGAATGTGATCCCTTGCAAGTTGCAGAGTTGGTTTTGGAGATCCTGCAGTGTTGCCGACAGTCTCTAGCTGGGGGTTACTTTATGTACCTGCGCTCCCATCTGGAGTTTCTTTATCATCCTTATTATGATCTTCGAGTCGCCTTCCACTATCAGTGGTAGAAATCTGTAGCGGCCAGCCAGAGTGAGACCCTGAATGAGAGCGATTAGCTCTGCAGCGTTGTTGGTGTTCACTCCGAGGTTGCCATGATAGACGAGATGAATTGTGCCTGTGTGATCCCTTACTGCTCCCCCATAGCCAGTGATTCCCGGGTTCTTTTTTGAAGCCCCGTCGAAATTGAGTTTGAACGTGTTTGAAGGGGGCAGAGTCCATTTGTCCTGCGTTGTTCCTTTGGAGACGCAGTTTTTTCCAGCAGGGTTGATCTGGGTTTGAAGATTTAGGATTTGAATAATTCTATCATCATTCGGTGAAGTGTTGCCCTCTTTCTGCAGAGTGCCCATGGCATTGACCGTTTCTTTGATAAGCTGTCTCACTTTTCCTGTCAGCACGCTTACTGCCAGTGCGGAGTTTTTGAAGACTTGTGCATTTCGTCTTTCCAAAGGATCCAGGCTATTTCTCTCGGTATTAGGTTCCAGGCACTGTTGACCAAGGGATTGGAGGATATGGAAGATCTCCACTGGCTGAGTGAGCGTTGAATGGAATCTTTGTTTCTGTCAGATTGTCTAAAGATCATAGCCATGTCATCCCACAGAGAGCAGGCCATGGGACAGGTATTGAGTATGTGATTGAGAGTTTCTGGACCATCCTCACAGAGTATGCATCGTGAAGGGCCTATGAAGCCTTGTTTTTGAAGATTGTCCCATGTGAGTGCCTTGTTGTGCATGACCAGCCAGGAGAAAAGTGTGATTTTTGGCCATGTTCCTCTGTTCCAAAGGGTTTGCCAACTGTGGTCTGGTTGCGGATCCAAGGAGGCCGCCAAGATCTGATATGCTTCTTTGAGGTTGAACATTCCTTTGGGGTTTCTTCCCCATCTCAGGATGTCCTCTTTGTTGGATTTTAGGATTCTTCTTTTGTCCAGGTCTTGTAAAAGCTGGTCTACGTTCATCGGGCCTGCTTGAGCTTGCCATTGTTCTCTAGATAGCCAATTTTTCCATGTGGTGGCCTCACTCACAGGTTGCCAGTAGTCTGCTACCGTAACCTTGCCTGCCTCCTGCAAAGCTATTTTAAGAATATTCCAGTCTGGGTGTTCCAAGGGTGGAAGCTGTTGCCAAGCATCTTCCCAAAAGAGGGAAGTTTTTCCTTGGTGCACTTCCCAGAAGCTGTGCTGTTGCACGATATGTCTATTCTCCCAAGCCTTGTTCCAGATGGGGGATCCTTGCGTGGTGCCTGTTAGCCGAATAAGGTCTCTGTCCCTGACTTGGGTTGTATATTTCGTTTTCCACCAGGTTCCCCAGAGGGATTTAGGATTTTCTACCCATCTCCACCAGATTTTTGCTGCTACGGCCTTGCTTAATATTTCTGGGTCTCTTAGGCCCAAACCTCCCTCCCTTTTTGGTTTGCAGATGTCTGTCCATTTGATGAGGGCCCATTTGGATTGCTTCGAGGCTCCAGTCCAAAGGAAGGATCGCTGAATGCTTCAGATGGATTTGTACACCGCCTTAGTTGCTGCAAGTGCTGAAAACATGTATGCTGGCATGGTTTGCAGGATGGACTTGACCAAAATCAGTCTGCTGGCCATGTTTAAGGCTCGGTATGTCTAGCTGCTTAGCCGAGCTTTCATTTTGTTGAGGAGGGCTTCCCAGTTGGCAGATTTGTAGGAATATTCCGATAGTGGTATGCCAAGATATTTGGTTGGAAGGGAGTTCTTTTGGATCTTCAGAATTCTGCTAAGATTTCTTTGCACAGGAATGGATGTGTTGAAGAATTTTTTTTTTTATTTGGTAAGATTAATTTCCATACCTGAGGCCTCCGAGAAATTTTTTAACACTTGGCTGATGGTTCGAGCTTCCTGCACTGTGGGGGCACCCATGAGCATTGTATCATCTACAAATTGTTGATGCATTACTGTGGGTCCTTGGTGTGCTGGTTTGATGCCTTTGAGTTGATTCTGCTGTTTTTCCTTGGCTAAAGATCTTCCCAGCCCTTCTGCCATTATGACGAAGAGAAAAGGAGACAAGGGATCTCCTTGCCGTATACCTCTGGACGGAGTGAAGGGTTGAAGGGGTCCTCCGTTCAGAAGGATTGAAAAGAAAGCACCTGAGACCAGTTCCATTGTCCAATTTATCCATTACTGACTAAATTCGAAAGTCTGGAGGATTGCTCTCATATATTGCCAACTGATTCTGTCAAAGGCCTTTGACAGGTCAAGCTGGATAAGTATGCTTGGAGTCTTGTTTGTTTTGAGAGAGTGCATCACTTCCTAGGTGAGGATTATGATGTCCGTGATCTGCCTACCTTCAACGTAGCCGGTTTGCTCCTGAGAAATAATTGAAGGGAGGATGGGTTTGAGTCTATTAGCCATCAATTTGGAAAGGATTTTATAGAGGAAATTACATAGGGCGATGGGGTGAAACTTGTCCGGGGAGTCAGCCTGGCCTGATTTGGGAATTAAGGTGAGGAAAGTGGCATTGATGGCAGATAACACTTTTTTGGTTCTGTGAAAGATCCTTACCAGGATGAGGAAGTCATCTTTAATAATGGACCAGCAGGCTTTAAAAAATTCAATTGTAAATCCGTCCGGTCCGGGAGCCTTGTTTGTGGCCATGGTGAAGATTGTTTCTTCAATCTCCTGCTCGGTAAAATCCTTTAGAAGGAGGGAGTTTTGCTCCTGCGTAACTAGGCTGGGAATGGCAGCAGTAGTTGCATTGATGGCTTGAGTTTTGTTTAGGCTAGGTTCGCTAAGAAGAGAGGTGAAATAAGAGTTGAGTTCATACCCAATGTGCTCCCTGGAAAACACCTTATCGTCATCAGCTTTTTTGAGAGAGAGGATGCGATTGCAGGCTCTTTGTTGGATGGTGGACTTATGGAAGAAACTGGTGTTGTGTTCTCCTTGCTTTAGCCACTGCACCCTCGATTTCTGTCTCCACAGCAGCTCTTCCTGCTTTAATCGTTCTTCCCATTGTCTTTGTAGATTTGTTTCTTGAGCTTTCCTTTCCTCTTCGTGCCCTTCTGTGATCATTGTTTGCTGGAGAAGCGCCATTTTTTCCTCGAGTTCTTTTTTGGCTTGAAAAATGTCGCCAAAGGTGTTTTTTTTCAATCGTTTGAGGTTGGATTTTATGGTTTTAAGCTTCTGTTGGAAGATATACATGATATTGTTGCTGCTTATGGTGGTTTGAGTCCACCAGCTTTTTATGTCTTGCATGAATGTTGGGTGCTCTGTCCAAAAGGCCTCGAATCTGAAAGGTCTATTGTGGGGCTTTTCTCATTTAGTGAAGTGGATCTGCACAGGCCAGTGATCCGAGCCTCCTATAGGCAGAATGTTGGCCTCCATGTCGATGTTTTGTAGTAGAATGGATTCCGATAAGAGGAACCGATCGAGCCTTGATGCTATCTGCCTGTTTCCTCCTTGCTTATTATTCCAGGTATGCAAACTGTTAAGTCCCTATATTAATAGTGTAGCCCCCCTTATTCTGTTATTGTACCCCTGTAACCCCCATATTGTTATTATTGTGCCCTTACATTATTATTGTTAGGTCGGCTAGGATTACATTATGGCCCCACTAGGATTATATTGTGGCCCCATGGACTCCTATATATAGAAGGAGGTTTTGTTCATTTGAATCATCCAAGAATTGTTCATTTATGTAATGTATTGGAGGTTGCCCCCTCGAAGTGGCTCATTTCTAAGGCATCGATATCTCTTTTCTTCTATTTTTGGAGCTGGTTACACAACATTTGGTATCAGAGCTTTGGATTCTAGGGTTTCGCTGCTCCAAATAGGTCATCGTGGAATTTCGCTATAACTTTTGTTCTACGAAGTTTCAGAAGCTGAAATTTTTAGGGCGTGAAGCTAAAATCCTGAGGAAGATTGTCTAAAAATTTCAGATCCTGGTTCAAAATATTTTCGGAGATATGATCTGTGAAAGTTAGGTCTTTGTTCAGGCTCCTAAACAGGTCATCGTGGCATTTGCGCTATAAATTGTTTTCTACAAAGGTTCAGAATCTAAAATTCATATGGTACGAAGCTGAAATCCTGAGGAAATTCTTCAAAAAATTTCAGAGCTTGGTTCGCAATATTTTTGGAGATATGATCTGTGGAAGGTAGTGCTTTTTCAGGCTCCTGAATTACATCTCAAATAGGTGATCGTGGGAAAAGTTCAATAACTCTCTCTCTGGGCATCGGATTGGAGTGCCGTAAAAATTTGTCGCAATTACACAGACTGTAGTTTCTTGGCTATCAATTTCAGAGACAAAGGACAAAACAGTGACACGTGGAAAGTCGTACAAGTTCGCTCTACTGAACCAGTCTAGAATTAGGTCATTGTGGGATATTGGACACAACTTTGTCTTGGAGAATCCAAATTAGGTTAGACCTGTGGCATTTGAAAGAAGCTTCAGAGGGCTACTACAGGGCTGAATTTCAGATATCAAAAATTTTCAATTATAGAGATAATTCAATTTCAATATCGAGCTCCTTAAAGCAAGTAAAAGAAATCTATACTATGATGCATGAAGTGGAAGAATTGCAGTATGAGATATCAAAATTACGGTACCAAGTGCAACAAATTTCGATCTTACGAAGAGCAACCAAAGCTGACATAGATGGTTTAAAAGAAGAAATGGAGGCTAAGTTGGATGGTTTGAAGGATAAAATAATATCTAATATGGATGATAAATTAGTGGAAGATGACATCGAGCATCAACAACAAGTTCTCCAACTCTCAAAGGATAACCTAACTTTGGTGCAGAATCTAATGAAACAACAGGAATATCAACATCACATCGAAAGAAGTTATGAAGTAGTCATAGAAACAAGAACTCGACAAGTACGATCAATTTCAGAGTATCTCAGCAAGTGGAAGAACTTTCCTGTAGAATATTTGACATGGGAGGATGAGAATTTTATACAGAAGCATCAAGAAATAATCAAGCGTTGAGGACAACACTTGTTTGAAGGAGAGGGGCATGTTAAGTCCCTATATGTTAGGTCCCTATATCACTAGTATAGCCCCTTATTATTGTTAGTGTAAACCCCTTATTGTTATTATTGTACCCTTGTAACCCCCATTTTGTTATTATTTTGCCCTTAAATTATTATTGTTAGGTCAGCTAGGATTACATTGTGGCCCACTAGGATTACATTATGGCCCCATGGACTCCTATATATAGAAAGGAGGTTTTGTAAATTGTATCATCCAAGAATTGTTCATTATGTAATGTATTGGAGGTTTCCCCCTCGAAGTGGCTTATTTCTAAGGCGTTGATATCTCTTTTCTTCTATTTTTGGAGCTGGTTACACAACATTTGGTATCAGAGCTTTGGATTCTAGGGTTTCGCTGCTCCAAACAGGTCATCGTGGAATTTTCGCTATAACATTTTTTCTACGAAGTTTCAGAAGCTGAAATTTTTAGGGTGCGAAGAAAAAATCCTGAGGAAGCTTGTATAAAAATTTCAGAGTTTTGTTCGCAATAATATCGGAGATATGATCTGTGGAAGTCAGGTATTTGTTCAGGCTCCTAAACAGGTCATCGTGGAATTTGCGCTATACATTTTTTTCTACGAAGGTTCAGAATCTGAAATTCATATGGTGCGAAGCTGAAATCCTGAGGAAATTCATCAAAAAATTTCAGAGCTTGGTTCGCAATATTTTTGGAGATATGATTTGTGGAAGGTAGTGCTTTTTCAGGCTCCTGAATTTCATCTCAAAGAGGTGATCGTGGGAAAAGTTTAATAACTCTCTCTCTGAAGATTGGATTGGAGTGCCGTCAAAAGTGATCACCAGTACACGGCCTTTAGTTTCTTCGCTATCAATTTCAGAGACAAAGGACAAAACAGTGACACGTGGCAAGTCGTACAAGTTCGCTCTACTGAACCAGTCTAGAATTAGGTCATTGTGGGAGATTGGACACAACTTTGACTTGGAGAATCAAAATCAGGTCAGACCTGTGGCATTTGAAAGAAGCTTCAGAGGGCTACTACAGGGCTGAATTTCAGATATCGAAGATTTTCAATTACAGAGATAATTAAATTTCAATATCGATCTCCTAAAAGCTAGTAAAAGGTGTGTATTTTTTTTCCGAATTGCATAAGTCTTGTTTGAAGAATCAAGTTGAATTGATTCCAAGGGAATCTTGTAGAATAGATATAAATATTGGATTCTAAAATGGCCCCTAAAAAGAATTCAACACCCATTAAGCCTTCAGAAGGCTCTACTATGACTCATGAAGATGAAGAATTGCAACATGATCTATCAAAATTACAAGAGCAAATGCAACAGTTTTCACTCTCACAAAGAGCAACAAAAAATGAAATGGAAGTTTTGAAGAAAGGCATGGAAGTGAAGATGGAGAGTTTGAAGAAAGGCGTGGAAGCTAAGATGGATGACATGAAAGACAACATGGAAAACATGAAGAGTGATCTAAAAGCATACATGGAAAGCTTGATGACAAGCTTAAAACCAGAAATGATTCCTAATGGCGGAAATATAGGAGAAGAACCTCCTGATGAGAACAAAATAAATGTTAATTGTGATTTCATAAACTCGAATGTTGGCGGGAAGAACCACCATATTCCAAAAATGAATATGAGGAAGTTTGATGGAAAGGATCCTGTAACATGGATACTACAGATGGAGCAATATTTTGATCTCCATAATGTGCAAAACACACAAAAGGTACACATTGCAACTTTACATTTAGAACAAAATACATTTGTATGGTATCAATGGCTTTGCTCTCGTAAAAAAATTGTCACTTGGTCAATTTTACGGAGGAAATGATAGCACATTATGAGGATACAAAGAGCAACACCTTCTTTAGCCAATTGATAAATCTCAAACAAAAGGGTTTAGTGGGGCAGCACATTGAGGACTTCCAAAAATTGAATATAAGGGTAACTGATATTCCAGAGGAACACGGGATTGATCTCTTCATAGGTACTTTAAAGGATAACATCCAACATGAAGTTCGCGTTTTGGAACCTGATTCATTGGAGAAGGCATTCGGGTTGGCAAGAAAAATTGAATGTAAAATTATGGCGAAAAGGAAGCCTACCACTCACTTCTATAAAGAGGGAAGTGTTGCTACTCCTAGATTTCAACAACCTACAAGGTTGACACCACAACAATTGGAAGAAAAAAGAGCAAAAGGGCTTTGCTACGGTTGTGATAGCAAATACACTAAAGGTCATAAGTGTGCTGAGAAGAAATTATTTTACATAGATTGTGAAGAAGAAGAAGAAAATGAACAAGAAGAGGATATACACCGGGAACCACCCCTAGAAGAGGAAGAAATGAATCCGACCATATCGTGTAATGCACTGGCAGGAATTACCACTCCTCAAACTCTCAAGATAGAAGGACATATAAAGAAGAAAAGGTTAATAGTGTTGATTGATTCAGGTAGCACCCATAATTTTATTCATTATAAGGTAGCCGAGGAATTAAATTGTTTCCTATACCCAGCACCAGAATGTCAAGTGATGGTTGCAAATGGAGGAACTATAAATTGCTCTGGAAAATGCCATAATATCAAGCTAACCATGGGGGAATATGTATTGACTAGTCCAATGCTTGACATTCCTATGGGAGGTGCTGATGTTGTACTAGGAGTACAATGGTTACAATCTTTGGGGACGGTAGCTTTTAATTTTCAAGAACTTTTCTTGAAATTTTTTTCAGAAGGAAAGGAAGTCGAATTACGGGGTATTGCAGGGAAGCCAGGAAGGATAATAAGCTCTAATGTCATGACAAAGCTTCTAAAGAAAGAACGGCGAGGCGTAATTGCACAATTATGCTCACTAGAAGTTCCAACATCAAAATCATCTATTTCTGCAGATCTCCAACAAGTCTTGGACAATCATTCCAAGGTGTTTGAACTCCCAAAGGACTCCCACCTATTCATGATCATGATCATGCTATTCATTTGATTCCAGGAAGTGTTCCTCCAAACATCAGGCCTTATAGATATCCTTACTTCCAAAAAAGCGAAATTGAACGTATGATTGCAGAAATGTTAGAGGCGGGTATAATTCAACCCAATCAAAGTTCTTTCTCTGCTCCTGTAGTATTGGTACACAAGAAGGATGGATCATGGCGAATGTCTCCGGATTATAGGGAGCTCAATAAGCTCACCATTAAAGACAAATTTCCCATTCCTGTGATTGATGAATTATTGGATGAATTACATGGAGCAATTTATTTTACCAAGTTGGATCTTCGTTCGGGATATCATCAAATTAGAATGAAGACTGAAGATATTCCAAAAACAACATTTCGAACTCATGAGGGTCATTATGAATTTTTGGTCATGCCTTTTGGTCTTACCAATGCACCTTCTACATTTCAAGGGTTGATGAATTCCATTTTCCAACCCTTCCTTAGAAAATTTGTGCTAGTATTTTTTGATGATATACTAATCTACAGCAGGTCTTGGAAGGATCATGTTGAACATGTTGACAGGGTGCTCAAACTATTGCGGGAGAAACAATTATATGCAAAAACATCCAAATGTTTCTTTGGAGTACAAGAGGTGGAATATCTGGGTCATATTATATCTCACGAGGGTGTTAAAGTAGACCCTAACAAAATTAAAGCCATTAAGGAATGGAAAGTCCCCACAACCATAAAGCAGTTGCGAGGATTTCTCGGGTTAACGGGGTATTATCGCAAGTTTGTTAAGAATTATGGGAGAATAGCAGCACCTTTAACAACATTATTGAAGAAAGATGCATTTTCATGGACTCCTGAAGCAACTAAGGCCTTTCAACGTCTTAAAGAGGCAATGTGCCTAGCACCGGTCTTAGCTACACCAGACTTCACAAAAACCTTTATTGTGGAATGTGATGCCTCAGGAAATGGAATTGGTGCAGTTTTAATGCGGGAAGGAAGACCCATTGCTTTTGAAAGTCGTCCAATCAAAGGAAAGTATTTACAGAAACCTATTTATGAGAAGGAAATGTTAGCAATACTAAATGCACTAAAGAAATGGCGAACTTACCTAATGGGAAGACACTTCAAGGTAAAAACTGATCATGATAGTCTTAAACACTTTTTGGAACAAAGACTATCTTCAGAAGAGCAGCAAAAATGGGTCACAAAGATGTTGGGTTATGACTTTGAAATAATCTACAAAAAAGGAAAGCTTAATGTTGTTGCGGATGCACTCTCAAGAAAGAATGAAGAGGTGGAAGCATTGCTTTGTGCCATTTCTATTATCCAACCAGATTGGATAACCGAAGCAAGAGATGAATGGAAGAAGGACAAAGATGTATGGACACTCATTCAAAAGTTGCGGCAAGATCCTAGTACATCTGATACATTTAGTTGGAAAAATGATTCCTTATGGTACAAAGATCGCTTATATCTTTGTAAGAATTCCCCACTAAAACAAAATATTCTTCTGGAATTGCACACTTCTCCTTTAGGAGGACACTCAGGATTTTTAAAAACTTACCACAGGGTGAAGAAAGAATTTTTTTGGGATGTCCTTAAATCTGATATTCAAAAGTTTGTGGCGGAATGTTTGGTTTGCCAGCAGAATAAAGTGGAGACAATTAAGACCCCGGGACTTCTACAACCTTTATCCATTCCAAGTCAGCGTTGGGAGGAGATTTCAATGGATTTTATCACGGGTTTACCTAAGTCTGAAGGAAAGAATGTCATCATGGTGGTAGTTGATAGACTTACCAAGTATGCACACTTTTGTGCATTATCTCATCCATTTAAAGCAAGTACGGTTGCTACTACATTTATGGACAGAATTCAAAAGCTACATGGAAGCCCAAGGGTTATTGTGAGCGACAGAGATCCCATTTTTACTGGAATTTTTTGGACGGAGTTATTTTCTTGTTTGGGTACTCAATTAGCTCATAGCTCATCTTATCATCCTCAATCTGATGGTCAAACTGAGATAGTAAATAAATGTTTGGAAGGATATCTTCGTTGTTTTGTATCTGATAAATAAACATAATGGGTCAAGTGGTTACCTCTCGCTGAATGGTGGTATAACACTTCCTTCCATACTGCAGCAAAAATGACCCCATTTATGGCACTTTATGGATATCATCCACCATCCATCACATCATCTTTAAGGGAAAATTCGAAGGTTCAAGCATTGGAAGATCACATCGAGCATCAGCAAGAAGTTCTCCAACTCTTAAAGGATAACCTGAATTTGGCACAAAATCGAATGAAACAACAGGCAGATCCACATCGTAGCGAGAGAAGTTTTGATGTAGGAGATTGGGTATTTTTACGGCTACAACCATACAAACAAATGTCCCTCAAGCAAGCAAAGAAGGATAATAAATTATCGCCAAAGTACTATGTTCCTTACAAGGTGTTGCAAAAGATTAGTACTATGGCATACAAATTGGAGCTTCCTGCTTCTTCGCGAGTACATCCAGTTTTCCATGTTTCATGCTTAAAGAAGGTTATAGGTGAAGATCTTCCAGGTCAAACAGTATTGCCAGAACTTGATGGGGAAGGGAAAATCATATTGGAACCTGAAGCAGTCATGGAAAAAAGAACTCGACAACTACGGAATCGATCAATTTCGGAGTATCTCATCAAGTGGAAGAACTTACCCACTGAAGATTCTACATGGGAGGATGAGAAATTTATACAGAAGCACCCGGAGCTACTCAAGTGTTGAGGACAACACTTTTTTGAAGGAGAGGGGCATGTTAGGTCCCTATATCACTAGTATAGCCCCTTATTATTGTTAGTGTAAACCCCTTATTGTTATTATTGTACCCTTGTAACCCCCATTTGTTATTATTGTGCCCTTAAATTATTATTGTTAGGTCGGCTAGGATTACATTGTGGCCCACTAGGATTACATTATGGCCCCATGGACTCCTATATATAGAAAGGAAGTTTTGTGAATTGTATCATCCAAGAATTGTTCATTTATGTAATGTATTGGAGGTTTCCCCCTCGAAGTGGCTCATTTCTAAGGCATTTACATCTCTTTTCTTCTATTTTTGGAGCTGGTTACACAACACAAACCATTGACTGTGGGGATGTCAGTAAGTCTGGATTCAGCAATAAAGGTGTTAAATGCCTCCGAGTCCTTATCCAATTTTCATAAGCCTCCCTTTTTCTCCGCTAGAGTGGTGATCATATTGTAGTCTCCGCCTGCAATCCAATGAGTTTCCCCATGGTGTTGTCTGACTTCGTCCAGGTCCTTCAGCATCTTCAGCTTTTCCTGGATTCTCTGAGGTCCATACACGTTGGTGATGCAGATCGATTGGCTTGAATCTGGCATGTTGAGGATGACCGATAATGAGTTCTTGGTGGAGAGAGCATTCTGCAAGAAGAATTTGCTTTTGTTCCAGAATGTTAGTAACCCTCCCGATTGCCCAATGGCATCTATGCTTATGCATTGATGACTATTGGAAACGATTTTTTTGAGCGTTTTTGTGCCCTTGGGAGAGCATTTGGATTCTTGCAGAAGGACAATGTCTGGGTGCTGCGAGAATATGCGGTTTTTCAGGATCCTTCTTTTGCTGGTGCCATTAAGCCCCCTGATGTTCCAGGTTATGATTTTCATTGAGCTATTTTTGGAGCAGATAGGACCAAGGCCCTGATTTTTCCTTCATTGATTAGACGTCTGTCGAGCTCTTGTATTTGCTGTCTTATGGATTTGCGTCCTCGTTTTCTGCCTGGTCCTTGTGGTTTGTATTGATCCAAATCCAGGTTGGCTTGAATGCCTGTTTGGTTGCTATTTCCCCATTGCCTTTTGGCTGTATTTTGGTTGATGTATTCCAACTGCAAGTATGCCATTTCTATCTTCTCCAAGTGTTCCTGGGGAATGGCATCAACGCCCAGTTTGGACCATTTCTCATTGACCTTTTGGAGATCTAGATCTCCCAGAATCTCCTCCATAGGATTGCTTGAAGTGGTAGTGGAGGGCTGATCTGGTTGCGGTTCTGTGCATTGAGGGGTTTGCACTGAGGTGTGGCTGGTAGTAGTCTGGGTGGAAGCGAAGTTTGGGTTTTGTTGCAGTGCCTGGGCTTGGAAAGAAACAGAGGTTGTGCTTGGAGCATTGATCATTGTCATGGGTTGATTTGATAACGTTGGATCCTGTGCAGTGGGGGCCTGTGAGACTTTAGGGTGCTCTGATGAATCAAGATTGCTCAGAACTTCAAAGCTGTTTTGCTGGGTGGAGGCTTTATCAGTAGGGTTAGTATTGGTGGGGGGTTTTGGAGGCTTTTTTCCTTTCTTTCCTCTGCTCTTTCTTGAGACTGTGGTGAAGCCAGGCGTTGGAGTAGCCTCTTGTTCCTGTTGGGCCTGAGGCTGTGGTTTATTCGCAGGGCAGCTGTGACTTAGATGTCGATGCTGTCGGCATGTGCGGCATCTGAAAGGGATATTTTCATAGTCAATGGTTTGCTTCCATTGCACTTCTTTATGGATCAGCTCCATATGATCTGGGAGGGGTCCTGAGATGTCCATGTAAACATAGAGTCGAGTGTAGGCTGTGTACTTACCTTGTGTTGTGAGATCTGAGGCTTTGATGAAGACTCCCAACTGGTTTCCGATGGCCTCCAAGATGCGTTTGTTCCAGTAATCCACAGGTAGAGAGTGCAGGCGAATCCATACTGGAACTTTCTTGAAATCCTCCTGCTCTGGAGCGAAGTTTGGCCTCCAGTACGTTATGTATAATCCTGCAGAGTTGTAGAAGTACGGGCCGCCTTCGAAGATGCGGTCTCTGTCATCCTTGTGAGCAAATATTATGGTGAAAAAGCCTCTCAATCCCAACTGAAGATTGCAGTCCCCTTTAGGTTTCCATTTTTGGTTGATCCACCAGCATAGAGCCTTTTCGTTAAGTCGAACCCCCATGAATCTACAGATCAGGGCCTGCTTGCTCATATGGTCCCTGTATTCCTCGATCCAAGGGTCATCAATGATTAGTCTGGGTATGCTATTCGATATGGGCTTGCATGTGGACGAAATTTTCTCACGGCGTTGTCGTGGAGTTTGCCCTGCGGACGCAGATCCTTTAGGCGCTGAATCATTACTTTGTTCCTCAGATCTGGAGCTGGATGGAATATTGAAGGTGCCCGAGGGTATGCTGCCGAATATGAAGGGCTTGGAGTTAGGGGGGGTCGAACCCCCCCTGAGTTATGCATGTGTCGAATCAGGTGAGATTGTTGCTGATGGATCTGTCTTTCGCATTCCGGAATGGCTGGCAGGCCTGCAGAGCTGAGATCAGGAACTGCAGAGATTCGGCCCTATCGCATTTTCTCAGAAGCCCACGCTCTCATTCTTGTCCTTTCTTAGGTCATGGACCTGCTACTGTTAAATACATAATCACTTCTACAAATCAGGGAAACTTAAGGATGGACTAAGTTGGAAAGAAGGGAAAATATCACAATTATATGTTAATGACATGTGTTTTACATTGAATATTTTTCATTTTATTAAGAATATATTTGAAACAATTAACTATATAAGGTTAAAACATATGTTTTGTATCAAATTACTTTTGGTTTCAATGGGAAAGTTTTATGGCTAATGTTTTTTTCTCGAAACGTGATAGGCCCCATTAAAATGGGAGATATATCGAAATGATTCCTATGGTGTAATAAAATAGTTGAGTAGTTTAAAGATATAGATACATAAATTAAATGAGCATAGTTTTGAGATATATAAGTCCAAAATGGAATAGTTTTTGGTGAACAAATATCTTTGGATCACTATGGACATATCTTCTTCATTAAAATGGATTTTTCTAGAAGGATGGAATAAGTTGGAAAGAAGGGAAAATATCACAATTATAAGTTAATGCATGTGTTTTACATTGAATATAAAAGTTTTTTCTCTCTCTCATTGTTTGATTCCTGATCTTATAAAAGGTTTCCTCTAAATCCATTCCCTATTACTTTTCATGTGAACCACATTCCCAAACCCACCCATCTATGTACCTAAGAGCCAAGCTGTAAAACTAAGAATCATCATGTTTTTAACTGTAATATCACAAGTACAAATGATGAAAACTACTGGAACTATATGAAAGATGATAGAATAGTTAAGGAATGTTAGGTTTTTATCAAACAGACTTATCAATGAAGATTTATGTATGACAGTTTCAAGTTAGTAATATGAACTGGCACATTATATAAGGCAGATTTTTTTTTGTCTGAAAAAAAAGCAGAAATACTAGCTACTGATTTTCCAATTTTTATTATTAGTTTCCTTCCCAAATAGTATGCACGATTTATGGGTTTCATTTGAAAAATGTACAATTTATCGATAATTAGACACAAGAATTTGTTATAGAGGACACTGTTGAGATAACCCATGATAATGAGATAGAATATGTTCCAGAAGAATCAGTGGAACATGAGACAAACAATGATGACGATATAGAAAGTTATGTTGATGATGACTCTATCGAATGCAGTTTGGGGCAATCTAAATTAGAAAGAAGCATACTTTGAGAGGCTGCAAAACTAAGAATCATCATGTTTTTAACTGTAATATCACAAGTACAAATGATGACAACTAGTGGAACTATATGACAGATGATAGAATAGTTAAGGAATGTTAGGTTTTTATCAAACAGACTTATCAATGAAGATTTATGTATGACAGTTTCAAGTTAGTAATATGAACTGGCACATTATATAAGCCAAAGTTTTTTCTGTCTGAGAAAAAGAGAGAGAGAGAGAGAAAAAAAAAAAGAAAAAGAATACTAGCTATTGATTTTCCAATTTTTATTATTATTTTCCTTCCCAAATAGTATAAACGATTTATGGGTTTCATCTAAAAAATGTACGATTTATCGATAATCAGACACAAGAAGCTGTTATAGAGGAACTATTGAGATAACCCATGATAATGAGATAGAATATGTTCCAGAAGAATCAGTGGAACATGAGACAAACAATGATGACGATGATGACGATACATACAGTTATGTTGATGATGACTCTATTGATTAGAGATTGGGGCAATATAAATTAGCAGGCAACATACTTTGAGAGGCTGCAGAACTAAGAATCATCATGTTTTTAACTGTAATATCACAAGTACAAATGATGACAACTATTGGAACTATATGACAGATGATAGAATAGTTAAGGAATGTTAGGTTTTTATCAAACAGACTTATCAATGAAGATTTATGTATGACAGTTTCAAGGTTGTAATATGAACTGGCACATTATATAAGCCAGAGTTGTTTTTTTTTGAAAAAAAATCAGAAATACTAACTACTATTTTTCCACATTTGATTGCAGAACAATCACCCGAACGGAAATCTACAGAAGAATTACTACGTCGTCATGTTGAGAGAACAAGGGAGCTACACGCTACTGCTGAAGCTAGTGGGAAAATCACTAATCATCATGTTTAATAGTTTTTTCTTAATGTAGGATTAAACCTTACTTTCAATTTCAGCAAAATAATTTCTTGCATTACAAGTCCTAGTGTATGGCGTACATGAATATGGTTTCATACCTGGAAATTCACAAAAATTCGCAGACGAAGCCGCAATGAGGACGAAGCCGGGAGATCCCTAAAGATGTCGTGGAAGATGCAGACCAATTTCCCTACGAACAAAAAAAATTAAATTAAAATCAAACCAAAAAAAATCAACAAAACAAATTTACAAAAAAAAGAGCAACTGCAACTGTAAAATCAACTACCAATCAACAAAAATCACCTCGTCGTCATGGCACAACTGCAAATCAACAAAAATCACCTCATCGTCGCTGCACAACTGCAAATCAATAAAAATCACCTCGTCACAGAGCGCAACAGAGAAACAGCAACACCTAGACAGATAAACGTGTGAGACAGATGTGAACAAGAAACCTATAAAAGTCTGCGGGCCGATATATTTATAAAATACAAGTTCGACCGAAATTTTGTTGCCGGTTTTCCCATCTCCGGCCAAAAATCTATTTGCCCACGCCGTCAGTACACCATCAATTTAAATGGCATAATGAGTTCAGCCGAACTAATTTTGAAATTTCGGCCGAACTCTTGAATAGTTCGACCGAACGTTTACAAAATTTCGGCCAAATTATTGAGAAAAAAAGTTTTCCGCCCCCGATTCTCACAAAAGTGTAACCCAACTTTGGATTTTTAGCCAAAAGTTTAAGGAGTAGTCTATAATGCGACGTTTTGGAGGTAGACATGACATGTATATTGATGGGCATGCATACATGCCATGCAATTTTTGGCAACCTCGATTAACTGACAGTTTCATTTTCCGGCAGGTGTACCATTCTTCCCTAGTCTTCCCGCATTGATTTGAATTTTAAATTCGTTACCTCCACGCGCGCCAATTTGAATTTTAAATTTTCTCCTCAGCGCGTAGAGTTAAATTTTTGTTGTATAATGTAAAAGAGAATGGCTACCATATATAACTACTGGATCTCAGGTATTTGCAGAATTTTTCGCCTTTCAAAGAAGAAAATAGTCATGGAGTATCAAGTCAGATTCCTCAATCGGTGCCAATCTCATGTCAGTGAAAGCGAGGGCCAATATTCCAAGACCTGCATTGACACAATGTTCTTCCACGAAAAATTTGCAAAATAAGCTTTTATCCAACAATAGGACTCCATTCTTCAGCGGGAGAGAAATAATCCTATCGAAGAAATCTTGGTCAATGTTGAAACTTCAAGCGGGCTATAACAACGCTCTTGTTTATTTTTAGAGTAGGACCAGGGTAGAAAGTGCTGATTTTTATGGAGAAAAGCATTGCTTAGTATGAAAAAAGGAATCTGACAAGTGTTGTTTCCACACCAGAATCAATCATTTCAAATCACTGCTGGAGGTTGGCATTTTTCTCCAGTTCACGATGTAATTTATATGAATGGAAATTACAAATACTAGTTCATGGTTTAATCAAGTTGCATTGGCCGCTTGATTTTGCATTGCTAAGTATCATTTTTGAGCCCTCAAAGTGGAGAAAGAATGCATTTTGGAAATATGTTATGAATGCAGTTTCCACACAGTCACTAGTAAGTGTGTCCATTGTATTCCAAGGTTACACCATTTTATCCAGGGTCGTTCAAATTGAGAGCCATGAATTAGAAATTTCTTGGTGATATTAAATATAAGTCCTGAGCTTGTGTTGATCCACATTATGTAACGCATCTTCCAGAGTAACTTAAGTGTAAAAAGTAGAACTATAATCCACTTAAGTTGGGGGTTTTTACAAGGAAAAATAGTTTAAATGATTATAAATTTGTAATATAAACAAATAAGGTATTAGTTGTATTAAAACAATGAAGATTTTCATTTCAGCAAATAACGTATTAGTATTAAAAAGTATGATTAGTGTGGTGTTATATGGATGAACGTATATAAAATTTGTTTATATTTAATTGTTTATGTTATTTGGTGAAGTTAATGACTATGCTTTGTTAATTGGTTTAAGGTTTTATAAAAAGTATTTATTAATTTAGTATAATAATTTTAGTAATATGAAGTTTTGATATTGAAAAGTAGTGAATAATGTAGAAATGAAGATAAATTTAAACAATTTTCAGAATAAATTTGTGTTGTAAAATTACTATCAAATAAAATTTGGAGTTTTAAAATCTAATTATTATATTTTGCGTTTTTATTGAAATTTAATTTTTTTTGAAATAATGAAGTATTATATTTTGTGTTTTTATTGAAATTTAAATATGTTTTGAATTGATGAAGCATTATTAATTTATTGGAAAAATAAAAAATAAAAAAAATCCATAAGTAGGAAGTCAAACATATCAAAATATTAGTTAAGAGAAAAGATCGACATAGCCGATGGGAAACAATTATCTTTGTCAGGGGTGCTTAGAGCAGTGCATACCCCAACCCATGGTTTTAAATGATAATTTTGTCTTTCAACTGTAGAAGGTTTTCTAGTGGCTCCAAAAAACTAGCTTTAAGGGACTTAGTCAAGTCCTATGATCCTGATGTGTTAATGCTACAAGAAACCCTGGGCACTGGGTGGGGGAAGTTGGAGACTCATATCATCTTCCTATTCTCCTTGAACTAAAAGGCCCCAATAAGAAACCCAGCTCCCCTTTCAAGTTCAACCCTTCATGGCTCAAGGATGAATCTTATAACAACCTATTTCAAACAAATTGTAGGTCAGGGGGTGAGGATTTGGGCTGGGACAAAGCCTACTTGTTCTTGGAAAAACTAAATCTTATGAAAAAGGTGACTATGGATTTGGCAAAAAAGAAAAAAGCCTCAAAGGAAGATGACCTTATTAAAATAGGAGAGGAGCTATATCAGCTCGAAAATCCGGAGGAAGATGGATATGAAACATGTGAAAAGAGGGATAGGATCAAGATGTTGGAATCAAATCGAAGGAAAATCCTAGTCGAAAAGGAAGAACAGTGGAGGCTTAAAATTCGAGCCATTTGGTTGACTGTTGGGGACGAAAACTCAAAAATCCTTGAGAATTTTTCAAAAGGTAGAAAAAATATAAATACCATCCGGGGCAAGAAATAGAAGGAAGGGAAGACAAAAAAATATTTTGAAGACCTTTCCCTCCTCGGAAGGAACCACCTTAAAAATATTTTCAAAGCTATGGCTGAAGCATTGATTGCTGAAGTGAATTGAGTTGCACAGTTCTTCCCTTAGTATGCAAAGGAGGAGGAAAATCAAAATATTATGGGACTAGTGTCCAGAGATGAGGTCGAAGGGATACTAAAGTCGATGCAGAAGGACAAAATTCTAGTCCCAGATGGGTGGACTGTAGATTTTTTCCAGCACTTTTTTGAGACCTTGGGGGAGGAGCTTACAGGGGTGGTTAAATAACCAAGGGCCAAAGGATCGATCTATCAACCTTTTAATGCCACTTGATTGGTCCTTATTCCTAAGAAGGAGGATCCTCAATCCTTTGAGGACTTTAGACCTATCTCCATTTGCAATTGCATCTATAAAATCATATCAAAGGTGAGAGTTGTCCATCTGAAACCTACAATTTCTAGAAATATTTCCAAAGAGTAGTTTGGATTTTTGGACAGAAGGTAGGTTCATGAAGCATTTGGTGTGGCACAGGAAACTCTCCATAGCCTCAAAAGGATTGGGAAAAAAGGAGCTATTGTGAAAATAAACCTCTCAAAAGCTTATGATCGCATTAGTTGGCTTTACCTCAGACTACTCCTGACGCACTTGGGGTTTAAGATCGACTTCATAAATTGGGTGATGGGGTGCATCACAAACATAAGCTTTGTAATTATAATCAATGGGGTAACCACCCCTTTCTTTCAGAGCCAGAGAGGCCTGCAACAGGGGTGCTCGCTCTCCCCTCTTATTTTCCTCCTAGCAGTTGAAGGTCTTATTCAAATGATCCTAGACACAAGGAGGAGAGGGGACATCAAAGGGATTGAAGTGGCAGTCAACCTAAATATCACTCCCTAGTTATTCATTGATGAAATCCTATTATACAGTAATGGAAGCAAAGCTGACACCAAACAAATCAAAGATATCCTGTACATGTTTCTAAAAGCTACTTGATTGTGTATAAACTATAAAAAATCATCTTTAACACTCGAAGGTTTCTCAAGGGCAGAAGTCAGAAGAAGATCATAAGAGCTCCCATTCAAAATGAAAAGGTTGTCAGACAATTTCAAATATTTGGGGTTCCATTTAAAACTTGACTCTTATAGGATTCAGGACTAACATTGGCTGGTGGCAAAGATAGAAAGCTAGATAAAACACTGGAGCTACAAATGGTTTTCTAGGGTGGGAAGGCTAGTATTGATCAAGTCAGATGTATTGGAAATCATGGTTTACTGTTCTGATTTAACATGGGTTCCCAAGGGAATTATTTCAAAATAAGGAGGATCTGTAGCAGATTCTTGTGGGAAGGGTTGAAGGAGGACTTGGTTCTCCCATCGGTGGCTTGGGAGAAAGTGGCGCATCCGAAGGAATGGGGAGGATGGGGCATCAAAGATCTCTTATATTTCTCACCCTCTCTTGCAGCAAAATTGGGATGGAGGCTAATTTCTATGGAAAATCTGTGGATGATGGTGGTAAAAGGAAAATATATATACCCAATTACATTGGATGAGTGGCTCAGATCCCCGGATAAAATAAATCCATAAGCCTCTGTCGTGTGGAAAGCCACGCTGGATTCCAATAGAATAGTTAAACAAGGATTGGCATGGCATGTACCGAATGGAGAAAAGATCAGAATTGGTTAGAACCCATGGGTGGGATGAAATGGTGTTTTTTCTCTCTCTAGGGAGCTCATTGACTACCTCTCCAAAAAAGGGGTCTAGTGGCTATGCCAGGTAGAAAAGATAGGCCAGTCTACAATATGGGGTCAAGCTTGGAAATCAAGGGAGGATTTACAAATTGAAGAGCAATGGATGGAGGAATGGCAGGGTTTTATCAAAGAACTACATCAATCTAATGTGCACCTCCATGACTGCCCAGACCTTCTGAGATGGGTGCATGTGCCCTCTGGATCCTATGCCAAAAATCATGGATATAGTTGGTTAATGGATCAAAATGGGTGGGATGCCTCAAAGTGGTGGTATAAATTGATCTGGAAATTACAAAGTCCTATAAAATCTAGACTTTTCTTCTAGTGCATACTCAAGAACAAAGTCCCAACTTGAGATAACCTCCAGAAAAGAAGTAAGATAGGGCCGGGTTGGTGCCCCTTATGTAAGGAAAAGGAGGATTTAGTTCAACATTTGTTCCTTAATTATACTTTCAACATAAAATTATGGGAAGAAACATTGAGGCTTTTAAAGCTATCTCAGAGATGGGGTGGGTTAAACATAAATTAGGCATGGAAAAATTGGTGGAATGAAGAAAATGAGGATATCATGAGAAGCATATCGTTGATTGTCTCATGGGGCACCTAGCTAGCATGAAACATGGTTATTTTTAAGTACATAAATCCCTACTTTGAGCAACTAGCGGTGGAAGGGGCTTAAATATATGAGAACATTCCCATACAAAACACAAAAAATAAAGAGAGGGTCATAAGGGTCAAAGAGATCAAGGGAGACATCCTGTGGGCCTATTTTGATGGTGCGTTGGATCCCAAAAAAGATGCGGAGCAGGGATTTCAATTCATTTAACTTTAGTAAAATCATTAAAAGCCTCAGTAGGACTGGGAGATGGAACCGAAAACTTTGCAGAACTTCAGTCCCTCAAACTTCTCCTTTGCTGGCTTATTCAGATAGGCATGAGACCGGCTCAGATTTTTGGAGACTCCCTAAATATCATCAAATGGTTTAATGGAGAATTCAGATGTCAAAATTATATGTTGCTCCATTTGTTAGAACAAGTATTCAATTTGAAACATTATTTTAATGATATCTATGTCTGCCACAATTACAAGGAACAGAACATGGATGCAGACCTCCTATCTAAGGAGGGCGTAAAGCAGGTTGTGGGCGTCTGGACCATAAAATAAAATGATGGAGGAGTGATACGAACATCGAACCAGCCTCCTTTTTCTCTTTAAATGTTTTTATCTGATATATGTATTTTTTATTTTGTTGGACATGGCTGAAAGATAAACTCTCATACGGCAATTATCAGGGTCTGAAATTTCAAATTTTATTTCCTACTCTATTGACACTTTTAAAATATATGGTATTGTTTTATATTTCAAAATTTTAGACACTATACTGTATTCGATTTATGTTTGGGTTGTTCTCCTATTTAAGAGGAGGCCCGAGAATTGATATGAGACTGATTTTTTGTAAATGCCACTTTGGGTTGAAGTGGGTATCATTTATTTTTTACTCCCAACTCAGTATACTCTATGTTTTTTTGTTTCATTGGGACAAAAACATACATTTCATCGAATTTTTGTGGGCATACACTCTGTAACTTTTTATTACCTTAATAGAAATTTTGGTTTTTTCTCTGGAAAAAAAAGAGAGGAATGGAGTCAAAGAAAGTGCCCGCAGAGTCAAAATAAAAAGGCCTGGTTCACTTAACACACACATTTGCAAAGCCACCCCTCTGACTCATCATAGGTTGGCGAGGAACCATAATGGCTATAACTAGAGAAAAAACAAGACAATGATATGAACCAAGACCAACGAAAGAAGTGGGCCACACAACCGACCCTTGCAATCCAAAACTTAAAGCCAATAAGTCGTTCCCCCAACCCCACATCAGGGGACCAAATTATACTAAATTACCAAAGTTAGGGTAGACCAAAGACATAGATAAATAAAACCCCCAGGATAAAATCGAATTTATAGGATCCCTTGAACCCAAAGACATGATAAGAATAGTCACAACCTTATTTCACGCACTCAATTCCAATGTCATCAAAGAATACCAAGGATTCCCTAACACTAACAGAGAGACAAAAGTTACTCGAAGGAAAACCTAAATAACTATAATATCCCAAAATTTAAGCAGAAATTGGATTCAATCCAGAGAAAGAAAGAGTATACACCAACTAATATCCTAGAACACACAATGGAAATGCAGAAAATTGACATACCAAGCCCTAACCTTGCGAGAGAAAGGGATGAACAAAATCAGAGCCCAATTAACAACTAATAAAAATAAAGACTGAAGTGCAGTGCTGGGCCAGAATTGTAATCTACGGATAAATTACACTTCCCTAGACCAATGCTAGTCTAGAACAACAGGTGAAAGACTATTAAAATATTTCTCCTAACTCATAACAGATACACAAAGAGGATTGGAGGCTTACTTGTTCAGTCGCTTCCAAATGGCTCCTTTTGTCACTTCAACTGCAGCTTCAAATTCAAGTGGTTTGTTGGTTGAATGCTTCCTACAAGAAAGAACACTGAAACAGCAGAAGATGCAATAATATAGATATCTATTCAAGCTAGTTAGCTAAATTACTAAAGCATAAACCATATACATCAACTAAGATCTTGCAACATGGAAAATCAAAGCCAATACAAATGCATATAGGGAAAAATAAGAAGTACTATTTATTGATGATAGAAGGAGAGGTTTCAACCTAGTGACTGATTTGAAGTGACCTTCCAGCAAAGTTCCCAAGTCTCATCACAACATAAATTTCTCCAGTAGCAGCTCCACAAATCAAAATCTCAATTACAAATTCTCCGGCATTTCTCTACTCAAATTCTTCCTCTTCAAGCACTTAGATCTGTGCTCAATTTATAGATGAAATGTAGGTTGTTTTGCAATCAATAACTTTCCAAAAATAGTCAAGACATGTTTCCAGTCTTGTAGATTTCAAATGGACACTTGGATATGAAGCTTGACACATGTGAACTCTTCTAGAAGGCACTGGCCAAGTAGAGATTCCGAAACAATGAGAATTTCACTCCCAATGTGACCAACACACCTTTGAATGTCAGGAAGTGCTTTGCAGAGCAGCCTTGCATGGGGATACCTACATATGCAATGCACTTATGTCCCTTAGAGCCTGCATTGGTGAGCTATCATATGCTAAATATTAAACTTCAAACCATGGAAACCTTTGCTTGATGAAATTATTGTTTGATTTGTCTTGTTTCTTGTCTTAGAGCATGTAGCAACTGAGATGATAGGGAATGATAGACCCTTGATCATCAGTCCTGGAGATGATGCCCAGTTAACTAGGTCATTGGGAATGGCGCCCAAATTGACCTATAACATTTTCCCCCTAAAGGATGAGATCTAAATAATAAGAACATTTGATTGAGATTCTTTACACTGTGATGAGCCTAGAAACAAAGCGGAGTGGTCACCTGCATCAATATTACAATACATTACATCATGATATATCCTCTTTTGATCATAATTGCTAAGGGTAGGCATTCCCATAGTCACCACATAAATAATCTAATAACATGTACATAATTCAGAAAGTCATCTACATTGGAATGTTGCCTAGATGCAGACATGCCTACAGATATACGCCCATGTTTGGATGACAATCTGTATGTAAGGTCACCATACAGATGATGTGTACAAAAATCCTGAAATCATAGCCCGAATGGCTGAAACTAGATCTGGGGTCTTCTTATCTTGTTCACTCGATCATTCGGGTACATGTCTAGCCATGCAAATATATGATTTGTAGTCGAACATGGAAAGACATCGTTTGATTACCAGCCAATAATGTGAGTTGTTAACAAATGTGAGAGAACCACCATTATTTTCAATGGCCCTCAAGGTACTACAGTACATTTCGTAAGGCGTGAATAGATAATTTTATGTCAAACGCCAAACAAAATATTTCGGCCAAAAGTTCGGAAGCGAGGATCTTGTCAATGTTGTAACAAGACTCATGGTACTGGAATCTGATGTTTCTAAGTGAAATTCCTGGATATTGATTTTTCGTCGACAGGAAGTCACCTTATTGCAAAATAGGAGTTACTGATTTCGGAGACAAGGGTATGACTTGATATAGCAATTTTTAGGGATGACGGTCATGAAAATGAAGGTTTCCAAGTATTGCAGAAGGATGATATTTTAATCACTAGATGACTTCTCTTGAACATACCGGCGACACTGTGATGAGTTGGTAGCATTGACCCAAAATCTAAGTGAAGGTATGATGAACCATAGGTGTGAATGAACCGTCAAGATGATTACCCAACCCAAACAGTCACGGACATGGAGTGAAAGAAGTGTCATGTTCAAGAGCGACTTGCTACCAAAAAAGAAACTTTGCTTACTTTTCCCAAATTTTCCCCGGTCATTTGTCGACCAATACCTCTTTACTTTTTAACAAGCTTGAGGAGGATAACATTTGCTTGATCTATAATTCAACCCTTCGGGCAAATAAAGTATCGCTATTTAATAATTTAACGAGTCTAGAGATGAATGAAACTCGATTCTTGCCATGATCGACAAGCCCGTCGCTATTTTATGTTTTAACGAGCTTAATGATAGTGATAGCCTGATCCTTTTTCATGTTTAGGGAGTCTAAAAAAGAGGATGAAAGAGAACTCCAAAAGTACTTTTTCGTAAATTTGTCTCTCAGATGAGAAAAAGTGTAAAATAATATCTGAAAGAACCTCTTTGGTCATGTTTAACCAAGGTATTCCTTTTTCGTAAATAATCTATCTCAGTCTAGAAAAGGGTTAAACTTATACTGAGTAGATATCAATTCATTTACTTTAACGAGCTCAAAAAGACAAGTGCACGACAATCTTTTCACATTATCAGAGTCTGAAAAGAGCTGAAAGAAGACTCCAGGGGTTCCTTTTTTGCTGTTATAGAAGCTCGAAAAAGATATAAAAGTGTGCTTCAAATCCTTTTTCGTTTTTATCAAAGCTCTAAAAATAAGGAGAAAAAGTATGCTTTGTGGTCAAGTCTTTCTTTGAAATAAATCTGCACGACTAATCTGTTCATCATTTCTATTTCCTGTTCAGAACAACATCAAATGGATTAAAAATACCTGTTTCATGATAAAAACATAATAAAACCATAGTCATAGCAATAAATTTAACTTGCAAACAATTAAATTACTATATAAAGTAGTTTCACTATTCATTTTTACCATTCCATAGTTACCATTTGCATTCTGGAGCTCTGAACTTGATTTTTCCCCCGTGCTTTAGTCATTGATTGTGGTTGTTTCTGTGGATGGATCTCATCGCCGTTTGATCTAGGTTAGTAGCATAAACCTCATCTTTCCTTTAGTATTCATTTCATTCCCATTCCTTGCAAATTTTTAGGGTTTTGATGCCCCTAGGGTAAATTTTTCCCAAATTGAGGGCAACACACCCTTGAACATCGAAACCTGCATTGCATAGCAGGTACAGTGAAAGGTACCTGCATATGCAACGCACTGTCTCAACTCAGGGAATGCGTTGGGCACAGTTCAAGTTTTTTATTTTCATGATGTGCTCAAAATTTGCCTAGTTTTTTGCAATGAATGGTATCTAATGGATCTTATGGTTATATTTCAGGTTTCCATTGGATAATAATGATGATTACATGGAGGGAAAGAGAACATGAAGAACAATATATGATTTCCTTGAATGATCCGGGTACTGTAAGAGCCTTAAGAGATTGTGGACTACTTAAGTACTTCAAATTGTCGGGAATGAGGAAACAAATAGAACTCTTGGAGTTCCTTGTTCGAGCATGGGAGCCGGCGGTAGAGGCATTTCACATAAAAAATCAAGTGTTTTCCATAACAACTAAGGATGTATATTTTCTCACAGGTTTGTCGAGGAGAGGTTTTCCCATTTCACTCACAGGATCTACTGTTGGAGGAGAAACAGTGAGGGATAATGTTATGCAGTATTGCTATCCAGGGTCAGAACCTAGCAAAAATGGAAAAATAAACATCCGGGATGTCAGGGATTTGCCTTTGAGAACCATCATTTTCATGATCGCTAAACTTGTTGGCACTGTTACACTCCATGTAGCAAACAGATCGTATATGCAGTATGCGCTGGAGTGCTTAGAGCCAACAATATTCAACTGGTCTGAAGCTGTTCTATTTCAGATAAAGGAACAACTGAATAAAGCAAAGGGAGGAAGGAAGAAAAATTTCAGCTATGGTTCCATCCTTATTTCCTTCGCTTTGGAACAGATTCCACTGATGCAGCCACATCATGTAACATTGGATATATCTAGTCCTAGAGATCCTCGAATGCAGAGATGGGTAGAACACATGGGTCGTCATGCAGGCCAGTCGACCGTTGTGTTATTGACTGCATTCTTCGCCTGGTTCCAGCGACAGATTGTCGCCATCGATGAGTATGCATACGTAGGTGTCGACTTCCTAGGAGATCCAGATCTAGTATTACCAGAAGGCGCTCAGTGGGGTGCAATAGGTAAGAATGATTTGACCATGTTTTTTGATTTTTCTAAGGTTTATACAATGTTTTTGTGTTTTTATTTCTTTCCAAGACTAAACTAGATGTTTGATGTAATACAGATATTGGTCGCATTCAACCAGTAGAGGAACCAGAGCATGAAGCAGATGCGCCATCAGAGAGGGCTGTCGAGAGAGCAGTCCTTCAGGAACTTGATATGGATGAGACTCTAGCTGAGCTTCAGTAGCACATAGAGGGATTGACCTTCGGAATTCCATATTTCCGGATCGAAGAGCTTCCCATGCGACTGCAGCGACACATAATTGGGATTCCTAACCGTTGGATGCGGTTGCTTCATAGAATTTCTAGATCTATAGCATGTTACCATGAGCACCACTAGTTTACTTATGTCATTTTGCATACAATTTTAGGTTAGATGACCAATGTGTCTTGGGAAATTTTTTTGTAAAAACCTATAACTATCTATCTATATGTTTTCAGATTTTTTCCTATGTTTAATGCGCAATCCTATTCGATGATGTGATTATTTTCTTTACCTATGTCGCAAATGTCTGTCTAAAACTTGATTAGCTAATGAATCAATTAAAGTGTTCAGATTTCTGGAAATGCGTTGATATTGAACAAAATCAAAATGTCTTTCCAAAAGTCGAACTCTTAGGAACAATCTAAGAAGTGCTGGATTTCTAACAGTATAAACACTAGTAAGTTGTAATACCACAAGTTGTGAGTCTAGCCTTATGATTATGCGGTTAATACCAAATGAAATGGCATTAGAGAGAAGTTTGATCAACGCGCTATACTCAGCGATATTGTTCGTCAATCTACCAATACATATCCCTTGAAAATTCACTAACTCGTCGTTCAGAGCGAAAATGGGCCACGCTGCAGAGGATAGATTCTGCGTACTACGACTAGCACCATCAGCATATCCAACAAATGGTTCCAAAGATTCAAACATCTGTCATAAAATGTAAAGCGGATTACTAACGTCAAGAAAACTCTAAAAAACAAATTAAGATAGTGAATGCAAATCAACAGTATATAAACAATATAATACAAAAAATTACTACGCTCATGATTAAGCATAGTAACGTTTAAGATACAACCCATTTCTAGCCTATGCCAATGGAATCCCATTGTAATCAACTAACTCATAGGCACCCTTAGCAAGAACCTTTTTGACAATATAGGGGCCATGCCATAATGGCTCGAATTTCCCTGTACCTATTACATCAGCTTCTTGGTCGTAAAGAAGGACCAAGTCGCCCTCTAAGTAGATGCGAGGCTGGACATTTTTGTTGTATTGTGCCTTTATACGTCTCTTATGTGCTTCGTTGGCCAATTCGTCTTCGCGACGCATTTCATCAAGATGGATGAGGTTAAGGAGACGCGCTTCTTCTTCTGAGGTGTCAGGTAACAAGTCTATCACAAGTTTTAACGATGATATTTCGCATTGGATTGGCAAGATAGCTTCCAGACCATATACCAATTGAAAAGGAGTAAATCCGGTTGCGTTTCTCACCGAGGTTCGATACGCCCACAAGGCGGAGTACAGGATCAAGTGCCAGTTCCTTTTACGGACTCCTACCATTCGTTGAAGCATTCATTTAAGAATTTTGTTAATAGCATCAACTTGTCCATTTGATTGTGGATAATAAGGAGTAGAATTTTCATGCTACAATCCTAACTTGGCTGTCAATTCAGACATCATATGGTTTCGAAAATGCTTCCCATGATCTGTAACTATAGCCTGTGGGACCCCAAAACATGCAATAACATGGTTGAAGAAAAACAATGCAGCTATTTGTCATGTGCTATTAAATGTAGGCATCGCTTCAGCCCATTTGGTAAAATAGTCGACTGCGAAAATAATATAACCATGCCCCTCAGACAAAGGAGGGTTACAGGTCATGAAATCAATACCCCATTTTTTAAATGGTCTAGCAGAGACAACAGGATGCATTGGCATTGGAGGTTTGCGGATTTTACGATAAAAAATCTGGCATGCAAGACAACTTTTGACTGCGAGGATGCAATCTAGAAAAACAGTAGGCCAAAAGTAACCAGCGCGGAGTATCTTCTGCGCGGTAGCATATCCAGATAAGTGTCCACCACAAGCCCCAGCATGACAATCATTTAGCACTTTTTTGGCCTCCTCATGATTGAGGCACCTCCTTAAAATGGTATCGACACCACGATGATAAAGTGTATCACCAACGATTAGATAATATTTGGCTTGGTATCGAATACGTCGTTGATCATAGCTAGAGGTATTAGGTCAAAAATTTTGGGTTTGGAGATAAATGATGAAATCCCCATACCAAGGATCAGATGATTCGATCAGAAACAGAGACCCGTCTAGAATAGATGGTTCCGACGTAGTAGGAGTACTATCAGAGGGAAGGTCACAGAGAAGCTCAACCAAAACTAAAGACTTCTTTTACTTGGATTTGATGAATTCCAAATCAAATTCCTGCAAAATCAGAATCCATTTTGAATATTTTCCCCCTAGCAATTGACATGATAAGATGTAAGTCATGGGGTTGCAATCTGAAACTATTGTTGTTTTTCGGAGCAGGATATAATGGTGAAATCTTTGGACAGCTTGAACAACTGCCAAGGCAAGCTTTTCCACGTAAGAGTACTTAACTTCCATATCATTGAGATTATGACTCAAATAATAGATCGGATGTTCAATTCCATCTTCTACTTGGACCAAAACCATAGCGATGGTCATTTCAGCCGCAACGATATATAGGAAATAACCGTTTTGATAATTTGGAGGATACATTAATGACGCTCAGACAAGATGGTCCTTGATAGCATCAAAAGAAGCTTGCGCAACTTGGTCCCAATGGAAGGGAACCCCCTTTTTCAATAATCGAGTAAATCCTTTAGCCATTTTGGCGTAGTTTGGAATGAACCTTCTCAGGAAGTTAGCCTTTCCTTGAAGTTTATGTATCTGAAGTAAGTTTGACGGTGCAGGCAAATCAAGATTGGCCTGAACCTTCAGTGGGTCTATTTGAATTCCTTATTTTGAGACTACGAATCCGAAAAATCGACCAGAACCAACATAAAACATACATTTATGTGTATTGAGGCGTATCTTGTAGTGTCGGCAACATAAGAAAATGGCTCTCAAATTCATCGAGTGATCAGTTCGATTTCGTGAATGTGCTGGTAAATCATCTAGATATGGTTGAACAATGTGCTTGATGACATTGAAAGCATAATCCATTGCTCTCTGAAAAGTTGCACCAGCGTTCTTTAAACCAAACGGAAGTTTCCGATATGCGAATGTGCCCCAGGGATAGATGAATGTTGTCTTATGTTGGTCATCTGGGCGGATATTGATTTGATTGTAGCCAGAAAATCCGTCCATGAAAGAAAATATTTCACATCCAGCAAAATCATCAATAATCTGGTCGATAAAGGGAGTAGGATAGTTTTCTTTTGGACAAGCATGATTAACATCCCGATAATCGACGCAAACTCTAATGGTTCCTTTTTTTTTCATAAGAGGAATGATATTGGAAACCCACTCAGTTAGCGGAATAGGGTAAATGAAACCAGCACGCAAAAAATTTTCAACTTCTGCTTTGATGGTAGCGGCTTTCTTTGGATGAACAGGACGAAGTTGTTGACGCACCGGTTTGACATCAGGATACATATTAATAGTGTGTTCAACTATACCAGTATATATGCCTGGCATTTTCTCATAATACCAAGCAAATACGTCACGAAATTCACGAAAAAGGGAGCGATATGAATAAAGTTCTTATGGAGAACAAGATACACTGACATGAATATTTTCTACAATGCTAGGATTGGTCGAAATATTGATAGAAATCGTTTCTTCGATATTTGATAAGTTTCACTCATAATCGATTGCATTAATTGGAAAAGAATTCGAAAAGAAATTTTGAATGGATGGGTGATATAGTTCACTGAGATTATTTTCTTCATAATCTGGAAGATGGGAACGATGATGATAATCTTCCCATGGTTCTCCGTCTGACATCATAGCTTCCAAAATATTTTCATCTTTCAAAAATTTTGAGGAAAATGGGTCAGATGGAGTACCAAAATATAAGGAACGATCAACCCAAACACTCGGCGAAAATGATTTCGGATTTTCCGTCAAAGCCAAATAGATTGATTGCTATGTCAGCTCAATACGGCTGGGCGGTAAAACATCATCCAACATAGAAATATCAGAAACACCCGTACTCTCCCTTAAGCCAGATAGAGTGGAAGAGATCATGTAGCAGGTCTCTAACTTGCAATTTCGGTCGACGTCGCAGGCGGCAGTAATGCAAAGGTTCCCATAAGAGTGGAATACTTTAAGAGTCCTACACCAATGTTCTAGATTTATAGTTGGGGTAAGTGAACAAATGGAATGCTTCCAGTTACCTGCGAGGCAGAGGCAAAGAAGGATAATTGATTAATGACTGTGATAGTACCTTTATGTGGAAAGGAAATCATTCTAAAGTATGTAGAAACAATGGCAGTCATTGCATATACCCATGGTCTTCCAAGTAAAATATTATAGTCAAGGGGTCCGTCAACAACCTCAACATCAATATTCACTATTTTTCCCCCTAATTCAACATGCAGGTTATTGATAATACCACAAGGTTTATATGTTCTTCCATCAAAAGCCTTCAACATCGTTGATGATTGTGATAATTGCGGCGAGCCAAGTGAATTCCAACAGTTTAGAGACATAATGCATGTAGATGCTCCCTCATCAATAATAGTATGATGAACAAGGTGATTGAGAACATTTACTTGGATGGAGAATTCCAATTCTGCTGGTAGCTGCGACACATAGCTCGTATGATTAGAGACGACAAGATTAGAATCAGTCGGATCAATTCCACCAATAACCGACAAAAAAGCCTGTTTCTGGGAGGGACAATTTTGTAATACCTCAAGAGCATACATAGCTGAAGGGGATTGAGCTAAATATTCAACTATATTATAATTTTGTGCAGCTCTTTCTCGAGGATTATGTCGATTTATGAATTACTCCCTTTGGTGGCTTAATTGTCAATTAAGTAATAGCAGTAGGTGGTACTGATTCAGTAGATGGATTCGTTGTCGAGGTACTAGGTTGATCAGTGGTCAGACTACCATAGTCTTTATTCCGCGTCGACACCAAAATATCTTCTGAAGGTTTTGTAGTGGATAACATTAACACTTGGGAACTAGAAGCTGGATCTGTAGCAACCAAATTTGTGTCTAGATTTGGAAATGGGTCTGTCAACACAGCTGATGCATTTGAAGTCTTGATGATTTTTGAGACTTCAGCACGGTGAGGACAATCCCTAGAAAAGTGTTCCTCGTTACAGATAATGCATGGATAATGAGGTTTTCATGGTCCTGATGGTTGATCAGATGATCTTTCCTGCAGGTTAGAAGTTTTCTTTTTCTTTGATTTCCCCTTTTTCTTACTTCCTTGTTGCTTGTCACTTTTGCCTTTGTCAAATGACTTGACATTAATTTCGGAAGTAGGAGCAGGATCAGATGCAGTAGTGTAGTGTGTGTTTGTAGTGCCAATCAAGCCGTCTCTGTCATGAGAGTCCTTTATTTGAGGAGGAACATTGAAATTAGATCGCGACGCATTAGGAATATTTTCATAGAGAGTGCCAGACTGAGTGTAAATCAAGTCTAAATACTAGGCATGAGCGATGACTTGCTCTTCTGTGACGATGCCACCTTTAGCCACATCCTCAGTTATAGATGGTAACAGGGACTTGATGAACCATTCAGAAAAGAGCTGATCGGGAACAAATGTCTTAACCATTCATCGACGGCGACGCCACTCATGAATATGATCTGAAATGTGAGTAGCATTAGTCTATTTGAAGTTGGTCAAGAGTTCTGTTCCAGTTTCGTATCTGATCGGTAACTGGAAATGGGTCAAAAAGACAGTAGCTATGGCGGTGAAATTGTCAAATGAAGCTCTAAGTAATTCAATGTACCATTTAGCAGCTGGACCTGTAAGCGTACACTGGAAAAGACATAGTCGAACAGAATCATCATTCAGGGAATTTGATGAACACCATAAATGATAAGTCATGACATGAGTCGAAGAATCTTCTCCAAGGTTTCCATTGAATTTATGAATGTCGGAGGCTAATTTATGAGGTATCACTGGCCACCAAGGAGCATAATTGATAGGATGATTGGTTAACCGGTTTAAATCTGGTAATTCCAAGGTTGCAAAAAAAGGCAACTGTCTATTAAGGTCAGGTTGAGCATAGCCACGGTAAGATGGAATTGATTGGGCAACAAGTTTTTGAGCACCAGCATATGGGATTTGATGTTGGTAACCCAGATAGGGGTTGTTTTAAATAGTAAACGCCTGAGAATTTTGTTGACCAAAACCTGGATATGATACTTGTTGAAATGAAGTTTGAGGAATTTGCACCTGTGGCTGCCAAGGGGTCTATCCACCAAAATTATAACCCAAATTAGTATAAGTTGGATTCGGTTGATATGTATAACCAGGTTGCGTTTGTGACATCCCATAAAATGGTACACCAGCTTGTGAATAAATAATTCCTGATACAGGTTGTTGTAAATTAACCAAAGGATTTTGAGTCCGTGGACCCAAGATTTGATGATATTGAGTTGAAGAACTCGCCTGATAAGGTTGATGTACAATATTTTGATTCTATAACAGGGGTATAGATGTATTAACAAGTGATAATGAAGTGGGTGTAACAAGTTGAATCGGTTGATACGATTGTACAACCGTTTGTGGTTGGATAGGTAGAGTGGGCTGCCATTGAAAAACATTCATATCAACATTAGTTTGACCAAAAAGTGACTGAGTATTGTCATATTGGGTGACCAAAGGTTTCCCCCCAGCATAAGGAGGATAATAAGACGGAAAATATTGTTCACTGAATGCTGGGAGTCCAGTTGATATGGTACTCAAAGGAATTGACCCATAACGACCGACTTGATATTGCACTAATGATGGATGTAATGAATCAAGTCGTTCAGTACTAACTATAGGACTACCAGTTAAAACACCAGATGATGACATTAGCAAAGACCATGAACGTGAAGGTGCACTAGAGAAAGTGCTAGATAATGATTTGTAACCTGTTGGGACTGAAGGGCACCGTGAAAATATGACTCTGGTGAGGTTGTGAACATCGACGGAGTAGCAAGGGTAGGACTTGACGTAATTGGAATAGCAGACCCAACCAAAGATGCTGGTTCAGACATGGTTGTTTGACGAAATGTATACCCTTGAAAATAAACGAGAGATTGAACGTCAATAGGATCAACAAAAGAAGATGGAAAAGATTGAGGAAAAGACTGGTACAGGTAAAGGTCTCCCCCAAAGTGGGTTTGACTTAAAGGTGTATCAGGTTGTGGGATTTCTTCAATCGCGATTAAACCAGGAGGAAGAACTTCACCGCCAGGCCCAAAATATATTTCGGATGGTTGACTGTGCGATATAGGAGTTTCAATAGCTACAGAACTTTGTGGGATGACCAAGGTAGGAACAACTTGCGGTTGTTCGACTTCAGGATTCAGATGTTCTGGCAAAGAAGAGACAGGATCTGGAACAATTTGTGATTAAACAACGTTGGGTCTAGGAGGAATGGTCTCAACGATTGAATGGATCATGACCACGGGTAGCTGTGAAGACTCCGTTTTGACAACAGTAGACAAAGCAAGATGTGTGGAAAAAATTTGACCTAACTCTAGGTTAAAATATGGTGTTTCGCCAGAGGTACAAATTGTACTTGATTCGGCAGATCGTGATCGCCTTCGCCTACCAGAAGTAACTTCCGGTGGTAAAGGTGGTTTTAAAGCTAATCTACGTGAACGACGGGGGATAGGATTGTGTTCTTCCACGATTACTGATTTATTTTATCCAAAAACAAATAAAAAAAGAGGGTAATGCTAGGCAAAAGGGTTTACCAAGAAAATGTGAACTGCAGAATACCTCCTAGTGAACCAAGAAGTACGGGCAGGTAATCTCCCCGAATGCTATGTTCGGTGTATGACAATTTCAAGGCGGCCGACTCGGTTCACTATGGATGGATAACACCTAAAATTTCCCCTCCCAAATATACCCGAAGGTACGTGGAGGCCCAAGTCCGTATTAGCATTGTCTGATGTGAAACCGCACAGTGAGAGCACCCCTTTATACTTATCATACTGTAACACTGCTGGATATACCCGAAAGTACGTGGATGAGATACGATATACTTACGTACGTGGAGTGAGGTATCACACTCGGAATGTATCACAGACAATTTAACAATAGCTGCCATTTTTTACGATGCCGGAACACGTCTCTAGCCTAGACCTTCTAAATGTTATCGTTAATATTCCAAAGCATTGTTAAGTAAATTGAGATTTATTTTATGTTGATCTTGCTTAATAATTTTCCTTTCAGGTTCACCGCAATGATGTGTATGAAATTCCTAAACTGCAAGCTAAGAATGATAAACAAACTTTCACTTTTAGCTTTTTCAATGAAGAACCTAGCTAATAAGGGAAGAGAGCAAATAATTTGAGAGCAAACAAATCAATGAATCTCAAACTAAATGCAGATTTCCTAATGTTCCTTTTGCAAAAAACACACAATCCTACATGCAAATGCAATTTTTTCTTTTCAGTTTCCTTAATGTTATAAATGCAAAAAAGAAACTAGGTGCACTAGATCAACAATTCAAATGATTTTTACTTTCGAGAAACGAAGAATACAAACGACAATTTCTCTTTTGAAGGAAAAACAAGGATTTCAACAACAATTTCTCCTATCAAGGAAATGAAGATTTTATGACAATTTCCTATTTCGAAAGCAAATGATTCTTAATGCAACCATAAAAATACTTTGAAATCAACTTGTCAATGATAAAGATTTTTTTTTTTTAAACAACATCGAACAAATTTTCAGTCAAAGGAGAAGAAGTATATAGAGTCACTGGTCAATTGAGCATCAAACTTTTCAAAACACAGCAGCAAACAAAACTGAAGCAAGTTGCAAAGTCAAATTCAAGGGAATTTGGTCACTTTCAGGAGTCAACGCAGTCTCCAAGGGGAGACAATGCTCTGCAACGTAGGCTTGGATGGGAGACAGTGCTCTGTAAAGCACTGTGTCCTGTCTAAGGGTGCATTGGGTGCAGTAAAAAAAGAAAAATCTATTGTTTAACTCACTGTCTTTGAAAATTAAGCTCTGAAAAAGTCTGATCTTTATGTGAAACAGCTACTGGGTGGATTTAGAAAGCAAATCAGAGACTAAAACACCTAGAACTAAGAGAAATTCTCCCCAGCGGAGTTGCCAGTTTGTTGGGCCAGAATTGTAATCTACAGATAAATTAGGCTTCCCTAGACTGGTGCTAGTCTAGAACAAAAGGTGAAAGACTATACAACTATTTCTCCTAACTCATAACATATACACAGAGAGGATTGGAGGCTTACGTTTTCAGTCGCTTCCAAATGACTCCTTTTGTCACTTCCACTGCAGCTTCAAATTCAAGCGGTTCATTGGCTGAATTCTTCCTACAAGAAAGAAAATTGAAATAGCAGAAGATGAAATAATATAGATATCTATTCAAGCTAGTTAGCTAAATCAGTAAAGCATAAACCATATACATCAACTAAGATCTTGCAACATGGAAAATCAAAGCCAATACAGATGCATATAGGGAAAAATAAGAAGTACTCTTTATCGTTGATAGAAGGAGAGGTTACAACCTAGTGACTGATTTGAAGTCACCTTCCAGAAGAGTTCCCAAGTCTCATCATAGCATAAATCTCTCCATTAGCAGCTCCACAAATCAAACTCTCAATTGAAAATTCTCCAGCATTTCTATACTCAAATTCTTCCTCTTCAAGCACTTAGATCTGTGCTCAATTTATAGATGAACTGTAGGTTGTTTTGCAATAAATAAATTTCCAAAAATAGGCAAGACATGTTTCCAGTCATGTAGATGTCAAATCAACACTTGGATCTAAAGCTTGACACATGTGAACTCTTCTAGAAGGCACTGGCCAAGTGGAGATTCCGGAACAATGAGAATTTCGCTCCCAATGTGACCAACACACCTTTGAATGTCAAGAAGTGCTTCGAAGAGCAGCCTTGCATGGGGCTACCTGCATATGCAATGCACTTAGGCCCATTGGAGCCTGCGTTGGTGAGTCTCATATGCTAAATATTAAGCTTCAAACCATGGAAACCTTTGCTTGATGAAAGTCTTGTTTGATTTGTCTTGTTTCTTGTCTTAGAGCATGTAGCAACTGAGATGATAGGGAATGATAGACCCTTGATCATCGGTCCTGGAGATGATTCCCAGTTAACCAAGTCATTGGGAATGGTGCCCAAATTGACCTATAACATGTATACAAAATATCTTTCTACAACTAAACAATGCCTCTAGTCCACACCGAGAGAACAATGAAACCAGAAGAAAAGCAGTCTCCTTAACATGCAAATAACCCACAAAAATCGACACAAACAAAACATACTTGGAAAAGGAAGATGAGGATATCACCTCGGCCTCTTTACCACGAGCTACATACATTTGTCACCCCAATGAATTAAGCCTACATTTAAAACACCTGACATTGTAGTACACCCCCAACACCATTTTGTGTTTGGTCGCCATGTCATGATAAAGAAAATGACTTCCAAAGTGAGAGCTCTCCTTACAAGGAGGACTCATTAATACTTGAACTAACACCCCCATGAGGGGTTTATCTCCAAATTAGTTATGCTCTTTATACCCTTTTAATTAAAATTGATCACAAAAAATGACATATGAACAAGTGTCATGGAGAGTAAGTTACAATTTTTTGGGCATGTAGTATTCATAAGCCATGGTATTACCCCATGGTATTGTAACAATGCATGTTTACAGAGTCAGAATCTCCATGGTAAAGTGGAGATAAATCCTATGGCTAAGAATCATGTTCCATGCTTTTCTAAATGTATATATGTTTAACTTATATATTAATTTTTTTTAATAATTAATAATAATAATAATTTAAAAGTAAGTTAGAATTTAGAAATTTTATGATTTTTTTTTGGTTTAATTTTACCAACATGAGATATATGATGAGATAAGTGTTTTGATGTTTATTATAGACTGATGTTTATCAACATTTACCATCCATTTTATTTATATGATTGTCTTGATTTTGCACTGCTAAGTATCATTTGCGAGCCCACAAAGTGGAGAAAGAATGCATGTTGGAAATTTGTTATGAATGTAGTTTCCACACAATCACTAGTAAGTGTGTCCATTGAATTCCAAGGTTACACCATTTTATCCAAGGTTGTTCAAACTGAGAGCCGTGAATTAGAAATTTCTTGGTGATATTAAATATAAGTCCTGAGCTTGTATTGATCCACATTATGTGACACATATTCCAGAGTAACTTAAGTGTGAAAAGTAGAACTATAATCCACTTAAGTTGGGGGTATTAACAAGGAAAAATAGTTTAAATGATTGTAAATTTGTAATATAAACAAATAAGGTATTAGTTTTATTAAAAGAATGAAGATTTTCATTTCAACAAATAACGTATTAGTTGTAAAAAGTATGATTAGTGTGGTGTTATATGGATAAACGTATATAAAATTTGTTTATATTTATTTTTTTATGTTATTTGGTGAAGTTAATGACTATGCTTTGTTAATTGGTTGAAGGTTTTATAAAAAGTATTTATTAATTTAGTATAATAATTTTAATAATATGAAGTTTTGATATTGAAAAATAGTGAATAATGTAGAAATGAAGATAAATTTAAACAATTTTCCAAATAAATTTGTGTTGTAAAATTGCTATCAAATAAAATTTGGAGTTTTAAAATCTAATTATTATATTTTGTGTTTTTATTGAATTTTTTTTTTTTTTGAAATAATGAAGTATTATATTTTGTGTTTTTGTTGAAATTTAAATTTGTTTTGAAATAATGAAGTATTATTAAGTTATTCGAAAAATAAAAAAATAAATAAATCCATAAGTAGGAAGTCAAACATATCAAAATATCAGTTAAGAGAAAAGATCGACATAGCCGATGGGAAACAATTATCTCTGTCAGGGGTGCTTAGAGCAGCGCATACCCCCACCCATGGTTTTAAATGATAATTTTGTCTTTCAACTGTAGAAGGTTTTCTAGTGGCTCCAAAAAACTAGCTTTAAGGGACTTAGTCAAGTCCTATGATCCTGATGTGTTAATGCTACAAGAAACCCTGGGCACTGGGTGGGGGAAGTTGGAGACTCATATCATCTTCCTATTCTCCTTGAACTAAAAGGCCCCAATAAGAAACCCTTTTCAAGTTCAACCCTTCATGGCTCAAGAAGGAATCTTATAAAAACCTGTTTCAAACAACTTGTAGGTCGGGGGGTGAGGACTTGGGTAGGGACAAAGCCTACTTGTTCTTGGAAAAACTAAATCTTATGAAAAAGGTGACTATGGATTTGGCAAAAAAGAAAAAGCCTCAAAGGAAGATGACCTTAGAAAAATAGGAGAGGAGCTATATCGACTCGAAAATACAGAGGAAGATGGATATGAAACACGTGAAAAGAGGGATAGGATGAAGATGTTGGAATCAAATCAAAGGAAAATCCTAGTCGAAAAGGAAGAACAATGTAGGCTTAAAAGTCAAGCCATTTGGTTGACTGTTGGGGATGAAAACTCAAAATTCCTTCAGAATTTTTCAAAAGGTAGAAAAAACATCAATACCATCTGAAGCATGAAATCGAAGGAAGGGAGGACAACAAAATATTTTGAAGAACTTTCCCTCCTCGGAAGGAACCACCTTAAAAATATTTTCAAAGCTATGGTTGAAGCATTGATTTGTGAAGTGATTCGAGTGGCACAGTTCTTCCCTCAGTATGCGAAGGAGGAGGAAAATGAAAATATTATGGGACCAATGTCCAGAGATGAGGTCAAAGGGATACTAAATTCGATGCAAAATGAAAAAAGTCCAGGCCCAGATGGGTGGACTATAGAGTTTTTCCAACACTTTTTTGAGACCTTGGGGAAGGAGCTTACACGAGTGGTTAAAGAATCAAGGGTCAAAGGATCGATCTATCAACCTTTTAATGCTAGTTTATTGTCCCTTATTCCTAAGAAGGAGGATCCTCAATCCTTTGAGGACTTTAGACCTATCTCTCTTTGCAATTTCATCTATAAAATCATATCAAAGGTGAGAGTTTTCTGTCTGAAACCTATACTTTCTCGAAATATTTCCAAAGAGTAGTTTGGATTTTTGGATAGAAGGCAGGTTCATGAAGCATTTGGAGTGGCACAGGAAACACTCCATAGCCTCAAAAGGATTGGGAAAAAAGGAGCTATTGTGAAAATAAACCTCTCAAAAGCTTATGATTGTAGGTTTTAACCTTGAACAGAAATTATCTACACACGAATCTTGTAACAGAAAATAAACAATAGCGAGAGCATACAACATAAAACAGATAAACATAGAGATTTTCCCCTGGATCCCAAATCGGGACGACCAGCTTGATATTTCATTATATTCCTTTTAGTGTTACAACACATATATATACATGCCAAAGCATACATAAACCCTAATCCATTAACCCTGGATTAGGACATAACCGTAGTTCCCTTGACCGGATCTACAAAAAATACCAGGGGCCGAAAACCATCGTACCCCAAAACCATGTGCAAAACCATGCACAAAACCATGGGCGCGGACCACCCACTAGAAATTAAGGACCAAAAAATTTCTCTGGGGAGCTGCCCGAGACCCCGACAAGGGGGGCTACCGCCCCCCCGTTGCGCCCAGCGCAAAGGGGGGTCTATCGCCCCCCCTCTTACCCCCCCATGTGTGATTAGTCATGGAAATAATATAACACATACCCAACATTCTCCCACTTGTTGTTTTCTTTCCGCAGGGGGCCACAGGAGAGCTTAGTCATTGGCCCAATTCTTCAACACCCATTGTTTCTCTACACCAAGAGAACTTCTGAGTGCTCACAAACTACGTCAATGCATCTGAAACATTCTTCAAAGTGTCCACCTTTACCAGCAACACCCTTTTAGCCTCAACCATATCTCTAACAAAGTGATATTGAACATCAATGTGCTTTGTCTTTGAATGATAAGCAGGGTTCTTAGCCAAGAAAATTGCACTTTGGCTATCACAGTCTATCCTTATAGCTTGTTGTATCAACCCCATACTTGAACACAATCTCTGCAACCAAACTACTTCCTTGCTTGCATGAGTGGCTACCATGTATTCTGCCTCTGTAGTTGAAAGAGCCACTACAGAATGTCTTTTACTCATCCAACTGATTGCGCCTCCAAATAGGCTAAACACATACCCACTTGTAGATCTTCTTTGGTCCAGATCTCAAGCCCAGTCTGCATCAACAAAACCACGAATGTCTATTAGTATGAATCTTTCGTCGTAAAAGATCACTTTAGCTACGCATAACAAATAGCCCTAACATCAATTATGGCTGCAAAATATCCTTAAGTCTGAAGTTAGGTGATCCAAATAAGGCTGCAAAAATACAGATCTAAAAGACATTAAGCAGATAAAGTGAAATATGGCTCCATGCATCCAATAGATAAGACAAGAACAATGTATTTGAAAGAATTTTTATATTATATTAAAAGGGGCACCTGAGAGGAAAATAAGAAAGGTGTTTTTCGGTTCTCCTCAATGGGATGGGTTCTTGAAAGTCCTCAGTGTTTCAGATCTAAAATTCCTCTCTCTTGTTAATGTGTAAAACCCAAACAAACATGGAACTCAATGGGAACTCACAAGACAAAAATGAAAAGGTGACCAAGAGTAGATCTAGAGTGATCTAATGCAATGGAGGTGACTAATGAATGGGGAAAACCCTTCTATTTATAACAAAATATTGGGGTGTTCTAGAACTCGGTGCATGAATAAAATATTATTAATCAAATTCTAGAATCACCATTTAGGAATATTTTATTATATTTGTTGGAGGGAAAAGGATTTTTGACCTGGGTCAATTCCTTTATTTATAAATAACAAATAAATAAATGATTTATTTATTATTTAAGGGAAACGAGGGGAATATAATTAAATAAATAATGGTTTAGTTAATTATTTATATGTGATTTAGTCAAATTTAACCAAGAATATTATTTAAATAATGATTTAAATAACTTATTCTTAGGAAATAATTAAATAAATAAGGAATTATTTAATTAATTTCCTTGTTTTGGGTTAAATATGACCAGGAAATATAAACAAACAAGTTATTGCACATGGTGAAAACAATTTTACTTAGGGTAAAATTGGTCTTACATGGTGTACTTAGGTTCATCTAATGATAATAGGTTAGATGACCAAAAAAATGGTGTAACAGATTTCCCCCCAACGTACGAGTGTTAGGAGAAAATCGTATGACTGAAGTACGTTGTAAGAACTCAATCACTAGATAACAAGAGGAAAGTGAGAGAGAGGAATGTAAGGTAGTCTAAAGTGCTAAAGGACTAGACCCTGAGGAGACGAGACTTACAGGTGCAACAAGTCTCTAGTTTAAGAAGTGGTACCTGTGCTAAAGGCGGTGGGGGAGGCATACCTATGCCCGCCGAGACAATAGTACAAACAATAAGGCGCCTGGAAAACCACGGAATGCAATAGTGAAACATGTGCTGGCCTAAACATGAGCCAGATAACTAGAATGATGAATCCCACATACATGCCACGCCTGGAATAACCGTCAGGGCTTATACAATAATATTTTAGTACATGAGATACAAATACACCCAAATGCCCCCTACACACGGGGAAGGGCTCGTGAAATCGGACTGATACATGCAAATCGAAGAGGCGCTGCAAGCGACTGAGGCCGATATCATCAAATAAGAGGAGCTGCATCAAGGGCTGAAATGAAGAAGTTATCCGGGCATGTGGGGGGCTACCTGCAGGGCCACCCCCTCATGAGGGTTGGGACATCTCACACGCACTTGGGTATCACCAATAGCTACTACTGCATCACTGAATCATCAAGTGTATAGATCACAATCAGGCTGAAAAGAGCTTGAACCAAGGTACACTACCCCCTAGACTTGGCTTCTGGAGTAAATGAGCTGATGTTGACAGAAGTAGGTCTGCCATAGGTGAGGCAGTAAGGAAACCCCAACTAAGGCATGAGAGAAAATAGTAGAGTGACGAACAGATAGACAGTAATGATGATGATGGAATGAGGGATATGGAGGAGCGGTTGGACGGCTTCCCTTGTTAGAGCATAAAGGGTATGAATGGCTTGGTAGCAGCTAACATAATATCAAGGAGGATAGGTGACGATGGTACTGAGGGCCATAATGTGCAACACGAGAGGGGAACCGAACGATGAAAGATGGAGGGCTATGTCGGGATACAAAGGGATCTGAGATAGACTTCCATGACGGATGAGGACTCAACTCGGATGCAATAAACAAGGGCGACTCGATGGTGCTGCCACAAAGTAAAGGTCCAATGGGGGACAGTAAAAGCACGAGTACAATAGGGTAGCTCATGACAAAAATCAACACGAACAAAGACAAGTAAAGAGGCAAAATGGTGCCCAAAGTACAAGTGTTGTAAGTGAAGAAATTCGATTTTGAGAAGAGATGAAGAGACCCTTCATGGAAAAAATGTGTCCTGGTGAAGTATCAAAACATGAAAAACTAACAGATACCCATTTGAGTGCTCGGTGAGGGCTTTCCAACGGTGCAGACAGTGTGTCAAACAGGGCTACAGTTTGGTCGCAGCGGGCGAAAGAAAAAACAGGGGTTTTTATTCTAATAAGGCATTTTCCCTCCAAAATCATTCATTTGCTTGTGTAGCTATGGTGAATGTGGAGAGGAGAGAAGGCCCTAAATCTTGCGGCGATTGTAGTGGACAAACCGACCGTTGGAATCATGATCCGTTAGTTGTAGGTAAGAGGTCTAATCCTACTCTTTATTTTTGATGGATTCAAAGTTCAGATTAGGGTCTGAAATCCTAGTAACTGCCCCTACTTCATCCTCACGGCTGGGTCACACTTTTTGGGGCAAAAACTGTGACCTAGGATGCAGGTTTTGGCCTGAAAAGTGCGACCTGGCCCAGGATTTTTCCAAAAAGTGCGACCTGTTAGATGGAGGTGGTTTCAGTGCTGTTATGGGCTGAGATTCAGTTTTGGTGTGAGTTAATGTAGTTTTGTTGATCTATAGACTGACAAAGATGATGGTTTTGTGCAGATATGGCAGATATATGGATCAAGTGGAGAGAGAGAGACCTAGGGACATTACGGACATAAATCCAAGCGGATCAGGGTGTCATTCGTGCACTGGCTAGGTTTGGGGTTCTGAAATTTTTGGAGAACCCTTTGATGAGGGCTGGGGAGCCCTTGTTGGCCTGGATTATCAGTTATTGGGATCCAGATCATGAGGTGTTTATAGTGCAGGGGCACAGGATCGAGCTGACGGTCCAGGATATGTATTTCTTGACTGGTCTCCCACCATTAGGGATGGTGGGAAATACACAGCCAGTGTTACCACGGGGGCGTAACATTATGGAGTTTGTTGAGCGACATTTTCGACTAGGTGTCCGAGTCAAAGGGACTCGGATATCCATTGGGGATCTAGAAAGGTTGGAGACTCGGGCAGTGGCCACAGCAGTGTTGCGAATCTTGGGCAGCCAGGCATTCCATCACATAACTGGAGGGCAAATGATGATTGTAGAGAGTGTGTTGGGTGGGACCTACTATGGGTGGGCCCAGATGATGTTGGTGTCGGTGAAACAAAAGCTGTCGCTATGTAAGCGACAAGTGAATCATGATTGTGCCTATGGGACGGTATTGTGCTCTTTCTTCTTCGAGAAGATCCCGACCTTACGACCTCGTATACAGTTACCTGATGGGGTCCAAGAGAGCCCCGGATGCATTGGTAGGGACGACTGCTGTGTAGAGGAGGGGGAGGGGCGGTCAGACAGGTGTTCCGACCATAGTTCTTTGCCCACTGGGATCAGATGCCATTGTACATAGACGACTATCCCTATAGTGGGACGAGTTATTGGGGAGATTCGGACTTGCCGCTTCCGCCTGGTCGAGTATGGGGGCTCGATGGTAAGTGACAAGAAACTAATCTGTTATGTGCATTTTAGAGTTTGTGACTAGTATTCATGGTACTAATCTTTATATTTTTTGGAATGCAGATATAGCTTTGGTAAAACCGGCCGAATATATGGGATGACCTGCAGCAGTAGGAGCTATAGGTGCAAGTGGGTCAAGGACTGCACAGAACGAGGATACGGCCGCTCTATTGGAGGACATCCGTCATAGATGTGAGGGGCTGCTGACCGGTGTGTCGGAGCGTGGTTGGCAGGATTTAGACGACTAGTACATAGAGTTATGTATTGGGCTACCCTCGGAATGGCGAGGTATCATGCGACGCATGGCGATGGCCGGTCAGACTGTGCGTGATCTACGAGCTGTGGGAGTAGAGCCGTTGGCTCGAGATCCTCCAGAGAGTGATTAGATGTAGGGCAGGTGGTGCCCCCCAGTGTCTATGTAGGGGTAAGTGGTGCCCCCCATTTTTGTATTTTTTGTTTTTGTAACATGCTATGGGCATGTCATATGTTTCAGAGTAGATGAACTCTAAAAACACATGTTATATGATATATATGATTTATATGCATTTTTTTGATGGTGTTAAATGTTATTGTCTTGTGTGTGATAAATGCCAGTCTAGAACATGATTTGCAATTTGATCTACATAGTGATTTTGACTTCTAGGTATGTGGGTGAATGTAATGAATCTAAATTCACGTATCAAAATTTTCACTCGTAAATATTGTCTAAACAGGATAGGGTTATGCACACGATAGACACCATTAAGTTGTAAGACAAGAAGCAGGGAATCTAAATGAACGTGCGGATGGAGGATGTGATGGGAGAGGGCATCAGCTAGGAGACCATGGACTGCATCATATTCGGCCTAATTATTGGTGGCGTTACCAATGCAGACCCCATTTGCAAGAACGAGGGTATGCAAGGGGGTAAAGATGGCCCAGGTGGCCGAGGTGAGATTCCGGGAATAGCGACTTGCCCCATCGGCATAACCAATATAATGTGTGGACGAGAGGGCTGACGGAATAGCATCACAAGACAAGAAATGGGAGGAAGAGCGGGAACTCATGTTGCGAAGTACATCATAGATACAGATGGTATCATCAGGATTATGGGAAGAGAGGGAAAGGTGGAGGAAACCACAGGAGGCTGCAAAGCTACCAAAATCATCAGTTTGGGAAGAAATGCACACATATGGGTCATCAGGGGAAATTACAGAAGAGCAAGTAAAAATATGGTCAAAGCATGAAGAGCCCAATAATGTTGCTGAAGGGGAATCAAGCGAAACAGAGGGAGTGGATTCAAAGGGGATGTACTCCGAGGGTTGGGCGGATGATGATAGGTACAAGAGGGGAGCAGCAGATTCTGACATCTCAACATCAGGGGGAGGGATGTCAATAGTAGCAGGGGGGTCCTCGAGTAAACCTGACGCATACTGAGCAAGGATGGTAGAGGCGGATTGATTTTTTTCAACTTCGTCCTCTAAAGAGGCTCGATAATGTGTGAGGTGAGGACAATGGTGAGAATAATGGCCATGGACACCACACAGAGCACAGGGTTTGTTGGTGTGAAGAGTCTTTGGGTTCTTGGTTGTGGATGAGGAAGAAACAGAGGTTTCAGGGGCCATCGATTCAAGGAACGCGACTTTGACCATGGGTTGGATATGGGGCAACTCAGGACAAGTATGGGTGGCATGACCGATACCATCACACAAGGCACAAGGCTTGGCAGGAGGAGGGGGACTAGGGTCGGGTGCGGTGGCCTTGTCTTTGGATGCCCCCTTGCGAGTTTTTCTTTTATTGCCCGTAGCTATCACGTCATGAGGATGGTCTGCCGGAGGGGCTAAGGGCACTGTAGCGGTGGAAGGAGCAAGGGGGATCGGTTGTACAGGTGTCACAGCAATGTATGGTTTGGGGTGGCCTGGAGGGGTCTCGGCTGGAGGTGTAAGATACCATACTGGTATTCCCAAGGTTAAATTAGGGAGGGAAAGGGTGGCCATGACAAGAACTGAATAGACTCTGGGGGGGGGACCAAGAAAAGGTATCTGACCGGCGGAGTAATGGCCAGGAGGGACGGCTCCCAAATGATGGAGACCTGAGGGAACCGACTCAGGAGGGTAGGGAGGTTCCTGAGTGTGAGGGGGAGGGAAGGACCAGGTGGGAGAGGTTTAGTCAGCTGAGGCGAAGGGCTAGGAGCAGGGTGTGGCGGACGGGGTTGAGGTTGCTGACTAGCCGAAGCAAGCTGTGGGAGGGTAGCCTGAGACGATTGCATCATGAAAACATTCGCTAAGCTGGGATCTGAGACAGGAGGAGGGGGAAGACCTGGGAAGGTTCCAAGCAAGGAGGAGTCTTTGTAGATGCTAGGAGAAACACTCGTCAAAGAATCAACAGTTTTCTTATTGGTGATAGTAGAGATGGTGGACTCAGGGGGGTCTGAGATTTAGTTTCATGATACGTCAGCTGGTCAATGGTGACAATTTTTTCATTATGAGGGAAAAACATCTTGTGGTGGACTGCGGACGGGACGGCAGACATGGCATAGGTGTAACTACGCCAAAAAATAATGTTGTAGTCAAGAGGGGTGTCTATAACTTCAACGTCAACACAAACAGTCTTGCCGACAAGGGTGATAGGACAGTTACGGAAAAGACCAATGGGCTGGGAGGCATGGCCATCCCACGCATGAAGGGTGATTGTGGAAGGGGACAACTCAGGAGAGCTGAGTTGTTTCCAAACCGAAGCGGACATTACACAGGTATATGCCCCCTCATCAATAATACATCGAGCGACATTGGAATTTCGGATTTTGATTGGGATTTGGAAAGCAATCGAAGCAGGAAGGGGGGGATGGTCTGACTGATGGGCATTGAAAACAATTAATTTGTCATCAGCAGGATCTACAGCACCCACGACAAATTGTAGAGCCTTATTTTGAGAAGGACATGAATGGAGGAGTTCCAATGTTGAAATGGCAGCAGGGGATTGTGCCAGATCATCTACTATGTTGTATGAATAGGCAGCCCTACCAGAGGCAGCATTTCGACGTAATGGGCCCTTAGGAATTTTGGTATGAACCTCAACTTTGGGTGGAGGGATTTTCAAGGGACCATTGGGTGTCGACAGAGGCTCTGTAGGACCTGAGGATGGGGACTCAGAGACAGACGGAATGGGAGGTGTGGAGTGCTAACAAGACCAAGTTTGAAGGTTAAGGTCGATGGTGAGAGGTTGGTCAGATGTCATCATGAGAATCTGGTAATCAGAGGAACCAGAAGGAGAAGGTTGAGTGGTTACTAAGGCATGAGGGGATTGAGTAGCCACGAATCCTTGTTGAGGGAAAGGATCGGTAAACACAGCGGGTTGAGAGGTAGCCATATGGGGAGGGACAGTAGGAGAAGAGTGTTGTCCCCGCACGGTGGCCTGAGACTCCCACATCTGCCTCATTTGTGGTAATAGGGGACAATCGTGAGTGTAATGACTGTAAACATTGCAACACGAACAGGGCTTATTGGTGCGAAGCGGCTTGTCCAGCTTGGGCTGATAGCCCTGTGGCTGGTTGACAGTGTTAGAATCAATACTGGAAGGATTGGATCCACGATTACCAGAAGCAGATGGATTGCCTTTCCTCTTTCTTTGAGAAGGAAGAGGATGAGTTGCACCCTGCTATGCAAATAATTGCCCTGGAGGGGGTAGTAAGTGCGGTTGCGGGGGTAGAGAAGGCAAAGGAGTGGGAGGTCCAAATGCTGGAGGAGCCGGGACAGTAGGCTGTGGGTAGGGATAAGGTGGAGGATGGGCAACATTGAGGTAAGCAGGAGTGTGGGCAAAAGGGGGAGGCATGCCGTATCCTGGATACATGCTACCTAGAGGGGGAAAAGTGCCGGAGGGGCTGGCCCCTCCTAGAGGGAAACCACAGCTGAGAAGAGGTTGAGCAGAGGTATGCGACAAAGCTCCAATGATACCATCAGCAGAATGAGATGCCCCCGAGGCATTAGGGCCACCGGGCTTGGGAAGGTCAGGAAGGACGGTATAGACATAACCAGATTGAGCATAGATGAGGTCATATTTCAAGGCTATTTGGAGGGCGGCTTCTTCGGTTTGGGGAAAATGGGATGCAACATCTTTGCCAATGGGAGGTAAGAGAGAGTGAAGGAACCAGTCCATATAAACCCGATCTTCAAAGGGGGGAGTGCGACATAAACTCCGTCTTCGTCTCCATTCCTGGACATAAGCGGAAAGGGGGGTCGAAGAGGATTGGTGAAAAGAAGTTAAGAGTTCGGTACCAGTGTCGTATTGGAGAGGGAGCTGAAAATAAGATAAAAAGGCTTGGGTGATGGTCACAAAGGTGGTATGAGAAGAGGTGGCTTGATCAACATACCATTTAGAAGCTTTGCCGGTAAGCGTGCGTTGGAACAATCGAAGACGGATGGAGTCATCGGTGATGGAATTGGAGGAGCACCACATGTGGAAAGATCGAATATGGTTAGAGGGATCTTCATTAGCAAGGCCTTTGAACTTAAGAATGTCGGAGGGTAGCTTGGTTGGCATAGCAGGCCAATTGACATCGTGGCGAATAGGATCATAATCAGCTGATTGAAGTCGGGGAGACTAAGACTGGCCATATAAGGGAGAAACGGGGCAGTCGAGGTAGGTCCCGTAGGGGTTCCACTAGAAACGAACCCGGCAGTAGAACTGGGGTTGCTGCTAGCGCTAGGCCCTGAACTAGACATGGTGAAAGTAACAGGGGGAGAACCGGGAGTAGGGGGAGAACCCTAACAATCAGAGGAAGAGTCGGAGTGCGGATTCGGGGGAGGACTTACTCAATGACGACGGGAAGGAGGAAGTCGACCAACCGGAAACTGAGGGTGAAGGCCAAGAAGTCTCCGGGACAAATGCTTTGGAGGCGCAATGATGACGGGAAGAAGAAAAACCGACAAGAACAGCAAGGTGCAAAATCAAGTTGGAACAAGGGCAGAGAGGTGCAGTGTCAATTGATTTTAAAGTCTTTGCCAGGTGGTGTTAACCAGGCTCTTCTTCGCTTAGGTTCAGTGTGTGGCATGCGTTTATTTTAATTGTTTAAACCCAGACATTTTGAGAGTACAAGAAAAAGTGTGCTGCGTAACTGAAAATAAATCTGCAGTAAATAAGACTAAAATAACAGAAAATTAACAGCTAACCATGCATCAGTCTAACCCAAGAAGGTGGGTCTCTCAAAACTAGTCTATAAGAGGGAGAAGCACGCTAAATAGAGGCCAATAGATCTAAGGTCAGGGGGGACAGGGATCTAAAGGAGAAATCTGCTGAAAAGAGGTGCAGAAAACAGCAAAGAGGCAGAGGCAAGGTTGCTGTTACAAAAGAGGGGATCAGCTAAAGATAGGTGGGTCAAAAAGGTGAACTTAGAGATGAACCCAAACAAAACTAAATGAGGTGTTTTGAAAGGGAAAAGAGCTGATCTGTAGGGATCTGAAAATGAGGTATCAGATCTGAAAGAAATAAGGCTAAAACTCTGGAAATTCAGACTTCTGAAACAGCAAAAACTCTCCCACAAAAAGTGGAGGGTACTAGAGCCCTAAGGGGAAATATTCCCACTTAGTCGAGTGAAATAGATCAGAAACAGGTTTGAACAGGCGGAGACAGAGGCTGGAAAACCCTGACAGAAGCTTCAGACAAACCCAGAAAAAGTGCTGGAAAATTGCAGAAAAAATGGTAGGTCGCAGGTTCTGACCTGTTTTCAGTCCAGGTCGCAAGTTTGGGGCAGAAAAGTGCGACCTCAAGGCCAGGTTGCAGTTTTTTGGGCCGATAAGTGCGACCTGCAGATCCAGGTCTCTTGGCAACAGATTTCAGAAAAAGTTGTCGTCACAGCTGCGGCTGATGTCGGTCACCTGCGCAATAGGGCCAGAAACACACGGAAGTTAGAAATTTTAATGTTTGAGGGTTTTAGAGGTGAAAAATAGCATAAAAATAGGAAAACCAGAAAATTGAAGAGAATCCCTAGGGTCTGAAATAGATGGATATGCAGGAATATATAAAACGACAGCGGTCGCAAAAGAAAACCCGTGTGGAGTTGCCAATTGTTAGTATGAATCTTTCGTCGTAAAATATCACTTTAGCTACGCATAACAAATAGCCCTAACATCAATTATGGCTACAAAATATCCCTAAGTCTGAAGTTAGGTGATCCAAATAAGGCCGCAGAAATATAGATCTAAAAGACATTAAGCAGATAAAGTGAAATATGGCTCCATGCATCCAATAGATAAGACAAGAACAATGTATTTGAAAGAATTTTTATATTATATTAAAAGGGGCACCTGAGAGGAAAACAAGAAAGGTGTTTTCCGGTTCTCCTCAATGGGATGGGTTCTTGAAATTCCTCAGTGTTTCAAATCTAAAATTCCTCTCTCTTGTTAATGTGTAAAACCCAAACAAACATGGAACTCAATGGGAGCTCACAAGACAAAAATGAAAAGGTGACCATGAGTAGATCTAGAGTGATCTAATGCAATGGAGGTGACTAATGAATGGGGAAAACCCTTCTATTTATAACAAAATATTGGGGTGTTCTAGTGTTCTAGAACTCGGTGCATGAATAAAATATTATTAATCAAATTCTAGAATCACCCTTTAGGAATATTTTATTATATTTGTTGGAGGGAAAAGGATTTTTGACCTGGGTCAATTCCTTTATTTATAAATAACAAATAAATAAATGATTTATTTATTATTTAAGGGAAATGAGGGGAATATAATTAAATAAATAACGGTTTATTTAATTATTTATATGTGATTTAGTCAAATTTAACCAAGAATATTATTTAAATAATGATTTAAATAACTTATTCTTAGGAAATAATTAAATAAATAGGGATTTATTTAATTAATTTCCTTTTTTTGGGTTAAATATGACAAGGAAATATAAACAAACAAGTTATTGCACATGGTGAAAACAATTTTACTTAGGGTAAAATTGGTCTTACATGGTGTACTTAGGTTCATCTAATGATAATAGGTTAGATGACCAAAAAAATGGTGTAACAATGTCCAACATCTTTTCCAATCCTGGTCTTCCCTGGTAGCACAAGCCATAATCACTAGTGCCACGTAAATATCTGAAAAACCGCTTCACTGCTGTCCAATGCTCCTTCCCTGGGTTTGACATAAGCCTGCTCAATACTCCCACTGCATGTGCAATGTCTAGTCTAGCATAGACCATTGCATACATCAGGCTACCCACTTCTCTTGCATATGGAACACGAGACATATCCTCCTCTTCTTCTTGTGTCTTGGGAAACTGTTCAGTAGACAGCTTTACACCTACAGGAATAGGAACATTCATTGGTTTACTATCCTGCATATCGAACCTCTTCAATATAGTCTCGACATACTTCCTCTGGTTTAACCAGAGCTTCCTCTTTGCCCGATCTCTCTTAATTTTCATGCCCAAAATATAGTTTGCAGCACCAAGATCCTTCATGTCGAATTTGGAGAACAATTGGGTCTTCAAATCTTGGATAATTTCTTTGTCATTTCCAATCAACAACATATCATCTACATACAAGACCAAATAAATAACATGGTCACCAATTAATTTAAAATAAACTCAGTGATCCTCCTTGCTTTTGGTGAAGCCAAGTCCCCGTATATAGGTATCAAATTTCTGATACCACATCCTTGGTGATTGTTTTAACCCATACTGAGACTTCTTCAACCTGCATACCAATTCTTTCTTACCCTTCACCATAAAGCCTTCAGGTTGCTTCATGTATATCTCCTCTTCTAGATCCCCGTGAAGAAATGTTGTCTTCAACATTGGGAGAAAAAATATCACCAAAATCAATTCCCGACACCTGGGAATAACCTTTTGCTACCAATCGAGCTTTGTATTTCTCCACCTTGCCTTCTACATTCATCTTCTTCTTAAACACCCATTTTCTCCTGATGGGCTTCCTTCCAGCTGGCAACTCTGCCAGATCCCATGCCTCATTTTTGTGCAACGATGCCATTTCATCAACCATGGCCTCCTTCTAGAGTTTTCCATCCTCTGAATCTACTACCTCCCTGATAGTTCTGGGATCATCATCAGTTATAGTTAAGGCAAAACCTAAACAGAAAGCATATGGACTATACCTTTCTGGTTTCCTTCTTTCCCGAACTGATCTTCTCATAGCTAGAGTTTGTGGCTCTTCCTCTTCTGAATCTTCTTCTGCTGTAGAGTCTAATTCATACTCCTTTAGCTCAAAATTTATTTTCTCAGGTTCCTTTGGTATGACTTCATGTTTAAAAACATATTTCACCTCTCTAAACACCACATCTCGGCTGTACACAACCTTCCTTGTTTCCGGGTTCCAAAGCTTGTAACCTTTTAAACCATCCTTATACCCAATAAAGATGCACCTTTCAGATTTATTATCCAACTTGGTCCTTTTCTGATTTGGAACATGTACATATGCATCACATCCAAATACCCTTAGATGTGAAAGAGAGGGTTTCTTACCAGTCCATACCTCATGTGGAGTCTTATCCTCCAACATTGATGAAGGTGATCTGTTAACCAGATAGCATGCAGTCTCCATTGCCTCTGCCCAAAATTCTTGTCCTAACCCGGTACCACTGAGCATGCTTCTTGCCTTTTCCATCAGTGTTCTGTTCATTCTTTCTGCAACTCCATTTTGCTGAGGTGTGTATGGAGTAGTCTTATGCCGTGCTATACCACACTTCTTACAGAACTCTTCAAATTCCTTCTTGCAGAACTCCCCACCATTATCTGTCCTCAACGCCTTTATCTTCTTCTCTGTCTGGTTTTCCACCAGAGCCTTAAATTCTTTAAATTTGTCAAAGACTTCAAATTTATTCCTCAAGAAATATATCCATGTATTCCTTGAGAAGTCATCTATGAATGAAAGATAGTACATAGACTTTCCCAGTGATGAAACTGACATAGGTCCAAGCACATCACTGTGCACAAGTTCTAATATCTTGTTCGCCCTCTTAGCACCGGAAGGAAAACTCACCCGATTCTGCTTCCCATATACACAATGTTCACAGAAATCGAAATCCAGAGAGAAATTAGACATACCTTCTACCATACCATTTCTATGCAGTATTCAAAGGCCCTTCTCTCCAATATGTCCAAGCCTTTGATGCCATAGCATGGTCTTTTCTCCAGAGACAACTAGGCTTTCCACTCCACTTTCAGGAACCACAGAACTGTTACACCCATCAATAATAGTGCTACCTTGTATTTTGTACAGAGTTCTAGTCCGAACTCCCTGCATTAATACCAATGCTCCCCAAACCATCTTGCAGGCATCTTTCTCGAACACTGTTTTTACACCTGCATCATCCATCTTACTTACAGAAATCAGATTTCTGGCCAATGCAGGAAGATGCAGAACATCGGGAAGTGTTCTAATCCTTCCACCTTGTAGCTTTAGCTTGACCTTTCCACGTCCAATGATTCTAGCCTTCCTATCATCCCCTAGGAAGACATCACCACCATCATATTTCTCATACTCACAGAACCACTCCCTATGGGGAGTGAATTGAAAGGATGCACCTGAGACAATCAACCATGACTCATGATCTACATGTGTATTTGAAGAAGAAGCCAAATACACATCCCCACCTTCATCTGAGGTGGTTTTTGCCTCTACAGAAGGAGCATCATCAGATCCCTTTCCTTTCTCGGGAGCTTTAGATCTGCAGTCCCTTTTGTAGTGCCCTTCCTTTCCGCATTTCCAACATACCTTTACAAACTTTCCAGGAGATTTAGATCTCCCTCTAGATTTGGATCGCCCACTCGAAACCTTATTCTTGTTTTTGTTTTGGAAACTTCCTCGTACAGATAAGGCATCTCCATTCTGGCCCTCCATATTTCTCCGTCTCATTTCCTCCGACAACAAGGCTGAGACAATGTCATCAAAACTCAAGGTAGTTGTATTGCTACCTATTGCAATAACCAGACTATCCCACGAGTCTGGTAGAGGACACAACAAACAGATGCACTTATCTTCATCTAATATTTTAATATCAACAGATGACAGTTGACTTACCACAGTATTGAAAGAGTTCAAATGCTCTGTCACCGAGTCTCCAGCCTTCATCCTCAGGTTATAAAACTTTTTCCACAGGAAAAAATTATTCACCAGAGACTTAGATTGGTACAAAGTCCCAAGTTTTTCCCACAAATTCTTTTTCGTAGCTTCCCCAGATACATTCAACAATACTAAATCTGAGACACACAATCGTATTATGCTCTTAGCCTTCTGATCCAGTTTCTTCCAGTCTTCATCTGACATTGCCGTTGGTTTAGTACCTGGATCTACCTCGATCCACTGATCTTTATCCACCTGTAGATCCTCCATCTTGAGCTTCCAAAACTCAAAACTCTAACCATTAAATTTCTCGATCTCTATCTTTCCGCCGCTCGCCATCTTCTTTCACCGCAAGAATCGATCCCACTGATCTCCCACTGAATAGGGTCTACCTCAGGCCCGAGAAAAAAACCCTTAGCAGCAAAGGTGTCCCCTTGAAGCCGAAATAGCTTTGATACCAAATGTAGGTTTTAACCCTAAACAGAAATTATCTACACATGAATCTTATAACAAAAAATAAACAATAGCGAGAGCATAAAACATAAAATAGATAAACACAAAGATTTTCCCCTGGATCCAAAATCGGGACGACTAGCTTGATATTTCATTATATTCCTTTTAGTGTTACAACACACACACACACATATATATATATACATGCTGAAGCATACTTAAACCCTAATCCATTAACCCTGGATTAGAACATAACTGTAGTTCCCTTGACCGGATCTACAAAAAATACTAGGGGCCCAAAACCATCGTACCCCAAAACCATGTGCAAAACCTGTTATAGCATCATTTCTCACCTTGACATGATTCATGATTGCTTCATGGCTTTATGGGCACCCATTCCTACAGACTTGGACAAATTCACTTAAAAAAAGTGGAAAATCCTCCATACGCGACTATGCCCGTGTTTTTCCGCGTGTATACGCGAGTACAGCTAGACTTTTCCGCGTATGCCATTTTAATGATTAAAAAATATATAAAATCCCTAATTTCGCGCTGGGTTGATGGTTACTCAGGTAGTTCAACCACCCCAGCCCGTGGCCAACTGTTTCCAACTGCTGAAACTACTTGGAGGGACTATAAAAAGACCTCATATGTATGGCCTAAGGGAGAGAGAGAATTATTATTATTATACTCCGTTGGTTCCCTATCCAAGTCTGATTCCCCGTGCCTCCTGCACTTTCCCAGTTCATTTCAGGAAACCCTTGTTTCCTTGAGATACACATCCCTTTATATGTTATCTCGTGTGCACTCATTTGGAAGGAGTCTTAGCGAGGCAAGGGCTGGACGGATCCAGACGACGGTCTGCGAAGGCCTTGGAAGGATCAGGTGATCTCTCCACTTACTTTTGTACGTACTATTTTTATAATACAGAAGTATCATGCTGTCCCCGAAATAAACGTGTTAGTGTATGCTTTAATGTATGAAGAATATTTGTTATACAAGCATTCATGATGATTTATTTAATGTTTTATATGAATCTCACTAACATATAGAGTAGAAATATACTGTACAACTTGTCCTTTGTGTTGGTTTCTTCTTGTATTTCAGGTGAAGGAGGAAGGACGGTTGCAGGGAGTTTGAACTCCACGTGGATCTACTTCAAACGTAGGACCAACGGGTAAACCTCTCATTCTACTCGTTTTCGTTTTTATGAATGTGCATGATCGTGTGAGTCTCTGTTAAGTAGTACGCCCCTGCTCTGTGGAGGTTGAATCCCAACCAACCTCTAGGGTGTTAAATCCCCGAAACAAAACCATGCACAAAACCATGGGCATGGACTGCCCACCGGAAATTAAGGACCAAAATATTTCACCGGGGTGCTGCCCCGGACCCCGACAGGGGGGGCTACCGCCCCCCCGTTGCGCCCAGCGCAAAGGGGGGTCTATCTCCCCCCCTCTTACCCCCCCACGCGTGATTAGTCGTGGAAAGAATATAACACATACCCAACAATGATCGCATTAGTTGGCTTTACCTCAGACTACTCCTGACTCATTTGGGGTTTAAGATCGACTTCATAAATTGGGTGATGGGGTGCATCACAAGCATATGCTTTGTAATTCTGATCAATGGGGTGACCACCCCTTTCTTTCAGAGCCAAAGAGGCCTGCAACAGGGGTGCTCACTCTCCCCTCTTATTTTCCTCCTAGTAGTTGAAGGTCTTATTCAAATGATCCTAGACACAAGGAAGAGAGGGGACATCAAAGGGATTGAAGTGGCGGTCAACCTAAATATCACTCCCTAGTTATTCGTTGATGAAATCCTATTATTCAGTAATGGCAGCAGAGATGACATCAGACAAATCAAAGATATCCTGTACCTGTTTCTAAAAGCTACTTGATTGTGTATAAATTGTAAAAAATCATCTTTAACACTCGAAGGTTTCTCAAGGGTGGAAGTCAGAATAATATCATAAGAGCTCCCATTCGAAATGAAAAGGTTGTCGGAAAATTTCAAATATTTGGGGTTCCATTTAAAACCTGACTCTTATAGGATTCAGGACTGGCATTGGCTGGTGGCAAAGATAGAAAGCTAGATAAAACACTGGAGCTACAAATGGTTTTCTAGGGCGGGAAGGCTAGTATTGATCAAGTCAGTTGCATTGGCAATCATGGTTTACTGGTCTGATTTAAGATGGGTTCCCAAAAGAATTCTTTCAAAAATAAGGACGATCTGTAGCAGATTCCTGTTGGCAGGGTCAAAGGAGGACTTGGTTCTCCCATGGGTGGCTTGGGAGAAAGTGGTGCACCTGAAGGAATGGGGAGGATGGGACATCAAAGATATCCCAGCTTTCTCACCCTCTCTTGCAGCAAAATTGGGATGGAGGCTAATTTCTATGGAAAATCTGTGGATGATGGTGGTAAAAAGAAAATATATATACCCAATTGCATTGGATGAGTGGCTCAGATCCTCGGATAAAAGACATCCACAAACCTCTGTCGTGTGGAAATATACATTGGATTCGAATAAAATAGTTAAATAAGGATTGGCATGGCATGTATGGAATGAAGAAAATATCAGAATTGGTCAGAACCCATGAGTGGCATGGAATGGTGTTTTTTATCTCTCTAGGGAGCTCATTGACTACCTCTCCACAAAAGGGGTCCAATGGCTATGCCAGGTAGAAAAGATAGGCCAGTCTATAATATGGGGTCAAGCTTGGAAATCAGGGGAGGATTTACAAATTGAAGAGCAATGGATGGAGGAATGGCAAGATTTTATCAAAGAACTACAACAATCCAATGTGCGCCTCCATGACTACCCAGACCCTCTGAGATGGGTGCATGCACCCTCTAGATCCTATGCCCCAAAGCATGGATATAGTTGGTTAATGGATCAGAATGGGTGGGATGCCCCAGAGTGGTGGTATAAATTGATCTGGAAATTACAAAGTCCTATAAAATCTAGACTTTTCTTCTGGTGCATACTCAAGAACAAAGTCCCAACTTGAGATAACCTCCAGAAAAGAAGTAAGATAGGGCCGGGTTGGTGCTCCCTATGTAAGGAAAAGGAGGAGTCAGTTCAGCATTTGTTCCTTAATTGTACTCTCAACATAAAATTATGGGAAGAAACTTTGAGGCTTTTAAAGCTATCTCAGAGATGGGGAGGGTTAAACATAAATGAGGCATGGAAAAATTGGTGGAATGAAGAAAATAAGGACATCGTGAGAAACATATCGCTGATTGTCTCATGGGGCACCTAGCTAGCACGAAACATGGTTATTTTTAAGTACATAAATCCCTCCTTTGAGAAACTAATGGTGGAAGGGGCTTCAATATATGAGAACATTCCCATACAAAACACAAAAAATAAAGGGAGGGTCATAAGGGTCAAAGAGATCAGGAGAGACATCCCGTGGGCCTATTTTGATGGTGCATTTGATCCCAAAAAAGATGCGGAGCAGGGATTTCAATTCATTTAACTTTAGTAAAATCATTAAAAGCCTCAGTATGGAACCAATAAATTTGTAGAACTTTAGTCCCTCAAACTTCTCCTTTGTTGGCTTATTCAGATAGGCATGAGATCGGCTCAGATTTTTGGAGACTCCCTAAATATCATCAAATGGTTTAATGGAGAATTCAGATGTCAAAATTATATGTTGCTCCATTTGTTAGAACAAGTCTTCAATTTGAAACATTATTTTAACGATATCTATGTCTACCACAATTACAAGGAACAGAACATGGATGTAAACCTCCTATCTAAGGAGGGCGTAAAGCAGGTTGTGGGCGTCTAGACCATAAAATAAAATTATGGAGGAGTGATCCGAACATCAAACCAGCCTCCTTTTTCTCTTTAAATGTTTTTATCTGATATATGTATTTTTTGTTGTTGGACATGACTGAAAGATAAACTCTCATATGGAAATTATCAGGGTCTAAAATTTCAAATTTTATTTCCTACTCTATTGACACTTTTAAAATATATGGTTATTTTTTTATATTGCAAACTTTTAGACACTATACTGTATTCGATTTTTGTTTGGGTTGTTCACTTATTTAAGAGGAGGCCCGGGAATCGATACGAGACTAATTTTTTGTAAATGCTACTTTGGGTTGGAGTGGGTATTGTTTATTTTTTACTCCCAACTCAGTATAATCTATGTTTTTTTGTTTCATTGGAACAAAAACATACATTTCATTGAATTTTTGTGGGCATACACTCTGTAACTTTTTATTACCTTAATAGAAATTTCGGTTTTTTCTCTGGAAAAAAAGAGAGGAATGGAATCAAAGAAAGTGCCCGTAGAGTCAAAATAAAAAGGCCTGGTTCACTTAACACACACATTTGCAAAGCCACCCCTCTAACTCATCATAGGTTGGCGAGGAGCCATAATGACTGTAACTAGAGAACAAACAAGACAAGGATATGAACCAAGACCAACGAAAGAAGTCGGCCATACAACCGACCCTTGCAATCCAAAACTTAGAGCCAATAAGTCGTTCCCCCAACCCCACATTGGGGGACCAAATTATACTAAATTACCCAACTTAGGGTAGACCAAATACATAGATAAATAAAACCCCCAGGATAAAATCGAATTTATAGGATCCCCTGAACCCAAAGACATGATAAGAATAGTCACAACCTTATTTCACGCACTCAATTCCAATGTCGTCAAAGAATACCAAGGATTCCCTAACGCTAACAGAGAGACAAAAGTTACTTGAAGGAAAACCTAAATAACTACAATTAGAACACCACCGTCCCAAAATTTAAGCAGAAATTGGATTCAACCCAGAGGAAGAAAGAGTATACACCAATTGATATCCTAGAACACACAATGGAAATGCAGAAAATTGACATACCAAGCCCTAACCTTGCGAGAGAAAGGGACGAACAAAATCAGAGCCCAAGTAACAACTAATAAAAATAGAGACTGAAGTGCATGACAAAATACCTTTCTACAACTAAACAATGCCTCTAGTCCACACCGAGAGAACAATGAAACCAGAAGAAAAGCAGTCCCCTTAACATGAAAATAACCCACAAAAATCGACACAAACAAAACATACCAGGAAAAGGAAGATGAGGATATCACCTTGGCCTCTTTACCACGAGCTACACACATTTGTCACCCCAATGAATTAAGCCTGCATTTAAAACACTTGACATTGTAGTACACCGCCAACACCATTTTGTGTTTGGTCGCCATGCCATGATAAAGAAAATGACTTCCATAGCGAGAGCTCTCCTTACAAGGAGGACTCATTAATACTTGAACTAACACCCCCATGTGGGGTTTATCTCCAAATTAGTTATGCTCTTTATGCCCTTTTAATTAAATTGATTGATTACAAAAAATGGCATATGAACAAGTGTCATGGACAGTAAGTTACAATTTTTTGGGCATGTAGTATTCATAAGCCATGGTATTACCCCATGGTATTGTAACAATGCCTATTTACAGAGTCAGAATCTCCATGGTGAAGTGGAGATAAATCCTATGGTTAAGAATCATGTTCCATGCATTTCTAAATTTATATATGTTTAACTTATATATTAATTTTTTTTAATAATTAATAATAATAATAATTTAAAAGTGAGTTAGAATTTAGAAATTTTATGATTTTTTTTTTGTTTAATTTTAGCAACATGAGATATATGATGAGATAAGTGTTTTGATGTTTATTATAGATTGATGTTTATCAACATTTACCATCCATTTTATTTATATGATTGTGCTAGCATTTATCATCCATTTAATTGATATGATGGTGCTACTATTATATTCAAATTTATTGCAAAAATATTTTAAACACATGTCTCCCAATATATTTTCAATTTGAAATATTATTATTTTTTAATATTTTCATAAAAAATTATGCATTAACGAACACTCCTTTCTAGATCTTCCACTTGTATGACTCCAAAACCCTAGCAGAGCTCTGCACCGGGCCGACTTCCATGACCTAGGGTTTGCTGGTTCAGGCGACGGCTGCCCACGATAGTCCTTCTCCCCCAGTTAGATCTACGACAACCTGATACCCAGACAACCACAGGCTATCCAATTACCGAATCTAGTCAGGGGGCTGCTTCTCCCCCCCCTACAGGCCAGTCTCCAATAGGGACGGCGATAGGGGCTGAAAACGCCAATTAGCACAAATCTCGCACGTCTCAAGAAAATAGAGGGACAACACCCACAATGCAGAAGGAAAATACACAAGCCGCAGTAGAAGCGACCATGAAATCCACCACCTGCATACCAAAAGAAACCAAGAAAATAGTGATTAAACTCCCTGCATCGCATCGATGGAAGAATTCAATTCATGAAAGTCATGCATTGATAGGCAAGTGCATGGGCTTCTGGCCCACGGAAAAAGTGCTGAGAGGATGGATAGCCTCGAAATTGAAACCCAAAGGACACATAGAACTGCAACTGCGCGCAAAAGGCTTCTTCAAAATTCTCTTCACCTGCTCTAAAGATAAGGACAGGATCATGGATGGAGGGCCATACTTATTCAACACTGTAGGCCTATACCTAAGACCATGGACTGAACGCTTCAACCCGGATAAACAAGATCTAACCACGGCACCAGTCTGGATCTGACTCTACTCTCTCCCTCAAGACTACTAGGATGAACTAACCCTTCATGACATAGGCAATGACCTAGGGGAGTTCATCAAGATTGTAGAAGAAACCAAAATCAATTGGTATGTAGCCTACGTTCATATCTGTGTCTACATGAATATAGTCGAACCGCTCCCAGGAGAGGTAAGTATTTTGCATGAAGAATTTGAATGGAATCAAACTTTTGATTATGAACATATTCCCTTCAGATGTAGGAAATGTCATCAACATGGGCATCTCTTCAAAGATTGTCCCCTAAACAAGAAAGAAACAACTGAAAAGGACACCAGTGAACATGAAACAGAAGGATTCACGAAGGTAGTAAGAAAAAAAAGACACAACAAGAGAGCTACCCCACAAGAGAACAAAAAAGCACCAGCAATAGCTTCGCAACCCTTAATTAGCTAAGCGAAAATTAAACAGTACAAGTCAATGAGGTAGGAAGCACCTCCATAACGCAGGTCCAATCCTCTATGGCTCAAAAACACATGCTTCCACTAGAAACCTTCTTAAAATTTCCCAATGCCAATACTGAAGTGGACAATGGTCAACTAAAGGGAAAATAACCGAAAATGGAAACTATCCCAGAGGTGATGGAGGAAGAACCAGAAAGCATAGATCTAGAAGGACTAGATCTTGCAGGGCTAGAAGAAGCATGCACCAACAAGGATTACACTTCAATCTCAAAGCAGCAAATCGAAAAAATGGAGGAAATATTAGCCGGGGCACAACAACTCCCCTCTCTGGGCATAAAGGGAGGAATGCTAAATCAACACCTAGTACTTTGCAAAAGAGTCCCAAAAAAGAGCATGGAGAACATCTCTGCAACGAACTATAGAAGTGGGGAAAGAAATGGTGGAATCGGGATGTTTACCCAAGCTAAATAGATTCTATGCCCTCACCTCCAAATATATCCCATGAAGCTCATCTCATGGAATATCAAAGAGATCAACAGCCCCATGAAGCACAAGATCTTAAAAAAACTGATCTCGGAGGAACATCCTGTAATCTTTTACATGCAAGAAACCAAATGTACCAGCTTCACTATGGAAACCATCTTCAAAAAGATATGGAAAGGTAGTAATACTATAGCGGTTGATGCAAACGTGGCGTCTGGAAGACTTGCCATCATCTGGAACCCTCAAATCATCACATTAGAGAATCTTCATGCCAACAGAAACTTCATTCAGGGTAATTTTCACCTGATTGGTACAGACATTCATGGACTACTATCCAATGTCTATGCACCTCAAAATGCGCAACAAAAATTGATGCTCCTGAGCAATCTAGAGGAAATAAATCTATAATGATCCCATTCCCTCTGGCTATTGGGAGGAGATTTCAACATGATAACCAATCTACAGGAAAAGAAGGGTGGAAAGTTGCATCTAGAATCCGACAATAATGGATTCAAAGAATTCATCCAAAATAATAACCTCATCGATCTTCAGGCCTCCAATGGAATCTTTACATGGAACAACAAAAGAGGAGGTACCTAATAGATAGCCTCTCAGCTGGATAGATACCTCATCACCGATGATCTCATCCACCTAGGAGGAAATTTGGACACTACCATCTTCCCAGCAATGGGATCTGATCATTGGCCGATAAAACTCTAATGGCTCCAACCAGGTAAACATGCTCCCAAACCCTTCCGCTTTGAAAATGCTGGTTTAGGCACCCAGGGTTCAAGGAACTAGTGTCCAATTGGTGGTCTTCCATAGAACCCCCTCAAGGAACCAAAATATTCCAGTTCCAAACAAAACTGAAACTTCTCAAAAGATATCTGAAAGTTTGGAACAAAACAACATTCGGCAACATATTCATAGAGCAGAAAGACCCGGAGGACAAAATGAAGACTCTGCAACAAAACATCATCCAAAACGCACCAGGCGCAATGCCTGACAACTCAACTGGAGGAAAAAATCCCTTTGGAGACAAAAATCTAGAATCAACTGGCTCAAAGAGGGAGAAAGAAATGCCAAATTCTTCCACCGTTCCACCATACAACACCAGATGCACAATAGAATTACTGTAATCAAGAACCAAATAGGGGAAAGGTTGGAAACGCAAGAAGCCATCATGGAGGAGCTGCGTAATCACTTCAGGGACATTCTCTAGGAACCCAACCACCAAAGGCAGGAAGCCATTGAGGAAATCACCCAACACATCCCCAAGCTGATAACAGAAGATCACCATAGGATGTTGCTCGTTGTGACCACCTTAGCGGAGGTGGAATAGACAGTCTTCCAACTGAAAGCAAGGAAAGCTCCAAGGCTTGATGGATTCACCACAAACTTCTTTCACTTCTTCTAGGACATCATCCAAAACGAAGTCTGGGAAGCTGTTGAGGAATCTAGGTCCACTCACTGGCTATTACTAGCACTAAATGCTACCTTCATCACTCTGGTTCCTAAAGAAGATAGAGCAACATCTCCTAGTAAGTACAGACCCATAGCTCTTTGCAATGTCATTTATAAAATCATCTCCAAAGTCATAGCTAACCGGATGAAGAAGCTCCTACCCCTCATCATCTCCCCAGAACAAACTGGGTATGTGGAAGGAAGATAGATCCTGGATGGCATCATCTTAACTCATGATGTCATTCACTCCCTTAAAACCACCAAAAAACCAGGTATGCTTCTCAAAATTGACCTTTACAAAGATTTTGAAAAACTAAGTTGGGACTACATAAAAAACATCCTTGCAGCTTTTGGCTTCAGTAATACCTGGATCAGATGGATTATGAGCCTTGTTACCTCTCCCTTTCACTCCATCCTAGTCAATGGTATCCCCTCTACCACCTTCAATCCCTCTAGAGGCATAAGACAAGGGGATCTGCTTTCGCCCTTCATCTTCATCATCACGGCCGAAGGCTTGGGCCACCTGATTAAAAACTCTATTCAGACAGGGGCTCTTCTTGGTTTACCTCTCCATAACCCTCCCCCATCCTCTCATCATCAATTTTTGGATGAAAACTTGATCATGGGCTACCCCTCAGTCTAGGAAGCCCTCACCCTCAAATTCGTTCTTGAATCCTTCTCTGAAGCCTCCGGTACAGAGATCAACTAGGACAAATCTCAGATTTTTTTCTTCCACACCCCCCCTCAAACCCAATGCAATATTTCTCTCATCCTTGGCTTCTCCATTGCCTCCTTTCCCTCCAAATACCTGGGAGCTCCGCTAACTGACTCTGCCATCATTTAATCCTCCTGGAGAGCTCTTCTTGACAAAATGGAAACCCGTCTCTCCAACTGGACTCACCATACTCTCAACATTACCAGTTGTCTGGTCCTCATCAAGTTCGTCTTGCAATCTCTCCCCATTTACCTCTTCTCAGTTCTTGATGCTCCCAAATGGGTCCTTAAAGCTATGCGCAACCTGCAACGCAGATTCCTTTAGGGAGGTACAAAAGGCAAGAAGAAATGGGCCTTAGTCAACTGGAAGGAAGTGTGCACCCCCAAAAATCAGGGAGGCCTGGGTCTTCGGGATCCTGAACACAACAACAACATAATGGGAGCCAACATCTCGTGGAAATGGATCTCCAATCCCAATACCCCCTGGGATAACCTATGGGCGACCAAGTATATGCAATATTGGCCAAAGGAATATCTCATTAGATACAAATTAGATCTACCGAGTTCCCAAATCTGGAAAGAAGCTAGTCATCAAAAGGGTATTATCCAAAACCACAGCTTCTGGGAGTTGTGAGATGGAAACCAAGCCAGATTATAGCAGGATTCCTAGAAACGGATGCCAAGCCTATCCTCCATCTTCTGTAGACCTCTTTGGAATCTGCGCTCCAAAGTAGGCTCAAGACTTCTGAACGGAAGACACTTCACAAGGCTACAAGCAATGGATTCACACCAGCAGATGACAAGAAAATTGGAACAATGAAATCCATACTGATATCTGGGAGGAGCTCCGCATGAAGAGAATAATCCAGATCAAAATAGGGCCTGACATCCTCCACTGGGGGCACATGCCCAATGGTACTTACTCAACCAGGGAAGCCTACAACATCCTCCATCAGTAGGATCTAGGACCAGTCGACGACATCTGGAAAAATATCTGGAAGGCTAATTTATGGCCCAAAATAGCCTTGTTCATGTGGCTGCTCAGTAAACAATGCATCCTCACATGGGATAATCCCTTGAAACACAGGTTTGCAGGGCCCTCCAGATGTCCTCTCTATCAGGTCAACTCAGAAACCATCGACCACCTATTGGACCAATGTCCTCATGCCAACTCTCTATGGGGCAGAATTGTTTTCCTATACCGTTGGTCCAACCGTGCTAGAGGCAACATCATTTAAACCATTAGCAATTGGCAGGACAATCCATATAATAGTAACCTGCTGAATAGATTATGGAAAATCACTCCGGGCATCCTCATATGGAATATCTAGAAGGAGCGAAACAATCACATATTCAAGGATAAAGCTTCTACCCCTGATCAGCTTTGGGACAGGATTCACAGCAACCTCACTGAAACTCTGGCCTTAAATATGTGGAGTAAGGAGGACTTACCCAATGCGGCAGCTGAATGCCACATCTAGAACAACTGGAAAATGAGTCTCAACACTCCCATGGAAATCACTCCCAGAAGTGGGGGCTGATCTCCTGCCCCTGAAACTTGGTTGCCTCCCCTTATGGGCTTCTTCAAATGCAATTTTGATGGGGCTTCTAAAGGTAACCTAGGAACAACAGGTTTCAGAGGTGTCATCAGGAACACAAGGGGAGATCCTCTCAGATTCTACTATGGGAACATCGGATGGGACAACAAAAACTCTGTTGAGCTGAAAGGAATGATATAGGGTATTCAAATTGCCACAGAATTCCATTACTTCCCCTTGGAAGTGGAAGGGGAATCACAAATAATAACTATGGCAGCCACCCGTATCCTTCAAGGCACTGCATCTTCGAAAGTTTCCAACATCTGGAGACTTGCTCATAAGCTCAAGATGCTAGAACTTCTGCTTCACAATCACCGAGCCATCACTTTCGGTCATGTGCGCAAGAAAGAAAATGTTGTTGTGGACCTACTTGCTAACAAAGGGGTGGAAAGCAACTGTGTTATGCACCATTCCACCCTTGAGCAGAATGAAGGTGAGGCACTCAGACAGAACTGTCTCACCCTCATTTAGAAAGACCAGCTTCCCCCAGATGCAGGCGACACGCCTCACATGGATGAATATCAAATACCAACTCATACAGATTGTGGAAATCTCCAACGCAATTCCCCACTTGCAGTGGATCCAATTACCGTTAACTCCTCGCAGAACCATAGATAACATAGATCGGACAGGCCTTGTATCACCTGACACTGATCATCACCTCGCCCACACCACCATTAATGTCCATGATGCTTAATCAGCATTGCAGCCCTGCCTACCCCTCTGCCCCTGCTCATCTACATGAGCTCCACACACAATACCGTGCAAAGATCATTCTTTGCCTCTCTGAAAAAATTCATCCTCAATCCTATAAATCTTCCAGACCTCTGCTCCTTTCATCCCTCATTTGTTCTCTGTTGCATTTAGCTCTCCTCCTTCTAATATGGACGCTCACTGATTCCAATCAATTGCGAAGTCTCAGTCTCAGAGTGGAGCTGTGCAGTCCCCTTCTACATGTTGCTCTACATCTTGTGCACTTGTCCCCTAGCCTCTGCAGCCTCTCCCGCCCCTGTGTCACCCCTGCCTCCTCTCCCAAGTGCGCAATGGCCCCCAGGATGTGCCAACACACTATTCGCGGTGGTCAGAGAGGGGCTCTTCTGGGACGTTACCATCGTGGCGAGGATAACCGCCTCGAATGGATTGAAGGCTCCTCGTCCAACACCCCTGCTAGCCATCATTTCGCTCCCGAGCAGCAAGCAAAATCTTCCAGGAAACCTGTGCAAAGGGGAAGTCGAGGCGTGAGGAGGTCCACCTCCTCTCCTGGGGCTCCCTCTCCGCATAGCATTCTGGCACCCCCGACCAGTCCTGCGCAGGTTGATGAGGATACAGACATCTAGATTATGGATTCCGAAGGCGTTTGGACGAAGGTTCCTGAAGGAGTAGACCTGGACTCTCCCATCCTCTGCGCTCCTGCAAATCTCCCCAAGAGAACTACCGCTAAAGTGAAAGCTGCAATGGAAGCAACTATTGCGTAGGCTCCTCCTTGTCCCATCAACGAAGAGAATCCCCAATGCAGTGATGATGAGGATGAATATGTCTATGTAGCTGTTCAGTTTTATTTTGTTTTTTTTCCTCTGTGTCCACAGGGCTTTACTGTTAAGTTCTACTCTCTAGCTTCTAGATGTATCAGCGCTACTGCGCTCAATGTTTTTCTTGTTTTCAAGTTTTGTCTAGGCCAACCCCCTCCCCCGCGGCAGCCCAGAAACAATGTAATAAAGGAAGGGATTGGATAAGCGCAGCTTACCAACCCTGTTAGTAAAATATGTATTTTTATGTTTTCGAAATTAATAAATTAGCACAACTTACAAAAAAGAAAATGCATTAACACAATAATTTCTTATTACCGCCAAATTAAACACAATATAAATATATATATTCAAAACAAAATTTAAATACTTTGTGAAATTATTTATTTTTTTCTTTTTCCAATAACTTAATAATACTTCATTATTTCAAAACAAATTTAAATTTCAATAAAATCACAAAATATAATACTTCATTATTTCAAAACAAATTTCAATTTCAATAAAAACACAAAATATGATAATTAGATTTTAAAACTCCAAATTTTATTTGATAGTAATTTTACAAGACAAAATTATTTTGAAAAATATTTAAATTTATCTTCATTTCTACATTACTCACTACTTTTCAATATCAAAACTTCATATTACTAAAATTATTATACTAAATTAATAAAAAATTCCAATTCATAAATACTACTTATAAAACCTTAAACCCTTAACAAAGCATAGTCATTAACTTCACCAAATAACATAAAAAATTAAATATAAACAAATGTTATATACGTTTATCCATCTAACACCACACAAATCATACTTTTTACAACTAATACATCATTTGCTGAAATGAAAATCTTCATTCTTTTAATACAACTAATATTTTATTGGTTTATATTACAAATTTACAATCATTTAAACTATTTTTCCTTGTAAATACTCCCCAACTTAAACTATTTTTCCTTGTAAATATCCGCAAGTTAAGTGGATTATAGTTCTATTTTTCACACTTCAGTTACTCTAGAAGATGCATCACATAATGTGGATCAATGCAGGCTCAGGACTTATATTTAATATCATCAAGAAATATCTAATTGACTGCTCTCAATTTGAACGACCCTGGATAAAATGGTGTAACCTTGGAATACAATGGACAGACTTACTAGTGGCTGTATGGAAACTGCATTCATAACATATTTCCAACATGCATTCTTTCTCCACTTTGTGGGCTCACAAATGCTACTTAGCACTGCAAAATCAAGCGGCCAATGCAACTTGATTAAACCATGAATTGGTATTTGTAATTTCCATTTATATAAATTACATTGTGAACTGGCCAGAGCAAAATGCTAACCTCTTGTAGTGATTTGAAATGATTGATTCTGGCGTGGAAACAACATTAGTTAGATTTCTTTTTTCATACCCAGCAATGCTTTTCTCCACAAAAAGCAGTACTTTCTGCCCTGGTCCCGCTCTGAAAATAAACAAGAGCGCTGTTATAGCCCACTTGAAGATTCACCATTGACCGAGATTTCTTCGATGGGATTATTGCTCTCCCGCTGAAGAATGGAGTCCTGTTGCTGGATAAAAGCGCATTCTGCAAATTTTCCCTGGAAGAACATTGTGTTAATGGCGGTCTTAGAAGATTGGCCCTCGCTTTCGATGACATGAGATTGGCACCGAGTGAGAATCTGACTTGATACTCCACGACTATTTTCTTCTCTAAAAGGCGAAAATTTCTGCAAATACCGGAGATCCAGTTCTTATAGATGGTAGCCATTCGCTTTTACATTATACAACAAAAATTTAACTCTACACGCGGAGGAACAAATTTAAAATTCAAATCGGCGCTCGTGGAGGTAACAAATTTTAAATTCAAATCAACGACGGAATACCAGGGAAGAATGGTACACCTACAGGAAAATGAAACTGTCGGTTAATCGAAGTTGCCGAAAATTGCATGGCATGTATGCATGCCCATCAATAGACATGTCATGTCTACCTCCAAAAAGTCACGCTATAGATGACTCCCAAGTTTAACATATTCTAATTTTGAAAGGATGGTGAAGTTTATCTGAAACATGTCATGTTTTGTTTTGTGAAGCCAATGCCAATACATTTTTATGGCTGAGAAAGTGGGTGTTAAAATATAAATTTTCATTAAGAAATTGTTTATTTCTAATACAATTAATTAATGTGATTGGTTTCTTTAGGTAATTGGTTTTAATATTTTAGTTAAGAATTTTTTAATATAATTAATTAATGTGATCAGTGCTTTAATGTTATTAGTTTTAAAGGTTTTTTTTTTAATTTTTAAATAATTTAAATTTAAAATTCAGTGATAATTGAGATGGCTGAAATTTAATTAAAGTATAAATGGGCTAATTTAATAATTTAAATATTATTTAATCACAATTTTTTATGTCATAAACTAATTTAACTAATCATAATCTAAATATTTATTTAATCACATTTTTTTTTTAATTATGAATTAATTTGAAAAATCATAAACATTCTAACTAAGAAAAACAAAGTTAACTTTTAATTAAAAGGAGATTTTTTAAGAACATAACAGATGTTCACAACTGGATCCATCATGGTGCACATAGTACATTACATTTATTTTTCTCCGAACAGTTTTATCATAAACATGTACTTATTATCCTAGTGCCTAAGCCAATCATAAACATGTCCTTATTATCCTAGTGCCTAAGCCTGTCGGAATTTATATGTTCAAACATATATTTATCAGCGTGAAAAATATTCTTCCATTGCAAACTGGACACACTTGTTTGCATGGAATCACACAACAAGATTGGCATGTAGTGCAGAACCATATAAATTTGCTTTTAGTAATCTCAAAATAATGTTTTATATACAAATTTTACTCTGTCCAATCTTAGTTTTAAGTTGAGAACTTTTCTTTTGTAGGTGTTATATTCACAGTAAAACCAAAACAAGTGATGTCCTAGTTGAAATGAAACGAAAATAGAATTGCGTTGAAATGAAACAAGAATTGAAATAATTTTGAAAAGGAAACTGCACTTATAATAATGATTAAAAAAACACAACAAAAAAATTTCTAAATGATAGGCAACATAATTGAAATCCAATATTAATAAATAGAGAGCCCAAATTTTACGAGAAGAAATTGCCAGCATGTGTTTGGTTTTTAAAATAAGGGAAAAACTCATCCACCAAGTTAAAAAAGAAACCATTAAATGCAGCATATTTCATCTAGATAATTAAAAATGAACCTAAAAAATAGAGATCACCTCTATTTTCACTGCTATGGTCCAGGAGGACTGATAGCTATTGTGAGACTGGAAATGTTGGTTGTACAGTTTTCAGCCTCAACTAACTGTGCTATTTCATCAATTGTCCTCCTCGTTTATATGGCCAGAAAACCCCAAATCCAACTTGCAGGGAATTTGTACTTCTGCATCACCTATAGTCGTATGGTTAGTGTCTAGTTCTGTCTCAAGAAAATCACACAAAGAGAAACCAAAAATTGAGCATCTACCAGGTTTAAAACAACATGACCATTCTCAGTTTTCGGATACCATTACACCACAATCCAAAACTAAACTTAACTCTTTGCACACTTTCATTCATGGAAAAGGAAAATGTTGTAAGAAAACAACGATTTATAACCCTATAAATCTAGTCTTCTCCAATCTCTTTGTTTAACACAATATTAAATGAAATGAAAATATATGTAGATACGGTCTCTGGACTTTGAAAAAAACCAGCTACAGTAAAAAAACAAATTATCCTTCGTGGCTCTTGCTGAACATACAGAGAAGCGTAGAGGCCTTATTATTATAACAGAAATTCAGGAGGGGCTTAAGATAGACCGACGAACTTAGGCTATTGGCTATTGTCCAAATAGCTAAGACGACAAGCAAGTATATTTACTCAAATGCTTCTAGCATAGTGAGACACTAAGACTTGTAGGCTAGTAGCACTTAGTCTTTGCACTGATCAAAGTGCATGGACGATACTCTCCTCAAGTGTTATCGAAGTTCACTGGTACAATGCTTGTGGTATCGAAAGCATGCGAACAATGCTCTAAGTGAACGCCGGTGCAATGCTGTATCTAAGCTAAGCTAAAGTGTGTGAGGGTTCAACTGTGTCTCCATTGGTTAATATGATTCGCCATGGATGGGTTTAGGTTTCAAAACCCTTATAGCTAAGGTATCCGGTAGTACCTATCAACTTTCTGGAAATCAAATCATTTTTCATTTGATGTTGCAAACCATTTGATTTTAAACCAGGAGAATGACACATTTAGACTAAGAAACAAACCCCACTACTAGATAAAACAAACAATAAAACCTGCCTTGATTGGATTATGTTATCCCAACATTTGGTAATTTTACTTTCTGCTGACCTATTGCATGATGTAATTCTACAGTCTTAAATTTAAAATTGCATCATGGAGGGGTTTGAAATAGTGATTTAAAGGGCATTCGCATATTGCGCTGAAGGTTATTAGATAAAGAAAGGAATAAGTACAGTGGAAAGGTTGCACTTATCGTAATGCTTTTCAGTGTAAAATGTTGTAGAGTGTTACACTAATTTCAGGTTGTACATTGGAAGGTATTTGATATAAAGTTGATAGGACATGTATGGTTTATTGAATTTTTTAAATTACAATTTATTTTTTATTAAATTACAATTTCAACAGTACATAACCGTTCGAGAGAATTGTGAACAACAAATCTTTTCCAAAATTAATGTATGGTTAAATTCAGACATAAATTAAAATAATAAATAAAATTACATGACATTTTCTATTTTCAAAAACACATCTAAAGTTTTGAAATTTGTTAACATTCCCAAATCACATTGCAACAACACCTCAACCCAAATATAAGAGGACTGCAGGACAAAGTATTCATGAAAAAATAATCAATGCATCATATTTAATTTAATAGGGACTAATTTCCAATTTCCAAGCTTATATTTTACAAGTGAAAGATCAAATTTAAACATCCATACTAACATCAGACAAAATTCTCTGAAATGATATTTGAAATATCCAAAATCAATCTCAAATTACTATTTTAATTTCAAAAATCCTGAAAAAAACAGGAATACAGAGACATTAAAGATTACATTTTGAAAGCAAAGAAATTAAAGGTTACATTCTGAACGTAAATACATCAAAGTGTTGGATCACGATATGTTTGGTTTACAAGGCGATTGATTCTTTAACATTTGAAAATTGACATATATTCAAATTTTTAAAAAACCTGGAGATTGTATCTTACTATTATTTACCCTGAACTTGGATTATATCAGCATTTTCTCCAGATCAACATGTTCTCACCTCTCTGGACAATATTGATATGAGCCCACAACTAAATCCTAATCTGCAGATTCTAAAACCTAGTATTCTCAAAGAGATCTCAATGCACTGCAATTTCTTCTGAAAGAAAAGACAAGTTCAGAAGCCAAGCTTTGACTGAGAAAAGAAAAGCTGAATAGATCTCACTGCAATTTCTTCCAAAAGAAGAGACAAGTTCAGAAGCCAAAATTTGAGGGATAAAAGAAACTGAATCCTTTCGTTGAAGTAAAGAAAATGGACCATTGGGAATTCCCAGAGAATTTTTTATTTCTTCACCCTTTTATCTCGTATGATACAGGTAAGGATATAAAGTTCTTGTGTCAAGGGTGATGTTGGAGCATAAAAAGGTATCTTTTAAACACCTAATTAGCCTACATTAATTATCAATCCGGGAGCGACTTTTTATTTCAAGAGTGTACTCTATCTGAGGTTGCAATTAACTAAGAGTAATGCTATGAAGATGTAGTACAGAATTCTAAATACAAGAGTAAATGGATGCTTGTAAAGAAATCTAATTACAGTAACATAAATGGAAATGCTCTGAAATCTTAACTACATCAATCTGCCAAACATCGATCAGGGATACAGTAGCAGTAACTCCTTCCCTTAGAAATCGATGCAACTGAAATCACACTGAGGCAAGATAACCAATCTGGGAACTTGGAAGCAGTAACCAATGTCCTCTACAGTTGGTGGTCTTGTTTTTGAAGCAATCACAATGAAATCAAACTCAAACTACTTGCTTATAAAAATAACTGAAAGGAACTTCCACTAATAACAAAATTTGGAAAGGAACAACAACTCGTAATTCCTATGCACACTCAACAACTGTAAACAATCTATCTGCTAATCTGAGTCTATGAATCATAAATGAACAATAAACAAGAATGGAACAGCAAACATGAATTGAACAGCAATTCTAAACTTAACGCAATCAGGCAACTAATATTAATACTTCAACCTTGTTGACAGCCAATATTACGAAACAGTCAATCATAAAGAACCATAAGCCAATAGAACAGCAACTAGAATTGAATATAGAACAGCAAAGCCTTATAAATATAGCAAGGTAAATAAACAGCGAATACACTTCTTGCAAATGATAAAATAGCAGTGCACTTCGTTAATTCTCACAATGAATCTGTATTCAATCCAACAGCAATCAATTAACTCTGTAATCATAATGAATTTAAACACAACTTTACACAACAGTAAGCAAAGGTTAGAAATACAAAAAGCAGGGTGATTTCACCAGGGCCAGGCCCTAAGCACCAGTGAAACACTGCTGGGCTACTTCAGAATTTGAGAAGTGAAATGAAACACGTCTTTTATATTAATCGAGCATTAAGTATTACAGAGACCGCTCTCTAAGCCGAGAGTCAATAAAACACAATATTACAAAGGAAATGTTTTGAGTACAAGAATCTCTGACTCCCTTAATCACTAAAGGCGTTGCCTTATATATCAAACCCTGAAGGACAAGATGAGGAATAAGATGAGACTTGAACAACGATCCCTCAGGATCGACAGATCCTGAGGAATTCTCTTCCCTTCTTTTAGTTATCACATGGTTTACTTTGGCCGAAGACGAGCTGTCCCCTGCCTTTTCTTAGCGATGCATTCAGATTTCCTTATCTTTGGCAGGGTTTGGTCTAATGCTGGAGGAACAGCAGTTGCATTCATCTCAGCCTCGCCTTTGGTATAGCTGTTCACTTCGTCTAATTCTTGTTTTTATCAACAAAAAGAAATCTTTAGTCATCTTTTTACAATAAACATACATTTTTCCAATTCTACCGTAATTATTATAATAAATCACTTTTCTAAGGTAAAAAGGATTATGTCTACAGTAAAAGAATGAGAAAATACACAGTGATTTCATACCTTTTCCACTGCTCAACATACCCCCCTGCTTAATCTTTTTCATGTCCTCATGAAAAATATAGTTCACATGCAGAGCAGTTAAAGAATAAGCCGGATAAGGTTTTTCATCAAAAGGCCTAAAACCATGCAGTTCAGCTAATGCTTCGAAAACATGCTCTGTCTGTCCTTAGGGTAGTTCATAATTGGCTGTGTAGTCTATAGCAGGATACCATGTAATGGGGCTTCGAAACCTACACCCTAGCCAGAATGGTCCTTCTTTCAAAATGAGATTACTATAGGAAACCAAGCGGTCTGCAGCTAGCCCAAAGTTTTTGTAGTTAAATGGTTCTCTATTTTGCACATTTCCATTGGAAATTCCCCATCGTACCTTAGCCGCTATGTAAGCCTAGTTTCTAATAGATAGGAAATAATCTATCCCATTCAAGATAACTGATTTATGGACAGGCCCCAATGTTTGGATAACACCTTCCTTTGTCATCAAATTCTTCTGCCTAGCCCATAGTTGGAATGGGTTATGAGGTTCACTCCTAACCCACAAATCTAATTCATTTTCCTGCCTTTGAAAAATATTATAGGCTTTAAGCCATCTTAACTGATTAACAACAAAGGAAATAAAGTCCTGGTATTGGATATCACCCACAAAAGGGCTAGGATTTGTCTCACTATCACTTTCTAATATTAGATTATGCAAACAAACCTCACACAAGAGGCGTTGTACCTTTACCCCATAGAGTTTGCAGCATGTTACAAAGTCATCTATAGTTTTTAGCTCTATAGATTTTCCTGCCCTAACTGCCTTAATCTTTAGTTGTAAATATCTTTCTAATAAAAATAAAGCATATTTCTTGGCAGGGCATCTACAGGCTAAGACATCAGTGTATAATGAGCAGAGAGTGTCCATTCGATTCTGGGCTAATTTTAATTGATTCATTACCTTTTCAGCCTTTTCCTCTGCCTTTCGACACTTCTCGTGGGCTTCAGCCTCTACTTCATGGATGGTCTTCATCTGCTGCTGCAGCTCTTGATATCTCCTCTGGAGGGACAGTGTCTTCTTCCAACTTTTGCCTTTCCAGTCGAGCCTGTGACAACTCCTCTTGGAGTCTGGCTAATGTAGGGTCACTAAAAGTATTCTGACTACTAGCTTGCATGTTTTCACTTGAAGCGGGTCCCTGAACAGCTTCTTTTGGAACAGCTGCTTGCTGTTCCATATCTCCATAATTAGGCTCAGCCATAGCTTCTGCAACTTGGGGGTTTATCTTAGCGGCCACTTTCCTCTTTTTCGAAGCTCGCTTGGTGGTTATGCTTCTTCTCTTTGGGGCTCGCTTGGGCCTTTGGTTCATTCTAAGAACCCTAATGGTTTTCCTGAGTTGTTCCATGAGTCTGTGAAGCTTCATTGATTCCCTCCGAAGCTTTTCAATCTCAGTTACTTTCTTCCTTTTTCTTAATGGAACGACTGTTCCTTTTTCTGGACCTTTTCGCTCAACAGGGTTTTGGTCCTCATCAGCCGTGCCTTCAGTTGGGATCTCTTCTCTGTTTTCTTCTTGGGGTTCTTCTTCAATATTCATATGCCCTTGGCTAAATTCTTCGGGAATTATCCCCTCAACTGACTCTGCAATCCCCTGAGAACTTTCAGGTTGGGATATTGCTTCAGTGTTCCCCTTTTCTTGTTCGTGCTTTTCAAGGGAAGCAACCCTAGCTGACTCTATTCCTTCGTTATGGTTTTCTGTTTCATCCAGCATTTCTTCAGCTGTTTCTTTGTCGACAGCAGAGTGCTCCGGCTTCTGATTAATATCAATGTTAAGGTCCAAAGGGCTATGAGGCTACCCATAGTCACTCATATTGGCCAAAATTTGGGCCAATTGGTCTTCCCGTAAAGCACGTCGTGGTGAACTTACAGTAGTATTTTCGGGAGGCTCTGTTCCTTCTCTTTCATTGCTATGATTATCTTCGTCCTCCTCACAGGTATGATAGCTTCCTTCTTCCTCATCCGAATATCGAATTTCTCCCTCAATTTCCTCTTCTTCATTATTTCTTTCTTCTGCACTGGTTTTTTTCTCACCACTGGTGTGGTGGTTCATTTCTTCTTCATCCAAGTATCGAATTTCTCCCTCAATTTCCTCTTCTTCATCTATACAAGGGCTTCCTTCTTCCAGTTGTGGAGGCTGTTCATCCTCTGAGCTGGGCAATTCCTAGGGCTGGCTACTGCTACCCGGAAGTCCTTCTATCATTCCCCTACTTAGTTTTGGATGGAGGGACTGTCCGTGAATTGATGGCTCAGCTATTGAGCCATCCATTCTCTTCTGTTTCGGGGTAGGTAAGGGTAACCCTCCATCAATGGAGAATATCAACTCTTCCCAGCTGGTCTGTTGTTGGGCGAGACTACGACTCACTATTAATCTGATTAGGCAATGTTGGCTGACCACCATGTCTGCATGCTGAGTTTTTCTTATACTATGGGCAATATCATGCAGTGAGGAATTTAAAAATGCAAGAAAATTTATAGTGCATTTCTGTTTTAATACAGCCAGTAACTTAAGGTGGAAAGGTCTTACCACGTCTTTCCTTCCGTCGCATGTTATATAGGCCTGCACTATCTTGGCCAATTCCGTCCATGGTTCTCCCAATGATGCTGGCTGAACTCCTTTGCCTTTGATGACCAGTGTCTGTCCGTCATCATGGCTTCTCCAAGCCTAACCTTCTTCTGAGTCCATATAGTTCCTTGCGCTGGAATGCCAGACACCTCTGCAATTATTTCATAGGCTACAACTATCTGTCTTCCTCTAACCATGGAGTATCCTTCCTGTAAGTTCTATAAAAACTTAGTGGCCACTGTTTCATGGGGTTGTTGCATCCTCGTGAGATATGTAATCCATCCCACTTTTTCCAAAATCTCTCGTGCAGCATCAGAAACAACTAGCACTTGCGGCTCACTGCGAATTGGTCGTCCTCCCATCGTCTCTGCACACTGTTACTTCTTTCCAAACACATAATGATTGTAATGGAATAGCATAGCACGGTGAATTGGAATAATGTCGTTAAGTTTTTGTTATTCCCTAGAATGTAGGTATTTGGTTCTCATATAGGTAAAGAAATATCGGAATTTGATCTGCATGCAGACATCCGCGCCCCCCTTGAAGGATGATAGGTCGTCCTCAACCGTCAATTAAAAGAGGCAAGTGCTGCGCAGCAATTATACATCATGAAAAAGCAGGCATAATCATGATACAATCAATCAAATTATAGCTTTTATTGAAATCAATGCGTGTGATAAATCGTAAATAGATATAGAAGCGTTTTGTAATGATTCAAAGATAAGGAAAAGGGACAGATTAAGATAAACATAAGTACATATGCGTTTATTACCAACTCAAACTAATGTGATCGATTTATAATGATTTTCATGTATAATAGGTTCGAAATCAAAGGTTAGGGACTCATACTTTCATTTGATATTTAAATAGATATATAGGAAAAAGGGTTTAATATTACTATTGATGTGTATAAATGTGACTCCAATACCATCAGCAGAGCTCTATTGCCCACAGGTGTCCATAACCTTGACAAAGTTGCTTTCTCACCCTTGGAACCATTGTCCTTTATTTATGCTGAGGAAGTGCTTTTTAAATGTCATAATGGAGGCCATTGTGTTGGCGTGGTGACCAAATAAATCACAATGCCATTCACCGGGAAGAAGTGAAAAGTGGGCAGGCCGGCTCGTGATGAGACCTCCTGTTCCAAGGACTTCTTAATTTTGCAATTGTCCATTGGACCATATCCGTGGTTTGGTGGCCATGATGGGAATGCCACTTCACTTGCTTCCTTATGATCATGGTAGGCTGGCTCTTGATGAGACCCCCTATCCTCCATCTGCTAAATCATAAAATTATTAGTGAAATATATAAATATTTTTCTTTTTCATATAGCACTTTCCTACTTATACATAAAGGATGACTCAGCACTCCTTAAGAGTAGGGATGGTGGAAGAAGTTTGAACATCTCAATAGAAAAGAATATGCCCTTATTCCTACTCCATAAGTAAAAATCAAAGAAAGTTATAAAATATGGGAAAGAACCAACATGATAAGGATAATCGATTATATTAATTCAGCGGTAGTAAGATAGCAAAGTCATGTTATTGATTATGTCCCTTTTTCCTTTTACTTATCATTACCAAAAAAATTTCTTAAAAATGATGATTTCTTTTGATTTGCTCATTACAGTAAGCTTTAATTTGTATGATTGTATATGAATAGTATGTTTGCCTTTAGAAGAGTCATCAGAAATCCTCAAAATGCTGATCTAAAACAAAAAACAATGCACTCAAAAGGTGTTGTTCCTTTAAAAAGGAACAACAGAAACAATTTGCAAAAATGTTGTTCCTTCCAAAAGGAACAGCAAGAATCTACGAACTGTTGTTCCTTTCGAAAGGAACAACAAAAGTGTCGTTCCTTTTAGAAAGGAACAACAAAAACTCAAAATAAACGAAATTAACAGAGTTTTGAAAAAAATGAATTCCATGAAACAAAAAATCAAAATAAATGAACAAAAAAACTCAAAATAAAAGAAATAAACAGAGTTTTGAAAAAAAACGAACAAACAATCAAAATAAATGAACAATCTTTGTGTACAAATTTAAAGAAGAGAAATGGTTTAATAAATGGGTGCCAAGGAGGAGTTATCCCCTTCAGCGAGAATTTTCATGGTCGAATCTTCCCGTAACTGGTGGTAGAAGGATTCTCGAGTAAGTGGTTTATGATACAATCGTACTCGATGATCGTTTACTTTAAAGGAATGGCAAGATCCATCAATGGTGGTTAATGTAATAGTGCCATTATTATGCACTTTTTGGATTTCATAAGGTCCGAGCCATCGTGTCTGGAGTTTCCCTGGAAAATCCTGAAACCTAGAATCATATAGGAGTGCCCAATCTCCTTTGTGGAAGATCTTTTCTTTGATAAGGGTGTCATGCCATTTTGCTCTCTATTGTTGAATTAATGCTGTGTGCTGAAGAGCAGAGAGCCTAATTTCATCTAACTCATTAATTTTCTGTAGTCTTTTGGCCTAGGCTTCATTTAAATCTAGACCCACCTTTTGGGTTGTCCTTAATGCCTGAATTTCAAACTCTATTGGAAAGATGGGCTCTTTTCCAAATGCCAATTGATACGGTGAATATCCCGTAGTGGCTCTCCATGTTGTTCGGTATGCCCACAAGGCTTCTGGCAGCCTATAGGCCTAGTCACGTCTGTGTGAGGCAACAGTTTTTGTCAATATGGATTCAATTACTTTGTTCATGCTCTCTACTTGGCCATTTTCCTGTGGGTGGTATGGGGTTCTAATCTTGTGCTGAACGTGGTAATTCTATAATGTTTCAGCTAGTTTATTACCCACAAACTGCGGTCCTCCATCTGATATTATGTCCCTCGGGGGGCCATGTCGCACAAAGATTTGGAAAATAAATTGTATTACAGAGTCCTCTATAGCTTTTGAAAGTGCCTCTGCTTCAACCCATTTAGTGACATACTCGGTTGCAACTAGGATGTATGTTTTTTGGTTTGATGGGGGGCTAATAGGGCCAACAAAATCGAGCTGCCAGCGTTCAAATGGTTCAATTACTAGTTGAGGGTTCAAAGGCATTTCATCAAACTGCCCAGGGCGACCTGCCCTTTGGCAGCTATCACAGGGCTGCACAATTTTTTTGGCATCTTTAAAGATGGTAGGCCAATAATAGCCTGTTCGTAAAACCTTATGGACAGTTCTACGATCTGTAAAATGCCTGCCACACTGCCCATCATGGCATGCTTTCAAAATATCAAATACCTCGTCCTCCCGGACGCATCTTCTTATTTGCATATCTGCCCCTGTGTGAAATAGGTAGCCCCCAATCCAAGAGAATCGAGTACTACGCTGTATTATCTGCTTTCGTTCATTAAAGGATAGATGTTTAGGTAGTTTACCTATTGCCAAATAATTTGCTATATCAGCATACCATGGGGTTCTGACAGTAACAGTGAACAGATGTCATCTGGGAAGTGGTCTTCAACTACTTCTGTATCTGTTGGCTTTGGCATTCTTGACAAAAAATCAGCTACAAGGTTCTCTTTTCCAAGTCAATCTCTGATTGTAATGTCGAATTCCTGCAATAAAATTAACCATCTTGTCACTCTTCCATTTGTAACAGATTTATTTGCTAAGAATTTAATGGCAAAGTGATCAGTATATAGTACTACAGGATACCCAGTTATATAATGTCTAAACTTATTTACAGCATGTACTACAGCTAAAAATTCCTTCTCAATCATAGTATAATTTAATTCAGCAGGGGATAGATTTTTGCTAATATAATAGATTGCATATGGTTTCTTGTCTTCCTCCTGCCCAAGTACTGCTCCAATTGCTGTGTCTGAGGCATCGGATGAAATTTAGAATGGAAAATTCCAATTTGGGCCCCTCAGCACTGGGGCTGTTGAAACAAGCTTTTTCAGATCATTGAAGGCATTGTCACATTTATCTGTCCAAATAAAATCAACATTTCTAGTTAGTGCATATAAAGGTGCAACTATTCGAGAATAATGTTCTATAAATCTCCTATAATAACCAGAAAATCCAAGAAAGCTACGTACCTCTGTTTGTGTGGTAGGTGTGGGTATTAACAAAATTATCTAAATTTTGGCTGGATCCACCTGAATTCTAGCTGCTGAAATATAGTGCCCTAAGATAACTCCTTCGGTCATGATCATATGACACTTTTCATTGCTTAAACAAAGCCTAGTGTCAATACATCTTTGCAACACCTTTTCTAAATTTTCTAATGCTGGCTCAAAATCATCCCCATAAGGTGTGAAGTCATCCATATATACTTCGAGCCCTTCATTTATTAAGTCTGCAAAGATGTTGAGAATGGCCCTTTGAAATGTAGCAGGGGCATTGCATAGGCCAAAGGGTAAGATTCGGTAGGCAAATGTCCCCCAAGGACAGGTAAAAGTAGTTTTGTCTTGGTCTTCAGGGGCAATCTGGATTTGATTGTACCCACTGAAGCCATCGAGGAAGGAAAATAATTTATTTCCTGCCAATGTGTCTAATACCTAGTCAATGAAAGGAAGGGGAAAGTGGTCTTTCTGGGTTGCCTTGTTAAGTTCACGGTAATCTACACATATTCTCCACTTTTCGTTCTTCTTTGGTACCACTACTAATGGAGAGACCCACTTGCTATCAGATATTGGGTAGATGAAATTAACATCCAATAGCTTTTGTAATTCAGCTTTTACAATATCTTTAAGGTGAGGGTTTAGTCTTCTTTGGGGTTGGCAAATGGGTCTGGCATCTTTTTCAATATAGATGTGGTGTGTACACAATTGGGGGTCAATTCCCTTCATGTCTGGGTAATCTCATGCAAAGGCTGCTTTGTATTTCCGTAGTAATTGGACCAACTTCTCCTCTTGTTCATCAGTCAGATTTTTGTTAATGTTTAGAGTTTTTCTCGGCTCAATTTCTACAACCTTGCTATTATACACAGAAGTAGTAGGTATTACTTGATCAGGAATGTCTTTCAGAGGATCTTCTTCTTATTTATTGTCAAATGATGCCTTGATCATGTGACATTGCAGATGGGATCTGATTTGTGGTTTATTAATAAAACTATTAATGATATCATCCTCTGTTTGGTCTTTAAAATCAAGAGAATTTTCTATAGTTAGAGGTGATCTCATATTTTCTATAAGATATGATATAGGTTTTTTTCTTTTTTTGATTATTGATACGCTTGGTTGGGCTGGGGGATATAAGGCTAAATTCTTGACATAGTTTCCCCTTGTTATTGTCATGTTGCATTGTCAGCATCCAATATAAGCATCGGCAGTTTCCAACCAAGGTCTACCTAGGATTAATGAGTGTCCATCTAGTCGGTTCTTTGGATTGATAACCAGGAAGTCAGTAGGGTATTCCCAGGAATCTATAGATACCATTACATCTTGTAGTGTACCTTCTGGTTTGACTACTGATCGGTCAGCCAACTCCAATAAGGTTGTTGTTTGTTCTAGCGATGTAATGCCAAGTTTTTGACAGGTAGTGGTTGTTAAGATATTAATTACTGTTCCCAAATCAACTAAGGCATTTGGAAATGATTGCCCACTGATTTGCACTGTCACTATAGGATTTCCTGGGTCTTCATATTTGATAGGTGTTTCCATTCCTGATAATAAGTCAGATAAAGTACTGACTATTTGGACAGTTGGGTTGGTGGTTGTTCTCCTCTTTGGCTTCTTTATGCATAATTCCTTAATGGTTTTCGCATATATAGGGATGTCTTGGATAGCTTGGAGGAGAGGGATTTTTATACACAAATTTTTTAATTCTCCCAGAAGGTCAAAATTGGGATGTTCTAATGGGCGTGGTATGATTAATCGTTATGGGAATGGTGGAGAGGAAGTTGTTAATTGTTGTTGATTTTGTTGTTGAACCTCCTTCTCTTTTTGTAATGTTTGTTCTACAGGTAACGGATCTTCAATATGAACATTATTGTTTCTCTCTGTTTCTACTATGTGCCCAGACCTTAATTGAAGGTCATTACACTCCCTTAGTTCAGTTTCTAATTCTGGGGGTTCCATTATTTGGACATATTGAACTGGCCTATTGTTTGGGTTTGGGTTGGGCTGGGCTGGGAGTTGTGGTCTTAAGTTGGTCTGGGGGTTTGTATAGGGAGCTGGCAGTGTAGGTTGAGAGAGATGGATTGTTCCAGCTGACTGATTTGTAGGTCTTTGCTAATTTGACTGCCAGGGTTGACTCTGCGAAGTAGAGGGGGACCATTGTGTTGGATAAGCATTGTTTTGCCAAAATGGTGGGCAGAAAGGAAAGTTTGGCCAATTAGTTTGATTTGTTTGATTTGGCCATGATGATGTAGGAAATGGTTGTTGTGACCAATTAGGGAAAGGTGGTTGATTTTGCCACATTCCATTATATTGCTGAGAATTGTATTGAGGAGGCTGAAAAGAAGAAAATGGATTAGTTGGCATACCTAATTGTCATGGCTGCCATTGTTAGCGCTGATTAAGTAGACACACCACTTCTGATTCTTCTTCTGCCTCCTTTTAAACCGATTTTAGGCTAGGAAGCGAGGGACATCCTTCTGTGGGATGATCTTTCATGCAAATGGTGAAAATTTTGATTACATCCAACGGGCACTCTTTGTGGCTATGTTTCTTCCTGCATCTAGGACAGAATACTGCCAAATTTTTCTCTGCTTCTTCCTGCTTCTATTTGGCTTACATAATATAAAACTGCATTGTTAGAGTGCCTAGTATATCTGTTTTAAAATCTTCCAGCAGGTTTCCAATCTCTGCACAAGTTACACCTTCATTGGAGGTCTTGTTGTCCCTTGTAATCATGTCACATTCTGCTGATTTTAGCCTTATGTTGCCCCTCGAACTCCTGATACACAAATCAATGATGTTAGCGTAGCTTTCTTGATATATATCACCTTTTCCCATAATATTCAATGTTTCAACCCATTGATCTTTCATGCCCCTAATTAATGTAGTTTTTAGCACATTATCAAGTAAGGGTAAGGATGCATAAGGAGATCTCTGAAGATTATATTGAAACTGTTCCACATATTCTTCCAGGGTTTCATTTGGTTTTGCTGTCATTTGGAATATTTCATCTTTTAGTTCCTGAGACCTGCAATAATCTTGATATTTCTTTAAAAACATAGCTTTCATTTGATCCCAATCAATTATGACACCCCACCTAACCCCATAAACCATTGTAAGGCTGCTCCTTTTAATGTGGAAGGAAATAGTTTTAATTTTTGGGGATCGGTGGTCTAATCATACCCCCTACACACCACATCGAACTCAAACAAAAATTCATCTGGATCTTCGGATGTTAGGCCATGAAATGTGGGAATATGTTGAAGGGGAATGGCTTTCATAGGCACATTAACTGCAGTATCTACTATAGGATATTGCAGTGTAGAGGTTTGCTGGGGGGTTTGCTGATTCTGATTTTGGTTCTGGGCCATTTGGTCAAAGATGTGCCAATATCCTTCTGGGATCTCAAGGGAATTCTTAGGCTGACTGGAAGGAGTGGGAATGGTCTTGACAGCACTTCCCTGGTCTGGAACAATAAGTATTCCTTGCAATCCTACTGTTTGAGGTGATTCAGGACCTTGATTTTGAGCGAATTTAACAGCACTTCCCTTATCTGGATTGCTTACAGTTTGGACTATTTGAAGAGGAGAGTTTGATTCTTCCACTTCTCCTGTTTCCCCTTCTCCTTCACGGAGATTACTAGAGTTCCCTTCTTGAGGATAAATTAGGTAGGGATTCTCAATTTCTTGGGAATCTTGCTCAATACCCACTGTTTGACTATGTATCTCAGCAAAGGCTTCAGATGGTGACTCTATAGCCTGAAGGGAACTAGTAGGTTGTCTAGAGATAACTTTCCTGGGTCCTACTGACGGCTGAGATTCAGTATTTTTAAGGATTTCATCAATAAAATTTGTTCGCCCAAGGGTCACCGGTCCCTTAGGTTTTTCAGGCTTAGGAGGAATTTTGTTTTGCTTAGCTGGTTTATTCATTCAAGAAAACAAGCCTTCATTCCTACCTAAAGAAAAAAGCTTACCTGATTCTGCTGTGAAGCGGGCTGTGAGCAAGTGTGTTTCTTGCCCAGTGCACAGGTTCTTACCTTCCATCTTTAATACCCAATTCTTCCCAAGAAAAAGAGAATCAATTGTGCATCACTATTTCAAAATGGCATACACTCTCCCCGGCAACGGCGCCAAAATGTTGGAACATAAAAAGGTATCTTTTAAACACCTAATTAGCCTACATTAATTATCAATCGGGGAGCGAATTTTTATTTCAAGAGTGTACTCTGTCTGAGGCTGCGATTAACTAAGAGTAATGCTATGAAGATGTAGTACAGAATTCTAAATACAATAGTAAACAGATGCTTGTAAAGAAATCTAATTACAGTAACATAAATGGAAATGCTCTAAAATTTTAACTACATCAATCTGCCAAACATTGATCAGGGATACAGTAGCAGTAACTCCTTCCCTTAGAAATCGATGCAACTGCAATCACATTGAGGCAAGATAACCAATCTGGGAACTTGGAAGCAGTAACCAATGTCCTCTACAGTTGGTGGTCTTGTTTTTGAGGCAATCACAATGAAATCAAACTCAAACTACTTGCTGATGAAAATAACTGAAAGGAACTTCCACTAATAACAAAATTTGGAAAGGAACAACAACTCGTAATTCCTATGTGCACTCAGTAACTGTAAACAATATATCTGCTAATCTGAGTCTATGAATCAGAAATGAACAATAAACAGGAATGGAACAACAAACATGAATTGAACAGCAATTCTAAACTTAACACAATCAAGCAACTAATCTTAATACTTCAACCCTGTCGACAGCCAATATTACGAAACAGTCAATCATAAAGAATCATAAGGCAATAGAACAGCAACTAGAATTGAATATAAAACAGCAAAGCCTTATAAATATAGCAAGGTAAATAAATAGCGAATACACTTCTTGCAAATGATAAAATAGCAGTGCAGTTCGTTAATGCTCACAATGAATCTGTTTTCAATCCAACAGCAATCAATTAACTCTGTAATCGTAATGAATTTACACATAACTTCACACAACAGTAAGCAAAGGTTAGAAATACAAATAGCAAGGTGATTTCACCAGGGCCGGGCCCTAAGCACCAGTGAAACACTGCTGGGCTACTTCAGAATTTGAGAAGTGAAATGAAACGCGTCTTTTATATTAATCGAGCATAAAGTATTACAGAGACCGCTCTCTAAGCCGAGAGTCAATAAAACACAATATTACAAAGGAAATGTTTTGAGTACAAGAATCTCCGACTCCCTTAATCACTAAAGGCATTGCCTTATATATCAGACCCTGACGGACAAGACAAGGAATAAGATGAGACTTGAACAGCGATCCCTCAGGATCGAAGGATCCTGAGGGATTCGCTTCCCTTCTTTTAGTTATCACATGGTTTACTTTTACCGAAGCCAAGCTGTCCCCTGCCTTTTCTTAGCGATGTGTTCGGATTTCCTTGTCTTTGGCAGGATTTGGTCTAATGCTGGAGGAACAGTAGTTGCATTCATCTCAGCCTCGCCTTTGGTATAGCTGTTCACTTCATCTAATTCCTGTTTTTATCAACAAAAAGCAATCTTTAGTCATCTTTTTAAAATAAACATACATTTTTCCAATTCTACCATAATTCTTATAATAAATCACCTTTCTAAGGTAAAAAGGATTATGTCTATAGTAAAAGAATGAGAAAATACATAGTGATTTCATACCTTTTCCACTGCTCAACAGGTGAGAGATTGGAATTTCACTGCCCACAGGGTTTATTCTTTTTTGGGAATGAAGGCAGTGTACAGTTTCTCTATAATTGGCAGTGCAAAGAAAGTTTAATTATCAATTTTCAGTGAGCGAAGAAAGGTAACTTTCCATTAATGTTTGAATACAGACTTGCAAGTTGCAATAGTAAAGAGGAGTCAAATTTAAGAAAAAGCTGGTAAATAGAAAATAGAGGCGTATGAATGTTTTTAGAATTTTTTTAAATGGAAAAATTATGTTTTCCATCCTTCCTTGCATGTCGAAGAAAACGAGCATCAACATATTCCAGCCTGCAAATACGGGAAAAATTCCTATCAAATTCCATCCTTCTGCCCAATGGTCTCCTCCTCCTCCTCCGCCCATCTACATGACCCCCCAAATTTTCGGTGGAAATTTATGGAAACTTTTGGCCCCCCGTCTCGATGCATGATCACTCAACTCAACAACTTCTTATTCACTTGTATTTGATCTCTCTGCACCGTCCACACAACTACACTAAAACACCTTCTCTCTTTCTTTATAAATACTTGTCATAGTCCTTCACATTCATACCATCCTATGCACTTCTTTGCTCTCACCAACATTTCCAGCAATTTCCCCTCTGCATTTCCACCACCATGTCGTTCCTTTGTTTTTATTTTCCTCTTCATATCCTCTTTTTCCTCTTCACCTTTTCCTTCATCTTTGTCTCCTCCTTTCCGCATTCATTTCATGACGATCAAAAATCTCGGATTTTAGGAATGAAATAAGCAGTGATCCTCATGGTTCCATGGCCAACTGGAGTCTCGCGGTCCCCTTCTACAACTGGTCCGATGTCACCTGCAGCCGTCGTCACATCAACATAGTCGTCTCTCTCAACCTCTCAGTCATTGAATTGCAGGGAACCATCTCTCCATCCCTTGACAATATTTCCAACAATTCCCTCCATGGTTATATCCCATGACAACTGGGATGCCTCTTTTGTTTGAAGATGCTCTAGTTGCACCACAACCAATTGAAAGGAAGAATTCCCAGTGTTCTGGGAAATTGGAAAAAATTGGCTTACTTGGCGTTGTCCTCCAACAATCTCACTGGAAGCATTCCTCAAAGGTTGGGTTCCCTAACACATCTGCAACAACTTGATTTAGGAATAAACATTCTCAAAGGTACCATTCCTCTTTCTCTTATTTTTTAAACCTCTCAATTTTTATTATTTCATGGATTGCAAAACATTTTCTCAATTTTTGGTTAAATATCTTACAAACTTTAAGTGATTTGGGAAATTTCACAAACTAACTCTTGTAAGTAACATTCCACTAGAATTGGGCCTACTAACTAATCTCCAAACACTCGATCTTTCAATAAATGCACTCCATGGTTATCCCAACTCAGTTGGGATGCCTTTTTAGTTTGAGAGAACTCTGGTTGCACAACAATCAATTGGAGGGAAGCATTCCCAGTGATCTCGGCAATTGCATAAATTTGGATTTCTTGTCCCTCTCCTACAAAAATCTCACTGGAAGTATTCCCAGGAGTTGGGTTCCCTAACACATCTCCAACAGCTCTACTTAGGAGAAAACATTCTCATAGGTACCATTCCTCTTTGTTTTCTTTTGGAAACCCCTCAATTTTTATTATTTCATGGATTGCAAAAATTTTCTCACTTTTTTGTTAAATGTCTTAAAAAACTTGAGAACTTTCACAAACTAATTCTTGCAAGTAGCATTCCACTAGAATTGGGCCTGCTCACTAATCTCCAAACTCGATCTTTCAAGAAATGCACTCCATGGTCATATCCCAACTCAGTCGGGACGCCTTTTTAGTTTGAGAGAACTCTCGTTGTACCACAATCAATTGGAGGGAAACATTTCGAGTGATATGGGAAATTGCACAAATTTGACTTCCTTGAATATCTCCTACAAAAATCTGATTGGAATTATTCCCCAGAAGTTGGATTCCTTAACACATCTTCAACAACTTTTCTTAGGAGAAAACAGTCTCACAGGTACTGTTCATCTTCTTTTGGAAACCTCTAGGTCTTGATTATTTTAGTGATTGCAATAAATTATCTCACAAGTGCTTTATTGTGAATTGTCCATGCAACATTTCTATTTTTCTGTCAAATTTATCCACTTTGACTAGCTTGGATATTTATAGCAACAAACTCACAGGGATTATTCCACAAGAACTGGGCCAACTCACTAGTCTCCAAACACTTTACCTCTATAACAATGAATTATCAGGTACCATTCCAACTTCTTTGTCAAATATATCCACTTTGGTTGACTTGTAAATTTTCATGAGAAAACCTCACTAATTCTTATAGCCCTTACTAATTGTTCCCACCTAAAAGAACTAAACTTGAGAGACAATAAACTAGCTAGTGTCTTACCCCTTGCCGTAGGAAGACTTTCTACCAATTTATCTATCTTGAAATTATCAAACAACTTGATAGAAGGAAACATCCCTTCACATATAGGCAATCTTAGCAGCCTGACCTATCTAAATTTATCTGGAAATTATTTAAATGGAAACATTCCATGTTTAAGAAACCTTAAAAATTTAAAAAGATTAATTTTAGGAAACAACAAATTACAAGGAGACATCCCTAATGATTTTGAAAACTTACAACGACTCGATCTCCTCTTGGACATCAATAGAAACATGCTCTCTGGAAATATTCCCAATTCACGTGCACCCCTTAAACAATTAAGGTTTCTCCTTCTCCATCACAATGGATTATTGGGAAGCATACCTTCCAACTTAGGAAACTGTACAAATTTGGAATTGCTTGACTTGTCCCACAATAGACTCATTGGAAACATACCATATGAAATTGCTAATCTTTATAATTTAAATTTCTATTTGAATTTGTCTTGGAATTTATTAGACAACCCCTTGCCCATGGAGATTGGTAAAATTGCAATGGCTCAAGCCATGGATATTTCTGTTAATCACTTGAGTGGAGTCATTCGATTTACACTTGGAAGTTGTTGTTGAAGTGATTTCGTTGAATTTATCTTGGAATTCCTTCCAAGGTTCTATTCCAGATTCACTTCAAAATTTACAAAGCCTTATGAGCCTAGATCTCTATTCCAACCTTTTATTTTGGACAATAGCTATTACTCTCAACAAGTTGAAACTAAGTCACAATTATTACTTGTCACCGAGCTTCGGAATACCTCTCATTCTTCTGCCAAACCTTAAATTCCGAGAAAATAGCTGCAGAATTGGAAGCGGAGATCAAAATCGTCTCTTTTTATGAGAGAAAACATATCTACAACATTATGAATGGAAATGCCAAGAGAGGAGGGGAGAATTTGAGATCCAAAGCTGCGAAGGCCCATGATATTATAACGTCCAAGAAGCAAACTCGCCTCCATGATTGCCTTCAAAAGCTCGAACAATTGAAGAGTACAAAAAGAAAAGTATGTAATGTGTTGTTTTATATTGCTTCTATTAGTATCATCATAAAATTATGAGTGTTTTGACGGGTTCTGGAAGGGAATTTGATGTTGAATATTTTGTTCACAGTTGAGCACATATTTAACAGTTTGATATACATTTGAACTTCTCGAGCACATATTTAACAGTTTGATATACATTTGAATTCCTCATTAGCAATCCGAATGTTTTGTCACACATCCAAACATTTTTATGACAACATCCAAACATTTTCTATTTTATTTAAAACTCAAATGTAAATGAAATGGTATGACAAAGGGTGTTTCCATATTGGATTTTAGAGCGTCAAACTTATGCATTGAATAGAAGTTGAATGCAGATGTGATAACTATAGTGTTCTTATATATTTGCTTATTTAATATGTATTGTATGAAGTGTAAGTGTAAATATTTTTTAAAAGTTATTTTATACATTAAAAAGAAAAGATAGATGTTAATTTTTATTAGATTTATAAATTTAAATTATTTATTTTAATATATTTTAAAATGTAAGCTATTTTAAAGTAAAGTGAAATTATTAACATTTCATCTAATATATTAATATTTATATTGTAAAGATGTCAAAGAGTATCAATTAATTATCATATCATCATTATTATTATTTTTAAAAATTATTATTATTATTATTATTAAGTGATTTAAACTGAGATATTGTTTTTGTAAACGATAAATAAATTATTTAACTAATCTATAAAAATAAATAAATAATAGTAGTTGTGATAATTATAATTAGAAAATAATAATTGGTGTAATATTTTTATTAAAACAAATATTGAATCTTATGAACACTTTATTTTTTATATGGAACATTGTGCTCCATGTCAGTGTTAGTGGCAACTCTTTTAAAACTATATTTCTATCTTCACCTCTCTTAATTACTACACTAAAATCTGGTATTCAAGCATGAAGGTTTAAGGAGATGCACCTCATATTGAATGTGATCTCTTAAGCTACTCATAAAGTGATACACAATGTACTCTCTAGAAGGTCCTTGACTTTACTAATCAACTTTTAAAACCAATTAATTTTCTTTGTAGCTAGAATTTTGTGCCCAATGTTTTTCATTATACTAAAAATGTCTTTCTCATACTATATCCATAGTATGTTATCAACTCTTCCATAGAAAATGGACCAATTGGAAATAAAGTCATATTTATCTTCATAAACCCATCAATACCACACAAATTAATTAGCTTCTAAATATAAGGATGCAGTAGGTACTTTTTTAGAGTTAGCAGTTGGTGAATATCAAAACTTCATCTTGAATATTTATGTTATGGGATCATTACCATCAAACTTCTTCATATTAATCTTGACAATGAAGTAGTTCCTTGGTTCTAATATGAAACTATGATGTTGTGGATCTTGGTGTGATGAGTGATCAAGTGTTGAAGACTCAATCAACTAGTTCACTAGATGTGTTAATGATTCAACCATATGTGATTGGAAATTGATCCTCATGTTGTCCTTATCCTCTCCTTAAGGAGGATAATTTAGAATAAGGAGGACTGATAATTCCCTCATAAATTATTTCTTTGTGTACTTTATAATCTTATTGCATAACATATCTTTAAGATATTTTTTACTTGTTACCTATGTTTGGAGATCAACAACAATTTCCTTGATTTCAAGAATATTCCATTGGTTGACTTATCCTTTTTGTTTTTTGTTGGCCTCACTCATGGGAGATTTTAACCATGAATCTCATGGTTTACACAATAACACAATGATCACTGATTGAGTTTCCTCGTGTGGGCTACTCCATTGGTTAGTATCTTTATAATTTATAAATTGAATTATAAATACCATAGTTATGAGGTCAGCCTCCTTTCCATGGTAATATCCATCTCTGTCATTCTCTTCCAACTTGGAGATGCATAATTCCAATTCACCATTTTTTTGTTGTGCCCTAGATGAGCTTTAGAAGTATTTGGAAGATTTCCATTTCGATTATTAAATGTAGAAATGATGATATTGGGTTTTGTAGTGTCTGATAGGCAAGGGAGTGTCACAATTATCTAACATACCATTAGGTTTTCAATGGAATTACTTAGTCTTTCATGAAGAGGAGGATGGAATATACTCTAGGGCCATATTATCCAATTCCCAGTTACATGTGAGTGATCTCCTTGAGTGGCATATTAAGCATAAATATCTTTAAGCAAATAATGCCATCCAAAACCTATTTTTGAAGAAACCAATATAAAACAATAGTAGGATTCTTATAATTTGTCATCATTTCGCTTTACATTTCTTATGGTAATAGAATATCAGACCACCCTTTGACTATTGCTTTATGCAATGAGAGAAGAATCCAACTGCACAAAAATTGGTTGTGAAATTGAATACAAATCTAGGCTCTGACATTGCCAATCAACACAGTGAAAAGGCCACATCCGATCATCATTCCTATATACATTTTTTTGATTAATAATACATTGTTTGATTTACAACAAATATATATAATTTCCTAAATGAGCTAATCACTAATAATAGGGAATACAACTTGAAATAAGAATACACCATACATTTTGAATTCCATCATATTAGAGATTGGAAAAGAAAAGTATTGAATGTCATTCATCAAATGACATAAAATGCCTAAAATGAGGCAAAAGTAATCTGTACCTATGGCTTCCTCTTAGTAAAAATTGCCCATTCTAGAAAATTAGTATTTCTTCACAATAGTTCTAATATTTCATTGGTAAAATAAGTGGTAAACTATATCTCAGTCAAACTTCATCATCTCAATAATTTAATTATTATTTTAATTGTGTATTACAAACTTAACACAAATACACTAAAGAACCTAAACTTAATACAACAATTATTATTTCAAACCAAAGTACAAATTTCTAATTTAACAATTCTATAAAGGTCTCTTTACACCTTTTGGGGTAATTTCTAGTTATACTATTATTGGGTTCTCACCACATTTTTTTGTGTGTAACAATTCTACTATCTAATTGTGTTATATAATTGTAGCACCAACGTGTATATCACATTCTTACCATATTTTTCCACATGGTACTGAGCCAACTGGTCATTTACAAGCTGGGGATGGGACTTTTCAGCTTAGTGTTAGTGATAAGAATCTCTTAAGAAATATTCATCATCGCCTAGTTTGTGTACATCGTGAATAACTGAAACTGCAAGTATACATTGATGAGCTTCTCCCTTTAGGCCTTCCATGGGCTTTCATTTTTCATGAAGTTATATGTCACTTCCGCAGTTATGTGTGGGTAGGTTCATCGACCTTGACACTTTCATTGCCTCCTATAGCAACGAATGATCTGAGAACAGATTGCATATTTTCACACTAGGAGTAGTTCTAAGGACAACACAGGTGTTGCAACCTCAGTGGTTTCTTTGGCCCAAGACAATAAGTGAAATGGTAAATTGATTCGTCGATGAAGAGGGGAGGATAAGGCTTTGAATTAGAGTGAAAAACGAATATTTTCAATGCAATGTTGTGAACATGAGTTAAAATTCACAAGCATAGTGTGGCCCTAACCAGATTTTAGAGCACAAACCTCCAAAGGCAGGTAATGGGGGTGTTCTATTTTAAAGAAGTCACATGAAATGGAAGATGCAATGCAAATCATGTTGTTATTGATTATGGGTGGTTTCATTTCTTTAGTGTCTATGATAGACACAATGGGCTTAATGTGGCACTTATTTTCAGCGAGAGACTGCACCATATCTTAATAGTGAAGCTCATGTTTAGAGTCGGCCTTCTCATGCATGGACAATGAGGATCATAGTATATCATTTTTGCATTGACTCACATTCCACTATGTGTACCCAAGAAAATGACAAGGAAAATGACACTGATTGGGTGGAGTACATCAATAGAAAGGGGTTGTTGGCATGTGGTTTTATAAAAGCAAGGTAACTTTTTAGATCTATTTCTTTCTATGACTATCGATAGTTTGCATGGTGAAAGTGTTTTGGAGTTAATGAATACACTGCTATTAATGAACTCAATATCGTAGTGAAGTTATTTTGTTAGAATTCACTACTCTAATGAATGACATGGAAAATAAGTAGATCTAAGACAATCACTAAATTGAGATTACAATGATGAAGAAAAAGATGCCTATGATGTGAACAATTTCAAGGAATGACATATTTACTTTTATTTGTGTCATGTATCTCTTGTTAGTGTTTTTTAATGTAAAATTCATTCATGATTATCCATAACTTTGTCTTTTTCTCCATGAAATTCTTATCAAATTATGCACTATAAGTCCTCATCAACAAGTGTGCCTATGATGTGAACAATTTCAAGGAATGACATCTTTCCTTTTATTTGTGTCATGTATCTCTTGTTAGTGTTTTGTAATGTTGCAACTCTTTTGTAATGTAAAATTCATTCATGATTATGCATAGTTATGTCTTTTTCTCCATGAACTTCTTATTAGATTATGCACTATAAGTCCTCATCAACAAGTGCAAAGAATGTAACGTTAAAATGTATACATCTTGTATCTAGACTACTTTCCTAGATAATGGATACATCCTCCCTCTCATTCGCCCCTTTGAGTGGTTAGTATAGAATCATAATCGCCATGGCCCTGCTCCTGTATGTTGGAAATACTGAGAAGGGGGGTGAATCATTATTTCTTATCAATTAGAACTTTTAAATATTTTCAGAGCATTAGTTAATCTAATTATTCTTGATGTTTATCCAATAACAACAATAAACAATAGAACACAATAGGAACACAAATTTTAGGTGGAAAACTCCCTCTGGGTCAAAAACCACCGAACACTTTTCTAATAAATTCTTTATTCTTCAACCCCAAGTGAAATGAAAGGTACAAATTCCTATAATTCTAGAAAATCATTCTTCTCCAACTCCCACTGGAAGGACACCCCAATGCGTTGGTTTCTTCAATATTCGACTGAATGGATACCCCGAAATCCTAGACCGACCTACCATCCTGAAGTGTTCACAGGCTCCAACCTGTAGGTGACTTCATGCACCAACCTAGCACCTCCCTACCACCCTATAATGATCAGAAATAAGACAAGAGTGTGGAATCCCATACCAGGGACAATGATCCATGATACAATATGATTCACAATGATTTTCTTGATATAGACCAATCACCCAATCACACTATGACCTACAACCCAACCATAACATTATCCAACAATGAAACTTATACCTCCCAAAAATGGCTCTCCAAATCTAGGCAGATTGACTCTTTTACAATTTTACAATGATGATTTGTACAATACTAACTTTTGACACAACCTGATACTTGACTTGACATTGCTTCTTTCAACACTAGTAGTTGTTGAGGTATTGTTGTGCTTGCTTCAAGTAATGGTACTTTGGCGTTACATTGTCTTTTTAGTATGTGTTTGAGCCTATTGTGTCGTCCTTCCTACACATGCATTAATGAACAAGACCCAAACCAATACACTAACAAAATAATTACACTGTCCTGCAAACCATATGTTAGAGAAATATTCAAAATTCAAATGTAAATACGTTCAACATTTATGAACAAAGACCAATCAAACATACATAAAAAATACTTAAATTTTCCTACAAAAACCCATGTCAGATATGATATTCAAATTAAAATTAAAACACTAATCATACATACCCTGTTGTAGCATACTTACCCTTGACTGTTGATGTGTTGTCCTTACTGCAGTGATCCTTGAATGCATATTTTTTCTTGTCTTCTAGAAGCTCGATATTCAATCTGTTGTATATATGTAAGTTTGGATCTCCAAGGTATGAAATTGTGCCCCGTGGTAGCCCTATGAGTCCTCTTTCCAACCCCACAAGTCTGATCAATATTGGATTCTTCAAGAAATAGTTATGCCCAATCTCCTACGATCGCCTGATTATAGGTTGGTTCAGTAGAGCGAACTTGTACGAAGTTCCACATGTCACTGTTTCAACCTTTGGTCCTGAAAATGATATACAACATACTGCAATCTGTCCTCTTTTTTTCACTTTTTACGAAATTTAAATCCAATGCTCAGAGAGAAAGTTATGATGATTTTCCCAAGGTCACCTGTTTGACATGAAATTCAGGAGCCTACAAAAACCCTAACTTCCTCAGATCACATCTCTGAAAATATAGCGAAACAATATCTGAAATTTGGTCATGTGCTTCATCAGAATTTTGGATCAAATGGGTTTTTTTTTCAGCATCTGAAGCTTCGCATCAAAAACTTTATAGCGATAATTCCACAATGACCTGTTTTAAGTAGAGAAATCCTTACATCAGGAGGATATGAGGGTCACAATTTATATAAATGCTTAGGTTGAGAGGGTCTTCAACAAGGGAACATTGGAGGGAATTTAGGAGTTTAAAAATTATTAATTATTGATTATGCAATAACCACAACCAATTATTAGTGTCGTGCCACAACCCCATGCTGTTTTAACCCACTAACTGGGGTTACTAACTTCAAACACAAATATCTCTCAAACCATGAAGAATTACGTGGCATGCCATATATCAACAAAAACATATTCACAAGTGGAAACAATCCAAAATCTCCTTGACTCAGAATAGAGTAATTTTTCAAGTCAAAATTCCCATGAAAGATCAGGTTAGCCCCTGGTGTTGCTTGGGTTGAAATTAATGACAACCACTGATAAAAAAATCTCCCACTTTTGCATTGATGGCAACATAATTACTCCCCTTGCGATCATGACACATCTTCTTAAAACATTCTCTCCCCCTTTTTCATCAATGGAAAAGGGTAACTCATCCTGACAAACGTCATCCTGCAGACATGTACACACCTCAACTGCCCTTTTTTACTTAGTTAGATAAGAGAAAGAGTTTAATGAGAACTTGGGAGAATCCCAAGCTTTAGGCGAAGATACTCAAATGCTTCACGAGGTAATGGTTTGGTAAAGATGTCAGCAATATTTTCCTTTGTGCCAACATATTCAAGCTTGATATTCTTTTCAGTGACCTGCTCTCTAACAAAATGATATTTGATCGGAATGTGATTTTTTTTGGAATGCATCACAGGATTATTGGAGATACTGATGACACTGGTGTTATTGAAAAACATGGGAATATTCTCATCAAAATTGACTTGAAGATCTTGCAAAGTTTTCTTCATCCAGAGAACTTGAGTACAACAAGTTGTCACCACGATATATTCTTCTTCTGTTGTGGATAACGAGATTTAAGACTATTTTTTACTTAACCATGAAACAAGGCAACTGCCTAGATAGAATGTTGCTCTATTGGTACTCTTTCGATCATCAACACTTCCTACCCAATCTGCATCTGTATAAGCTTCGATAACTAGATTATTTCCTTTGGGATATCATAAAAAAAATTATTTTTTTCCCTTAAGATATTGGAGAAATATTTTGACGGAAATAATATGATATTCTTTTGGTGTTGCTTGGAATCTTGCTACTTGTCCAACTGCCTGCATTATGTCTGGCTGAGAAGCTATCACATATAGAAGACTACTAATCATAGATCTATACAACCTCTGGTCCACATCGTTTGACGAATCTTCTAAACTTAACTTGCAACCTATTACCATTGGGGTAAGGACAGTCTTGCAATGTTCCATCTTGAATTCCTTGAGCATTTCCTTGATGTACTTGGTTTGATATATAAATATTCCTTTATCTTGTTGAGATATCTGAAGCCCTGAAAAGTATGCCAGCTCGCCAAGTAGAGACATTTCAAACTCACTTTGCATCTTTGTGGCAAATGTTTTACTTAATCTGTCATCATTTCTTCCAAAAATTATATCGTCCACATATACCTCGATAATTGTTAGGTTATCTTGATCATATTTCACATAGAGATTGTTATTGGCACTTCCTTTCTTGAATCCTTGTTGATGTATATATCCATCAAGATGAGCATCCCAAGCTCTAGGATCTTGCTTGAGACCATATAGTTCCTTATTTAATCTGCAAACATAGTCTTCCTTTTCAGAGAGCAGAAAACCTTCGGGCTGTTCAATGTAAACTTCTTCTTCCAATGCATCATTTAGAAAGGCTGACTTAACATACATTTTGTAGGCCTTGATTTTTCTCGAGCATGCATAACCGAGAAACATTCTGATAGCTTCCATTATGATAACGGGAGAAAATGTTTCTTCAAAATCAATTCCTTCAAATTGTGCATATACTTTGCAGACTAATCTTGCCTTATTCCTGGTAACCTGTCCATCCTCATTCAATTTTTTTCTAAAGACCCATTTAGTTCCAATAACATTTTTATCCTTTGGTCGTGGAACCAATTCCCAAGTGTCATTCTTCTCAATTTGATTCAGTTCTTCATTCATAGCTGCTACACAGTGTTCATCTTGACTAGCTTCCTCAAACTTTCTAGGCTCAAAAGTTGCTAAAAAAGCAAGGTGGGCTTGTTGTGATGAACGAAGTTGTCGACTTCTTCTGGTTCTAATTCCTTCATTTATGTTGCCAATGATTTCATTTGACGAATGATTCTTTTGACACCATTCTTTTAAAACTTTTGGATAATTTTCTTGTACATCTTACTGATCATTTCTTATTTCCTCTTGGTTGACTATTATTTCCTTATATGATTGGTCTTGTTCTGGAGCTTCTTCTTCATCCTTCAGATATTCTCCCTCAGATCCCTCAAATTTTCTTGAAGGGAAAATATCATTATCATCCTTTGTAACACAATCTTCATCAAAAGTAACATTTATGCTTTCCACTATTTGTTTTCGCCTCATATTGTAGCATCTATAAGCCTTCATTTTGCGTGAATAACCAATGAAATTACCTTCATCGACACGGGAATCGAACTTGCCCAAATTTTTATCTTCTCTTTTGATGTAGCATTTATTTCCAAATATTTTGAAGTATTTGACGTTATCCGGTCTTCCTTTCTATTACATGTTACAATTGTTCCTTAGCAAACCTCTGTTTATAATGAATACAGATGTATCGATTTCTTGAACCCATAATTTATCATCTAATTTTGAGTCATTTAACATTGTTCTGGCCATTTCCTGTACGGTTATTTTTTTCTTTCAGCAACTCCATTTTTCTACGGTGTTATGGCTGTTGATAATTGTCGTTTTAGTCCATTTTCATCACAGTACTATTGAAATACCTTGGAATTGAATTCTCTGCCATTATCCAATCTCAAACATTTGATATTCAAATCAGTTTCATTTTCGACCAAGTCCTTGAAGATTCTAAAACACTCTAATGCCTCAGTCTTTTTCTTTAAGAAGTTGATGGCTACCATTCTGGTGTAATCATATATCATTAGCATAAAATATAATTCTCCATCTAAACCTTTTGTTCTCATAGGACCATAGAGATCGGTATGTACTAATTCCAATGGACGTGATGAAAAGTGTTATTTTATCTTAAACTCAACTTTTGTCTGCTTTCCATGGCGAAAAGATTCACATATCATATTGGTAGGTTTTGAAATTTTAGGCAATTCTCTTACTACTTCCTTCTTGTTGATCCTGACCAAATTTTCAAAATTTATATGTCCCATTCATTTGTGTGATAACCAACTTTTGTCTTCTTTTGCCAAAAAGCACCCTTTAGGCATGTCATCCAAAATATATATGTCATTTGGAGCTTTGCTTGCTGTAGCCACAATTTTACCGAATTTGCCTTTCCTAATTTCACATTTCTTAGAGTTAAATAGCATCATGTGTCCTTGATCGCACATTTTTCCAACACTGAGCAGATTGTGATTCATATTTTCAACCAGCAACACATATTTTTCTAATGCATTCTTGCTTCCAAGTATGACTGTTCGTACTCCTATGATGTTTGAAGACCCGTCATTTCCAAAAGACATTGTTCCATCCTTGTTTTCCTTCAAGTATATGAACTTATTCCTATCTCCAGTCATATGAGTTGAGCAACCACTATCAACATACCAAACATTTATGTTGCTTTGAGCCTTGAGAGCGATATCACATTTTTCAGACTTCTTTTTCCATATTTGTTCATTCTGATTTTGTGATAATTCCTTTGAATAACTTCCAAGTCTGCAATCTTTAGCTAGCTGTCCAAAATTATTGCATTTGTAACATTTGACATCATCTCTCAAATGATTAAATCTTTTAATATTATGTTGAGTTCCAGAATATCCATTTCCAAAAGATCTCTCGAAATTGTATTTATTCCAAACATACGTGCGACATTCTATAGCTCTATGTCCAAACCTTCCACATGAATAACAATGACCATAGAAGATAGGTTGATACCTGGGAGGAAATCTTCATCGAGGAATTGTATTCCATGGTTCTTCCTGTGAGGCCCGATCTCTTGAGTTGGCTAGGAGGTCTACCTGCTTGTTATATTTTTCATATCCATCTTCTTTTGTTTCCATAAAAGGAATTGGCTCCTTTTCAGATTTTTCTTTGTAGCCAAGACTAGTTTTGTCACTGTTTGATAGATGATTTTTGATGATTTCTTCCAATGCCTTGGAGCTGTTGGTGTAGTTTTGAAGAATTTTTCCATTTTTTACTTGCTTTCGTAGAGAAACTATTTCAGCTTCCAATGCTTCTCTTTCCTTGTTTCTTTCCATTAATTCTTCCCTGAGCAATTCATCAACTCTTTTGTATTCTTCAACCTTGATTTTAAGATTTAGGACCTATTCCCTTTATTTCTTTAATTCGTCTTCAAGAGCTTTTACATGCTTCTTCTCGACCTTGAGCTCTTTGATAACCCTGATCACTTTGTTTTGAAATTCAACCGCAGTCATCTCTTCTTCTTCGTCTCCTTCTTCGGCAGATGCTTCTTTCTTATTATGATTGGCCATAAACAATACTCTTCCATTGATTTCTTCTTCATTATCATTGTCTTCATCAGATGAGGAGCTATCTTCTTTGAGGAAGAAAATTTTCTTAAACCATTTCTTCTTTCCTTGCTTGTTGAATTTCCTCAGACCTTTCATTCCTTTTTGTGAGGACACTTGGCTGCAAAATTCCCAACCTCACCACAATCGAAACATATCAATGGAATTTTACCTTTGAATTTCCCTGTACATGTCCTCATTTTTCGCGTGAAGTAGGAAAATTCTTTATCTGAAAATTCTTCTTCATCTTCTTCCTTTTCTTCTTCCTTACAACTACAAGTTTTCTCTTTCGGAGTATGCTTGTCCTTACTAGTCTTCTTGGATGCGAATGTTGTTTCTAGGTGAGATGTGTCATCCTCTTCTTCAATCCTCATTTCATATGCCATAAGCACTCGATGAAATTCATCCTTGCTGAGATTGGTTAGATTCAAACTATATTCCAAGATAGATGCATTTGGGTTGAATCTTTCCGGCAAGGTTCTAAGGATCTTTCAGACAACAATTTTCGTGTCGACAGGTTCTCCCAAACCTTCCAATGCATTTTTTATTTCAACATGCAGTAAGTATGCATCAATATTTTTATCTTCCTTCATTTTGAGTTGCTCAAATTTTTCCCTGTAAATTTGAAGCTTTGCTTCTTTCACGTTTGAGTCACCTGCATATATATTCTCAAACTTGCCCCATACTTCTTTAGCATTTTTGCAAATTGGTACCTTAAGATAGACAGATTCGATAAGCCCACTAATAATGAGATGCCTTTGCATCATATACCATATTTTTCTTACCTTGTTCATCCTGGGTCGTTGTAAAGAATTTTTCAACGATGAACTCTATTCTTAGTATACTCCATTATCTCCTTCCAGTTGTTAGAATGTTATTAAAGGAACCAAGCTCTGATACCAATTGTTGGAAATACTGAGGAGGGGGGGGGGTTGAATCAATATTTCTTATCAATTACCATTTCTAAATATTTTCCGAGAATTAATTAATCTTCGATTATTCTTGATGTTTATCCAGTAACAACAGTAAACAATAGAACACAATAGGCACACCAATTTTAGGTGGAAAACCCCCTCCAGGGAAAAAACCACCGAACGCTTTTCTAATAAATTTTTTAATCTTCAGCCACAAATGAAATAAAAGGTACAACTTCCAAGAATTCTAGAAAATAATTCTTCTCCAGCTCCTACTGGAAGGACGCCCCAATGCCCTGGTTTCTTCAGTAGTCAGCTGAATGGATACCTTGACATCCTAGATCGACCTACCACCCTGAAGTGTTCACAGGCTCCAACCTGTAGGTGACTTGATGCACCAACATAGAGCCTCCCTGCCACCCTATAATGATCAAAAATAACACAAGAGTGTGGAATCTCGTACCAGGGACAATGATCCACGATACAATATGGTTTACAATGATTTTCTTGAACTAGACCAATCACCCAATCACACTATGACCTGCAACCCAACTATAACATTATCCAACAATGACACTTATACCTCCCAACAATGCCTATCCAACTCTAGGAATATTGAATCTTTTACAATAATGACTCTTTTACAATTTACAATGATGTTTTTTACAATACTAACTTTTGACATGACCTGATACTTGACTTGACACTGCTTCTTTGAACACTAGTAGCTGCTGAGGTATTTTTGTGCTTGCTTCAAGTAATGGTACTTTGGCATTGCATTGTCGTTCTAGTATGTGTCTGAGTTTTCCTATTGTGTCCTCCTTCTTGCACATGAATTAATGAATAAGACTCAAACCAACATACAAACAAAATACTTACACTATCCTACAAACCATATGTCAGAGAAATATTCAAAATTCAAATGTAAATACCTTCAACATTTATGAAAAAAACCCAATCAAACGTACATACAAAATACCTACATTGTCCTGCAAAAACACATGTTAGAGATGATACTGAAATTAAAATTCAAACAGTAATCATACATACCCTTACCCTAATGTAGCAGACTTACCCTTGACTATTGATGTGTTTTCCTTACTGCAGTGATCCTTGAATGCATATTTTTTCTTTCCTTCTAGAAGCTTGATATTGAATATGTTGTATCTATGTAAATTTGGATCTCCAATGTCTAAAATTGCGCCCTTTGGTAGCCCTCTGAGTCCTCTTTCCAACCCCATAGTTCTAATCAATATTGGATTCTTCAAGAAATAGTTATTTCCAATCTCCTACGATGGCCTAATTATAGATTGGTTCATTAGAACAAATTTGTACGAAGTTCCACATGTCACTAATTCAGCCTTTGGTCCTAAAAACAATATCCAACAAACTTTAGTCTGTCCTCTTTATGTCACTTCTTACGAAATTTGAATCTAATAGTCAGAGAGAAAGTTATGACGATTTTCCCAAGGTCACCTATTTGACATGAAATTCGGGAGCCTGGAAAAACCCTAACTTCCTCAGATCATATCTCCGAAAACATAGCGAACCAATATCTGAAATTTGGTCATTGTTAGGTCCCTATATTACTATTATAGTCACTTATTGTTGTTAGTGTAACCCCCTTATTGTTATTATTGTACCCTTGTAACCCACATATTGTTATTATTGTGCCCTTAAATTATTATGTTAGATCGGCTAGGATTACATTGTGGCCCCATGGACTCCTATATATAGAAAGGAGGTTTTGTAATTTGAATCATCCAAAAATTGCTCATTCAAGTAATGTATTGGAGGTTGGCCCCTCGAAGTGGCTTATTTCTAAGGCGTTGATATCTCTTTTCTTCTCTTTTTGGAGCTGGTTTTACAACATTTGGTATCAGAGCTTTGAGATTCTAGGGTTTCGCTACTCCAAACAGGTCATCGTGGCATTTTCGCTATAAAAAATTTTCTACGAAGGTTCAGAATCTGAAATTTTTAGAGTGGGAAGACAAAATCCTTAGGAACATCGTCAAAAAATTTTAGAGCTTGGTTCACAATATTTTTGGAGATATGATCTGTGCAATTTAGGTCATTTTGCAGGCTCCTAAATTTAACCTAAACAGGTCATCGTGGTATTTTCGTAATAACGTTTTTTTTACGAAGGTTAAGAAGCTGAAATTTTTAGAGTGTGAAGCCACAATCCTGAGGAACATGATAGAAAAAATTTAGATATTGGTTCGCAATATTTTCGGAGATATGATCTATGGAAGTTAGGGCTTTTTGAGGCTTTTGAATTTCATCTCAAAGAGGTGATCGTGGGAAAATATTCATAGCTCTCTCTCTGAGCATCGGATTGGAATGCTGTAAAAAGTGGCCACAATTACACAGACTATAGTTTTTGTTCAGAGCAAAAGGAGGAAACAATGACACGTGGCAAGTCGTACAAGTTCGCTCTACTGAACCAGTCCAAAATTGGGTCATTGTGGGAGATTGGACATAACTTTGCCTTGAAGAATCCAAATTAGATCAGACCTGTGGCATTTGAAGAAGCTTCAAAGGGCTACTACAAGGCTAAATTTCAGATATTGTGGATCTGCAATTATAGAGATAATTCAATTTCAATATCGAGCTTCCTAAAGCAAGTAAAAGGTGTGCATTTTTTTTTATGAATTGCATAAGTCTTGTTTGAAGAATAAAGTTGAATTGATTCCAAGTGCATATTGTAGAATAGATATCAGTATTGGATTCTGAAGTGGCCCCTAAAAATAATTCAACACCCATTAAGCCTTTAGAAAGCTCTACTATGACTCATGAAGACGAAGAATGGCAACATGACATATCAAAATTACAAGAGCATGTGCAACAAATTTCGCTCTCACAAAGAGCAACAAAAAATGACATAGAAGTTTTAAACAAAGGCATGGAAACTAAGATGGATGGTTTGAAGAAAGGTGTGGAATCTAAAATGGATGGTTTGAAGAATGGCATGGAATCTAAGATAGATGGCATGGAAGCTGGCATAGAATCTAAGATGGATGACATGGAAGAGAAAATGTAAAACATGAAGAATGATCTAAAAGCAGATATGGAAGGTTTGACAAAGTTGATACAAGGAATGTTTCCTAATGGTGAAAAGATAGTAGAGGAAACTCATGATGAGAACAAAATAAATGTTAATCGTGATTTCATAAAATCTAATGTTGGCGAGAAGAACCACCATATTCCAAAAATGGATATGAGGAAGTTTGATGGAAAGGATCCTGTAACATGGATACTACAGATGGAGCAATATTTTGATCTCCATTTTGTGCAAAACACACAAAAAGTATGCATTGCAACTTTACATTTAGAACAAAATACATTTGTATGGTCTCAATGGCTTTTCTCTCGTAAAAAAATTGTCACTTGGTCAATTTTTACGGAGGAAATGATAGCAAATTATGAGGATATAAATAGAAACACCTTCTTTAGCCAATTGATAAATCTCAAACAAAAGGGTTAATGGGGGAGCACATTGAGGACTTCCAAAAATTGAATATAAGGGTAAATGATAATCCAGAGGAACCCAGGATTGATCTCTTCATAGGTACTTTAAAGGATAACATCCAACATGAATTTCGCGTTTGGGAACCTGATTCATTGGAGAAGGCATTCAGGTTGGCAAGAAAAATTGAATGTAAAATTATGGCGACAAGGAAGCCTACCACTCACTTCTATAAAGAGGGAAGTATTGCTACTCCTAGATTTCCACAACCTACAAGGTTGACACCACAACAATTGGAAGAAAAAAGAACAAAAGGGCTTTGCTACAGTTGTGATAGAAAATACACTAAAGGTCATAAGTGTGCTGAGAAGAAATTATTTTACATAGATTGTGAAGAAGAAGAAGAAAATGAACAAGAAGAGGAAGAAATGAATCCGACCATATCGTGTAATGCACTGGCAGGAATTACCACTCCTCAAACTCTCAAGATAGAAGGACATATAAAGAAGAAAAGGGTAATAGTGTTGATTGATTCAGGTAGCACCCATAATTTTATTCATTCTAAGGTAGCCAAGGAATTAAATTGTTTCCTATACCCAGCACCAGAATGTCAAGTGATGGTTGCAAATGGAGGAACTATAAATTGCTCTGGAAAATGCCATAATACCAAGCTAACCATGGGGGAATATGTATTGACTAGTCCAATGCTTGCCATTCCTATGGGAGGTGCCGATGTTGTACTAGGAGTACAATGGTTACAATCTTTGGGGACGGTAGCTTTTAATTTTCAAGAACTTTTCTTGAAATTTTTTTCAGAAGGAAAGGAAGTCGAATTACTAGGTATTGTGGGGAAGCCAGGAAGGATAATAAGCTCTAATGTCATGACAAAGCTTCTAAAGAAAGAACAACGAGGCGTAATTGCACAATTATGCTCACTAGAAGTTCCAACATCAAAATCATCTATTTCTGCAGATCTCCAACAAGTCTTGGACAATCATTCCAAGGTGTTTGAAACTCCCAAAGGACTCCTACCTATTCGTGATCATGATCATGCTATTCATTTGATTCCAGGAAGTGTTCCTCCAAACATTAGGCCTTATAGATATCCTTACTTCCAAAAGAGCGAAATTGAACGTATGATTGCAGAAATTTTAGAGGCGGGTATAATTCAACCTAGTCAAAGTTCTTTCTCTGCTCCTGTAGTATTGGTACACAAGAAGGATGGATCATGGCGAATGTGTCCAGATTATAGGGAGCTCAATAAGCTCACCATTAAAGATAAATTTCCCATTCGTGTGATTGATGAATTATTGGATGAATTACATGGAGCAATTTATTTTACCAAGTTGGATCTTCGTTCATGATATCATCAAATTAGAATGAAGACCGAAGATATTCCGAAAACAGCATTTCGAACTCATGAGGGTCATTATGAATTTTTGGTCATGCCTTTTGGCCTTACCAATGCACCTTCTACATTTCAAGGGTTGATGAATTCCATTTTCAAACCCTTCCTTAGAATATTTGTGCTAGTATTTTTTCATGATATACTAATCTACAGCAAGTCTTGGAAGGATCATGTTGAACATATTGATAGGGTTCTCAAACTATTGCAGGAGAAACAATTATATGCAAAAACATCCAAATGTTTCTTTGGAGTACAAGAGGTGGAATATCTGGGTCATATTGTATCTCACGAGGGTGTTAAAGTAGACCCTAACAAAATTAAAGCCATTAAGGAATGGAAAGTCCCCACAACCATAAAGCAATTGCAAGGATTTCTTGGGTTAACAGGGTATTATCGCAAGTTTGTTAAGAATTATGGGAGAATAGCAGCACCTCTAACAACATTATTGAAGAAAGATGCATTTTCATGGACTCCTGAAGCAACTAAGGCCTTTGAACATCTTAAGGAGGCAATGTGCCATGCACCGGTCTTAGCTACGCCAGACTTCACAAAAACCTTTGTTGTGGAATGTGATGCCTCAGGAAATGGAATTGGTGCAGTTTTGATGCAGGAAGGAAGACCCATTGCTTTTGAAAGTCGTCCAATCAAGGGAAAGTATTTACAGGAACCTATTTATGAGAAGGAAATGTCAGCAATACTGCATGCACTAAAGAAATGGCGAACTTACCTAATGGGAAGACACTTCAAGGTAAAAACTGATCATGATAGTCTTAAACACTTTTTGGAACAAAGACTATCTTCAGAAGAGCAGCAAAAATGGGTCACAAAGATGTTGGGTTATGGCTTTGAAATAATATACAAAAAAGGGAAGCTTAATGTTGTTGCAGATGCACTCTCAAGAAAGAATGAAGAGGTGGAAGCATTTCTTTGTGCCATTTCTATTATCCAACCAGATTGGATAACCGAAGCAAGAGATGAATGGAAGAAGGACAAAGTTGTATGGACACTCATTCAAAATTTGCAGCAAGATCCTAGTACATCTGATACATTTAGTTGGAAAATGATTCCTTATGGTACAAAGATCGCTTATATCTTTGTAAGAATTCCCAACTGAAACAAAATATTCTTCTGGAATTGCACACTTCTCCTTTAGGAGGACACTCAGGATTTTTAAAAACTTACCACAGGGTGAAGAAAGATTTTTTTGGGATGGCCTTAAATCTGATATTCAAAAGTTTGTGGCGGAATGTTTGGTTTGCCAGCAGAATAAAGTTGAGACAATTAAGACCCCGGGTCTTCTACAACCTTTATCCATTCCAAGTCAACGTTGGGAGGAGATTTCAATGGTTTATCACATGTTTACCTAAGTCCGAAGGAAAGAGTGTCATCATGGTGGTAGTTGATAGACTTACCAAGTATGCACACTTTTGTGCATTATCTCATCCATTTAAAGCAAGTACAGTTGATACTACATTTATGGACACAATTCAAAAGATACATGGAAACCCAAGGGTTATTGTGAGCGACAGAGATCCCATTTTTACTGGAAATTTTTGGACGGAGTTATTTTCTTGTTTGGGTACTCAATTAGCTCATAGCTCATCTTATCATCCTCAATCTAATGGTCAAACCGAGATATTAAATAAATGTTTGGAAGGATATCTTCGTTGTTTAGTATCTGATAAACAAACACAATGGGTCAAGTGGTTACCTCTAGCTGAATGGTGGTATAACACTTCCTTCCATACTGCAGCAAAAATGACCCCATTTATGGCACTATATGGATATCATCCACCATCCATCACATCGTCTTTAAGAGAAAATTCTAAGGTTCAAGCAGTGGAAGATCACATCGAGCATCAGCAAGAAGTTCTCCAACTCTTAAAGGACAACCTGAATTTGGCACAAAATCGAATGAAATAACAAGCAGATCAACATCGCAGTAAGAGAAGTTTTGATGTAGGAGACTGGGTATTTTTATGGCTACAACCATACAAACAAATGTCCCTCAAGCAAGCTAAGAAGGATAATAGATTATCGCCAAAGTACTATGGTCCTTACAAGGTGTTGCAAAATATTGGTACTATGGCATACAAATTGGAGCTTCCTACTTCTTCACGAGTGCATCCAATTTTCCTTGTTTCATGCTTAAAGAAGGTTATAGGTGAAAATCTTCCAGTTCAAACAATATTGCCAGAACTTGATGAGGAAGGAAAAATCATATTGGAACCTGAAGTGGTCACGGAAACAAGAACTCGACAGCTATGGAATCGATCAATTTAAGAGTATCTCATCAAGTGGAAGAACTTACCCACTGAAGATTCTACATGGGAGGATGAGAATTTTATACAGAAGCACCCAGAGCTACTCAAGTGTTGAGGAAAACACTTTTTTGAAGGAGAGGGGCATGTTAGGTCCCTATATTACTACTATAGTCCCTTATTGTTGTTAGTGTAACCGCCTTATTATTATTATTGTACCCTTGTAACCCCCATATTGTTATTATTGTGCCCTTAAATTATTATTGTTAGGTTAGCTAGGATTACATTGTGGCCCCACTACGATTACATTGTGGCCCCATGGACTCCTATATATAGAAAGGAGGTTTTGTAATTTGAATCATCAAAGAATTGTTCATTCATGTAATGTATTGGAGGTTGCCCCCTCGAAGTGGCTTATTTCTAAGGTGTTGATATCTCTTTTCTTCTCTTTTTGGAGCTGGTTTCACAACAGTCATGCTCTTCATCATGATTTCGGCTCAAATGGTTTTTTTCAGCATCTAAAGCTTCACAGAAAAAAATTATAGAGATAATGCCACGATGACCTTTTTAAGTAGTGAAATCCTTGCATCATGAGGATATGAAGGGCACAATTTGTATAAATGCTTAGGTTGAGAGGGTCTTCAAGAAGTGAATGTTGGAGGGATTTTAGGAGTTTAAAAAATTACTAATTATTAACTATTCAATGACCACAACCAATGATTAGTGTCATGCCACAACCCCATGGGGTTTTAGCCCACTAACTGGGGTTACTAACTTCAAACATGAATATCTCTCAAACTGTGAAGAATTACGTGGCGTGCCATATATCAATGGAAACATCTTGACAAGTAGAAACCATCCAAAATATCCTTGACTTGGAATAGAGTAAGTTGTCAAGTAAAAATTCCCATGCAAGATTAGGGTAGCCCCTGGTGCTGCTTGGGTTGACATCAATGACAACCACTGATCAACACTGCATGCCTCTCCTTGGGATGTCGTACCTTCCCACTCCTCTTGCCGCCCTCTCCCATTAATGACCGAATCCAAATGACAATCTCTTACATAGGACATCACCTTCTTCCCATCATCAACTGTCACCCATTTTGTATACTGCAAACACGTATCCCTTCTCATTCCCAACTAACTTGCTACATGTATATCCATAATGAGGGTTATTCATTTGTATCACCAGGTGGCTCACTGTCCTGATTCGGGTCCCCACTTCTCTATCAACCTGCCTTAATAACGTGGAGTGATATCACTCCTCCAATATTCGAGATTCCTCCTTCAATTGACCCTAAGACAACTCCTCCCACACCACTTCAATTAGTGAATGGATGCTCTCGACCCCTACATTTTCTGTCATGTCCACCAACACATTCATTGAACGACGAGCTAAAGTGAACTCCATAGTTTTGCAACACTACCAGATGTTTTTGAATGTGTTGGATTAACTGGTCCAAGCACTAGTTCCTCATTTCTTTTCTCAACTATGCACCACATTACATCCTATGTGCCACTTGGATGGCTAACACAAAGTCCCCTTTGAATATCACGTTCATCATTCCTTCCCGAATCATAGTTTCCATCCCATACTCTAGAGCCTGTAATTTTGATGCATTTTTTGAAGCCTAACCCAGGTTTATGAATTATAGTCTACATATTTTTCATGTCCAGTCCTGTATGACTCCTCCAACCCCTGCCTTTCCCAAATTCCTTTTCGACGCCCCATCAAAGTTCAATTTCCAGAAGCCCTCATGGGGAGCCAACAAGACCGTGGAGCCCAACTAGATATGGCTCTCACTGGGTCAATGGTCCATCCCACTCAGGTATTCCTAATCAAAACATTTCAGAATTCATGCTTCTTGAGGGGAAGGTTGTTCCTCTGAGGGTTGATTTCTTTTGCTAATTACAATTACCCTTAGCTGGCATATTATTCTGTCCACCAGGTTATTGATGGAGAGCTTCTTATCACATAATATGTGTCGGTTTTATTCCTTCCAGACTACCGAGAGTATAAAACCCATAATTAAACTTCAGTTCATGTTCACCACCTATTTTTTTGTATACTTCACCCAGCATTTCTTTATTGTTTCCTTTATGCTCTCCTTGTTCCGGTATGTTTTTCTAAAGATGAAGGTCAACTAGTCCCAAAGTATCTCCATATAGATGTAGGTGCTTAGTAGATGATTAAGGTTCTCTTCTACTTTTTCGTAGAGGCAACACCAAGATGCACCTGTTAATTTTCTCTTTATAAGATTGTCCTAGGTTAGAACCTTCCGACGTAAAATCAACCACATAAAAATTTTAATTTTTGGCTAGTGTGGTGCCATTCATACTTTTCTCCTTGATGGGTCATTGGAACCAGTATGCCACGTATTAAGGTACGCTTTGGATTCCTTAAGGTTGAAATCCCCTCCTTATTTTTGCCCCCATGTAAGTTAGTCCTGGTCATTATTAAACAAAATTAGTCGCTTTCTTAGATCCTCCATTAAATGTTGAATGGTTAAGTCGTTCAGGGCTGGTTGTCAAAATATGTTCAAATTACATCGCCTCCATTTGTTTTTCTCCAGTCCCTGATACCAAAATTCGTGGACTTCTCTATACCCCTACTTTTCCATGCTTAGTCGAAGGGACTCCATTCCTCTCCGTTTAACTTGGATTGTTGCTTCCATCCATCATCCTAGAACAAGGCCTCTTTTCCATTTCTTATTTCCCAGAAATAATGTTGTTGTATGATAACTTTGTTATTCCATGACAAATTCCAAATAGCCGACCCCTGGATTGAACCCAAGAGCCATACTAGGTATTTTGTTTTCCAATTAGGTGCATATTTTGATTTCCACAACTTTTCCCATGGTGTCGACCCCCATTTTTACCATCTCCACCATCTTTTTGCTTAATTTTCTCTATTGGTTATCTTTGGGCCCTCAAGACCAAGGCCTCCTTATATTTTAGTTTTGACACTATATTCCAAGCCAGATGATCTGACAGTAGAAGTTATGTTAATATAGAGTTTTTTTTTCACTACAAGGAAACCGTCAATTTATATGATGAAATTGTACTGCGGTTGTGTATTATGATTCTAAGTGATAAATAGAGAGGAGATTGTGTGAGAGTGAAGAGGAAATTACAAGGGAACTATAGCAGGTTGTATCTCTTCATTTTGCTGATAATATAAAGGAAGGATTGGTTGTTTCTCCGTGGACGTATCCCAAATTGGGTGAACCACGTGTATCTATGTCTGTCTTGTTTTATGTGTTTTTGTATTTCTGTTTCCAAAATATTTTGTGTTTCATTTCTCCATTAATTAATTTCTAATAATTGGTATCAAAGCCAAAGGTATATTTGGTTGATAAACTTGCAGGAGAGAAGGATTCCTGGTTCGAGTGGGAGTAGTGGCAGAAGATGGTAGGTTTAGGGTTGAAAAATTCAATGACCAAAACTACCAGCTGTGGAATATTAAAGTGGAAGATTATCTATATATGGAAGATTATCTGAATCAAAAATATATTTACCTACCGTTGAGCAGAAAATCAAAGAAGCCAACAAGTATGATGGATTAATAATGGTATTTTCTTGATAGAAAGGAACTAGGAACAATACACTTGTGCCTGGCAGCATCAGTTCCATTCAACATTTCAAAGGAAACAACAACAGAAGGTTTAATGATGGCATTAACCAAGCAATATGAAAAACCCTCAACCTCAAACAAGGTATTTATTATGAAGCGTTTATTTAATATGAATATGTTAGAAGGCAGATCAATTGCTGATCATTTAAATGAATTTAATACAGTTACCAGTTAGTTAAGTTCTGTAGGGGTAAATTTGGATTATGAAGCTAGGGCTCTACTTTTTTAGTGCTCATTGATAGAAAGTTGGAATGACTTAGTTATGGATATCAGTAACTTTGTTTTGGATCTAGTACTTTAGTTTGATGATGTTGTTGGTGTCATCCTTAGCGAGGAAATGCGGCGGAAAAGCTCCGGTGAGACATCAAGTAATGCTTTGACTACAGAGACTAGGGGAAGAAAAATGGAAAGATGAAGGAGCCCGGGAAATCACAGTAAGTTAAATAAAGGGAGATCCAAATCCAGATCAGGGATAGTGTGTTGGAAATGTGGGAAGAAAAGACACCTGAAGAAAGACTGCAAATCTCAGAAGGGAAAATAAGGAGATGGACAATAAAAGAACAATCATGAAGCGAATGTGACTGGTGATGCATTGCAAGATGCTTTTATTCTTTCATTATATAATATTATTGATGCCGGAATTGTAGATTCAGGGGCTTCATTCCATTCCACACCTAATAGGAAACATTTTCATCACTATGTTCACAGATATTTGGACAGGTTCGTTTGGGCCATGATAACATCTGTAAAATAATTGAAATGGGTAAGGTTTTTATAAAGAAACATAATGGAAATCAATGGATATTGAAGGAGGTAAGGCATGTTCCATGTCTAAAGAAAAATATAATTTCAACAGGGCAGTTAGGTGGTAAAAACTGTGTAACTAGATTCACAGAAAAAACCTAGAAGGTCACTAAAGGATCCCTACTAATATCAAAAGGAGAAAAGGTTAATATGTTCTATTGATGCAATTGTATTTTTATTTTTGTTGATGCTTTAACCTCCACATGACAAAATATGAAATTGTGGAATCATAGATCTAGGCACATGAGTGAGAAATGAATGCAAATTCTTCACTCAAGAAATTTTTTGCCAAGTTTGAAGCATGTTCATTTGGATTTCTATGAAAATTGTGTTTATGGAAAACAAAAGAGAGTTATATTTCCCAGAGTTGGGAAGTAAAACGAGAGAGAAAATTTAAATCTTGTGCATACTGATGTATGGGTACTTGCTTAGGTATCATCTCTCGGTGGCTCTTGCTATTATGTTACTTTTATTGATGATGCAACTAGGAAAACCTAGATTTATTGTATTCATAATAAATATGATGTATTTGATACTTTCAAGAAATGGAAAGCTTTGGTTGTGAATAAAACATGAAATAATTTGAAGTGTCTCAAATCAGACAATGGAGGTGAATATTGCAACAAATATTTTGATAACTATTGTTCAGAGCATGGAATTTATAGAGAGAAGACAGTTCCAGGAACACCACAGGAAAATGGTGTGTCAAAAAGAATGAACAGGACAATCATAGAGTGTGCAAGGTGCATGAGATTGCATGAAATAACGCCCTTACAATTTTGGGCAGATGTTGTAGATATTGTTGTTTATCTAATAAACAAAGGGCCTTCAAGTTCCTTGGATGGTGGTATTCCCGAGGAGGCATGGACAAGTAAAATGCTAAACTACTCATTTTTAAATACTTTTAGTTGTGAAGCCTTTGTCCACATTAATAAATAAAATAAATAAAATATTGAGGAAAAATCAAAGAAATGTACCTTTATTGGATATGGTGTTGATGAATTTGGTTATCACTTATATGATTACGAAAATCACAGAATCATCAGGAGAAAAGATGTTATATTCAATGAAAAGGTCTTGTATAAGGATCAAATGCAAGGAAAGAAACATGAAAAGGAAAACAAAGAATATGTGGTGCTTGATGAGATTATAGAAATAGTAAAGGTTCCTGGAAATCATAATGATCAGCAGGCACAACAACAACAACCAAAATAGCAACATTTGCCTCAAACACCTAAAATTGGTGTTAGAAGATCTATGAGGATAAGTACAACCCCTGAATGATACTCTCCTTCATTATATTATGTATTGTTGATTGATTCTGGTAAACCAGAAAGATATGAAGAAGAAATGCAGGTAGAATCTGGGAAGAAGTGGTAGCAATCCATGGAAGAAGAGATGGACTCCTTGATGCATAACCAAACTTGGGACTTTGTCAAGTTTCCTGCAGGTAAAATAACATGGCAAAATAAATGGGTTTATAGGTTGACAGAAGAACATGGAGGTAAAAAAAGGTATAAGGCTAGACTTGTGGTGAAGGGATTTGCACAAAAGAAAGGTATAGACTATGATGCAATTTTTTCTCCTGTTGTTAAAAGACTTCAATCAGAACTATCTCAAGTCTAGTGGAAAAATAAGATTTACATCTTGATGAGTTAGATGCAAAGAAAACCTTTCTAAATAGGGATTTGGAAGAAGAAATATATATGCAATAGCCACAAGGGTATGACATAAAATGGAAAGAGAAATTAGTGTTCAAATTGAAGAAGAGCTTGTATGGCTTAAATCAAGCTCCAAGGTAGTGGCACCTAAAATTTGACAGGTTTATGTATGAACAAGGATATACTAGATGTCACTCTGGCCATTGTGTTTATCTTAAATGGGAGAATTATGGAAGCTATATTATATTTCTATTGTATGTAGATGAAATGCTTGTTGCATGGTATAACATGCAAGAAATAAATGTGCTCAAAGGAAAATGGGCAAATTCATTTTCAATGAAGGATTTGGGTGCTACAAAACAGATAATTGGTATGGGAATAACTAGAGATAGGAAAATTCACAAATTAACATTGTCTCAAAGTAAGTACATAGAAAAGGTATTGGAAATATTTAATAAGAAGAATTAAAAACCAATTAGTACACTTTTGGCTAGAAATTTCAAACTAAGTAAGGAGATGTGTGCCAAGACCCGAGAAGAGATGAATTATATGTGTAAAGTTCCATATGCATTAGAAGTTGGAAGATGAATGTATGAAATGGTTTGCACAAGGCCTGATATTTCACATGCAATGGGAGTTGTAAGCAGGCATATGAAAAATCCAGGAAAAGATCATTGGATGGTAGTGAAGTGCTTTCTCAGGTATTTGAGAGGTACCAAAAATCAAGAATTGTGTTTTGGAGGTTCAAACATTGTTCTACAAGGGATACGTTGATGCATATATGGCAGGTGATAAAGATAACAAGAGGAGAACCACAGGGTATGTGTTTACTATAGGTGGAACAACTTTTAGTCAGGTTTAAGAATTGCAAAACATTGTTGCACTTCCAACAACAAAAGCAGAGTATTTTTCTGCTACAGAGGCTAGTAAAGAAACATTTAGTTTACAAAGGTTTATGGACGAGTTGGGAAAGAACTCATCCAACCATAGTTCCATTCATCTTGCAAAGAACTCAACATTTCATTCCAAGACTAAACATATACAACTCAAGTACCATTTCATATTGTCAATATTGGAAGATGGACTGTTGAAGTTGAAAAATATACACAGTAGCTAGAATCATGTAGATATGTTAACAAATGTTGTAACCATGGAGAAACCGAGATTCTGCTAAGCTTCAATTGATCTTCAAGTATGATGGTGAGTATGAGAAACAACCAGGTCTAGGTGGAGTCATTTTCCAGCAAGTGAAGCAATTATGGAGTTTATATAATCAGTCTCCATGTGGGAGATTATTAGGTGTGGAGCCTGATTATCTCCTTGATTGTTACGAAGTTTTATGTTTCAGTTGTGTTGGATCCCTGTTCCTAATATGGATGCAACATCGACCGTATGATCACCATCAAGAAGGTTGGGGGGGGTGGGGGGGGCAAGATTATTTTTATGAGCCCCCCCTAGTAGGGGTTTGGGGGCAGCACCCCGAAACCAAAAGTAGATGAAAACTTGCCTTGTAAAATATTCTAATTTCGTAGTCAATTTGGTTCGTTCATTAGGCGGATGATTTGATAGTAGAATTTATGTTAATTTAGGGATTTTCTCCCTAGAAGGTAACCCTCAGTTTATATGAGGGAATTGGATTACGACTATGTATTATTATTTTGAGAGAGAAAGAGAGAGGATACTCCGTGAGAGAGTAGAGGAAATTACATTGAATCTGTTGTAGGTTATATCTCTTAATTTTGCTAGATAAAGGAAAGACTGGAAGTTTCTTCGTGGATGTAGCCCAAATTGGGTGAACCACATATATCTGTGTCTCTCTTGTTTTATGTGTTTCTATATTTGTGTTTCCGTAATATTTAATGTGTTTCATTGACCCGCTAATTAATTTATAACATTCCCAAGCTACTAGCTCTGCCGAATGTTATCGAGAGCATTTCCCACTTCCCATTCAGGTAAAAATTGAGAAATATGAACAAGAAATGGCTAGAGAGCATTGGTTTATTTTAGATATGAAAGTTTTAAAAGATGCATGACTGTGGGTACTTGACACTAGCCATTCCCATAGAAGGTACAACCAATATATTTATACTGTGGACATCTATTGGCATCTTAAGCTATTACTTGGAAAAGTGCTTCTAGACAGAAAAAAGGTAAAAGAAGAGGTTCTACTGGTGTTGGATGAGATGTAGCTCACTATGCAATCCATGGATAGAAGACTTAGCTATGTGGAAGAACATATTGGCCTACCCCTTGACGTTCGCTGCTCTCCTAGTAGTATCAAGGAACCTATTGTAGTCGAAGCTATGGACTTTGATAAGTCCAAATGATCATTTTATATTTTTTTTTTATTATGGATCTTTGGACTCGGGATCTATTTTAGTACTATTTTTTTGGGCTTAAATACCTTGACTTAGTTGTTAGTTCCATATCCAGTTTACTTATTATTAGTAACTGGATCATATAGATGATTTCCAAGCTTCAATTTTGCATCTGCGTGGTTCAACTAATAATAGAGTAAATTGAACATTCTCATGTGATGCAAAATATTTTGTTATTTGAATAGAAATTTAACCTTGAAAATATATTAAAAAAATAATATATCCTTGTATTTTAACAATAATTTAACTTTAAAAAAATACATATTCCTTTTATGTTAAAAAATTAGTTAGCATTTAAATATAAATATGCAAAAATTAAATATGAATCATATATTATTTATGTTAAATGTTAATAAACATTTAAATATTACTTATAGTGTTAAATATTATATGCTTAATAGATTAAAATTGATCATCCAAGTAACCCATTAGTTTCAATTTAGTTTGAATGGATGTTAATCATGATGACTAAGAAATTAGTTTAAAAATAAGGAAAATACAAAATAGAAAAGTTTTTGATATTAATACGCTTACTATATGATTTTTTTGAGAAAATATATCATGATGGAGCTCCTCTCAATTGTTACAGCTAGGGTTTTTCCCTAGCCACTTGTGTTCCATCCTCCTTGGTTTCCCGATGCACTCGCAACCATGTCAGGTTTCGGAATTCTCTCACTTTTTCCTCCTCAATTACCTAATGCACTCACATCCCTACCAATTTATGACATCCTTCGTCCTTGTAGCCTTTTTGGGCATGTGGCCTTCTTAAGCTTTGCTTCTCACCACTATTCGATGCTCGATCTCATCAATGGAACATCAAGCGATTTTCCATTCAAGAATGAAATTCTACATATGTCTTTAGATCACTGTTCCTCTCTTTTGGTGTGTGAATCCCCTTCTTTCCATCCCCATTAGCTCTGATGTATGAATTAATGCCTTAACTTCGATGAACTTTATAAGCCTACTTTATTCATCTTTGTGCAACCTACCCAGACAGTCACAAATAACCCCACCGTTCCCAACTAACCTTGGTTCCACCCCCCCCAACCTTTTAGGGGAGGTCCCCATCTGAACCAACCTCACCTGAGTCTGCTTTAGAATCCTTCCTTATAGTTTAGCTTTGTATATACTGGTATAGATATGAACACAAGGCAAGCCAATTAATAAAATGAATAAAATAGTAAGCCATGAGTAAACTCCCCTCAACTATTAGGAAGTGGATTCTTCAAATCTGGCAACTTGGTTTGCTATTTTTATGGGTTTTGGATGTGACTTGTAGATCTTCATGCCTAGATATTGAAATTTTAGATTTTAGTGATCAAACAAGAAGTTTTTATTCACCCTTGTGAAAAGGGATTTTATTTCTTTAGTTTGACAATACTGAATATAAGGATTTGTTTGTTAACTCAAGTTTTTAGTTTTGGGGAAATGTAGGTCTATGCTTGAAGCCCTGGTCTCCTTCTTTCAATCCTTTGATAGAGGTTTTGACCCACAGCTATTTGGGTGAGGCTTCCAAATCTACCACTACATCTTTGGTGTTTACCCTCTCTTCAAGTCAGTGAGGCTTCCAAATCTACCATTGCATCTTTGAGGTTTACCCTCTCTTCAAGACATTAGGTTTTCTCTGGGAATGTTCCACTTTGTCTCTCCTTAAATTTGAATTTGAAGTATTGCAACATATGTTAGAGCATGTGTGGAATGGATTTCAACTTAAATTTCATAGTTGAAATGATTTTGACTAATGAAGATTTTCCTTGGATCCAAAATTAGACTATGAGTAAGTATCCTTATGATGTAGGTCTTGTTTCAAAACATGTCATACAATAACTCAGTGTCCAAATGGGTTTAAGAAAAGTGGAAAACAAGAACATGTGATTCCAGTTACTCAAGAAAAAAAACAAGAACATAAAGTGGAAAACAAGAACATGTGATTCCAGTTACTCAAGAAAAAAAACAAGAACATGTTTCTGAGATCTCGAAGACAAAAGATCAGGTTGCACTTGACTTGGGACAAGAAACTTATGGTAAGTCAAACCCTCAATTAGTGCCTAAGTTGGAAAGATCAAGCTGATGTAGCCAAATCTATATAATAAGAAGAATCCTTATTTCAAGATACTCTAGACTTGGAAGAATCACCAATTACTTTTCCTACTTCTAAAGAAGTTTGGAAAAAATAGGGAAGAAGAAGAAGGATCTCTTATATAATCCCAACCAATGGTGAGAAGAAGTCAAAACCGAACAAATTTAATTGTATATCACTTTTGTGTACTATTATGGAACAAATTTGAGAGAATATACTTATGTAAGAAATGTTGGAATGCAATTCTTTTCACTTGAAGAATAAGTCAACCACATTCTTCTTCATCATTGGCAATGAAATATTTAGATATAGTCACCTCTGAAAGCTAGTAATTTTTTATGTAATTCAAACTGTGTCCAAATATAGATTTTGTTTAATATAAATTTCTCAATCACTCTTCATAAAATTAAAAAATTAAATAGAGCTTACTATATAAAAAAATTGTGAAACTAGTTCATTTAAATAAATTGATTTTGTTTTATTTTAATTATAAATTAACACAACCATATAAATTAAATGGTTGGTAAACACCTATAAGCATGAAAATACTTACCTGTACTTTACTATGGAGATTAATAATTTGTAAATAGACTTTGTTACAATACCATAGGCCAATACCACATGCTCAAAAAACCATAACTAACTTCATATGATACTTGTTCATATGAAATTTTTTTAACTAATCAATTTAATTAAAAGGGAAAAAAGGTATCTGTGTATACTACAATGAATATTTTAGAATATTCTAAATATGTTAAATCTTTACCATCCTTGCACCCAATAATTATTGATAATTAAATTAAAATTTTAAGAGCCAAACCATATTCCAAAATAGACAAACATATGGTGACAAACATGTAATTATTTATAATATATTATTATTTAAAAATAATTTAATGTATATTTTTAGAATTTAATGATATTACACTAATTTTTCATAGAATTTTTTTAATAAATAATTTCTGGGATGGGTGACCTCCCGGGTTCAGGTGCAAGCCCTGAAAGTGATGATTGACGCTATGTGATTCATTTCACTAGTTTCAATCCCATTTCTTCACCGGTGTGAGCATCACCCGATGTAATGAGTGCTAAGTGGACTATTCAAAAATCATGAGAAATTAGTCACTTAAGACTAGCTCTCATGAAAATGGTCATAGATGAATGACTTAACATAATTGAATCCTGAAAACTCATATCTAAAATAATTTCTATATTAAAATTAGAATATAATAACAAAATAAATCAATTTATATGTTAGATAATGGAATTTGCATTATCTTAGCAACATTTTATTACTATAAAGATTTAAAATACAAATTATATATATATATATGGAACTGAGTCATTTCATACTTAGTTGATATGAGACAATTTTGACCACTATTATTTTAACTTTTAGGTAAATTTGGCAACACCCAACCAGATGCCTTGGGTAAGCAATTAGAGATTTGTAAAACTATCTACTTTATATTTTTACAAACTTACTGAGTGAACTCGATGAAAAAACTTACAAATTTAATATTAATACAAAATTTAAATGTTTAATTTATAAAAAATAAAAATATTTTGAAGTAAGAAATCATTAATATAATAATGAAGTGAGAATTGTTAATCTATAAAATTAAACTGAAATTAACAATTTTTAAAAATTAAATTAACCAAATTTAAAAATTATATTTTCTATATATGTAAAATATAGCATAAATCATTTTTTATAAACTAAAATTAACAAGTTTTAAAAATTAAATTAATCAAATTTTAAAATTCTATTTTCTATATATGTAAAATATTGCATAAATTATTTAGTGTATAGCATAATTGGTTGATACAAATTTTAAAACATTATGCGTTTAAGTTTTTATTAATTTTATTTTTAATAAAGTTGAAGGAATTTAGGTCTAGTATTATGGTACACGTTTCTATGGTACACGTTTCTATGTGAGTTCAAGTCTCTACAGACATGACATGTTGTACACTGGTCCTTGTGGCAATTTATGAAATGCTTTTACCTTTTAGGCTTTGTAGTTATTACATATAGGTTGATTTCCTATTTGGTTTCTTCGAGGACAGGGTAGCAAATGTGGATGTGGTATCATTTTAAGGATTAATCCATATAATAAGCCTATATTACATTGACATGGAGAGTTAGACACTAATACTAAGGCAGAGATCATGGTCATGTGGAGCTTAATGTTCTTTTAGAAATCTCTTGGAACGATTGTTTGTGTATGGCTATTCCAAAGCCTTCATTGAAGGGGTATCTGGAAACTATAATTTCCTGAGCAATTTACAAGTTTAGATTTAGATCGGATGATGAGATGTTGGAAGAGGGGGAGATTGCCTCCACCACGCCCAAACTTTCTCGGTGCGCGATCACTCACCTCAACGACTCCGCCCGTCTGCACCACGGCGAAAATTCCGGGTGTCGGTCTAATAATTACACCTATTCCTCCACCCAAACTTTCTGTACAACTTTATGGACTTCAGTGTACTGGGCCTGCGTCAAGTCTTCTCTCAGCGTTTCAATAATTACATGGCTTAATAATTATACATAATTATTAAAGATAAATTAGATTTTAATATGATAAAGCAATATTCAGACGTGGAAAGCAAAATCAATTTAATATAAATAATAATTAAATTTTCCTGTCTGATATGACTCCAGTCACCAACGGACCAATAATTACACCTCATCTTTACCACGCGCAAACTTTATCATCATTATCACCTTTCGCATCTTGACGAGCTGACGAAAAATTATTAATGCCTAGCACCGGCTTTAAATGGATGAATAATTAATTAATAATAAAACAATAATCAAATGTTCAACGCGAAACTTCCGAGTCGCAATTTTATTATTTAATATAATAAAGCAATATCCAGATTTGGAAAGCAAAATCGCCCTAATATAAATAATTATATTTTCTTGTGCCATTAGGTATGGCCGAGACATACCTGATCATTTTGAAAATTTACAATGACTCGGTCTATTGGTTATCAGTAGAAACATGCTATGTGGAAAGGTTCCTAATTTCCTTGCATCCTTTCAACAATTAAGATTTTTCTTCCTCGATCACAATAAATTATTAGGTAATATACTTTTCAATTTAGGACACTGTATAAATTTGGAATTGCTTGATTTGTCTTACAATAGACTCATTGGAAATATATCACATCAAATTATTAACCTTTATAACCTAAATTTCTATTTGAATTTGTCTTGAAATTTACCTTGCCCATGGAGATTGGTAAAATTGCAATGGCTCAAGCCATAGATATTTCTAATAATCACTTGAGTGGAGTCATTCCATCCACACTTGGAAGCTGTGTTGAAGTAATTTCATTGAATTTATCTCATAATTCCTTCCAAAGTTCTATTCCAAATTCACTTGAAATTTTGCAAAGCTTTGTGAGCCTAGATCTCTCTTCCAACCTTTTATATGGGACAATACCTATTACTCAAGTTGAAAATGCTTCAATGTTTAAATTTATCTTTTAACAAGATTGCTGGGGAAATTCCAAAAGGAGGATATTTTGCAAATCAATCAATCGTCATGTCCTTAAATGGAAATCCCAACATCTGTGGACCAAAATATTCCAATTATATCCTTGTCCAACATCAAAAGGTCATCCTGAAATTGTCAAAAGAGTATTATTGAAAGTGAGTGGAGTTATTGCTTTTATACTATGTTGTTTGTTCATAAGATTCCTATGGAGAGGGGATATGCATATACACAACATTCATGTTTCAAGATCTATTTCCCAAAATTTAGAGCATCCAAGGATCTCATATCAAGAGCTTCACATATCCAGTAATGGATTTGAGAAAGCCAACTTGTTGCTTTAGGTCAATTTCTAAAGGAATTTTGAATGATGGCACACTTGTTGCTGTGAAGGTTTTCCAATTGAAAATTTACCAGAGTAAGAAGAGTTTAAAAGCAAAATGTAGTTTCTTGCAGAAGGTTCAACATCGAAATCTAGACAAAATCATAACCTCGCGTTCCAACATCCATTTCAAAGGTTTAGTGTTCAAGTTTGTGTGTAATGGAAGCTTCAAGAAGCATTTGTATCCTAATAGAGATGACAACAATGCTGAGGATGTGTGTGAATTAGAGTTGAAAACACGATTAAACATTGTCATAGATGTGGCCCATGCATTGGAATATCTTCATCATGATTATTTTCTGCAAGTAGTGCATTGTGATAGAAAACCTAGAAATGTACTTTTGGATGAAAATATGTTAGGCCATGTCACAGATTTTGGTATTGCAAGATTGATTGGTGAATGCTCTACAAATCCACATGCTTCATCACTTGCTTTAAGAGGATCCATTGGCTACATTGCCCTAGGTATGTCTTTTTTAAGCATTAGTTTCATTTTTCTTCTCTCATTAACAATATTTACATCGATTGATTCAGTAAAACTTAATGACGGTTATTTCTGTTGTAGAGTATGGATTGGGTGGAACAATTTCCACCCAGGGAGATGTTTATAGCTATGGAATTATGTTATTGTAAATGCTCACCAGAAAACAACCAACCAACACATGTTTGTGGGAGACTTAAATTTGCACAATTGGGTAAACTTTGACAGAATAAAAAAAAGAGAAGGCAGAAATACACAAAACCAATTGCTGGAAAAAACACACACTAATTCATTTATCAAGAGGAAGATATATACAGGCAAATGGTTAGTTATGGAGAACAGTTAAGCTAACTAAAAAATGATTCTAAACTAACAGCAGAACTATTTCTAAAACTAATTCTTTAACACTCCCCCTTAATTTTGAGGATTACATTGTTTTATTCCTAACTTTTGACATTGAAATTCAAAAATAACTTTTCCTAGCGGTTTGGTGAAAATATCCGCTAACTGCTCCTTGGAATCACAAAATTTGAGAACAATATCACCATTCTTGACGAGTTCATGAATGAAGTGAAAACAAGTGTCGATATGTTTGATCTTTTGATGAAAGAGATTGTTCTTCAACAAGGAAATAGCGGAAGTGTTGTCACAAAGGATTGAAATCGGTTCATTTTCTGTATATTCGAAGTCAGAGAGAAGTCTTTATAGCCACACTGCTTGACATGATGCTGAATTTGCTGCAACGTACTCGGCCTCTGTTGAAGATAGCGCAACTATGGGCTGATTTTTGGACGACCACGAAATCAAGTTTCTGCCAAATAAAAAAGCATAGCTAGAAGTGCTTTTCCGATCATCAATACATCCTGCATAATCACTATATGTATAACCAACAAGCTTACTATCTGCAGAGGCTGCATACGATAAACCATAAGTAGATGTACCTGCAATGTATCTTAACACCCTTTTTCCAGCTTTCCAATGACAGTCTTTTGGAGATTCCATAAACCTAGAAATATAACTAGCTGCAAATGCTATATCAGGCCTAGTAGCAGTAAGATACATAATACTACCAACAAGTTGCTTATATAAAGTCACATTAACAATAGTACCCACGTCATCTTTACTCAACTTTGTACCAACTTCGATAGGAGTATCCACCGGTTTACACCTGTCCATCTTAAAAATTTTCAAAATGTCCGTAGCATACTTCTGTTGACTCATAAACATACCATCTTGTGTTTGTTTCACTTCGATACCTAAGAAGTATCTCATTAATCCAAGATCTGTCATTTCAAATTCATTTTTCATTGCAGATTTAAATTCATCTAACTGCATGTTACCTTTATAAATTATGTCATCAACATAAAGACACAATATCAAAATATTACCTTGATGATCATTCTTGATATACAAAGTGGGCTCATGGTCGCTACTTCTGAAACCATTATTCAGCAAGTAATGGTCTATTCGGCTGTACCAAGCTCTTGGAGCTTGCTTAAAGCCATACAATGCTTTCTTCAACCTATACACCTTATGTTCTTGATTTTTGATTTCGAAATGAGGTGGTTGATCAACATACACTTCTTCATTCAAAACACCATTCAAAAAATCAGACTTTACATCCATTGGTAAATTGGCCACTTGTTTTGTAAAGCAATAGCTAATACAAATCGAATAGTGTCTATTCTTGCTACAGGTGCAAATGTTTCACCATAATCTATGCCAGGTTGCTGTGAAAAACCTTTGGCAACTAATCTTTCTATGCTTATCAACTTCACCTCTCTCATTTAACTTTGTTTTAAAAACCCATTTGACACCTATAGAATTTTTATCATCAGGTAAATCAACCAAATCCCAAGTTTGATTTCTTTCAATAGCATCGATTTTATTATCCATAGTGTCTACCCATTCTTTGTCCTTTATAGCCTCTTCAAAACAAGTAGGTTGAAATGAAAGAAATGCAAAATTTACAATATCATCAACATCATCTTGTGCATAAATATCACTTAAGTTTCTCATTTTAGGATTATCAAAATCAGACTCAAAAGATGATGAGCTGCTACTGCTTAATGAACTACTACTGGTTTTTTCTTGAACCTGTAATCTTGGAGAGCTTGTTGCGAGTGCTTGCTGTTCGTCTAACATAATAAAAGGATTAGGGCAAGTATTGTTCTCCATTTCATTCCAAGACTTGTCTTCCAGAAATTTCACATCTCGACTTACGACAAATTTCTTAGTTATAGGATTAAACAATCTGTATGCCTTAGATTGATCACTATATCCTATAAACATATACTTTTCACTCATATCATCAAGCTTTTTTCTCAATTTTTTTGGAACATGAGCGAAAGCAAGACAACCAAATACGCGAAAGTGTGAAACAATTATCTTTTTTCCAGTCCATACTTCTTATGGTACAAAACTTTGAACACTGAAAGTTGGTGATCCATTCAAAATATATACCGAACATGCAACTGCTTCAGCCCCATAAATCTTTAGACAAATTTCGTGTTTTAAGAAAACTTTGAGCCATATTCATAATTATTTGATTCTTTATTTTTGCGACTCCATTCTCTTGCGGAGTATAACTGGTTGTCGTTTTTTTAATACCATGTTGTTTGCAAAAATCAATGAATGCATTAGATTCATACTCACCTCCTTTATCAGACCTCAGAAATTTAATAAACTTGCCAATCTGTTTTTCAACCTCAGCTTTTAACTCCTTAAACTTGGAAAATGTTTCCGATTTATATTTGATGAAATACACCCAAATTTTCTTGCTAAAATCATCAATGAAAGTAAGAAAATAGAGACTGCCAGCAACTGATTTTTCTTGCATTGGACCGCACAAATCCGTATGCACTAACTCTAATTTTTCTTTGGCTCTATTAGAGGCTGAAGCAAAACCATCTCACTTATGTTTACCCATTATACAACTTGTACATGAGGAGATATGATCAGACAAAGCAGGCAAACCTTTCACCATAGACTGTCTTTGCAACAAACTCATACTTTTGATAGGTAAATGACCATATCGCAAATGTCACAGATCAAAGTGAGTTGGTGTTGAAACATTATGTGCATACAACTTCTTACTTTTCAACTATAATTGATACAACATGTTCTTTGTCATAGGAATCTTTGCAAAAAGAGACTTATGTTTGTCAGAAATCGTGCAAGTAGTGTTGTGAAAGCTAACATCATAACCATGTGCATCTAACTGAACAACACTCAACAAATTATGCTTGAAATTGGGTACATAATAAACATCATAGATATTCTTCACAACATTTTGTTTGGTTAAGACAGGTACAACACCCTTTCCTGAAGCTCTAACCTGGCGATCATCACCCAACCCAATAGAGGAACTAAAAGATGTATCAAGATGTGAAAACAAATCACTATGACCAGTCATATGATTACTACATCCGCTATCTACCAACCAAACATCTTTATTAGGTACTTGCACAGTCACTTGGCATGCCAAAAATAAAGCATCTGATGTTTCGCATTCAATATTTGTGACATTGGCTTTGTTTTTATTTAACGCATACTGTAATTTTCGACATTCAGACTTATAATGGCCATATTTTTTTGCAATAGTGACATTGAATTTTTTATTTATCTATCCACTTGCAACCATGATCACTTTGAGACTGCTCTGAATGTGCTTGAGTTACCCATGATCTATCATTAGACTGAGACTGTCCTTTACCTTTTTCTCTCCTACCACGAAAACCTCTGCCTCTACCTCTATCCATAGAAGCTTTATATTTGAAAGCATGCTCTAAATTACTGACATCCAAATTAATTCTTGATTCATGAGCCAACAAAGAACCAATTAATTCTTACACAAATAATTTTGTCAACTCTCTCGATTCAAAAACAGTAACGATAATATCAAATTTTTTAGGCAAACATCTAAGAACTTTTTCAACAATTATTTGGTCATCAAGTTCCTCACCATTCATCCGAAGCTGATTGACAACACCCATAACTTTAGTCATAAACTGATCAACGATTTCTCATTTTAAGTGTTTCAAATTGTGTTCTGAGAGTCTGTAATCTTAACATTTTTACTTTATCATTTCCTTGGTAAGCAACCTTAAGTATATCCCAAATTGATTTAGCAGTTTTAGTAGCAGTGATTTTAGGAAAAATAGAGTCATCTAATGAATTTAAAATGCACGACTTCGCTCTACCTTCTTTATGTTTAAGTTCATCAAATTGTTTTCTTTGAGCAGCAATCATTACAACGATTGTATTTGTGTCAGGTTCTGTGAACCCAAACTCTACTGATTCCCAACACCCTAAGCCTTGTAAGCATGCTTGCATTTTAAGACTCCAAAAATCATAGTTCTTTCCACTAAAAAATGGCATAGGAATGGAAAACTGACTTGTTGAAGCCATGGTTGAAACAATCAGAAATCTGACACCTTTTAAAAAAAAACTTGTACTCTCTTTTCCCCTATACCAGAAACAGAAAACAAGAGCGTCTACACTGCTAAAGAAAGCCTCTAAAATTTGTCTGCAAATACTATAACTTGATATTTTTCTCGCAAGATTATCATAAGGGAATAATTTCTTTGCAAAAAAAATAAAATAAAATAAAAATAAAAAATAAAAAAAAATAAATAAAATAAATAAATAAATAAAAAATAAAAAATAAAAAATCCTTAACCAGAAAATCCTTTAAATATACTTAATCCTTTTCTGGCAAATCAAAGCCACAAATAATAACCATATCCTTTTACTATGCAAAAAAAAAGAAAAAGAAAAAAAGAAAAAGAAAAAAAAAGAAATATATATATATATATATATATATATATATATATATATATATATATATATATATATATATATATGAGAAAAACCTCGGAGAACAACAAATAAATGAAATTCGAACAACATTTTTTTTTTTTAACCTAGAATGCAATTCTTTGGCTAATTAGGCACGTAAATAGCGAGAATTAAGCTGACAAAATGAAGCAGAAACGAGACTTTGCACTCTTACATGCGTAGACAGAACAATATTTGGTGGTAGAAAATAGACCGACAAACTTCTCTCCAGTAGCAGACAGGTTCGAATTCGAACACAAAAACTTAACAAAAGATGAAATCAACAATGTCACACAAGCAGCGGTGGCATCATCCAAGAGGTTAAAACAAAAACAGTTCAAACTCCCAGCATAAAGGCCGCTCCTTCTCACTCGGTAGCAGGCTCCTCCACCAACAGCAAATAGGAACTGAGAGCAGTGGCTTTAATCCACACAGTCAAACTAGGTAGTGGCTCTGATACCATGACAGAATAACAAAAAGAGAAGGCAGAAATACACAGAACCAATTGCTGGAGAAAACACACACTAATTCATTTATCAAGAGGAATATATATACAGGCAAATGGTTAGTTATGGAGAACAGTTAAGCTAACTGAAAACTGATTCTAAACTAACAGTGAAACTATTTCTAAAACTAATTCTTTAACAAACTTTGCATACCCAAACAATGTGAATGAGGTAATTGAAAGTAACCTTTTTAGTGAAGTATATGGAGATGAAATTGATGAAAACAATGTATACAAATGTCTACTATATTTGGTACATATTGGTTTGCTTTGTTCAAAACATTCACCAGAGGAAAGACCAACTATGAAAAATGTGGTAAGGATGTTGGAAAGTATTAGAGATACAATTGCTTCTAGGAGATTGAGAAGAAGCATATCCAAGTTGCTTATCAATACAAATGCAACAAGGAATGATGCCTTTGAATCAAATGACAGAAGTTCTACATTTTAGTTTTTTAAATTGATAACAAGAAATGGTTTCCAATCTTGCCATTATGCTTACAATAGCAATATTTTTGTATTTTTTTATTATTGTTCAAACATATTTATTTTAGTGTGTATTATCCACCTCATATGAATTGAAATAGTATATTATATTAAATGGATTCAATATCTACATTTCATTTGGTTTATAATCTTTTCATAATATTAATATTCTTATCCATGAAATAGATGGTCAAAAATCACTTTTCTTTTAATATTTATAAATAAAATTATTTTTATTTATATTCAATAATAGCTTTTAAACATAATATATTGGCATAAATAATTTATATTGTTAGAAAAAGTAATTGTCATTGTGTTTCTAGATTCTCATCTTAATGATGTGGAAAATAATTATATAATACAAACCTAGATTAACTTTTAGAGTTTAACAATGTTAAATCTTATAGCTTGGTTAATATCATTCTTAATGGATTTCTCATTGTTTCCTTTTTAAAAGATTTATAAAATAAATGAAATTTATTGTTTCTAAAGCATCTACAATGTTTTGATAAAAAACCTTGAAAATGGATGGCTTCCATATCTCAAAATAAAAACTAAAGTAAAACACATATACAATGTTTTGATAAAAAGCCCTGAAATGGATGGCTTCTATATCTCAAAGCAAAAGCTGAAGTAAAACATTTACTGTTAGTTTAAAACTGGAAGGCAAATACTCAAACTTGAAGATGGGGAGCAACCCCATATGATTGCTCTCCTCTAAGGGTCTTGTATGCTCCATTTTTTGTGATGTCTATAATTTGAGGGTCAAAAATACAAGTTCATGTGTCAGTAAGTTTTTAGCGTGAAAAATAAGTTTTAGTTTTATTGTGTCCGTGTTCTGGAAATTCCAGTTGGCTATTCCTTATGATGTAAAACTATAAAACGGTTTCACTGGTTAAGCATAGAAATATCTGTATCAAAGGTATCTAAAACCTATTCCAGTCTGCGAAAAGAAGATATAAATTAGAATAAAAGTCTGCAGTTTCATTTCCACAACATTATTTTTCAGTATCACTTTTTAGCATGCTAAATTTTGTTGTCTTTAATATAGGAATGATGTAAGAAAGTTTGTAAACATTTACATGTGAGTTTAAAGTAATATATACCTTAATATGAGATGATGTTGTTGAATCCTGCCCCCGATCGAGGTGCCAAGTGGATTATCAAGAAGCGCAAGTGGTATTCAGATGGGTGAGGCAAGCACGTGATGGCGTGCATTCGCCTGCCATGCATTAAGCCTACATTTAAGGGGACGGTACTCTGCATCATTGGAGCATGATGATCTTCGCTGGATGTCATTTAATCCTATCAAATAGACATAGGAAACAACAAATGTGGAGGTTAAATAAAACTCGCAGCCAAAACATTCTTTTGGGTAATAGTTTTCGTGGAGGAGCAGAGGAGAAAGCTACGGGTTTTGCTCAGCCAAGCTTGCAACTGTCGCCGAGGGCTCTGGGTTATTGGTATGTTACAGTATCGACTTTTGGCCATGTCCTTCTTGCCTTCTTTTATGAAATCACAGGCAATTGTAGGGCCTTGCATAAAGAAGCTAGGAGTAGTGCCAACATTACTAGAATGCTTCATATTCATTCTGGGTATAGTTATGCTTCTGGGCAGGGTAGCAGTTCTCAGTATTTCAATAAGCAAAATATCAACCCCTACTTTCGTAGTCCTTGCGGAACTCTAGGTAGAATTCTTTGTAGAATTTCGCAATTTGAAAGGTTTACTGCTTGCCCTTGTCACAGCTCTAATCAGCAGGTTCAATTAGATGAAATCCTAACCATGCAAAGCCAGGATAATTGTCATTTCTGTAAAATGAATATGATGTTTCTCAGTGCTCACTTCTATTTAGGCTCCTCACAGATTCTGTTTGTTAGCTACCTCAGTCAGTCTGATAGGAGGGATAAGTTGGGTCAGGAGTCTTTTACTGAGAACCTTGGTCAACTGTTTCTAATTAAACGTGTTAGTAATATGAATTATATGTGTTTCCACCAAAAGATGGAGCAACTCACTGCAATTACCGCCTTCTGTGTTTATCAAATGTCATCATGTACATGCTCTCTCACACACTTTGCAGGTTTACATATTCCGTGGTTCATAAACCAGAGGAGTGCAATGGTGAAGAAGCAGGCTACAAAGCGACATCCAAGGGATAATGGGAAGAAAAAGATTCCATAGAATAAAGCTGGAACCAATAAATGAGGAAGAAGGACGAACAAGGAGATAATGGAAAATCTCTTTGAAGTTTATGCAGCGGGAAACACTCCTCAAATTTGGAATGTCATTCATGGATGGCAAAGAGAGAGTGATAGTAAAGAGGAGGCAATTGAGGTTCAGGAAGAAATTATGGACTTTGTGGCTGATCCTGGGACCACGAGAGGACGTCTTCCCTTTTTCATCAATCAATTCACACATACTGGACATTGAAATGTGTTTTAGCCAAAGCTCTCCAAAGCTTACATATTAATGAAGGAAATCCTCAGGTGCTTTCAATATTACAGGAAATCAGAACTGATATTCGGGAGATGAGGGTATCACAGTATCATGCAACTGCTCATATAGGCAGGATTGAAAGACAGCTACAACAGATGCAGCAGGTTGATATGCCAGGCTCGAAAGCAAAGGATCTAGCTCCAGTAGACTCTTCTGATGGGTAATTGATTTTTAGTTATAATGTTTTTTGCTGATAGATTTTACATTTTATCCACCATATGTGAATATGTTTGCAACTTGCTCTATATTTTGAGAAATTGAAAATGGTAAGGAACTACTAAATTTACAAAAAAGAAAAAGAAAAAAGAGATGATGTTGTTGAATCCTTAAAAAAATTAAAAGTAATAAAAATAATAAAATTTAATTCTTTACTTTGTAAATTTGTTTTTACTAATAAAATTACTAATATAAATAAATGAAAATCATAATATACATATTACATTAAAATATGTAACTTATAGGTAGCAAAAATAAGTTAAGATTTATTTTACCTTATAAAATAGAATAACACTTTTGTAACCATATTTAAATTTAATTAATAAACACAAAAACATTAATATTTAAATAAAATTCAATATAATAATATGTTTAACCATGAATATTCAGGTCCACTTTGCCATAGATATTATTAACTTGTAAATAGACTTTATTACAATTCCATGGACCATCAATACAACATTCCCAAAAACCATCTCTAGTTTCACAATCAAAATATTTTATTTGAATCTAATTTTATAATATTTTTTTGATTAAATCTAAAAGAAAAAAAAAATATAATTACTTTTGAGATATATATAAACCTCTATCACATTAAAATATATAACATATGAATAGTAGCTCTAAATTAACATCCATTTTACCCTATAAATTAAAGTAATAATTTTGTAACCATATTTAAATTTCATTATTATTATTATTATTATTATCCAATTTTAAGGTCACAATCAAGGGAGACACCAAATTGTGTATGAGACCCCCCACCTCCGGGTAGCTATTTGAATACTAAGTCTAAGAAGGCATACATACTCTACCCCTCTCTGGTTTTGAACGTGTGACCTCTTAGGAGGAAACACATGCTCTTAACCATTAGGCTCAATAAGCACATAAAAACTTAATAATTACCGTATAACAAGATTTTTAACCATGGTATTCACTCCCACTTTACCATGGATATTATTAACCATAACATACCATGGGTGACTCATCAATACCAAATGCCCAAAAACCATCTCTTATTTCACAATCAAAATAATACTTACAATATAACAAGATTTTCAACCATGGATACTCAGCTCACTTTACCATGGATATTAAAAAGTATCCCGATATGGAAGAGATGTTGTAATGTTTTGTTAGATTATGTTATCTAAATTTTTTTACTTAGTGAAATTACATTAAAAAAAGTAATTAAATTTTTTTTTTAATAATTAGACTAGTCTACATCCATCTTAACTCTCGATCTATCAAGCTCTAAGAGGGATCAAATCTATCGAAGTGCAAATATTTTTTCAAGTTTTGCACTCAGAAAAGAGGTTTGCACGTAAAGATATTTGATCTCTCTCAAAGCTTAATAGATCCCGAGTTAAGATCTCTAGAGGTGCAAACCTTTCTTCAAGTTTTACACTCAAAAAAAGTTTACACCTCTAGAGATTTGATCTCTCTCAAAGCTTAATAGATCCTGAGTTAAAATGGATCTACGCTGGTATAAAACTAAGAGAAATGTCACATATACTCTGTGGAGTATAGCTCACTTTTCATAAGTTTCTTTCAATTATTTTTTATTTTTTAGTGATTTCATTTTTATTTACATTTCATTTAACTTTAACTTTTAATTCATTTCTAGCTATTTTTGGGTTTCATTTAATTTTTTTTTTTTCAACAATCTTATCATTTAATTTTTTTATTATAATAATATGATATTAAAATAATTAATATGTGATTTCAGTAATTATTAATTTAATTTAAATAATATTAATGCATTTATTACTAAAAAGAAGTAAAGTAATATAAAATTACTAATTATTTTTTAATAGATTTTAATTTCAAAACCATGTTGAAGTATTATAAATTACAATATTTAATTTTAATTAATATCAACATAAAAGTTTAATAGGAGTAATTATAAGAGATTGTGGTTTCTTAATAATACAATAATTGATTAGTTGTACCTCTCGTTCTTCTCCGAATCCAATCCAATCCAAGTTGACCAAGGCTTAAACGCCTGGTAAATGGATGCAAAATCGGAAGCAGAGATTGAAATAGAAAGGGGAGACGACGACTCTTTTCTGAGCGAAAACATACCTACAACATTACAAATGGAAATGGCGGGAGAGGAGGGGAAATTTGAGATCCAAATTGAGGAAGGCTCGCAAAGGCGCATCCATGATTTCCTTCAAAAGCTCGAACAATTGGTTGAAGAATACAGAAAGAAAAGCATGTAATGTATATAGCTGCTATTTGTAATGTATTATCATAGAATTATTGAAGGGAATTTTATGTTGAATATTATGTTCACAGTTGAGCACATATTTAACAATTTGATATACATTTGAATTCCTTGTTAATAATATGAATGTTTTTTCATCTCCTTGTTTTTTTTTTAAATGGCAACTTCCAAACATTTTCCATTTTATTTAAAAATCAAATTTCAATGAAATGGTATGACAAACAGTGTTTCCATATCGGATTTTAGATCGTCAAACTGCATTGAATCGAAGTCAAAGGCAGATGTCATAACTATAATGTTCTTATGTATTTGCTTATTTAATATGTATTTTGTAAAGTGTATGTGTAATTTTTTATTTTAAAGTTATTTTATATATTATAAAAAAAAAAAGATAACTGTGAAATTTTCATTAGATATATAAATTTCTACAATTTATATTAAAAAGGTAAGCTATTTTAAAGTAAAGTGAAATTATTAACATTTTATTTAATATATTAATATTTATATTGTAAATATGTTATTAAAAAATTTTAATTAATTTTTTATTTTTTTAAGGTTTGCTAAGTTATATTGGTCTTAGTGGACATTAATCATCACATCATCATTATTATTATTTTTATAAATTATTATTATTATTATTAATGTGATCTAAATCGTGATCTTGTTTTTGTAAATGATAAATAAAATGTTTAATTAATGTATAAAAATAAGTTGTTTTAAAATACAATAAATAAATAATAATAATAGTGATAATTATAATTAGAAAATAGTAATTTGTGTAATAATTTTATTAAAACAAATATTGAAATTATTATCGAATTTAGAAATGTTGTTATGGATGTACAATCTAGGATTATATAGGAGTCGCCGTATAGTAATGAATCTTATGAACACTTTATTTTTTATATGAAACGGAACATTGTGCTCCATGTCAGTGTTAGTGGCAACTCTTTTAAAGCTACATTTCTATCTTCATCTCTCTTTGCTACACTAAAAGTTGGTATTCAAGCATGAAGGTTTATGATCCAAGTGGATATTGGTGGTCACCTGCCTATTCCACTTGGGGCCCCACCATTGTTTCCTTCAGTTTTTCAGTTTCCTTAATTATAGCACAGTTTACTATTTTTAGCAGTTTTTCAGTTCCTGAACTTCCGGAGCCGTTTTGAGACCCTTAATGGCGTTTTTTGGGAAAACCGAGAGCAACATGTGTCCATAGACCGATGTTGCTCACTCAAAAAGTTGTAGTCCTCGGATAGATATTTTTAACGAGGTATTGAGTGCGTGAAACAGACATCGTATGCCAAAGTTACATCCCCTAGAAGTTGATGTACCAATTTACCCAAATGGGGCCTATAGTTTTGGCGCTTCATCTCCTAGGGTTAGGTATTTGGATGTTTAGAGTTTTCCATTGTTTCTCAATAATAAATAGGTCCTCGAGCCTCATTGTAACACAGTTCAGAGGCATGCATCCACCACATCTCTTCTCAGAGATAAGCTACCAGCGCCCTAACTAATTTATTTCCATTCTGTTTGTAAACACATTTCAGCTGTTTGATATTAATGAAATCAAGTGTTATTTCAACTGCATCTTTGTATTTATGGTTATATGTGTATTATGTTGCGTTCCTGCATAAATCTGGATCAGTGGTATCAGAGCGGTCTACTCTTTCTCGATCCTTCTTTGCATGTCCCCAACAAGGTTGGGGTATAAGGAGTTAGGGCTCGATCTGGTTGAACCTTTGCAAGATCAGCCTCGCAAACCCCAACGACTACCAATATGGGACGAAGAGAAAGATGAGGGAGCAGGAGATCCTATCAAAATATTTCTCGAGGAGTCCCTCGAAAAACAAAGGAATGCAATGATGGCTAACTTTTCCCAAATCCTTCACCGACTGCCCACCACCAGCGCATCTGCATCCAACAGCCACTCTGGAGGCGCGACTTCCTTTAAGGTACAAGTAAACTTTGAACATTCCAATATTTGAGGGCCAAATAGATGCAGACGCCATAGATAAATGGTTGAATCTATTAGAATGATATTTTCTGGTTCATGACTTTTTCGACTGGGAGAATATTATTTTTTCACTCCTCAAAGCTACCCCCCATGTCAAGGACTGGTGGGAAACCTAATGTGAGAAAAAGGACGAGACAAAATCCTCTCTGTTCTCGGTCGTACCCACTTGGAATTCTTTCCGAGACGACATCAAGGAACAATACTATCCTGTGGGGAGCTATGAGGACAAGTACATACAATGTACTACGCTGTGGCAGCAAAGGAATCAAGATGTGCATGAGCTAGTGAATCTATTCCATACCCTGCGTACAAAGTTGGGTATCAAATATTCAGAGAAAAATTTGGTGCTGAAGTACCACAGTTGTCTGCACAGATACATTCAGGAATAAATGGAGTTCCTCTACATCTCCTCACTTGGTACGGCATACCAGTATGCTACCAAGATTGAGCAGAAATTCAAAGAGAAGAAACGAGACTTTGGATCTACGAATCAAAAGAAAGGGAAAGGTGCCCCCAAATCGCAGAACAAAGGACAAAGCCAAGGCATGGCGGCCCAAGACAACGTGCCGAATCCACAAGCAAAGAACAACACCGTGAAGCTAAAGAAGGACATGGGAAAATGGTGTGAGTTCCATAAGAGCTCCACTCACAACACAAGTGAGTGTCGGGCCAAGCCGTCGTTGGTGGCCGAGATGAGGGCTTCTGAATCAGATGCATGCTTCGTGTAATATTCCCAGTTAGCCATGAGTTAGTTGGAATATTCAATTTTGTTTTGCTGCTTTGTTTAAAGAATAAGAGGACAATGGAGGTCCATAATTCTCCTTAATAATGAATAAATCAATGCCAAATGTGAAAGAGATAAATCCTGGCAGCCTAATTGAGCACCCTTAGGTGTGAAAAGGGGTTGGAACACCTTGACTAGGTCAACCTTGACCAAATCAACAACGTTGTCATGGAGGAGTGGCCATTAATGAAAGACAACGCAGTTTTAGATGGAGATGCTTTGTGTGAAAGTAGTGCTGCCATTGGATGGGGCTCAGGGTTTGCAGGCTCTTAACCTATAAAAGGAAGAGGATGGTATCCATATTATTCATTCATGTTTATATATTTTGATATTTCTGAATATATGGTTTGTTTAGACATATATCTTTATCTTGTTGTTTAGTTGAGATTGAGTGATGTTTAGCACTGGGTGTTCCTAATCGGGAATCCCACTTCTTTCCTTGAGAGGCCTCTTGGGAGAGTCTATACTACATTGCCCACTATCAGGCTTAAGGCCAAGATTTTTCTTTCAACTTGTTAGTCATCAGTAATTTTTGCTATTTTGTAGATGACTAAATGCTTGTCCTAGATTTCTAAAAACAAAATCCATGAATATTGTGAGTTTTAGAAATCTCACTACCTTCATTATCCTTAGGATAAATCTTTCACTATTTTACTATTCTGCCATTCCCTGGTTAGCCTATCACTCCTAGGAGACCCCTCATGGGCTCATAACACTCATCTCTGTCCCTTTTCAACACCCTTAATCCTTCCACTTCTGCCTAGGATTGCCAAATAGCCTACCCTTTCCCATGTTCATCGAATGCCTCAAGCATTCATGGTCTCAAAACTATCTCTGTAGACTCTTTAGATAAATCAAGTACATTGGTTTTTGAATCTTCAATACATCAAATTGTCAAAAACTCTATTTTTCATACTTAAAGACCCTAAGCCAAGCTTTCAGTCAAAGAGCCTCCCACTAGGTCATTAGGGTTTTCATAGGTTGTAGGGTTAATCTTGGTGTTGTAAATCACTGTGTTTCTTGTGCTTGAAGCTGAATTAAAAGTAAAAGAAGGTCAACACCTGTTTTTCTAAACTAGGTCAAGAAGAAATTCAAAGAAGGCCTCCTTATCAAGTACAAATTTTGCAAAGGACACCTGTTCATTTTGAAATTTCTGTAGGAATGTCAAGGTGTCTATCAGCAAGTGATCCAGAGGGATATTGGGGGCCACCCACCTATTCCATTTGGACTGGCACCATCAATTCTTGCATCTTTTCACATTCAGCACAACTTACTCTTTTTAGCAAGTTTTCGGGTCCTGCACTCTTGGAGCCGTTTTGGGGCCTTAATGATCCAGATGGATATTGATGGCCACCCACCTATTCCATTTGAACCCCCACCATTAGTTCGTTCAGTTTTTAAGTTGCAACATAGCTTACTATTTTTAGCAGTTTTTCGGGTCCTGGACTTCCAGAGCCATTTTGAGGCCCTAAACGAAATTTTTTGGGCATCGTTTGTCCAGCGAATATGATTCCATTCTAGAATCAATATTTCTGGCAATAATTTTATTCCTTGGATAGATATTTCTAACAATGTATCATGTGCATCAAACGGAGATAGTATGCCGAAGTTACGTCCCCGGGAAGTTGAAACACTAATTTACCCAAACGGGGCCCATAGTTTTGGTGCTTCATCTCCTAGGGTTAGGTTTTTGGACGTTTAGAGTTCTCCATTTTTTCTCCATAATAAATAGGCCCTCGAGCCTCATTGTAACACAGTTTAGAGGTCTGTAGCCACCACATCTCTTCTCAGAGATTCGCTACCAGCACCCTAGCTATTTTATTTCCATTATGTCTGTAAGCATATTTTTGTTATTTGATATTAATGAAATGAAGCATTATTTCCACTGCATATATATGTTTATGGTTATTTCTGTATTTTGTTGTGTTCCTGCATAAATATGGATCAACAAGAAAATTGGTAAGGTAAGAGGTCTAATTCTCATTAAAGATAACCACAAGCTAATTGAAGAGTAAGCAGCCTATGTTCAAGGAAAATCAGGGTTTCTAGAGCTGATTAGACCAGCAATGTGCCAAGCAAGGATCAAATGCAGAAAACCACAAGGAAAAAGGCACACCAGCACAACCAGGCATGAAATAAATATTTTTAGAAACTATAAATGAAGAAGGGAAAAAGAGAGGTGAATTGAACAGAAGTGAATGAACTTGAAAGAGCTATAGAGAACTTAGAAAACAACACTAATGATTCTTCTCAAGCAGCCCAAAAACCTAATGTTTTGGAAAGATAGGCAAGGGAGATGAAATGAAGATAATAGGCCTCCAAAATGACAGCAGAAGGTTTTAAAAGGTTGTTGAAGGTGACTTCTAGGGTTTTCCAAGGTAACAATGCTTCACTGCCTCAAAGGGAAAGAATGCAAAGAGTATCAGTGAGGGAGGTCAAGTTTTCAATATTAGTCAATTGCCCTCAAATGGTCAAAGGAATAAAAGCCTAGGTTTGAGTTTCAAGATGAGAAATCAAGCTAATCATGAGGTTACTGTTATGTGACTAAAGTTGTCAAAATCCAAGAATGTCAGAAGGGACAAGATCAGTATGACATGGCACCTGCAAATCAGAAGTGGCTAAAGGGAGATTATATACATGGTTATGAAGAAAAAAGCACTTGTTAGGGATAGGTTTATCATGCTTCACTGCCCAAATCAGTAAGGAGGAAAGAAAACAGGTTTTCATGTCACTCACACTCAAAAATGTCAAAAAAGGATAAAGACAAGTTTTTCAGTTTCTCAGTGCAAGCAAAAAGAGGTTTGACATTGCCAAGATCCTCAAGGTTAAAAAGGACCTTTTTCATTTCTCCAGCAAGCTACCACCAAAGGAAGAAGAGCTTCTTTGAAAAGTTTTCAAGTCACCTGCAATAAAAGGTCAAAAAGAATATCAGTGAAATGACAAAGAGATTAAAAAACATTACAAAGTCGGTTTTGTAAAAGATAAATCTGTTTGCCTAAAGACTATAAAAGGGTCAATTTTCTTATCACTTAGCTCATTGTGCATTTGAAAGAAGTAAAGAACCTCAAGGAGAAAATTTCCGAGTTTTGGTCAATTTCTGGGCTGAGTCACCCAATGCTACACTCAAGAGCTGGCGCTGCGCTCATAGGACCTGGCGCTGCGCAAATAGGGGTTTCCGTAGTTTATTTTTGCACTGCACTACGCGTATAGTTGAACGCGTTGCATGTACATACGGGCACTACACCCAGTCAGACCCGACACACCCAGAAGCCTAGTGTTATGCTCAGAGGCCAACCCGACAGGCCCGGCACTGCGCGTAGGAGTAGGGCAGGCCTACACGCGGGCAGCGCTGCGCTCAAGAGGACCCAACTGGACCGGTTTTTTGCCCAGCGCTACGCTAATGCTTAAAAACCCTCCAAATTGCAGAAAAGTGCCAAAAACTCAAGGAAAGCACCCTCCAAATTGCCTTCAAGAGCCTGCAAAGGAGTAAAAACTGGTAGGTGCATATTTTCCTCATCATCCAAGTGTTTTTGTTGAGTTAATGGTTAAGGAAAATTTATCAAATCCTAGTGCCTAAATGAACCCTAAGCCCTTATGGAAAACACCTTGTTTTGACCTTCCAGCAAACAATTATCAGTCAAAGAGTGTGATTTAGGGTAATTACAAATCAGTTCAAGTTAAGCCCTCATCAAGCTCAAAGCAACTCAGTCATAAACCCACCTCCATATCACTCATTTGCAAAAGATGCCCTCACCATCATTTTATTTCACTCCTCCTGCCTAAGTTTCACAAGCAGGCCCAAGTTTTCCCAAAATCAACCCAAGTTTGCCCAAAAGTAGCCCTAGTCACCATGTCAGGAGAAGAAGGCAGTATCAGCAGTGAAGGAGGCCAAGTGCCTATGAGGCCAAAGCACAAGGGAGGGAAGATCAATAGATTTGAACCCCAAAACACAATGGAGATTACTTGCTCTCCCATGAGTCTCACATGCTTTCAAAATGTGGGTTGTTTTCAGTTTTGTGAGAAAGTCAAACAAGTGCATAGTCACCCTGAGCTCACCAGGTTGTTTGTCCTCAACCTACACAAAAAACAGGTAAATCTTGCAGGGGTAGACTTTGAAATATCAACAGATGCCATCTCTAATGCTACAGGTATACCTGCTATTGGTGAAAAGTGGTTCAAGAAAACAAGATTAAACATGAGCTATTATGAGCCATTTGTCAAGACTAGGTACAGAGAAGGCTGCAAGGCTGTTTTCCCTTTCTCACACCTGATATAGAGGTTTCCACCCTTGATGAGGGTTATCATGAAATACTTTACCTGTGGGGGGAGGTACTCCAGACTTTATTACTACCATGTTAGACTCCTCATGCATTTTACCAGGGTTAAAATGCTTCATTTACCTTACTACTTTTATAGGAGTATTGACAAGATGTCTTTTGTTGTCCAGAAGAGGAGTTATTCTTGGAAAATGCATATTTTTTTCCACCACTCCTTGATCAATATGGTGGTCCTACATCAACTCATGAAGTATTCACAAGCCCTCAGCCCCATCATCAACCAAACTTGCCCTCATCATCTCATCCTCCTCCCTCTGCTCCTCCATCACCTCCAACAGACCATACCTCATCCTCCAGACATATATCCCCTCCTCAAGGAAACCTCCCTTCCTCCCCTTCTCTTGATGCATTAGATGAAGAAGGAAGTGGCAGTGAAGAATCAAGTGAAAATGAGGGTGAAGATGACAATGAGTCAAGCCCAAATGAGGATGAGGGTGATGATGAGTTAATCCCACAAGAAGTAGATAACATGGAGATAGAAGGAGATGATGAGTTGGTCAACAAGAGGCAGCAGACATGGAAATAGAGGAGGGTAATGGCATTGAAGACAATGAAGAAGTTGACAGTGAGAATGGGTCAAGCAAAGGTGAGCAAGAAATCATAGATGAGGTAGAAGACATGGAGGTTGATGATGAAAAGGAGGTAAGCGATGAAGAAAGAAGTAGTCACATTGAGAATGATGATGATAAAAATGAGAAGGATAGCATAAGCACCAATGAGACAGGTAACCAAGAAACAGAGGATGACCCTACAGAAAATGAAGAAGAAACTAAGAGCCCTAGAGACAGTCAAAACAATGAGGCTCTTAGTCAAAACAGAGATGAAGGAGAAGATGAAAATAGCAGCCCAAATGGAGATGACGACTATGTAGAAAATGAAGAAAAGGATGAAGATAGTCATGACTGTTAGGACAACAGTCATAACAATCATAATGAAAGTGAAGAAAGTGAGGAGGATGATAATGAAAATGAGGATCATAGCAACAAAGAGGCAAGTAGCTTCAATGATGAACAAAATGAAAATGTAGAGATCAGTGAGGAGACAGAAAGTGAGGCTGATATTGAAAGCAAAAAGGTAAGCAATAGTAAGGTTAGTGAAGAGGAAAACATGGAAACAAATGAAGACATCCATGATCAATACACTGAAATGGCCACAATAACACCTCTTCCATTGACTTATCAAAGAGGATCAAGGCTTGTGTTTGTTGCCTCAAAAAGGCAAGGGACCATGCCATCCACCTCAACTCAAAAGCTTGACAAAAACAAACAAAAGGTGAAGAGGGGTAGGAAAGGTAATAAGGAGCTTAAGCAAGGACTCAACATCATTGACCTAGAAAGTGAAAATGAAGACAAGGAGAGGGCCAATAACATACTACTTCAAAGAAAGAATGCAGAGATTAAATACCTACAAAGGAGCCTTGGCATTGCACAATACATCATTTACTATTACAAGGATGAGCACAAACATATGAAGAAGATGAAAATAGACCTTGGCCTACAAAAAAAGATGGCCAAACACTATGCCTTGAAAAACAAACTCACTAGTGCCAAGCTCAAAGAGGTCCTCACCGAAATTCAAGCACTAAAAGGAGGAAAAGAACAAGAAAACCTTGGAGTATTAACTGAAGCTTCTCTATAGGCTTCTCAAACCACATAAGGGGGACATCCACCAATTTTGAACAAATTTTGACAAATTTTGGTTTTTTGTGAATTTGGAGGCCCATAAGTGCAACACCCCTGGCGCTATGCTTTTTCCTTAGACATCCTCAAAGGGAGAAATCACATTTTGGATTTCACATGCCTAGTACACTATTCTCACCAAATTTCAGAGCATTTGGAGAATTTTTGACCCCTCAAAAGGTAAAAAAACACCTCATTTTCTACCTTTCTGCCTCATTTTCAGGCTTGGCACTGCGCTCAGAGCTGTTTGGGGAACTTGGATTTTTGGACATATTACAGGAGCTCAATAAGAAAATGAAAGGTAGGTTTGTAAATTATACTCATCAGGCTTTCCAATGAGCCATCATGGAGCAAAATCCGACATCGCGAAGGTCACCAAAACATTGCTGTAAGTGGACCCATTTTCTGCTTGTGAAGGTGTTCCGCTTTTAGACCTCACTGTGTGTTTTTGGCCAAAAGTCAACAAAACACACACATTAATTGCAAAATGATATTTTAATGTTTTTTGAGCAAAACACTCTAAAATTAGCTTATAAGAGTTATTTTGGCATTTATTTCATGGGATATTTTGTGCCTTGGGCATTGCATGGTCTCTTGGGCATTTATGACATTTATGATGATTTTGACATTTTCCAACCCTATCTAGGGTTTTTTCCCTCCTTTGATAAATAAATATAGCATTAGGGCTTCATTGTAAAACTTTGGCATTTGATGACTCTTGAGAGCAATACATGGTTTTTTTGGAGCTTGAAGAGGAAATTGGTGTCGTGGAGCTTGTGAATGGCTTGTTTTGCTTTTTGATGGAGAAGGCTTACTTGCAGGATCCCTGAGCTTGGTTAATGGTGATGTGCTTCTATTCAATTCATGTTTTAATATGTATCATGTTGTTTCATCCTTCTATGTTGCAGTAGGACAAAGGATTTAGACTAAGAAATGTTCTTCAAATGGACCTTAGCTTTGTTTGTTCTTCACTGCCTTTATGTTTTCCTCTGCTAGGACATTTTAGAGAATTATTAATTTCTCTCTAGACCCCCTAAGCTTGTTTATTTCATGAATGGTTTAATACAATATGTATCAAAGATGATTTATGGCTAGCCCTTCTTGTTTTATGTCACTAAACATTGTTCTTGAGGTCTCTCTTCAAAGTACCATTAATTAGGTCTGCCAAAGAGGCTATGTTTTGATCATACCCTTTGTCCATGCTCGAATAATTGTTTTGGAGATCTTCATAGCTATGATCAATGATGTTTAGGCATTCCCTCTTATTTGATTAAAGTTATATGTGTATCTTGAATGCTTTCTAACCTTGAAGGTGAAATCACTAGAAGTTAAATGAGTTTCTCACCTTCTATATTTCATTGGAATGTTTGTCTGAAATGATTATTTGCTCAAGTGGAATCAAAGAGTTATTGGTGTGCCCTGTCTATTGATTACTTCTTTATGCTAAATAGTGTTGAAGTCCCTTATTGTTTTAAATATTTGACAAAGGATTCTTGATTTCCCTTTGCCCTACTTTTGTTCACAAACTTGATTTCCATCTCATTTCCTATAAACCTTGAAAATCCATTGACCATGCTAGATTTTCCCTGTGATGCTACCCGATCCATTTTTGAACTTTCGATGACTTTTATAGACTCCATAAGCAAATGACTTGAAGATTTCCTCATTCCATCTATTCTACTTGACCATCCTACCCAACCAAAACAAACAAACAAACCATACACTTAACAACTAGCCTAAAATCAAACCCTAAAAGCAAACAAGTTCACATCCTTTGCATACAATAGAGAGAGCCCTCTTTGAGTCCAGGAAGGCTAGGTCATATGACTCCAAAGACTTGTCTGATGTTGCCCTGTGAATTTGATCTCACCAATCTAACAAATCACGGGAACCTAACATAATGGCGATCACGATGGGACCTTCTAAGTAAGTCACAAGCTAAGACATTCTATATCCAGTGATTCATCGCCACCTCATTGCCAACTTAACATAATGCCGATCATGGTGGGACCTTCTGAGTAAGTCACAAGCTAAGACATTTTATATCCAGTGATTCAACGCCACCTCGTCGCCAACCTAACTTAATGGCGGTCACGATGGGACCTTCTGAGTAAGTCACAAGCTAAGACATTCTATATCTAGTGATTCATCACCACCTCATCGCCACCTAACATAATGGCGATCACCGTGGGACTTTTTGAGTCAATAACCATATAAGTATTCCTTAGGACTTCATAAACCCTTGTACACAACATTTATTGATTTATCACCAACTCATAGCCTAACATAATTGGAAAATCAAGGTGAGAGGCTTTCTGAAATTAGTGAAAATCTAAGCACTCCTTAGAACTTCAGAAACCCTTATCAAATCATAGAGAACTCAAACTGTTAGCCAAAGAGTAGAATCTGGTTGTTTCACCATCCTAGAAAAATGATGACTTAGTTGTAGGACACTCATAGAAACCTTAGGGCTACATAAAGGAACTCAGAAAACCCCAAAAACATCCCTAGATTGGTTTTTTGTTAGTTATTGATGGTGGACGATACATACATATCCTTAAAACAACTAAAAACATTTACCTGGCGACTCCACTAGCCTCCAGTAGGCCTACTGACCCCACTAGTTCTCACAGAATTCCCTGGAAATGAATAAATCAATCCTAATATTGTTGATGGTGGATAGCAAAGTTGAAATCTTCCACTTGGCGACTCTGCAACTCTCAATAGACCTAGGGACTCCACTGATAGAAGACTCTGGACTGGTTATAAAGATGCAGTGACCCATTTTCAAACTGATTGAACAAAATGACAAGGTTGGTGGCAGACCTTCTATATAATGAAATTTCAAATTAGTTATCAGAGCTTCAACTTGATGATGATCTCCCAAAAGTTGTCTTCCTCATTTTAAGGTCAAGAAAAATTAACCTTGAAGTTAAGAAAAAATTTCTAGAGATAGTGGTTGAAAAATATGAAACTGACATTTAAATTTTAAATTCACAAGATCAGTCATACATTTTTTGAGACCCTAAAGAATTCTTGGAAACCCTAAACATTACCCTTTGACTTGCAGGCAAAAGATGATTGTGCCTTCAAGGACCAGACTGAAGATGAGGTTTTCAAAGCTAATGTTTGGGATGCAGATAACCAAGCAGTCATGAAAGGCCTAAGAGAAGAAAGTTTACATCATGCTTTTGTTGATCCTGTAGCAGATTACATGGAGGTCTTGATTGGCTCAAGTTCCCAGGAATGGATTCTTTACAAGAATCAAATACATCAGAAGTTGTCACTACCTATGGCAATCTTGATTTTGAAGACACAGGATCAAGGTATACTGTGGTTCCCTCTGACAAGCAGTCAGATTGTCTACCAATTTTTGTTGCTGCTCAACTGGCTACACTGGCACTATTGCATCACCTAGAATAGCAGAAAATTCCAAGTTAGATTAGGATAGATAGGCACAAATAAGCTCAGCCTTTGAGCATCTTTTTAGTTTTAGATTGTTTTGAAAAATGAAAAGACAAAAACAAAGAAAAGATGAAAAAAGTAGGCAGATTTAAAGAAGAGGTACAACCCCATACCCAAAAAATAGTAATGCTAAAAGTGTGCAAGCCTAAACGCCACTACTTGTTCAAAAAGGAGTCTTGTTCAGTCATCTAGCCTAATCATGGCTGAACATGTTTTCAATTTATTGCTGATAGGTTAGTGAAAGAGAAATTGTCAAAACATTTAAACTTGACTTGTAAGTAGGAATAGATTAGGAAGAAAGGATACTGGTTCTCCATGATCAAATCTGAACCAAGGAGAAAGATAGGGATGATTAACAAATGATGAAACACAACCCTCATACTTTCTAGTTTTGTTTGTACAAAAATAATGTTTGTTTGCAGCTTGTTCCAATTCCAAAACCCATGGTGAATCAGATTGCTTAATCCTGGTTCAAATCATGTTTTCAATTTCCTGTCAATAGCTTAGAGAATGAAGTCTGTCATACAGCTTAATCTTAACAATCAGTTAGTCTAGGTAGAGAATAAAAGATTTCACTAGCACAATCTGAACTCTTGGAAGTGATAAGAGTAGAACTAGATAGTTGATTTTTGTTTTCAAAAGAAAAGAATGTCAAGGGTTTGCCAGTTTAAGTGCACCCAAGGAAGAAAAAATGCTAGGCAAGGTAGGCTGGGTATGTAGAGATGAGGTTGAAGTAATCATGTTTTTCAAATCTTTGAAGATCATGACTTCAAAAGAAACATTAGCAAACAAAAGAAGAAAAATCTGCCCAATGAATGAGGCGTTGGTCTTCATAAACTCAGAGATTTGATATCTGAAGCCCTAGAAACCTCCTGAAAAGGAGCTGCCCTCCAAAATTGGAGCACTGTTAGTCATCAATAATTTTTTCTATTTTGTAGATGATTAAATGCTTGTCCTAGATTTCTAAAAACAAAATTCATGAATATTGTGAGTTTTAGAAATCTCACTGCCTTCATTATCCTTAGGATAAATTTTTCACTATTTTACTATTCTGCCATTCCCTGGTTAGCCTATCACTCCTAGGAGACCCCTCATGGGCTCATAACACTCATCTCTGTCCCTTTTCCACACCCATAACCCTTCCACTTCCGCCTAGGATTGCCAAATAGCCTACCCTTTTTCCCATGTTCATCAAATGCCTCAAGCATTGATGGTCTCAAAACTATCTCTGTAGACTCTTTAGATAAATCAAGTACATTGGTTTTTGAATCTTCAATACATCAAATTGTCAAAAACTATGTTTTTCATACTTAAAGACCCTAAGCCAATCTTTCAGTCAAAGACCATGTCAAAGAGCCTCACACTAGGTCATTAGGGTTTTCATAGGTTGTAGGGTTAATCTTGGTGTTCTAAATCACTGTTTTTTTTATGCTTTAAGCTGAATTAAATGTGAAAGAAGGTCAGCACCTGTTTGTCCAAACTAGATCAAGAAGAAGTTCAAAGAAGGCCTCCTTATCAAGTACAAATTTTGCAAAGGACATCTGTTCATTTTGACATTTCTGCAGGAGTGTCAAGGTGGCTATCAGCAGGAAAATTGGTAAGGTAAGAGGTCTGATTCTCATTAAAGATACACAAAAAATAAAGGAAGAGTAAGTAGCCTATGTTCAAGGAAAATCAAGGTTTCTAGAGCTGATTAGACCAGCAATGTCCCAAGAAAAGATCAAATGCAGAAAACCACAAGGACAAAGGCACACCAGCACAACCAGGCATGAAATGAAGATTTTTAGAAACTATAAATGAAGAAGGGAAAAAGATGAGGTGAACTGAACATAAGTGAATGAACTTGAAAGGGCTATAGAGAACTTAGAAAACAACACTAGTGATTCTTCTCAAGCAGCCCAAAAACCTAAGGTTTTGGAAAGACATGCAAGGGAGGTAAAATGAAGATAATAGGCCTCCAAAATGACAGTAGAAGGTTTTAAAAGGCTGTTGAAGGTGACTTCTAGGGTTTGCTAAGGTAAAAATGCTTCACTGCCTCAAAGGGAAATAATGCAAAGAGTATTAGTGAGGGAGGTCAATTTTTCAAGAGCAGTCAATTACTCTCAAATGGTCAAAGGAATAAAATCCTAGGGTTGAGTTTCAAGATGAGAAATCAAGGTAATCATGAGGTTACTGTTATGTGACTAAAGTTGCCAAAATCCAAGAATGTTAGAAGGGATAAGATCAGTATGACATGGCACCTGCAAATCAGAAGTGGCCAAAATCAGTAAGGAGGAAAGAAAACATGTTTTCATGTCACTCACACTCAGAAATGTCAAAAAAGGATAAAGACATGTTTTCAGTTTCTCAGTGCAAGAAAAAAGAGGTTTGATAGTGCCAAGACCCTCAAGGTTAAAAAAGACCTTTTTCATTTCTCCAGCAAGCTACCACCAAAGGAAGAAGAGCCTCTTTGAAAATTTTTCAAGTCACCTACAATAAAAGGTCAAAAATAATATCAGTGAAATGACAAAGAGATTAAAAAACATGACAAAGTGGGTTTTATAAAAGATAGATTTCTTTGCCTAAAGAATATAAAAGGGTCAATTTTCTTATCACTTAGTTCATTGTGCATTTATCAGGAGAAGAAGGTAGTATCGATAGTGAAGGAAGCCAAGTGCCTATGAGGCCAAAGCACAAGGGAGGGAAGGTCAATAGATTTGAACCCCAAAACACAGTGGAGATTATTTCATTTCCCATGATTCTCATATGCTTTCAGAATGTGTGGTGTTTTCATTTTTGTGAGAAAGTCAAACAAGTGCATAGTCACCCTGAGCTCACCAGGTTGTTTGTCCTCAACCTACACAAAAAACAGGTAAATCTTGTAGGGGTAGACTTTGAACTATCAGCAGATGCCATCTCTAATGCTACAAGTATACCTGCTGTTGGTGAAAAATGGTTCAAGAAAGCAAGATTAAACATGAGCTATTATGAGCCATTTGTCAAGACTACGTACAGAGAAGCCTGCAAGGCTATTTTCCCTTTCTCACACCTGAAATAGAGGTTTGCACCCTTGATGAGGATTATGATGAAATACTTTACCTGTGAGGGGAGGTACTCCAGACTTTATTCCTACCATGTTAGACTCCTCATACATTTTACCAGGGTTAAAATGCTTCATTTACCTTCCTACTTGTATAGGAGTATTGAAAAGATGTCTTCTGTTGTCCTGAAGAGGAGTTATTCCTAGCAAATGCATAGTTTTTTCCACCACTACTTGATCAAGATGGTGGTCCTACATCAGTTGTAGAAAAAGGGCATACCTTGGGAGGTATTCATAGCTCATGAAGTATTCACAAGCCCTCAGCCCCATCATCAACCAAACTTGCCCTCATCATCTCATCCTCCTCCCTCTGCTCCTCCATCACCTCCAACTGACCATACCTCATCCTCTACACATATATCCCCTCCTCAAGAAAGCCTCCCTTCCTCCCCTTCTCTTGATGCATCAGATGAAGAAGGAAGTGGCAGTGAATAATCAAGTGAAAATGAGGGTGAAGATGACTATGAGTCAAGCCCAGATGAGGATGAGGTTTATGATGAGTTAAGCCCACAAGAAGAAGAGAACGTGGAGCTAGAAGGAGATGATGAGTTGAGTCAATAAGAGGCAGGAGACATGGGAATAGAGGAGGGTAATGGCAGTGAAGACAATGAAGAAGTTGACAGTGAGAATGGGTCAAGCAAAGGTGAGCAAGAAATCAGAGATGAGGCTAAAGACATGGAGGTTGGTGATGAAAAGGAGGTTAGTGATGAAGAAAGCAGTAGTCACATTTAGAATGATGATGATAAAGATGAGAAGGTTAGCATAGGCACAAATGAGACAGGTAACCAAGAAACAAAGGATGACCCTACAGAAAATGAAGAAGAAACTAAGAGCCCTAGAGATAGTCAAAACAATGAGGCTCTTAGTCAAAACAGAGATGAAGGAAAAGATGAAAATAGCAGCCCAAATGGAGATGATGACTATGCAGAAAATGAAGAAAAGGCTGAAGATAGTCATGAATGTCATGACAATAGTCATAACAGTCATAATGACAGTGAAGAAATTGAGCAGGATGATAATGAAAATGAGGATCACTGCAGCAAAGAGGCAAGCAGCTTCAATGATGAACAAAATGAAAATGCAGAGATCAATGAGGAGACAGAAAGTGAGGCTGATATTGAAGGCAAATATGTAAACAACAGTAAGGTTAGTGAAGAGGAAAACATGGAAACAAATGAAGACAACCATGATCAATACATTGAAATGGCCACAATCACACCTCTTCCATTGACTTATCAAAGAGGATCAAGGCTTGTGTTTGCTGCCTCAAAAAGGCAAGGGACCATGCCATCCACCTTAGCTCAAAAGCTCGACAAAGGCAAAAAAAAGGTGAAGAGATGTAGGAAAGGTAAGAAGGAGCTTAGACAAGGACTTGACATCATTGACCTAGAAAGTGAAAATGAAGACAAGGAGAGGGCCAATAGCATACTACTTCAAAGCAAGAATGCAGACATTAAAGACCTAAAAAGGAGACTTGGCATGGCACAATACATCATTGACTATTACAAGGATGAGCACAAACATATGAAGAAGATGAAAAGAGACCTTGGCCTACAGAAAAGGATGGCCAAACACTATGCCTTGAAAAGAAAACCCACTAGTGCCAAGCTCAAAGAGGCCCTCACTAAAATTCAAGCACTAAAAGGAGGAAAAGACCAAGAAAACCTTGGAATCTTGGCTGAAACTTCTCTACAGGCTTCTCAAACCCCATAAGGGAGACATCCACCAATTTTGAAGAAATTTTGACAAATTTTGGTTTTTTGTGAATTTGGAGGCCCATAAGTGCAACACCCCTGGAACTACGCTTTTTCCTTAGACATCCTCAGAGGGATAACTTTACATTTTTGGATTTCTCATGCCTATTACACTATTCTCACCAAATTTCATAGAATTTGGAGCATTTTTGACCCCTCAAAAAGTCAAAAAACACCTCATTTTCTACCTTTCTGCCTCATTTTCAGGCTTGGGGCTGCGCTCAGAGAAGTTTGGCTAATTTGCCTTTTTGTACAGGTTATAGGAGCTCAATCAGAAACAAAAAGGTATATTTATAAATTAGACTCAGCATGCTTTCCAGCAAGCCATCATAGAGCAAAATCTGACATCGGGAAGGTCACCAAAACTTGGCTGCAAGAGGACCCATTTTCTGTGTGTGAAGGTGCTGCACTTTTAGACCTCACTGTGTGTTTTTGGCCAAAAGTCAACAAAACACACCCATTAATTGCAAAATGATATTTTAATTTTTTTTGAGGAAAATCACTCTAAAATTAGGTGCTAAGAGTTATTTTGGCATTTATTCCGTGGGATATTTTCTGCCTTGGGCCTTGCATGGTCTGTTGGGAATTTATGACATTTATGATGATTTTGACATTTTCCAACCCTATCTAGGGTTTTTGCCCTCCTTTGTTAAATAAATAGAGCATGAGGGTTTCATTTTAAAATGTTGGCACTTGATGACTCTTGAGAGCAATATATGGTTTTTTTGGAGCTTGAAGAGGAAATTGGTGTTGTGGAGCTTGTGAATGGCTTGTTTTTCTTGTGGATGGAGAAGGCTTGCTTGCAAGATCCCTGAGCTTGGTTAATGGTGATGTGCTTCTATTTAGTTCACATTTTCTTATGTATCTGTTGTTTCATCCTTCTATGTTGCAGTAGGACAAAGGATTTAGACTAAGAATTGTTCTTCAAAAGCACCTTAGCTCTGTTTGTTCTTCACTGCCTTTATGTTTTCCTCTGCTAGGACATTTTAGAGAATTATTAATTGCTCTCTAGACCCCCTAAGCTTGTTTATTTCATGAATGGTTTAATATAGTAGGTATCAAATATGATTTATGGCTAGTACCATTAATTAGGTCTGCCAAAGAGGCTATGTTTCGATCATACCCTTTGCCCATGCTTGAATAATTGTTTTGGAGATCTTCATAGTTATGATCAATGATGTTTAGGCATTCCCTCTTATTTGATTAAAGTTATATGTGTATCTTGAATGTTTTCTAACCTTGAAGGTGAAATCACTAGAAGTTAAATGAGTTTCTTGCCTTCTATATTTCATTAGAATGTTTGTCTAAAATGCGTATTTTCTTAAGTGGAATCAAAGAGTTATTGGTGTGCCTTGGCTATTGATTACTTATTTATGCTAAATAGTGTTGAAGTCCCTTCTTGTTTTAAGTATTTGACAAAGGATTCTTGATTTCCCTTTGCCCTACTTTTGTTCACAAATGTGATGTCCATCTCATTTCCCATAAACCTTTAAAATACATTGATCATGCTAGATTTTCCATGTGATGCTCCCCGATCCATTGTTGAACTTTCCATGACTTTTATAGAGTCCATAGCCCAATCACTTGAAGATTTCCTCATTCCATCTATTCTACTTGACCATCCTACCCAACCAAAACAAACAAACAAGCCCTACACTTAAAAACTAGCCTAAAATCAAACCCTAAAAGCGAACACGTTCACATCCTTTGCATACAATAGAGGGAGCCCTCTCCGAGTCCAGGAAGGCTAGGTCCTAGGACTCCAATGACTGGTCTGATGTTACCCTATGCATTTGATCTCACCAATCTAACAAATCATGGGAACCTAACACAACTATAACGTAGATCCGGTTGAGGGTTTGGTTGTTTTTGCAAGTTGCAGTAATGGAGGTTAGATCTGGGTTATTTCATTGCTCATTTTAAGTGGAGGAGGATTCCTTTCCATTGGGAGGACAGTAAGGAAATCCCTTGTGCATTTTTTAGATCTTGGCATCAGGCCAACTGTTTATTTATCCCTACAGCGCAGTTTTCTTCCAAATTTGCGTTATTTTTGTAGGAGGAGTTGCAGGGTGGATTGGCACACCATTTGGAGAGCTAGTTTTCTAGTGAAACAGATCTGCCTTTAATTTGGAGGATCTGTTGGAGGAAGATATTCTATTGATCATATCAGATCAACCACACTTTCCAGATCTGTATTTTGCAGTGGATATGCAGCCCCAGGGCTTAGATCTATATCTTATATATGGTGTTTTGATGAAAACCCTTAAGGGGTTCTCCAAAGGAGCTTGTATAGTTTCTAGATATGTATTGGATCTATCATTTGAGGCACATATCAGCCCTAGATATGATGTATATTCATTTGTTGTAGCAGAGCTTTTAAAATAGCATTGTAGCAGTCTTCCAGCTTTTTCTACATAGTAGTAGCACCTCTTTTGAGGGATTTTGTCCATTGGAGGCTTGTTATTTCTTGTTGTACATATTATGGCCCATTTCTTATGTATATTTTGTTGTTTTTATAACATATGAAAGGTACCCATATTGGCCTCTTGCTTTTAAATAATGATTTACACTATTGTTTTAGAATTTTGCACTATATTCCTGCTTTTCCCATTTGGGAATATTGCAATGGCATCAGAGCATAATCTTGGCACAGCCTGTGCATCTTGAAAAGCCAATATGTCATCTGAAGAAGGAGAACCTCTTACTGATAGAGAGAAGGGGTATCAAAGAAGAAGACACCAGAAGTTTGATTATACAAATGACAAAGAAGACAAGGGTAAAACCCCTTTATCTGGAGGAGAAGATGAAGAGAAGGAATTCCCAAAGATCCTTCTTAGAGCCATGCAATACCTTGCTAATTAAATCAAGGACATGAGGATGGACAGATACAAGGAATCCCCTAAAGGATTTCATCATGGTGAGGGCTCTGGAATTTCTCATCACTGGAGTGATAAACCAGTACAACAACAACAAGCTTCCCAATGCTCTACAATGCCTACATTCTTGGCTATGGGAAATGAAGGGTTTCAAGAGAAAGAATCCCTTGAAGACTATTTTGTGGAGTATGAGTCTCAAAATCAAAGATTCAAAGACCAATTCAGTTTTCAAGAATTTTGTCAAATCAAGGACAATAGGAGACCCAGGCATCATAATAAAGGTGGAGGATTCATTTAGAATCATGATCGACACAACACTATGGGTAGATTTTTCTTACCCAACTTTGATGGGTCATCTAATTGCACTGCCAAATCATAGGTAGAGAAGCTTGACATGTACTTCGAGATGAACAAAGTTCCAGAAATGGAGGCCATTAAGATAGTAGCATTTCCTTGAGGGTGAAGCACATGATTGGTGGTTCCATGGTTTGTCTACATTGGGTCATGCCAATGTGAATTCTTATTCAGAGTTCACAAGGAGGTTGGTGGAGAGGTTTTGCAGAAGAGATCCTAAAGCACCATTCATGGGGCTTGCAAAGTTAAAACAATCAGGTACTCCAGAAACTTACATTTCTGAATTCTTAAGACTTTTTGTTATGGTTCCTGATTTATCTGCAGCAAGAAGGGTGTATATGTTCATAGATGAGTTAGATGAACCTCTTCATGAGCTGGTTAAGTCTACCAAGCCCACTACTCTTCAAGATGCCATTGAAAGGGCTAGATATCTTCAAGATGCCTTGCCAAAAGCAAAGGCAACTTTTCAGCACAAGCCCTATTTTCCATTAAAGGGAAAAGAAGAGAAGATTCCTCCTTCAAAGGAGAGCCAATACAAAAAACCTCGTGATGATGATGTCTAGAGAGACTTGAGGAGGAGGAACCTTTTCTTCACTTGCCAAGAATCATGGGCACCTGGACATAGATGTGCAACAGGAAAGGCACACTACATAGAGGTCTTCTCAGATGATGAGGGTGAGGAAGAAGAAGAACATGAGCGGGGTCACAGCTCTGGAATATCAGGAGATGATCCACCACCACTTGGAGGTGAGGATGGAGCAATTGCTCCAACTAGAGGGACTCTTGCATCATTAAGAGTGGTACCCAACTATCATAAAACTTCCACACAAGAAACAGAGTTGGATTTGCACAGTGGAAGCAGGGACATGATGATCAGATCTATTATGCATATGAGAATGGTCCATGAGACATCACTATCTTGTGGTAAACCACCTGGGAGGCCACTTGATCTAGATTTGGTGAGATATGTCTCACAACATGATGCTCCATGCATAGATCTAGGAGGGATAGGAGCATTAGAAGGCCATAACACAACGCTGAAAGATTTGGGTAGGCTCAAGGAGGAGGGGAATATTCTTCCACTATCATCATTACCCACTCTCACATCTCATACTGCGCTGAGGGGAAATGCTACAGAATTGGAGGATGACACCATCATGAGGCAAGGAGACCATTTCTTGGCTATGGAGACTCAAGATATGTTCTCATTTAAAGAGAAATCTTCCATACATTATAGAATATGGTGGCCATACATGCATGCTTTGGGTAAACCAAGGAATTTTTGGATAGATGATAGCCTCCCACGGGAGATTAACTTCCAAAAGCTTCAAAATTTATTGGAGCATGAACATATGCAAGAAGGAAAGAAAGGAGGGGTTAGCAGCAACTTTCCAATAGATACCTTTGGCATGGGAGATGTCAAGGAGGAGTGCAACCATATGACAAATATTCTTTGTGGTAGATCATCAATGTTGTCACTATGGAAGATTGATCCATATTAGAAATCCCAAATGTTTGGTGGATTATTAAAAGGATATTTTCACATGCATGATCCTAGATGACCAGCTACAAGATGTTGAGATTCAACAAGATGATGAGCTTAGTGAAAAGAGTCGCCTTCACTAAGTGGGCCCGCAGGCTATTTTTGGCGCAAAGTCTATTTTTAGACTATGTCTATTTTTAGACATGTCGATCATATTCTATGAGTTGAAAGGATGCTCTTTGTGGATGGTTGGTTAAGTTGGAAAAATAGATGGACTTCTATTATTAGACATATTGGGCAGAGTCTATTTTTAGACTGCTAGTCTAAAAATAGATATGTCGAATATTATTAGCTCTTAATAATATTTGGACTCTAAACATTATGTTATTCTCTTGGAGCACTTCAGTTAAGTGCACAGATGTGGCACAACAGCTAACAGAAGGGATTACACTATTCGTGAGGGTTTACTGGAGCTATTGCATGGAGGACTTTAGTTAGAACTCATGTGACAGAGTTTGGTGGAGTTGGAGAAGTAGGAACACCTAATCCTACACCTCCAAGTGGAACACCTAATCCTACATGGGTAGGTGTGGAATGCGAAAAGTCACAATGGAGTCCAAGTGACCTTGGAATATGAAACCAAGAGGCACACCATTGTACTATAAATGTACATCTTTGTATAATGGAAAATAAGAAAGCCTGACGCTTATCTTTCATTGTGTGTTGAGTCTCTTGTGTGTGTGTATTCTTCTCTCATACACCATGTGTGTGCTTTAACATGGTATCAGAGCGGGCGATTGCTAGCCCTGCTCCAAATTTAGTGAGCCATTTGTGTTTATGGCCTGTGCATATCTGCAAAATTGTTGACATTTTTGCAGCATTTAGAGAGTTTTTGCAGCAGTGATTTTGCAGACATTTTGCAGCATTTCGACATTGGTTTTAAGAAGGAGCAGCATTAAAAATCCTTGGCAGCATTCAGAAGTGTTCTGAAGAGGAGCAGCATTAAAAATCCCAGCATTCAGAAATTGGCAGCATTCAGGCATTGGTTTTGAAGAAAGGCAGCACTGCCCATCTGAAGGTTTTCATTCTAAATTTTTCTCTGCAATTTCTGCTCATTAAAATCTGCAATTTGAAGAGCTGCTGGATACTATTTATATTGAGAAGAAATTTCTGGTTTTTAATGGCAAAGATTTCTGAGTTTTTTAAGTGAAAATTTCTGAGTTTTTCATTGGAAAATATCTGCAAGTTTCAAGATTTCTGAACACTGTTAAAGTCTGAAATGGAGTAGATTGCTGTATATTTGGAAAAATCTGCTGTTTTGAAGACTAAAATTCTGAAGTTGCCCTCATTTCTGCACTTTCTACTGCTGCTGAATTTGTTCTGCTATACATTTGACGAAAAAAATTCTGCTATGCATTTGAAAGAAAAATTCTACTGCCATTATGCAAAGTCTTTCTCTCATCTCTGCTGTATAATTTAAAAAAAAATAAATTACTGAACTTGGCCACACGGCCTCCCCAAACCCCATTCCACATCTCTGTGATTTTAATTACCCACGCTCCCCATCCTCACATTCCAAACTCCCTACCCAAACTACTCCTATCTTCAACACATCTTACAGCGCTCCCTTGCAACTCACAACACAACGTTTTTATTACCCTTAACCCGCTCTCACCAACGCACCCCCCTCACCTTGGCCCACCCCTCACGGCCTAACGCTTCCCTCACTTGGCCGCATCTCCCGCTCGGCCCCACGGCCTGCTCCACCCGCGCCTCAACCGTTCCTACACCCCTCACATAACTACGCTCTACCGTCTCTCCCTAACCCACGCTCTCTGCAGAACCATCCAGCTCCACCCTTACTCCGCGGCCATCCCTTCTCCATGACTCCCCCTCGCCCTTATCGCTCCACCCTTATCCCGCGGACTCTGCCATACGCTCCCCCTTCGCTTACATAGCACTCCCTACACACTACGCCCTCTAGACCCCCCAACTCCTTATCCCTCCCATTTCAAATAAATTCCCATCATTTTTTAATTCCGCCATTTTAATTTTATGGTTATAATAACCCCCATATAATACCTTTTCTCCCTTTTCAATACAATTCCCTCTCATATAATAATCCCTACCCCACTTCATTTTAAATCCACCTCCCTTTTTACATTAATTCCCCTCCCTCCAACATTTTTTAAAATTCGATTTTTAAATTCCCATTTTTAATTAATTAAAAAAAAAAAAATTTCTCCTTACTCTCCCACTCCTTTTAAATCTCCCCTCCCTTTTAATTCCCTTCCCTTTTTTAAATCCATTTCCATTTATATATAATCTCATTTTTATATAATCCATTTCCCTTAGTTGTCCCATCCTTTTCCCTTTTTAACTTATTCTCATTTTTTTAAATTAATTAATTAATTTAAAAAAAAAAAAACAGCAGAGAGAGAGAGGAAGGACATTGAAGACGAAAAAGAGATATGAACAACAGAGAGGAAGAGAAATGACATATCAGAAAATGAAGTGAACACATAGAGAAAATTGCAGATTTGACATTGTGTGATTTGTGACATTGACATGAGAGTGATTTTTTGAAGAATTGACATTTGAAGACAAGTTTGCCATCATTGCAAAACAACTCTTTGAAGGAAATTTCAGCTGCCTCAAAGGCCTCTTGCACAAGTGTTTTCAGCTACACATTTACAAATATTTTGCAGAGATATGTATTGAGCTAAAATTGTATTTTGAGTGGAATTTGCCTCTTCATTCATAGTTGGAATCAGTGAATTTGAGTTGTTGATGTAAGTCATTGTTGATTGCCCTCCATCATTTGAGGAGCAGATTTTGTATTTCCATAAGTCATTTGTATTTCTTGTTGCATCACATTGTAAACGGGTGCATTTTCGGTTGAAGCCGACACCCTTTCATTTTTAAGCCTAAGTTGTTGAAAATGGCTAAAATCAATGAGGCATTAGAGTTCTTGAATAACCTCATTCATTCAAATGTTGATGATATGATAAAAATGAGCAAGGATGCTCTTTGTAAAATTCACAGTTGTTTGCAAGATGCACATGAAAATATCGAGTTTTTGTAGTTGGAATCTCAGCTCCAACAAGATGAACTTCAGCAAAAGAGTCACCATTCTAAACCTGTTTCTGTTCAGAAGATTGTGAAAGACTCCCATCAACAGCAAGTCGACAAAGTTGCAGTTGATCCACATTTAGTTCATTGCACTAGAGTATATTTACATGCAGATGCAGCCACTCAGCCTGCACTTCCTAAGCCCATCATCAGACCTTGGGAAGAGCTTGTCCACAACAAGCACAGAACTGGTCTTGGATATGACAAGGATGTGTCCTTTCATATTCCAGACTACACCAAGCCCATCATATTTCAGAGAGTCAGATTCATGTATGACAGTTCACCTGCAGCTGTTCCAGATCCTGTTCCACAACAACAATCACATATTGTAAAATTCCAACACTGTGATCGAGTTGGCCATATGAAAGATCACTATTTTGATCTTCATCCATGCAAGCACTGTGGTGGGCACACCCATTCTTCAGACAGATGCTTCAGAAACAAGACTCCTGCAAGAACAAAGATTCATCTTGGATGGATCGCTTCTTTGGCAATGGGCATCAGCAGCCAAGAAGATGTTTACGACACATGTTAGAACTTTTTCACGGATATTGAACAAACTTGCAGTTGAGTTTTCACCATCATCTCACCTTGTCCCTGACAGGGGGGAAAATGGTGGTCATGTACAAGCTTCGACGTCATATCAAGCGAGCCTGAGCCACAATCTCTCATTCCATGTTAGTTAGCATGGTAGTTAAGCGAACTGAGCAAATTCTTCATTCAGATTAGAATGTGGCTAGAACACGGTGCTGCTGAACGTACGTTGGTTGGTGGACAACCTTAAACCATCATCTTTAGTTGGTGGATAACCTAAAACCACCACAGGTAGTAGACCTCCCTTCTTTTAGGTCGAAGGTCTCCCTTTCATATATGAGGAACACTTCCTCTAGCAGAAGCCTTCAGCTTCTTGCCAGCTTTGGTTGAGTTCCAGGAAATGCTTCAAAGCATTCCATAGTTGTTGGTAATCCTAAAACCATCACAGGTAGTAGACCTCCCTTCTTTTAGGTTGAAGGTCTCCCTTTTTATATGAGGGACAATTCCTCTAGCAGAAGCCTTCAACTTCTTGCTAGTTTTGGAAGAGTTTCGGGAACTGCAACATGTATTGCGTTCCAGTGTTGGTGGTCATCCTTAAACCATCTCTTTTTTCCAACATTTCAGAGAGTTGATTCAGCCCAAGTGCTGCCATGTATCCTTTGCAGATTTGTATTACAACTCTTTTCTTGGACTCACATATACCCCTTTGGATTAAGGGGGGATGTTGGAACACCTAATCCTACATGGGTAGGTGTGGAATGCGAAAAGTCACAATGGAGTCCAAGTGACCTTGGAATATGAAACCAAGAGTACCACCATTGTACTATAAATGTACATCTTTGTATAATGGAAAATAAGAAAGCCTCACGCTTATCTTTCATTGTGTGTTGAGTCTCTTGTGTGTGTGTATTATTCTCTCATACACCATGTGTGTGCTTTAACATGGTGTTTAACAAGTTGGTGGAGTTGTATTTAGTTTATCTCAGTTAGACTCAGTTGAGCTAGTTGTATCTAGTCTAACTGATTGATACACTAGTGAGAGTGGAGTGAATTAATTAGTTAATTAATTCACTAAATAATAACTCATTAATCAACTAAATAATACATTAGTTAAATATAGTGCATGGCAGTTTCAGTGGAGACCATTGGAGAGATAGGTGAAAGAGTAAGTGTGACTATCAGTTGTGACTATAGTGATGCATTGATTGCATCCAACATAGTGAGAGTATAATGAATTGTGCAGAGCAAGTGAGTATTCATCATTTTGGCCATTATTGGTAGAGATTTGAGAGATTTTTGATGAAAGCATGTCAGCAGAGTGTGGCAGCTAGAGGGTGCATGGATTTGCAAAGATTGGGCTTTGATTAGTGTGTGGCGATTGTATTGTCTTGAGAGCTTGATATGATCGACTTTGTATGAGGATTGTTACATGATCTCTATGACATATTGTATATCTGAGATAGTTGGGGTTTTCAGCTTAGACTTACCTCTAAACAGCATTGTTCATGTGGACGAATTTTTATTTTTTCATGTGTGCATTGCAATCTTGATTTAATTTCCGCAAATGATCAATGGTGGAATAGATTTTGTAATTTGCATGAAGTTAAAATAGTGTGAGATCAGGAGAATCTTGGACATATAACACATAATTTATATAATTTCTACATGGTATCAGAGCAGTATTGATCATAAGAGATTGCAATTATTGAAGCAGTTGAGTTTTGTGCTGGTGGAATTCGAATTTGCTGCAGTGTTTTCTTGGTGTCGAAGTTGAGCATTCATTGAAATTTCTTTCAACGGATTGAGATTGGAGTATCCCCTTGATGGGAGCTCAAATTACATAGCATGGAAGGACAGGATGGATGCAGTTCTGGATGGAAATGGGTTGAAGGAGTCCATCGATAGCGATGTTCCTAAGCAGGTTCCTGGTAGGTGAAGCCGCACTTGACGCATGGCAAAAGAAGGTAGCAAAGTGTCGAAGGATTCTATTGGAAGGTGTGAAGGACCACATGTTGTCCAGCCTTCATGGTAAAGCCACTCCATTCTTAATGTGGAAGGCTTTGACATACTTTTTCCAAAGCAGAAGCGACCAGAGGAAGTTGGCACTTAAAGACAAGCTCAAAAAAATAAAAATGGAGAAAGGCGATAGTATTCCAAAATACCTCATGAAGTTTGTCCACTGCAAGGATGAGCTGGGAAGTGTGGGGGTTATCGTTGATGAAAAAGGCTTGGTGAGCTTGGCTCTCCTTGGGCTTCCGAAGATTTGGCATAGCTATGAAGACTCTGTCAATGGACGGGAGAAACTGCCAAGATGGGAGCGACTTTGGTCGGATCTTGTGCAGGAGGAGATAAGGCGGGGTACCAGGGATGGATCTTCATCGAAGAATGAAGATGAAGAAAATTGAGCTTTGGCTACCAAAGCTCAGAAAGGAAAAGGGAAGAAATCTTCCAAATCCAAAGCTAAAGGCAAGAAGCAGGACTTGTCCAAGGTGAAGTGTTTTCATTGTCACCAGCACGGGCATTTCGCCACTAATTGCCCACAAAAGAAGAAAAATAAGCAAGTTATTGGATCTGCAGCTGGAGAGGCCTTAGCCTCACAGTTTGAGCTAGATTTTTCTTTGATCGCATGCTTGGTTTCAAGTGTGATGGGATCGGTGTGGTTTCTTGACAGTGGTGCGTCTTTCCATATGACCGGAGACAAATATTTGTTTAGTGATATGGAGGAAATGGATCTTGGAGTGCACATCGAGATGGGCGATGATGGTAGATATAGTGCAACTGGTATTGGGACCATTTCCTTTGAGAGGGAGTCTGCTAAAACTTTCATCTTGAAGGATGTCATGCATGTTCCAGGATTGAAGAATAATCTGATCTCCGTGGCGATGTTGGAAGACAAGGGTTATGATGTTGTTTTCAGTGAGGGAAAATCCTTCCTTCGGCATAAAAAAAATGGTGAAACCAGGAGGATAGGGATTCGAGTTAAGAATATTTATCAATTGCAGGTAGATGACTGTGCAACAATGGCAGGCAAAGCAGAAGGAGTGGTGAGCCAGGATGAGGGCGAATTGTGGCACAGGAGATTGGGCCATCTTCACCATGGCACTTTGAAAATTTTGCAGCATATTTCTACCTGGCTTCCCAAAGGTACACTTGCGCAATCAAATCAGTGCAAGGGATGTACTTTGGGAAAATTTGTGAAGACCACTTTTCATGAGAAGGATAGTCACGCCACGACGATCCTTGAGAGAATTCACATAGACGTGTGTGGACCTTTCTCAGTAGCTTCGACAACAAAGCACAGGTATTATGTGATATTTGTTGATGATTTTTCTCATAAGTGATGGATCTTCTTCATCCAGAAGAAGAGCGAGACATACTCAAAGTTCTGTGAGTTTAAGGTGTTGGTTGAGAAAGAGTCGGGGAAGAAGGTGAAAGCTCTAAGGAGCAATAATGGTGGTGAATTCATCTCTGTCGAATTCAAAGACTTTTGCAGCGCAGAAGGAATTCGAAGAGAACTCATAGCGCCTCATAACCCACAGTAGAATGGGGACGTAGAGAGAAAGAACAGAACGATTGTGGGTGCTGCACGGGCGATGTTGCAATATCAGGGCCTTCCCATACACTTGTGGGCTGAGGCATGCAACACTGTGGTTTATGTGTAAAACCGTTGTCCTCATAGAGTACTTGGCATGAGTACACCCGTAGAGGCATTTTCTAGTAAGAAGCCTGATATTTCTCATTTGAAGATTTTTGGCTCACTTGTTTACATTCATGTGACGAAGGATGCCAGGAAGAAGCTGGAGCCGGCCGCAGAGGTTGGGATATTTGTGGGGTACACAGAAACACCCCACAATTATCGTGTGTATTTTCCAGACAGTCGAATGACTGTTGTGCAACGGGATATCAAATTTCATGAGGAGAAATCCATGAAGTTGTTGCTTGAGAGAGAGCTACACTTGCATGTAGAGGAGGAGATAATTGTTCCTAAAGATGAGCCTCAAGATGTGGATCAGCCATAAGAGGAGTTTCATGGAGTGGAAGAAACCACTCATGCAGTGCCAAACATCTAGGAGGGTGGGCACTACGAGCGAGCGGCGAATCTTGATGCGATGCAGAATGTAGGAGTTCCCCTACATCACGGCGCGGTGAGAGAAAGTCACCGACCGGTTATTGGATACATGGCTGCGATGAGCAAGTGTATCGTGACAGAGCCATCCTCTTTCGAGGAAGTTGTGGAGGACCCTGCATGGGTAGATGCCATGGTGGAAGAGTATGATTCGATTGTCGGAAACAGTGCATGGGAGATTGTCCCAAGGCCGGAAGGGAAATCAGTGGTAGGTTCGAGATGGATCTACAAAGTGAAGCAAGCTGCTGACGGGAGCGTCGAGAAGTACAAGGCAAGATTTGTTGCCCGGGGCTTCTCACAGATCGAGGGGATCGACTATGAAGAAACCTTTTCACTTGTCGCAAGGTATTCTTCCATACAGACCATCCTTGCTCTCTCAGCGCAGATGGGTTGGCACATTCATCAGATGGATGTGAAGACTGCGTTCCTCAACGGAGTCATTGAGGAGGAGGTGTACATTGAGCAGCCTGAAGGATTCAAAATCTTCAGTAGCAAGTTGCATGTGTGTAGGCTCAAAAGAGCGTTGTATGGGCTGAAACAAGCACCTCATGCTTGGTACAAACAGATAGACAACTATTTCACCGGACTTGGTTTCGCAAGGAGTGAGGCGGATCCTAACTTATACCAGATTGTGGTGGAGGGTAAGATTTTGATCATTGTGCTTTATGTAGATGATTTAATACTAACGGGTGATGAACTGTTGATACACTCATGCAAGGAAAATCTTGCAAAGGAGTTCGAGATGAAGGACCTAGGCCTCCTTCATTATTTTCTGGGATTGGAAATTTGGCAGCGGAAGGGTGGAATGTTTTTGTCTCAAGGCAAGTATGCTCGGGAGATACTGGAGAAGTTTCACATGCAAGGCTACAAGCCTATGGACACTCCTCTTCCTAGTGGTTGGAGGAAAGAGGATGCTACATCGACAAAGGTAGTGGATGCTACTGTTTATCGATAGGTGGTTGGTTCACTCATGTATTTAGTCAATACATGACCGGACATATGCTATGTTGTGAACCAGCTTTCACAAGCGATGGTTAATCCTACCAAGCTCTTTTGGAAGGTAGGCAAGCATGTCCTGAGGTATCTCAGGGGCACATCTGGATATGGATTGTGGTACAAACAGTAGGATGAGGTGAAGCTACATGGCTTCACGGATGAAGATTGGGTAGGAAGCCCAACGGACAGAAAGAGCACATCTGGAGGGATTTTTAGTATCGGATCTACAACAGTTTCTTGGTACAGCAGGAAACAAATATCCATGGCACTCAGTTCAGCGGAGGCCGAGCACATGGTAGCAAGTTTGGCTGCATGCGAGGCTATATGGATGAGGAAGATCTTGGTCGGGTTGTTCGGTTCTCACTTAGATCCTACTGTGATATATTGTGATAATCAGAGTTGCATTAAACTCTCAGTTAATCCAGTATTTCATGATAGATCTAAACATATTGACATACGATACCATCATATCGAAGAGATTGTTAATGGCAACGGAAGATCATGTTGCTTTCTTACATTCCTACGGAGGATCGGGGATGCGGATATTCGGGAAGGCACTCACCAGGAGAAAATTCAAATACCATAGAGGCAAGATTTGGGTGAAGGATAATCCCTATATTGTTGAGAGGGAGTGTTTATATTCAACAATATGATGAGCTTAGTGAAAATCAGTAACCTTCACTAAGTGGGCCCATGGACTATTTTTAGGTGTAAGTCTATTTTTAGATATGGTGATCATATTTCAGAAGTTACAGGATGCTATTTGTGGATGGTTGGTCAAGTTGGGAAAATAGATGAAATTCCATTTTTAGAATATTGGGCGAAGTCTATTTATAGATCGTCAATCTAAAAGTAGAAGTGTTGATTATTATTAGCTCTTAATAATAATCTGACAATAAACATCAACTTATTCTCTTGGAACGCAGTTAAATTGCAGGATAATAGCATAACGGTGGCTGAGGAAGGGATTACGCTATTCCGAGGGGTTTACTAGAGCTATTGCATGGAGGACTTCAGTTAGAACTCATGTGATAGAGTTTGGTGGAGTTGGAGAAGTAGTTGGTGGAGTTGTATTTAGTTTAACTCAGTTAGACTCAGTTGAGCTAGTTGTATCTAGTCTAACTGATTGATATACTAGTGAGAGTGGAGTGAATTACTTAGTTAATTAATTCACTAAATATTAACTCATTAATCAACTAAAGAATACATCAGTTAACTACAGTGCATGGCAGTTTCAGTGGAGACCAGTGGAGAGATAGGTGAAAGAGCAAGTATGACTATCAGTTGTGACTATAGTAATGCATTGATTGCATCCAACACTCAGTGGAGATGACAATGAGGATTGCATGATCAAGGCTGGAGTAATTCGAACTCATTTAGAGCCATTCTTCAGCAGGGATTGCGCAGTAGAGGTAGGCTAGCAGGTGGGAAAGATTGGTGCATGGATTTGCAAGATCGGGCCTGATTAGTGTGTAGCGATTGTATTGTACTGAGAGCTTGATATGATCAGCTTTGTATGAGGATTGTTACATGATCTCTATGACATATATTATATATAGATAGTTGGGGTTTTCAACTTCAGGCTTTCTTGTTAAACAACTGTGTTAATGTGTGTGAATTTTTATTGTTTCATGTGTGCATTGCAATCTTGATTCAATTTCCGGAAATGATCAATGGTGGAATAGATTCTGTATTTTGCATGAAGTTAAAATAGTGTGAGATCAGGAGAATCTTGGACATATAACACATAAGTTATATAATTTATACATAAGAAGAGGGCTATTCAGTCCAAGAAGAATTCATCTATTATCATGGTAGGATCTTCTTATATAGAGCCTCCAAGATCAAGGAGAAGTTGCTACAAAGGGCTTATGAAGAGTTCTTTTTCAGCCATACTATTATTCCATGAAGGCCTACAACACTATTATGGGAAGCTACACTTGGGAAGGCTTTGAAGAGGAACTATATCAGCATTTTAAAAGATGCATGAACCATGTGGAGTGGGAAGAGAGATATGACTCAATGAAGGAGTTATTTGAGTCTCCTCTTTCCTCTTTTGGAATGAGAGGGGATTCATCTATGAGCCACTCCATTTTTATGAATAGAAATTTTGGTAAAGAACATTCTCATGTAAATAATGTTTCATTTGATGAATATATGAAGTCTTTTACCATGTATATGCAGGCCATAGCTCCAAGGAGGAGCATTATTCCATATAAACTTCATGGCCAACTTTGGGCCACAAACATTTCTGAACATGGCCACTCCTTTGGAGGACAAAGGGAGATATTGTATCATTGTGGGTGCACTCCAAAGGCACCAAACATATCTCACACTTTCAGCCATGGTGAGATGACTTGGGCAGAAAGTAAGTGGTGGGGAAACCACTTACCACATCATTATCTGATGCAGTTAGGAGATTTACTACACTGGTTCCACATGTGGGACTATGACCCACCTCCATTTGTACAAATTTCTATTTTCATGTACTTTGTTTTGATCCCATACATTGATGATGTACTTATACTTTTTATGGGAATGATTGGAGGGAGGATGGGAGGAATTTATGTGCCCTATGGGAGATATATTCTCCATGTTCATTATGTTACATGTTTAAGGGAGAACATTGGACAAACCATGTTTGTTTCATTTGAACTATTGTCTCCTTGTTGGATGAATTATTTGCATATCATAATAACTTTGAAGGATAAATTCATGGAGGGATGGATTGGTAGAGACTTAGCTTATGAGGGAAGCTTATCACATGTTGGTGTCACCAATGATGGAGATTTGCAACACTCACCTTGTCAGTTGCTTAAGGACAAGCAACATTTGGGAAGGGAGGATTGTAATATTCCTAATTAGCCATGAGCTAGTTGGAATATTCAATTTTGTTTTGCTGCTTTGTTTAAAGAATAAGAGGACAATGGAGGTCCATAATTCTCCTTAATAATGAATAAATCAATGTCAAATGTGAAAGAGATAAATCTTGGCAGCTTAATTGAGCACCCTTAGGTGTGAAAAGGGGCTGGAAAACCTTGACTGGGTCAAACTTGACCAATTCAATAGTGTTGTCATGGAGGAGTGGCCATCAATGAAAGACAACGCAGTTTTAGATGGAGATGCTTTGTGTGAAAGTAGTGCTATAATTGGATGGGTATTAGGGTTTGCAAGCTCTTAACTTATAAAACGAAGAGGATGGCGGCCATATTATTCATTCATGTTTATGTATATTGATATTTCTGAATATATGGTCTGTTTAGACATATATCTTTCTCTTGATGTTTCGCTAAGATTGAGTGTTGTTTAGCACTGGGTGTTCCTGATCAGGAATCCCACCTCTTTCCTTGAGAGGCCTCTTGGGAGAGTTTGTACAATATTTTCCACAATCATGGTTAAGGCCAAGCTTCTTCTTTCAACTACAGTGCAGATCCTGTTGAGGGTTTGGTTGTTTTTGCAGGTTGCAGCAGTGGAGGTTAGATCTGGGTTATTTCATTGCTAATTTTCAGTGGAGGAGGCTTCCTTTCCATTGGGAGGACAGTAAGGAAATCCCTTGTGCATATTTTCAGATCTTGGCATCAGGCCAACTCTTTATTTATCCCTACAACACATTTTTCTTCCAGATCTGCGTTATTTCTGTAGGAGGAGTTGTAGGGTGGATTGGCACACCATTTGGAGAGCTGGTTGTCTAGTGAAAAGGATCTACCTTTGATTTAGAGGATATATTGGAGGAGGCTATTATATTGATCATATTAGATCAGCCACACTTTCCAGATCTATATTTTGCAGTGGATTTGCAGCCCTAGGGCTTAGATCTACATCTTGTATATGGTGTTTTGCTGAAAACCCTTAAGGGGTTCTTCAAAGGAGATTGTATAATGTCTAGATATGTATTGGATCTATCATTTGAGGCACATATCGGCCCTAGATCTGATGTATATTCATTTTCTGTAGCAGAGCTTTTAAAACAACATTGTAGCAGTCTTCGAGCTTTTTCTATATAGTAGCAACACCTCTTTTGAGGGATTTTGTCCATTGGAGGCTTGTTCTTTCTTGTTGTACATCTTATGGCCCATTTATTATGTATATTTTGTTGTTGTTATAGCATATGAAAGGTATCTATATTGGCCTCTTGCTTTTAAATGATGATTTACATTATTTTTCTGGAATTTTGCACTATATTCCTGCTTTTCCCATTTGGGAATATTACACTCCGACTCTGAATCAGAACCCGACAAGGTGAATGAAAAAGGGAAGCAGATTGATGATGCGGAGCCCAATGCCACTGTTGCCACTGTGAAGATCCAGAAGGAGGAACCAGAAGATCCAGAGGAGGAGGAACCTCTCTTCCACTCTCAGATTCGGGTAAAGGGTTCCCCACTACAATTCATTGTCGACAGTGGGAGCCAAAAGAACCTCATTTTAGCAGAGGTCGTGAAGCGGTTGGGCTTGCCGAACACAAAGCACTCACATCCATTCACCATCAGGTGGCTTCACCAAGGAAGTGATCTCCACGTCAGTCAGTAGTGTCGCCTTCCCTACAACATCAAGCCCTTCATGGATGAGGTATTATGTGACATTGCTCCTCTTGATGTTTGTGATGTATTATTAGGCCAACCATACTTGTGGAAGAAACACGTTGTGTATGAGTCTCGACCTCGTGATGCTATTGTTACTTTGGGCAATAATTCGTACAAGATACCAGAGGTACGACCGCCTACCGCTATCTCTTTATTTACTGCAAAACAATGCAGTAAGCTCATTTCCAAAACTGGGAAATTTGTCTTCCTGATGATCGACCCCCAGGGCAAGAAGAAGATTGTGGCCACAACCTCTAGATAGGGCTCCTCTGCAGGACAACAAAAAATGGAAAAGGTCATGGAGGAGTACAGGGACATCTTCACCTCACCCACAGGGGTGCCTCTGCACTGTCAGGTCAAGCACTCCATTGATTTGACCCTTGGTGCACCGCTACCCAATGGACCAATATATCGACGCTTTGTTCTTGAGAACGGTGAAATCAAGAGGCAGATTCAGGAGCTGCTGTAGAAAGGTCACATCCGGCCAAGTTCATCACCCTATGGGAGCCTGATCGTGTTAGTACAGAAGAAGGATGGGTCTTGGAGACTATGTATTGACTATTAGGCACTGAATAAGATCACTGTCCAGAATAGGTACCCGATCCCACAGACTGATGACCTTTTGGAACAAATAAAATGGGAAAAATATTTTAGCAAGATCGACTTGAAGTCTGGGTATCACTAGGTACCAATCGAACCCTCCGATGTGTGGAAGACTGTTTCAAAGCCAAGGAGGGAATTTTTAAATGGCGGGTCATGCCTTTCAGTTTGACGAACGCTCCTGCAACCTTCATGAGGTTGATGGACAACATATTGCAGCCATTCACTGACTCATTTGTATTATTGTACTTGGACGACATTCTGATCGTCAGCTAGACTTGGGAAGAGCACCTCCACCACATCCGACAAGTCCTCCAAACATTTCGGAAATGCAAGTTGTGTGCCAATTTGGAGAAGTGCACTTTTGGCATGACCCAAGTTCAGTATCTAGGATACATTATTGATGAATGGGGGGTGCATGTGGATCCAACCAAGATCCAAGTCATTCGGGATTGGCTAGCCCCAACCACTCTAATAGAGCTTCGCAGCTTTCTGGGTCTTGCTAATATCTACCGCAGGTTCGTGTTGGGATTCTCTCATATCACTTGGCCCCTGAGTCAAGTCACCAAGGAAGGAGCGAAAGAATTTTTTTTTTGGTCGGAATATCAACAGAAGGCATTCGTGGAATTGAAACATCGCCTCTGCTCTGCCCCAGTGCTCCCATTACCAAACTTGCAACAACCATTTGAGATCAAGACACATGCCTCTGACTATGCTATTGGGGCAGTTCTTACTCAACATGAGCATCCAGTGGCATATCACAGTGAGACTTTATCTAACACAGTCTGCAAGTATCCCACTTATGACAAAGAAATGTATTCCATTGTGTAGGCTTGTCAACAATGGAAGCATTACATTTTGGGGAAGGAACTGGTCATCCACATAGACCACTGACCCCTGCAGTTCATACAGTCACAAGGGAAGTTGCAAAATGATTTCCATTAGAAGTGGTCCACATATCTGCAACACTTTCATTTAAACATCAAGTACAAGAAGGGAGGCACCAATAATGTTGCAGACTGCCTCAGTCGACCATCGATCATGGCGCTAACCACCATTCTCAACTCTTGTGGGCACGAGACTTCTGATTTTCTACTCCTCTACAAGAGTGATCCAGAATTCGTCCACACATACAGACACTCTTGGAGGGTACGTAAGTTCCAAATTTTCACCTCCAAGATGCACTGCTACGTCACCTGGGACACCTTTGTGTTCCTTCAAGCGAGCGTGCCAAGATGATTTTGGAAGCACACTACAGTCGAGTCGTGGGACATTTCAGGGTTGAGAAAATAGTAGCAGTATTGCAGAAGTATTTCTATTGGAAAAACCTTCGACAAGATGTCGGGAAGTACATTAGATCCTGTATTGCTTGCGCCATTGCCAAACTAAACATCAAGAAGAAAGGCCTCTATGTTCCGCTACCTACCCCTAGTCTACCTTGGGAATCCATCTCCATGGATTACATGTCCGGCCTTTCTTCTACTAAGCATGGAAATGACTGTGTTTTCGTGGTCATCGACAAATTCTCGAAGATGGCCATTATGGCGGCCTGCAAGAAGAATATCACAACAGAAGCTGCTGCCAAACTCTTCTTTGAATGAGTGTGGGTGCACTTTGAGATCCCACAGTCTATCATCTTAGATCGGGACAACAGGTTCCTCAGCATATTTTTGTCCAGCCTCTGGTCAATGCTGGACACCAAGCTCACCAAGTCCACAACTTTCCATCCCCAAACTGATGACCAGGCAGAGGTCATCAACAAGATGATTATACACATTCTGCACATGTACAATTCAAAGCATCCATGCCCATGGGATGAGAGCCTCCCCTATGTAAAAAATAGTTATAACCGGGCTCTCTATAGCTCAATTGGCCATAAACCCTTCTAGGTGGGCTTGGGATTCTGACCACTATGTCCCATTGATGTAGTCATGCCACTTGCGGCTACTCAAGCTGATTTGGATCATGTCTAGTGTGAAGCTGACAAAGAGAATAGCTTCATCGAGCGCATTTAGCACATCTGTAAACAATTTCATGACATACTAGATAGAGCCAATGCTAAGTACTGTAAAAGCAATGACATGATCAATATCGAGTGCCACACAACTTCCAAGTGGGCGACAAAGTGTGGCTACATTTGCAGAAGGAGTGCCTCATTAGACCTCACCGTAAGCTTCACCCACTCTGATATGGGCCATACACCATCACCAAGGATGTAGGGACCAATGCCTTCAAGCTTAGTATTCCACCATTCCTTGGTCTGCACCCGATATTCAATGTGGACCGCCTTCGGCCCTACTTCCCGCCTCTACTAGACACCTCCAACATTGCAGAACAACTCACACCAACAGAGTTAAACCCAGACTACATGAAATAGGGCACCACAAATTGTATCATGGACATGAAAATCAAGAACACTTGCCAACAGAAGATCCAATTTTATCGGGTTGTCAAAGCTGGCCAACTCCTACACTAAGGCAAGTGGATCACTAGGGACCAAGTTCAGCAAAAGTATCCTCATCTCATGGAGGAACTCAACGCAATGGGGATAATTGCTTCCAAAGGGGGGAGGAATGATCTAGATGGATATTTGTGGCCACCTACCTATTCCACTTGGGGGCACACCATTGTTTCCTTTAGTTTTTCTGTTTCCTTAATTATAGCATAGTTTACTATTTTTAGCAGTTTTTCGAGTCCTTAACTTCTAGAGCCGTTTTGAGGCCCTAAACGACGTTTTTTGGGAAAATTGGGAGCAACACAAGTACAAAAACCAATATTACTCCCTCAAAAGTTGTATTCATTGGATAGATATTTCTAACGAGGTATTGAGTGTGTCAAACGAAGATCGTATGCCAAAGTTACGTCCTTGGGAAGTTGATGTACCAATTTACCCAAACGAGGCCCATAGTTTTGGTGCTTCATCTCCTAGGGTTAGGTTTTTGGATGTTTAGGGTTTTCCATTGTTTCTCAATAATAAGTAGGCCCACAAGCCTCATTGTAACATATTTCAGAGGCATGTAGCCACCACATCTCTTTTTAGAGATAAGTTATCAACACCCTAACAGTTTATTTCCATTCTGTCTGTAAACAAATTTCAGTTCTTTGATATTAATGAAATGAAGTGTTATTGCCACTGCATATTTGTATTTATGGTTGTATGTGTATTATGTTGTGTTCCTACATAAATCCAGATCAGTTTAAGGAGATGCACCTCATATTGAATGATCTCCCTTAAGCTACTCATAAAGTGATACAACAATGTACTCTCTAGAATGTCCTTAAGTTTACTAATCAAATTTTAAAACTGTTTAATTTTATTTGTAATTAGACCTCTTTTCCCAATTTTTTTCATTATACTAAAGAATGTATTAATGCTCATACTATCTCCATAGCATGTTATCGACTAAATAATTTAAGATTGATCATCTCATATTCTACTCTCCGATTGTGTCATAGCATTGTAGAACTAACGGGTATATCACATTCTTACCATATTTGTCCACCTGTTACTGAGATAGGTGGTAATTTACAAGCTGTGGATGGGAATTTTTGGCATAGAATTAGTGCTAAGGATCTCTTTGGGAATAGTCATCATCGCCTAGTTTGTGTACATCGTGAATAATTTCAGCTGCAAGTATACATGGATGATATTCTCCCTTTAGGCCTTCCGTGGGTTGTCATTGTTCATGAAGCTCTCTATCAATTCCGCAGTCATGTGTGGGTAGATTTTGTAGAAAAATCTACAACGAGACTCAATTTGATTTTATAATGTACTAAAAAAATATATTGAATCTCTCCTACAAATTTTCGAAAACAAAACATGATCGCACAATCACATATAAGAAAGAGAAAGAAACAATCAATCGCAAAACACAAGATGTATCTGGGGAAAGAAACTACTCAAAAACCCCTATATCTCTATATTGCATATGGTCAATATCATGAAACAATACGATGCTATTCCTCCACTAAGAAACATCTGCACTCTGCTGACTATGTCACTCTGATCTTGCTCGAAACTGGCTTGCAATCTAAGCAAAATCGGTCAAGTATTTAACCTCTTGCTTGCCACTGCCTACCCAACATTCTTTACGCATTCTTGGGATAATTGATCCCCTATTAATTAGGAAATTACAAATTAATGATATCGCAATCCTTCAAGGCCTTCCTGATGACCTCATGCATGACTTATACAATTTTATAATAGTACAGCTGATAGATCTCTTCCCTTTAACCTTGGTCTCAACTAGGCATTCCTTATAGCTAACATGTAACAACTATTTATAGCAAATTAACAGATAAATAATTTATCAATACTTTTGAATTAAATCAAATTTAATTCACTGGATCTATCACTAGCTCATCTCTCCATTAGAACTAGTTAAACTGATTTTATCTCAATTAATTGAGTTAACTAATTAAAACTCACAGATAACTATATTTGGACCCCTTAAAAATAGAAAATCCCTTTTCATGCCTCATCTTTGACCTCTAACTTGAAGTTCCTAAGATAACTAAGTCTTCCTGACTCAGTTAACGAATACAAGTTGTCATGAGATGAAATTACAAATTTTTCTTTCAATTTAATTAAGGGAAAATTAAATCAAAAGCCTCATATGGTAGCCATTTTTGGGTTCCATTTTCTGGAGTCCATTTCTGGTTCCCATTTTCACTATTTCTTGTTGCAAATTTCAACACTCCCTCTCAACAAGAAAGGAATTCAATCTATCCCGATCCGGTACCTTTGGAATGTTCTGCATGCAACACTTATCTAGTGTTGTTTGCTCCTGCAACTCCTAAAAATGAATAGCCTCCAAAAAAAACCAAATCAATATAATGCATTTGCCATCAGAGTCTCTGACTGCTATTTATTACTACAATATCTACTGGAAACTCTGCACGTTTGCTGACTCTGCATCTGTGCCCTCTGCACTACTTCCAACTTTGATCTACACTACAGTATCTGGCATCTGTCACTTTGATTTCTGTCTTCCTGACATCTGACTGCATAAATCTAACTGATCCTTCCTGCTATTGTGTACTTTTTACATGTCATTTTGTCACCATGACATTTGATGGTCAATATGGATCTATCACCATCCATACTCATGCTTCCTTAGAAGTCAAACATTTATATTCCTTAACCAAGTCTTGGAAACTAGAAAATTGCTCTTAAATACTCTTAAAGATGGCCTACGCATTTTTTGCAGTCACTTCCTGCACATGCACGGATATTACTAATCTTTGTTAAAGAATGTAATCCCAACCACCTGCTAGGTGTCAAAACCATCATTCCAAGTGTCCAGTTCAGTTTCTAATTACTCCAGTTTAGTCGAGTTACACTACAGTCATTTATTGTTGATGTTTCCAATGTAATCTATTTAACTATTTTGTAATATTGAGATGAGAAATTCTCTGCTCCATTTTACTTTTCAGTTTTTCAATTCTTTTCATGGTATCAGAGCTAGCTTGCATAAGCCTCCCTAGAGAGCAGCAACAGAGCCAAGAAGGAGCAGTAGAGAGGAGAAGTTGGTTGGCGCGACTGTTAGGCTAATACTCGCGCCAATGCGCCGAAACAAGGGATTGACGCGAGAACGCACACCATACCCATGCCAGTTTTTTGACTTGTGTTGTTTTTAATTAGTCGTGGCTGTTTAGTATCGGGATCGCGCCAGTCTGCAAGCAAAAATAACACATCTGCATTAAGGTGAATGTGAATGTTGTTATCTGTGATGCATGAAGTATATGTGCGTTGCATCTACATCTCATGATGGGAAAGTGATGAGATTGCAAGGGGGAGAGTGATCTCGTGCACTGCTATCCATCTGTTCGTAAATGCATCCAGAATGTTAACGCCCATATGATTGATGGAGAAGGGTTTGGTGTCTGTCACCATCAACGATTGGCCGTCAAGGAGAGTGGAGTATTGTGCCAGTGGGAAGATGTTTGAGGTCTGCCATTAACAACCTTCTGTTGGTAACCACATGTTATCTCATGTTGCTTACAAAATCTTGGCCGTCCTTCAAGAAAACAAAATCGTCGCTGAGAGTGAAGATGGTGAAGCTTTTCAAGGCATAAAGAAAAGTTTTTTTTATTAAAATTTTTTCATTGCCTGCGTTAAGATATGGGAATATTGGAATTACTTTAATGCTTTATGATATGACTTATATATGGCCATGTAAGTCTTTTTATGCTCCACGTGATTTAAAAAGAGGGGAAAGCTTTTTTGAAAGATTTTTTTTTAAGTTTCAAAAAAAAAAAAAAAAAAACTTTAAATTTTCAAAGGCTTTATTTTTAATGGAATGAAAAGTTGATTTTTATAAGGCTGTTTATAAATGGAAGGAAGTCCATTTTAAACAATGGGAATTGTTGGAAATAATTTGTGAGAGTGAATGCAAAGTTTTTTTTAAGAAATGGATGTTTTTGAAAGCGATTTAAGAAAAAGGGAGGAAGCCCATTTTTAAAAGAAAGGGAGTGTGAATTAATTTTTTTAAGTTTTTTTTATATAAAAAAAACAAAGGCTTCAAGGTATGGTTAAAAAAGAAAGCTTTATAAAAGAGATTATGGGCATGGCAATATTTTAAAGGAAAAGGTTAAAAAAAAAAAAAAAAAAAACTTAAAGTTGTGATGTGAGAGCCTTGTGAAAGTGAATGTTTAAAAGGAGATTTTTTTGAGGAAGAGATTTTTTTTTTGGATATATAGACTCGTTTGTTTGTGGAAGCCAAGCAACGAGGTCATGGGAAAAGACAAGAGGCTAAAGCAGAAATAAAAGATGTTCGAGATATTTTTAGATCTGGAAATAAGAAGGCAAAAAGACGCCTATGCGTTAAAATGCATAAAAGAATTAGTCGATGAAAGTATACTTCCCTTGATTTCATATGCCAAGATAGCCAAGGAGGCATGGGATACCCTTGGGAGATGTTTTGGTGCAAAGGGGAGTATTGAAGATGAAGATAAAGGTGGATCTATAGCAGCAGATATACAACGAGATGAAGAGTCAGAAGAAGTAGAGAGAGAGCACAAAGATGCTTGTGAACCCCACTATGCACAACCACAAGTGGATGAAGAGAATCCAGCAATAGAGTTCACTGACGATGATATGGTGATTCGAGAAACATGGCTTGTTGAGGAAGATGTGATAAATCCAGCAACAGAGCTTGCTGACGAATATGTGATGATTCCAGCAACACAGCTTGCTGATGATGTTTTGATGCATCCAGAAACACAACTTGCTGATGAAGATATGCCAAACCCAACAACACAGCTTGCTGATGAAAATTTTATGGTAGATATAAAATTTGATAATGAATTTTTGGCTAATGATGATTGGCTGCAGATGATGCAACAAAAATATGATATCGACATGATGCTATTTGGTGAGATAATCCCACTTCAGTTAGTGGAAGACAACCTGTTTGTAGCATCACAGGTTAGTGATGAAAAGACAGAGACAAAGATAAAGGTAGAGACAAAGATAGAGACAGAGACAGAGGAAGATGCAGCAAAGGAAGTGCAATAGCAGAAAGCTCTCATTGCAGAACAGAAGGAAGAAACAGAGAAAGCAACAGAGACAGAAGAAAACAAAGTTGTCTGCAAAGAGAAAGCAGAAACAGAGATAGAGGCAGAAGAAAAGGAGGAAACACAACTGAAGAAAGCTCTCATTACAGAGAAAAAATACCAGAACCAATGTCATTCTGAAGATATTTTTAATTCTAACGTTGATTTTCAGTGTGCAGGTACACAGAATGATTATGAAAAAGAGTTGAAATTTCTGGAAACATGGCTAGAAACACCATGTCTAGTTGAGGTCTACACAGAAGATGTAGATATGAATGTTGAAGATGACATGCATGATGAACATGTCAATGAAATTTTCATGCATTGGAGTTTTGAAGAGATAAGATATTGTTCTAATCTTATGTTGCAGCAGATTGGTGCTGATAAACGCACTACAGAAGACAATATGTGGCAGCAACCCACATTTCTTGAAGAAGTCCAGGACATGCTTAGACAGCCTGGAATAGTAAAATACCTGCACCAGCAAATCAATAAATTAAGTTTTGAAGAATACAACAAAGTGAAAAATATGAAACAATTTAGAGGCTACAGAATCTGGAAAAAGAGAAGAAGAAAATTAAATCTAGTTGAAAGTCAAATTTTAAATTGTAAGCCTCGCTGAGACATAGACCAGAAGGTATCTGAATTAATTTTTTTATGTGGTTGAAATTAAAGTGGAGTGTTAAAGAATGTAATCCCAACCACCTGTTAGGTGTCAAAACCATCAGTCCAAGTGTCCAGTTCAGTTTCTAATTACTCCAGTTTAGTCGAGTTACACTACGTCATTTATTGCTGATGTTTCCAATGTAATCTATTTAACTATTTCGTAATATTGAGATGAGAAATTCTCTGCTCCATTTTACTTTTCAGTTTTTCAATTCTTTTCAATCTTTCCTTCAGACTTATGTGCTTCATTTCCTGTTAAAACATGCACACCCCATTTAAAGTAAAGTAAAGGCAAAAATTAACTTCTAGAAGTATAGTTGGGTGTATATTCTTCCAACTAAAAGCCTCTGAGTCACACCAGTTTGAGCTAAATCCATCCAATCATGGAGATTATCCCCTTGGATCAAGGAACCCTAATCCCCTCATTTGTGGATCACACCCATCTATTGGTGGATTTGAAACTTCCTCAGTTTGTCCTATAAATTGAGTTGAAACTTCAGGATTAGAGGGTTCACTTATGATAACCTTATGTTGTTCATTTTAGAGTGGGAATCTTGTTAAACCAAGGAGGAATATTGGGAAGGAATACGGGAGGAGTCTATAGGACATCAAGGCTTGTTTGTAAGATTTCTCTTTTTATTCCTGAATAATACATTTGGATACTTTTTCTCATTGTGTTGTTTTCAGATTAATTAAAATAATTATAATTCTTAATCTCCTTCATCATTAAGTTAAGCTAGCATTTGGATTATTGCATACTACAAATATTTTTTATTCTTTGCATGTTTGTGGTTTCATGTTTCTTCTCAGCATTGAAAAACTTGTTCGGGATAAAAGGAAAGGTATTCAACAAGCATCTCATTGAAAGGTAAGAGAATTATCTTCCCTTTTCCAGTTTTGATAATCTGAATGCTAATAGCTTAGGGAAAGAGATATTCTTATGTCTGTTTGTTTCTAGTTACATGTTGGGATACTAGGGAGATCACTCTTGTCCGCGAGAGGGACTTATCCGGGTAACAAATTGGCGACCATACTGAGGAACGACTTAGTTTTTCTCAATTCTTTTTGGTTTAGCTCTCCATTATTTTTATAGTTTGACTATGTCTGAGTGTTGTTGGGTTTATGAAATTTTAGATGCTCTGAGTTAGAATGCCTTGTTTTTATTTTTTTTGAAGTTTCTCTCTCCTGCGCTGTTTTGTTTCATAAGCAGAGCGCATGTTTGCACTTCACTAATTAACTACACACCCCCTGAGAAATTTTGAAAAAATGAATTTTGTCTCTCCGAGAGTCTGATGATTAATTTCTATAGGTTCAAGCTGACTTATACCAACCCTTAGAGTCTATTTGTGAACTCATATTAATTACCTTAGTGTCTTTTTGAGAAATTATCCCTTTTTCATTTTCGGGTAGGGTTTGCTCTGGTTTGCTGAATTGCTCTGTTTGGAAGGATAGATTGACTACCTAGATCACAGTTTTTCTATCATTTCCCTCTGGAGCTACCAGGTGTCTTGTTAGTCCTACTTGTTTGAGTGATTATTTTTTCTCATTTGCAAAGGAAAACTTCTAGATAAGTTAAGTACAATTTGTCTAAGAAAAGTAGTCTTTTATGAAATTGCTTCTACTTGTTAAAGTGAAAAAACGATTTATTTTGCTTTCAGCTGGAAGAAATCATGAAAGTACGCTCATAGGTATCATTAGTTAGATCATTAGTTAAGAGCTTTCATTTTTGAAAGTTTTTATAAATTGTATGGTTTTTATAGTCAATTTTATTTTGAAGAATTAAAAGACATTTTGCTCATGAAATTGTATATTTTGGCTTTGAATCAACGAAAATTTTCACTACAAAATGATATTGGTCATGCTTCAAAATCAAATTGATTTTTTAATGAAAAAGTAATGTTAAGGGATGTTTTAGGGAATTTACACTTCTTTGAGTTCAAAAAACCTTATAGTTTCCCTTAACTAGGAATTCATTGAAATGAAGAATTGCATATTCATTGTTGATGCATTTAGAGTAATTTTTTGAGTCGGTCACAACATCATTGTGTTTCATTTCCATACCCCTCTGTGTAAACAATATCCAAATTAATAAAACTCTTAATAAAATTCATTTAGATATTTTTGCATTTTCTAGGGTTTTTTCCACCAATCTAGTTCAAGAGTAGTGCTTTGGAATGGGGAGTAAATAACTTTCCAAAGCAGCTAAAACAAACAAATAACATCTTGTGGTAGGGAAAAACCCAATTGTCGCAGTTTTTCTCTAGGAATCTCTTCTTAAAAGAGTCAAGCACGAGGTCATATTGGACCCAATGAAGTAATCACACCTACATCATTGGTAAATATAGAACATGTGCACGTATTAGAAACGGTAAACCTCATATTAACCATTATCAAGTAGCCTGGGATGACTTGTTAGTAAACCTTGTATTTACAATTTTGAGGAACTTTCAAGAGGATTGAGCTTTGATACTCTTCCCTTTCATGTATATCGGGCCATATATTATTCCCCCAGGTTGAATTGTCTCAGTTGGTAACCTTTGTAGCTATAATATTAGAATTTTTCCCAAGGTGATGGTGGAGGGAAGGTCGCACTGTACTTGGAGCAGACGCTGACTAGACTCACTTGGACTTTCCAGAGGGTAGCCTTCACTTCGAGATGGCATAATGGAGTTACTCGCACCGAACTGTTTCTTTAAGAAGGTTGTCATGGTAACTGTTTTGACCGCTAGTGTTCCACATTGATCTCTGTGAGGTTGGATTTCATCACCAACTAGTGATTTTATTGTGGAAACATATTTTTTGTATGTGTATTGCTTCCTATATTTTGTAGCGCGTGTTCATTTGTTTGGTTACTTTTAGAGGCCTTAGGTGTGATTTTTTGAAATTTTTTGATTTCATGTATTAAAGAAATTAATCGTGGCTGAATTACCGAGACATTCATGTAGAATGCAGGGGAAGCCCCCTGAATATACACCCAGTCAATGGGAAAAAAAACAAAACTGAAAGGGTGCAATCATCAGGAGCTGGGTCTTCTGAAAAAACAGAATCATCTATCACAATACATCCTGATTTCAAAGTTAATAGAACTCAAATATTTGAAACAGAACAAGATCAACCAAAATTTTTTCAAGTAGTCACACTCGAATATGTCACTAGTGAGTTTTTAAATACACAACTTACTTAGCTAGAAATATTTGAACTTGAGTCTAATTTCACTTCATCTGAGTCACCTTCAAATGTTATCGACCCTACTCCTGGTCATCCTCATTCACCTCGAGTAAAGATTCTCATCACTGAGAATCTTCCTCTTAGCCTTATTAGCATTGAAGAAATCACTGACGAAGAAGAAGAAGTTGAAATTCCCTCTCATAAAATATCTTTAGATTTAAGTTATAGTGAACCGATCTACCTTTTAGATTTTACTTTCACTCCTTTTCGACTTGATGCTTGGTATATTCAATTTAACAAATTTTCACATTATTCTGGTGACAGAATCCATGATTCCAAATCCCATTTTCCTCTTTACCTAGGAATAGTACATCTAACATGACTTTTGGAAGCATGTCTATTGATTCATCTATATTTTCATCTTCTCCAGAAAGATTTTTGTATGGTGGTCCTTTTGTTATTGCTGGGTACCAGTCATTTTTTAGAACATTTTCAGGAGCATATCCTTCCTCTGAAGCTTCTACTATGTCAACTGGCTTATTCAAGTTTACCACCCAACCTTTGACTATGAAGCATATTTATATGTTTTCAGGAATACCCCTCAAGCTATCTCATCAAGTGGTTATATTCTGCCTAGGGGGAAGCAACCTCTTCAAGGGTAGAAGCCTCTTCAAGGAAAACAAACTCTTCAAGGGAAACAACCTCTTCAAGGGCAAAAACCTCTTCCTGGAAGACAACCTTATAACGGAACCTATCCGACAGTTGTAGGGTAGCCTATTCCCGGTAATTATCAAACTTATGGTCCAATGCCTCAAACTAGTTATGGTAAACCCTATGCATCACAACCCTCAATGGAAACTCCTTATCCAGGGACGAACACTATATGAAACCCCTCATTTACTCAACAACCTTTACAACATACCATACAAATTCCTTATAGTCAACCTCCTCAGCCACTTGGACAATTTGGTTACACCCTGTTGTCAAGGTAAATCCCCTTTGCAGACAGAGGCGATCTCTCTAGCCCTAGAGTGGGTCTAGCAACATGGTATTATTTCTAACACAAATCTCTCTTAACTAATGTTTACAATGCAATGAGGAAAGAGACATAAATACATTTTTAAAAAATTCTATGCTTGAATCCGTTGAAGGTGACCTCGAACCATGATCCTCATAGGCCCACTTCCTGCTACTAATGGCACGTGAATACCTGCGGATGATCAAGAGAAAAAAAAAATGTGATACAATACATAATAAATGTAAACACTAGGTATTTAGTAGATCGAGGAGTGCCAGAATATTTGCATAAACATTTAGACAAATATAGAAAGAAAACATCAGACGTTATTATTGATAAATTACAAAAGGAGAGCTCACAACCTAGGCCTTGATGTTGGAGGTGTCCTTAGGCGAAAATTTGATTCCTTCATTGAAGCTTGAAAAGCATTCCTTCTCCTGAGCACTTAGGATTTACCACGATGCTAGCATGCAAAGAAATGAGAGTTCATACGAATCTGAAAATGATCAACCAAGCTCTAAACTTGGGGGAATGAGGGATGTGAATTTATAGGAAGGGAGAAGAGATTGGGAGCCCATGAAAGGAGGAGGAAGGCCCACTTTCTAAGGGATGATCCACCATGGATGAGATCAAGACTCTAAAATATGAGAGCTCGACTTTATCATCACTATTCAACAACCAACTCGTCGCCCTTGAGCTTCTAGAGGTCTAAGCTTCTCCTCCATTAGAGGGAAGCACTGCTAGAAAGGGGATCAACATGGTTTTCCATGAAATTAGCATGCTAACAGTGTTAGGCCAGAACTGTGAAAAGGACATCAGTGTGGTCATGGCACCAGGAAGGACGTTGACACAGGAAACTAGGAATTTGACCAAGTTTCTTTGGTAAACTTCCAAGGCAGTCTTCTTTGGATCTTCAAGGGGATATGTTAACATATTTCTTGATGGTGGAAACATTGCACAAGATCTCTCATGAGGCATTTCAGGATCAGGGACGGGAAAATGAGCATGGTGAAAAATTACTCTGTAACATATACCCTCTAAATAATGAACGTAGAGCAAGGAGTGATGGATGAAATGATTTATGAACCAACGAAAAGAATGTAGAACACCTTCGAAAAACCTACCAAATAAAACATTCTACAATATATGACATCTCTAGTATAAATATTCCTAACCACATAATGCCGCACTAGGCATCAAATGACACATGAACCCATGGCATGGTCACAACCATCTGTCTAAAAGGGATCAAATGGATCTGCGGTATGGACGAAACCATCTGTATAGATAGGATCATGTATACAATCATGAATACTCAATAACTCCTTGCAGCCTAGATAGAAATTCAGATGTGACCCAGGGTCTTCACCACGATCTTAATCAACCCAATGTACGAATCTAGCCATGCAACTAAATGTCCCGGTGTTGAACATAGTAGAAACTACCTGATTACCAGTCAATGATGAGAACCATTAACAGGAACGAGAGAGATTGTCAATAATCATGATGGATCTCATGGTAAAACAACACAATATACAAGTTTGAATGAATGTGTTGAAGGTTAACACTTGCAGAATCATTCAATCGAAGGCCAATGATGTGAACATGTCATCGAACACGAATAACTTGCCATTGAGGCATGCAAGCTCCAAGCTACTGAAAGAAGTTTCTAAATCACCTTCCAAGATAATGAGATGAAGTTGACAGGAAGTGACACGAAACAACATATATCTTAAGATGATAGGAGTGATTCGAGATTGTATCAGAGGAGGTCAGATATGTAGAGGGTGCTTGACAAAAATGAATTCTCTTGAACATATTGGTGACACGACTCCAGAGTGTGGTAACATTTGACTCAAATAGGATCACAGGTCATGTTGAAGAATTTGGTAATCAAATGAGAGGAAAAGGGATTTCCCAAACCATTGGAGGCAAAGTGACAAATGTAGGATGTCTAAGGGCTCAATTGGAGCTACTCCAATACTTAATTAGTATATGGGATGTGGACCGATAGTTTTTTGTCATCGGGGACCAAGAATTAGAGCTATATATGATAGAAATCTATTTCAACACTGGACTGTCCAGGAGAGGGGATAGGATCCAAATATCTGGAGCTCGCGCAGGGGGTGAGAGTAATAGCATGTTAATCCAGAGTGTCTTGGGGCTAGGAAAACTGAGAGCGGGAAGGTAGACATTTCTTCCATCAGAGTGCTTCCCTTGTGCACGATACTACATTGCATCATGAGAGTGGCACGAGCACAGGAGTTGCATGAGGCAACGAAATCTTAGTTCCAATACGCGCTGGACTACTTGGCTCAAACAGTGTTCAACTGGTGTGAGGGCTTGCTCGCTAACATGAAGAGCCGGCTAACCAAGTGCAAGACAGGGAGATTAAAAAAGTTTAGGTACGAGTCAATTTTAGTGACCTTCTTTCTAGAGAGAGTACCCCTATTCCAGTACCAGTAGCTAGAGATCCATGATCCAACCTCGAGGGATTCGAGGCTGATGAGATGGTGCGAAATTATGCCCCGACAAGGTGGGGGCCAACAGATGCATTTCCCCACAACCTTTTTCAGTTGGTTGCAGCGTCAAATTATCGTAGTTGAGGACTACGCATATGCCGACATCGACTTCAGAGGAGATATGAATCTTCCTATTCCACCACGCACACAGTGGACCAATGCAGGTAAAAATTATTTTTTTAACATTTTTACATTTTGAATGTTTTTTGTTATGTATCCTGAAACATAAAATTATGTTGTTTTTATAGATATGGGTCCTCAAAGACCTCCAGGCATTTCACCGATATCACATAGGGTTTCCCGTCCAACAGAGGATGCTCCTTATGAGGAGGGAGCATATACACTAGCTGAGTTGGAGCAGAACCTGGTTGGCCTCACGAGAGGCATTCCAGAGTATGCTCCTTATGAGAATGGAGCAGATACACTAGCTAAGCTGGAGCGGAACCTGGTTGGCCTCATGAGAGGCATTCTAGGTTATGTTACATTCGGTGAGATTCCTCTACGCCTTCATAGACATATATTCGGAGTTTCAGGCAGGTTGCCTCGATTACTCTGGTGAGTAATTCGAGCAGTCACGTGCTACCATGAGCACCATGTGGGAAAATAACCACCCTATTTTTTATTTTTTTTACTGATGTAGTCCCAGAGAGACATTTTTGTAATAGAACACATATTTTTTGATATTTTGGATGTAACTCACTTGAAAGAACGACACACACACACACACACACACACACACACACACATACATATGAATGTTTCTATGACTACTTGTGTATCACGATGATTTCTTGATTTTACATATTGCACAAATGTCTATCTAATACATGGTTTGGTAATGTATCTGTTAATTTATTTAAACGTCTTGGAATATGTTGATATGTGGTGAAATCAAAATGTCTTTCCAATAATCTAACACACAAATACATCCACAAAATTTGAGTATTTCATGTTAGTCATTAGTAATTTTTACTCTCTATAGATGACTATAGATTGGTTCTAGATTTCTAAAAAAAAAATTTACTGAATATTGTTAGTTTTAGAAATCTCACTACCTTCATTATCCTTATAGGAAATTTTTCACTATTCTATCAACCTTTCTATTTCATGGTAACCCTGCCACTCCTTAAAAACTCCTTATGGGCTTGTGCCACTCATCTCCATCCCTTTTTCCTACCTATGACCTCATTACTCTGTTTTTCCCTTGCCCCTAACTCCACTTTCCATCTAGGGTTACCTATAGCCTAACTCATTCCCATGTTCACCAGGTACCTCAAGCATTGATGGTCTCAAAAATATCTCTGTAGGATCTTTAGATAAATCAAGTACATTGGATTTTGGATCTTCAACACAACACTTCGAAAAATACTTTGTTTTCACTTTAGGAGGTCTCCAAGCCAATTTTCAGTCAAGTTAGGTCAAAGTACCTTCTCACTAGGTCACTAAGGTTTCTACATGCTTTAAGGACATCATTGGATGTTTTAGACACTGCTTTTCCTTTGCTAGAAGGAGTTCCAAAGAAGACTACCCTATCAGTTCAAAGTCTGCAAGAGGTAAATGCAAATATTTTGACACTTCTGTAGGAGTGTTGAAGATTCCATCAGCAGAAGGTATTGGTAAAGTAAGTGGATTGCTCCTGAATGAAAACATCTTGGAATAAGAAAGACAATAAACACTTATTCTTGTAGAGAATTAAGGTTTGTTGAGCTTGAAGGTCCAACAGTGTACCAAGTAGTGATCAAATGAAGAAATGACCATGGAGGAGGTACACAAAAAACTAAATATGAAGAAAAGTCTTTTAGAAATTATTGAAGAGATAGGGAAAAAGGTGAGGTGAACTGGATAGAAATGAATGAACTTAAAGATGAAAAACATGAAAAAGATGAACAAAGCAGCAGTGGTCAAAAAGATGAAAAACATGACGCTGAGCTCCAAGGTGGAAACCAAAGATTATTTTAAGGTTGATGTTGTGTCAGAATGAATGTGTCAAGTTTTCAGGATCAAAAGGAACAAAAATTTCCTAATTGCTAGCCAAGGTGAGAAAGATAAGTTAAATATTGTTATAGAAGCCAAAAATTTTTTTGAAGGTGAAATCATGTCTAATATAACTCCAAAGATGTAAAAATGAGTATATTATGCCTCAAGAAGCAAAAGGAAGAGCCAAGTTAGTGTTTTCAGGCACCTGTAAGAAAAAAAGTCAAAAAATATCAGTGAAAGTGAAAAAGATTTGTAAACATTGGAAAGTGGGTTGCAAAGCTTAAATAAAATTCCTAAGTCTATAAAAGCCCATTCTGCACCCCAAACATACCATTGTGCCTTGCAAAAAAGTTAAAAGTGTTCAAGAGAGAAGAATTTGGGAATTTCATGTCAAAATTTGAAAATTTTCTTTGGTGTTGTGCCCCTGGAAACCGGCGCTGCGCGTTTGGCAAGTTTTCCCCGTGTTTTTTACACAGGCGCTATATGCCTGGGAGGTGGCGCTACATGTTGGGGAAGGCGATGCACCCTTGTCCAACTCACCCACAATAGTTCTCCACAGGCGTTGCGCCCTTAGCACCGACACTACGTGCTTGGCCAGGAGGGCCTTCTAAGCATTTTAACCATCCAATCAAGTCAAAGAACCCTCCAAATCTCTGCCAAGGGTCTTTAAAGTGTTGCTATTGGTAAGTACCATCAAGTACCTTCATTTGCAAGCATTTTTGATAATTTAATTGAAATAAAATCAAACCCTAAGGTCAAACCCTGATTTTCAAATCTTGAAGTCACTGTTCAAACCTCTTTCCATCTACATATGAAGGGTATCAATCAAGACAAAGGGTAATTTCTCATCTAAGGGTTGGCATTAAGTGTCTAAAGCCTCTCATTCAACCTAATATACCTATACACTCATTCATATCATTCAAAAGCAGACTGCTATTCCATTACCCTCTTTCATATCAATTTCACATCAGTGCTAGGGTTTCAAAGGTAGAGTGGTCAAAATGTCAAGAGAAGGAGACAGTGATAGTGGTGGAGAAGGCAAAATTCCAAGGAGGCATGAGCAAAAAGGTGGAAAAATCAATAGGTTTGAACCACTAAACACAATAGAGCTAATGATATCTCCCATGATTGTTTCCTGCTTCCAACATGTAGGATGCTATGAATTTCCTGAGAAGGTACAATAGGTGCAAAATCCCCTGAGCTAACTAAACTTTTCATTATTAACTTGCATGAAAAACAAGTTAACCTTGCAGGGTTTATCCTTGAGCTATCTACAAATGCTATTGCCAATGCCAGTAGGATACCAAGTGTAGGGGATAAATGGTTCAAATAGGCCAATATTGACATGAGGTACATTGAACCCTACCTAAAGCCTAGATACAAAGACCACTGCAAATCCATCTTTCCTTTCTCACATTTGCTAGATAGATATGCACCTATGATGAGGATCATTATGAAGTATTTTACATGTGAGGGAAGGTTCTCTCGGATTTACTCCTATCACATTAGGCTGCTTATGCACTTTATTAGGGTGAGGATGTTGCACCTACCCTATTATCTCTACATAAGCATTGATAAAATGTCCTATATTGTACAAAAGAGAGACTATCCTCAGAATATGCAAAGCCTTTTTCATCATTCCTTGATCAAATTGGTTGCTATGCATCAATTGAAGTAGAAGGGAATTCCATGGGAGACCTTCATTGACAATGAGGTGTTCACTAATCCACAAGCTCATCCTCAACAAAATATGCCTTCATCATCTCATCCTCCTATCCCTACTCCACCATCACCTCCTACTGATCATGTTTCTCCATCCACACATGTTCCTTCACCTCAAGACAACCCTCCTTAATCACCCTCTCACAATGCATCAAACAATGAGGGAAATGACAATGAGCAATCAAATGTCAATGAGGGAGAGGGCAATGATGAATCAAGAAATAAGGAAGAAGATATCGATAAGTCTGAAGACAGTGAGGCACATAGTAGTGGTGATGGGAGCAAAGAAGAAAGAAGTAAGGCAAATAGCAGTGAGGGTAAGGAAAATGAAGCTGATGTCAATGATAAATCAAAAAATGAGGAGGCAGATGTCATTGAAGGAGAAAGCAACAAGGAAAAGAGCAATGAGGACAGTGAGGAGGATGTAAGTGAGGTAGAGAGCATTGAAACAAATGGCAGTGATGATGATACCAATGATGATGAAAGTCATAAGAGTAGTGAGAGCAGTAAGGAAAATAGTGATGAAGCACATAACAACAATGATGATGGCAATAGGTTAGAAAGCCAAGACATCAGTGAGACAAATGAAAATGAAGAATAAAATAGTGAAAATAAGGGCAATGAAGTAGAAAGTAGCAGTGATTATGTGGGCAGTGAAGAAGGCAGTGATGAAGAAAATAGTAAAGCAGATGTCACTGAAGGAGAAAGCAGGAAGGAAAAGAGCAATGATGAAAGTAAGGAGGATGTCAGTGAGGCAGAGAGCATTGAAGCAAAGGGAAGTGACGATGATACCAATGATGATGATAGTCATAAGAGCAGTGAGAGCAGTAAGGAAAATAGTGATGAAGCACATAACAACAATGATGATGGAAATAGGTCAGAAAGCCAAGAAATCTATGAGAAAAATGAAAATGAAGAAGAAAACAGTGAAAATAAGGCCAATGAAGGAGAAAGTAGCAATGATGATGTGGGTAGTGAAGAAGGCAGTGATGAAAAAAATAGTAAAAAATATATCAGTGAAGCTGATGGAAATGAGGCGGAGGGCAGTGATGATGATGGCATTGGGTCAAAAAGCAATGAAATTAGTGATGATAACAATGATGATGGCAGTCATGGTGGCAGTAATACAGATGGCACTAAAATGGTGAACATTGAACCTTTTCCTTTAACCTACCAGAGGGGAAATAGGCATGTGTTTGTTGCCCTTAAGAGGCAAGGGTCCATGCCTTCTACTTCAACCAAGCAGCTTGACAAAGGTAAGGGGAAGGTCATTTATCAACAAGAAGAAAAAAAATATGAGGCTGAACAAGAATTTCAACTCATTCATCGTGACAGTAATGATGAGAATGAGGAAAGGATCTCAAACATGCTCCTCCAAATCAAGGATGCCCAAATCAGAGACCTGCAAGCCAATCTAGGTAGGGCCAAGTTTGTAATAAAATTCTTTGAGGTTGAAAACAAGGAGCTCGAGGCTGAAAAGCCATTTATGAGGTCAGGGAAATCAGAGCCCAGAAAGAGGCTGAGAAGAGAAATGTTAGACTAGATGAGGTCTTGGGTGTTTTTTATTAGAGTGAAGATGAAGAAGGACAACTCTCTAGGAGAAGGCCAAGAAAAATAGGGTTGAGAAAGGTTCTAGCCAAGGAAAAAATAGAAAGAGGCAGCCTTGGTAGAGAATCTCACTCCAAGTGAGCTACTTGCCATGGAAATTTATTATGATAGGGAATCTTGGTTGGAGAGGGAAAATGTTCACCTAGAGGATCAGTTGGAGAAAACCAAGAGAGACCTAGAATTGCAAAAGTAGATGGCAAGGCATTATGCCTTAAGAAAAAAAATAGCAAGGGCCAAGCTCTAAAGAGCCCTTGAAAATATCCAAGCCATAAAGGAGGCAAAAGACAAAGAAAAATTTGACATGCTTGCTGATGCATCCCTACAGGCATCCCAAACATAATAAGCAAGGCAAATTCAAATTTTGGCAACTTTTTGTAAATTTTGAGTTTTGACTGTTTTCGAGGGAAAAGGTTTTGTGACACTCAACGAAGAAATGATTTACATTTTTGGGTTCATTAGGCCAAGGACATCACCCACACAAAATTTCAGTTCATTTGGAGCAAAATTGGTCCTCCAAAAGTGCCAAAAACATGCAAAAAATAAACTTTCTACCCTATTTTCAGAGTTGGCGCTGCGCCCTGAGAAGTCTTGGGAGAATGCGTTTTTGGGAAGGAAAATGGACACCAAATGGAAAAATAAAGGTATCTTTGGAAACTAGATAGGACATTCTTTCCAATGAGCTATCATGGAGCTCATTTGGACACCTGGAAGTCCTCCAAATATTGGTTACCACACAGGCAATATTTCCAGTGCAAGCGCTATGTCCTTGCGTGCAAAGTCAAAAAAAGACACAAATTTATTGAAAAAGGATATTTTTAGGGTTTTTGAGGCAAATCACTCTAGATTTAGCTGAGGAGTTATGTTAGCATTTATTTTTGCATTTATTTGAGTTGTGATATTTCTGCCTTGGGCCTTGCATGGTCTCAATGGTCAAAAGACATTTAATGTGAAATCAATGACATGCTAAAACCCTAGTTAGGGTTTTGATCCTCCTTTGTGGTTAAATACTCCATGGAATATTCATTTTTCTTGTTGGTTGGTTGTTGAGCTTAATATGAGATAGACTTTGAGTTATTGAAGAAATTGGCTTTGGTGTGTTGTGATGGCTTTGGATTGAGCACATTCCTAGGATTCATGAGCTCTATTAGATGGTGATGTTATTCCACTCTCGTATTTTTTTCCTTCAGTTTTCATTGTGTTCATGGTTTCTTTGATCATAGAACATAAATTTTAGAGTAGGATATGCTTTCTTGGCACCCTACTTCTGTCTGCATCCTTTATCTATATGTTTTCTTCCTTGAAGTTTAATTAAAGAATCCTTAAATGCTCTTTAGTTTCACTGAAATGTTATGTTAAAAGTTCTCTTTTTTTGAAAGTAATGTTCAGAGAATCCTTAACTGCCCTCTAAGATTACTTGTTATTTTGAGGTCTTCTTAGTACAATATAGTTGAAGAATCCTTTATTTCTCTTCAAGTTTTACTATGCTATCATCGTGAAATATTTTCTTGTTTCTAGTATGTTAAAATATCCTTAATTGCCCTTTAAAACCTACTGCATCCATCACTTCATGTTCATCTCACATTCACTAAACCTACTTAGATCCATTTGGCCTTGTTAACTTGCCCTATGAAACACCCTTGACCTATTTTTGTACCTTTCAAAACCTTTGTAGACTCCATAGCCCAATGGATTGATTTTCTCTTACTCTACCTATTCTTCTTTGTTGGGTGTGGAGCCTGATTTTCATCCTGATTCAGAGATCCTTGTTTTAGCTGGATGTATACCCCAAGAAAACTGTACACCCTTGCAGCGGGGGGGGGTGCGGGGGGGAATTGTCCCCCCCACGGGGTCCAAGGGAGCTGACCCCCAGGCTGGGGGGTTCGGGGGCCAGCAGTCCCCCAGCAGGGGTGTCAGGGGCAGCGCCCCTGAAGCTAAAAACATATGTAAAATTTCCTTGTAAAAGTATAGTAATTTCTAGTCAATCTGGGCCGTTCATTAAGCGGATGATTTGACGGTAGAAGTTATGTTTACTTTAGGGTTTTTTGCCCTAGATGGCAACCCCTCTCTTTGTATGAGGGTATTGTATTGTGGCTATGTATTATATGTGTATTCTCTGAGTGGGAAATAGATAAGGGAGACTGTGAGAGAGAACAGATGATATTACAACAGATCTGCTATAGGTTTTGTCTCTTCATTTTGCTGGATAATAGAAAGGAAGGACTGGCTGTTTGGGGTGGACGTAGCCCAAATTGGGTGAACCACGTATATCTGTGTCTCTCTGGTTTTATGTGTTTTGTGTGCATGTATTTTCCGCATATTTTATGTGTTGTATTGCTCCATATTATATAATTTTCTAACAACTGGTATCAGATCCGAAGGTATATTTGGCTGATAAACTCGCAGGAAAGAAGGGTTCTTGGTTCGAGTGGGAGCAATGGTGGAAGATGGTAAGTTTAGGGTCGAGAAATTTAACAGCCAAAACTTCTCGCTGTGGAAGATGTAGATGGAAGATTATCCGTATCAGAAAGATCTGTACCTACCATTGAGCGGAAAAACAAAGAAGTCGGTGGCCATGACAGATGTGGAATGGAACATTCTCAATAGAAAGGCACTCAGAATAGTATGGTTGTGCCTTGCAGCGTCAGTCGCCTTCAATATTTCAAAGGAAACAACAACAGAGGGTTTGATGCAGACGTTGGCGAAACTATATGAAAAACCCTCGGCCTCAAACAAGGTATTTCTTATGAAACGACTATTTAATATGAAGATATTAGAAGGTGGATCTGTTGCAGACCATTTAAATGATTTTAATACAGTTACCAGTCAGTTAAGTTCTGTAGGGGTAAACTTTGATGATGAAGTTAGAGCTTTGTTATTCTTGTGCTCATTGCTAGAGAGTTGGAATGGTTTAGTAATGGCCATTAGTAACTCTGTCTCTGGATCTAGTACTTTAAAGTTTGATGATGTTATTGGTGCTATCCTTAATGAGGAAATGCGACAGAAAAGCTTCGGTGAGACATCGGGTAATGCTTTGAGTGCAGAGTCTAGGGGAAGGGGAATGGAAAGAGGAAAGAGCTCAGGATATCGCAGTAAATCAAGAAAAGGCAGATCCAAGTCTAGATCAGGGATAGTGTGCTGGAAATGCGGAAAGAAAGGACGCCTAAAGAAATACTGTAGATCTCAAAAGGGAAAAGAAGGAGACGCGCAACAAGAAAACAATCATGAAGAAAATGTGACAGGTGATGTGTTACAAGATGCTTTGATTCTTTCTTTCAAAAATGTTACTGATTCCTGGGTAGTAGATTCAGGGGCCTCATTCCATGCCACACTTGATAAGAAATATTTTCATGACTATGTTCAAGGAGATTTTGGACAAGTCTGTTTGGGTGATGATAAACCCTATAAAATTGTTGGAATGGGTAAGGTTCTTGTAAAACAGCAGAACAAAAACCAATGGCTATTAAAGGAGGTAAGGCATGTTCTAGATCTAAAGAAAAATCTGATTTCAATAGGGCAGTTAGGCGGTGAAGGTTGTGTGACAACTTTCACAGATATTTATGCAATGGTATTTTTAACTCTATTAATGCTTTAACTTCCAAAGGAGTAGATGCAGCATTATGGCATCATAGGCTCGGACACATGAGTGAGAAGGGGATGAAGATTCTTCACTCAAGAAATTTGTTGCCAGGTTTGAAGAATGTTGATTTGGATTTATGTGAAAATTGCATTTATGGAAAACAAAAGGGAGTCAGATTTCTCAGAGTTGGGAAAGAAAAGAAGAGCGAAAAATTGGAGCTTGTTCATACAAATGTATGGGGACCTGCTCAAGTATCATCTCTCGGTGGCTCTCGCTATTATGTTACGTTTATTGATGATGCAACTAGAAAAACTTGGACTTATTGTATTCAAAATAAATCTGATGTATTTGATACTTTCAAGAAATGGAAAGCTTTGGTTGAGATTGAGACAGGAAAGAAGTTGAAGTGTCTCAGATCAGACAATGGAGGTGAATATTGCAGCAAAGAGTTTGATAGGTACTGTTCAGAGCATGGAATTCGTAGAGAGAAGACGGTACCAAGAACACCACAAGAAAATGGTGTGTCAGAAAGGATGAAGAGAACAATCATGGAGCGTGCAAGGTGCATGATATTGCATGCGGGATTTCCTTTACAATTTTGGGTAGATGCTGTAGATACTTTTGTTTATCTAATAAACAGAGGGCCTTCAAGTTCCTTGGATGGTGGTATTCCAGAGGAAGCATGGACAGGTAAAAAGGTAAACTACTCTTTTTTAAAGTCTTTTGGTTGTGAGGCCTTTGTCCATATTAATAAAGAAAATAGAACAAAGCTTGAGGCAAAATCAAAGAAATGTACCTTTATTGGATATGGTGTTAATGATTTTGGTTATCGCTTATATGATTATGAAAATCACAAAATCATTAGGAGCAGATATGTAATATTCAATGAAAAGGTCTTGTATAAGAATCAGTTGCAGGAAAAGAAACAGGAAAAAGAAAGCAAGGAATACACGGTTCTTGATGAGATAACTGGAAAATTAAAGGTGCCTGAAAATAATAATAATCAACAACCATAGCAGCAGTGACCACCACAACAGCAACAGGCACCTCAAACACCTGAGAGTGGTGTTAGAAGATCTACCAGGATATGTAGACCCCCTGAATGATACTCTCCTTCATTATATTATTTATTGCTGACTGATTATGGTGAACCCGAATGTTATGAAGAAGCAATGCAGGTTGAAAGTAGGAAGAAGTGGGAGCTAGCCATGGAAGAAGAGATGGACTCCTTAATGCAAAACTAGACTTGGCGCTTAGTCAGGTTTCCTGCAGGTAAAACTAAATTGCAGAATAAATGGGTTTACAGGCTGAAGGAAGAAGATGGGGGAAAATAGAGGTACAAAGCTAGACGTGTGGTGAAGGGGTTTGCACAGAAGAAAGGTATTGATTTTGATGAAATATTTTCTCCTGTTGTTAAGATGACTTCAATTAGAACTATCTTAAGTCTTGTAGTAGCAGAAGATTTACATCTTGAACAGTTAGATGTAAAGACATCATTTCTCCATGGAGATTTGGAGGAAGAGATATACATGCAGCAACTAGAAGGATATGAGGTCAAAGGGAAAGAAAAATTGGTGTGCAGGTTAAAGAAGAGCTTGTATGGCTTAAAACAAGCTCCAAGGCAGTGGTATCTAAAATTTGACAAGTTTATGTCTGAACAAGGTTATAGTAGATGTCACTCTGATCATTGTGTTTATCTGAAAAAGCAAAATGATGGCAGCTATATTATATTGTTATTGTATGTAGATGACATGCTTGTTGCAGGGTCTATCATGCAGGAAATAAATGTGCTCAAACAAAAATTGGCAAATTCATTTGCAATGAAGGATTTGGGAGCTGCAAAACAGATCCTTGGTATTAAAATAACCAGAGATAGGAAAAATAAAAAATTAACATTGTCTCAGAATGAGTACATACAAAAGGTGTTGAAAAGATTTAATATGCACAATGCAAAACCAGTTAGTACACCTTTTGCTAGCCATTTCAAACTTAGTAAGGAGATGTGCCCAAAGACCCAAGAAGACATGGATTATATGTCTAAAGTTCCATATGCATTAGCAGTTGGAAGCTTAATGTATGCAATGGTCTGAACAAGGCCTGATATTGCATATGCAGTGAGAGTTGTAAGAAGGTACATGAATAATCCAGGAAACGAACATTGGATGGCAGTAAAATGGATTCTCAGATATTTGAGAGGTACCCCAAATCAAGCATTATGCTTTGGTAGTTCAAACATTGCTCTACAGGGATATGTTGATGTAGATATGGCAGGTGACAGAGATAACAGGAGGAGCACTACAGGATATGTATTTATTGTATGTGGAATATCTATTAGTTGGGTTTCAAAAATCCAAAGTGTTGTTGCACTTTCAACAACAGAAGCAGAGTATGTTGCTGCTACAGAGGCTACTAAAGAAATGATTTGGTTACAAAGGTTTATGGGTGAATTGGGTAAGAAGCATGATATGGGCACGCCATACAGTGATAGCCAAAGTGCCATTCATCTTGCAAAGAACTCAACATTTCATTCTAGGACTAAACACATACATCTCAATTACCATTTCATACGGTCAATATTGGAAGATGGAGAGTTGAAGCTGGAAAAGATACACACTAGCCAGAATCCTGCAGATATGCTAACAAAAGTTGTAACCAGGGAGAAATTGAGAATGTGCTCAGTTTCAATTGGTCTTCAAGGATGATGATGAAGATGAGAAACAGCCAGGTCCAAAGAGGAGTCATTGTCCAGCAAATGAAGTAGTGGTGGAGTTGCCACAATCAGTCTCCAAGTGGGAGATTGTTGGGTGTGGAGCCTGATTTTCATCCTGATTCAGAGATCCTTGTTTTAGCTAGATGTATACCCTAGGAAGCAACCTCTTCAAGGGTAGAAGCATCTTCAAGGGAAACAAACTCTTCAAGGGCAACAACCTCTTCAAGGGAAACAACCTCTTCCTAGAGTACAACCTTATAATGGAACCTATCCGATGGTTGTAGGGTAGCCTATTCCCGGTAATTATCAAACTTATGGTCCAATGCCTCAAACTGGTTATGGTAAACCCTATGCACCACAACCCTCAATGGAAACTCCTTATCCAGGGATGAACACTATATGAAACCCCTCGTTTACTCAACAACCTTTACAACATACCCTACAAATGCCTTATAGTCAACCTCCTCAACCACTTGGACAATTTGGTTACACCCTGTTGTCAAGGTAAATCCCCTTTGCAGACAGAGGCGATCTCTCTAGCCCTAGAGTGGGTCTAGCAACATGAGATTATTTCTAACACAAATATCTCTTAACTAATGTTTACAATGCAATGAGGAAAGAGACATAAATACATTTTTCCAAAATGCTATGCTTGAATCCATTGATGGTGACCTCGAACCATGATCCTCATAAGCCCGCTTCCTGCTACTAATGGCACGTGAATACCTGTGGATGATCAAGAGAAAACAAAAAATGTGATAAAATACATAATAAATGTAAACACTAGGTATTTAGCAGATCAAGGAGTGCCAGAATATTTGCATAAACATTTAGACAAATATAGAAGGAAAATATTAGACGTTATTATTGATAAATTACAAAAGGAGAGCTCACAACCTCGGCCTTGATGTTGGAGGCATTCTTAGGTGAAAATGTGATTGCTTTATTGAAGCTTGAAAAGCATTCCTTCTCCTGAGCCCTTAGGATTTACCACGATGCTAGCATGCAAAGAAATGAGAGTTCATACGAGTCTGAAAATGATCAACCAAGCTCTAAACTTGGGGGAATGAGGGATGTGAGTTTATAGGCAGGGAGAAGAGATTGGGAGCCCATGAAAGGAGGAGGAAGGCCCACTTTCTAAGGGATGATCCACCATGGATGAGATCAAGACTCTAAAATATGAGAGCTCGACTTTATCATCACTATTCAACAACCAACTCATCGCCCTTGAGCTTCTAGAGGTCGAAGCTTCTCCTCCATTCGAGGAAGCACTGCTAGAAAGGGGATCAACATGGTTTTACATGAAATTAGCGGACTGACAGCGCTAGGCCAGAACTGTGAAAAGGACATCAGTGCGGTCATGGCACCAGGAAGGACGCTGACACAGGAAACTATGAATTTGACCAAGTTGTTCTGGTAAACTTCCAAGGCAGTCTTCTTTGGATATTCAAGGGGATATGTTAACATATTTCTTGATGGTGGAAATATTGCACAAGATCTCTCATAGGGAATTTTAGGATCAGGGATGGGAAAATGAGCAAGGTGACAAATTACTCTGTAACATATGCCCTCTAAATAATGAAGGTAGAACAAGGAGTGATGGATGAAATGATTTATGAACCAACGAAAAGAGTGTAGAACACCTTTGGAAAACCTACCAAATAAAACTATCTCCAATATATGACATCTCTAGTATAAATATGCCTAACCACATAATTTTTCACTAGGCATCAAATGACACATGAACCCATGGCATGGTCACAACCATCTGTCTAAAAGGGATCAAATGGATCTGCGGTATGGACGCAACCATCCGTATAGATAGGATCATGTATACAATCATGAATACTCAATAAATCCTTGCAGCCTGGATAGAAATTCAGATGTGACCCAGGGTCTTCACTATGATCTTAATCAACCCAATGTATGAATATAGCCATGCGAATAAATGTGCCGGTGTTGAACATGGTAGAAACTACCTGATTACCAGTCAATGATGAGAACCATTAATAGGAACGAGAGAGACTTCCAATAATCATGATGGACCTCACGGTACAACAACACAATATACAAGTTTGAATGAATGTGTTGAAGGCAAACACTTGCAGAATCATTCAATCGAAGGCCAATGATGTGAACATGTCGTCGAACATGAATAATTTTCCATTGAGGCATGCAAGATCCAAGGTACTGAAAGAAGTTTCTAAATCACCTTCCAAGATAATGAGATGAAGTTGACAGGAAGTGACATGAAAAAACATATATCTTAAGATGATAGGAGTGATTCGGGATTGTATTAGAGGAGGTTAGATATGTAGAGGGTGCTTGACAAAAATGAATTCTCTTGAACATATTGGTGACACGACTCCAGAGTGCGGCAACATTTGACTCAAATAGGATCACAGGTCATGTTGAAGAATTTGGTAATCAAATGAGAGGCAAACAGATTTCCCAAACCATTGGAGGCAAAGTGATGAATGTAGGATATTTAAGGGCTCAACTGGAGCTACTCCAATACTTGATTAGTATATGGGATGTGGACCGACAGTTGTTTTTCATCGGGGACCAAGAATTAGAGCTATATATGATAGATATCTATTTCATCACTGGACTGTCCAGGAGAGGGGATAGGATCCAAATATCTGGTGCTCACACAGGGGGTGAGAGTACTAGCATGCTCATCCAGAGTGTGCTGGGGCTCGGAAAACTAAGAGCGGGAAGGTAGACATTTCTTCCATCAGAGTGCTTCCCTTGTGCACGATACTAAATTGTATCATGAGAGTGGAAGGAGCACAGGAGTTGCATGAAGCACCGAAATCTTAGTTCCAATACGCGCTGGACTGCTTGGCCTGAACAATGTTCAACTGGTGTGAGGGCTTGCTCGCTAACGTGAAGAGCCGGCTAACCAAGTGCAAGATAGGGAGATTAAAAAAGTTCAGGTACGAGTTAATTTTGGTGACCTTATTTCTAAAGAGAGTACCCCTATTCCAGTACCGGTAGCTAGAGATCCATGATCCAACTCCGAGGGATTCGAGCCTGATGAGATGGTGCGACATTATGCCCCGATAGGGTGGGGACCAATAGATGCATTTCCCCATAACCTTTTTCAGTTGGTTGTAGCGTCAAATTATCGTAGTTGAGGACTACACATATGCCGACATCGACTTCAGAGGAGATACGAATCTTCCTATTCCAGCATGCACACAGTGGACCGATGCAGGTAAAAATTGTTTTTTTAACATTTTTACTTTTTGAATGTTTTTTGTTATGTATCTTGAAACATAAAATTATGATGTTTTTATAGATATGGGTCCTCAAAGACCTCTAGGAATGTCACCGATTTCACGAAGGGTTTCCCATCCAACAAAGGATGCTCCTTATGAGGAGGGAGCATATACACTAGCTGAGTTGGAGCAGAACCTGGTTGGCCTCACGAGATGCATTCCAGAGTATGCTCCTTATGAGAATGGAGCAGATACACTAGCTGAGCTAGAGTGGAACCTGGTTGGCCTCACGAGAGGCATTCCAGGGTATGTTACATTCGATGAGATTCCTCTACACCTTCATAGACATATATTCAGAGTTTCGGGTAGGTTGCCTCGATTACTCCGACGAGTAATTCGAACAGACACGTGTTATCATGAGCACCATGTGGGCAGATAACCACCTTATTTTTTATTTTTTGTACTGATGTAGGGCCAGAGAGCCATTTTTGTAATAGAACACATATTTTTTGATATTTTGAATGTAACTCACTTGACATAACGATACACACACACACACACACACACACACACACATATACATATGAATGTTTCTACGACTACTTGTGTATCACGATGATTTCTTGATTTTACATATTGCATAAATGTCTATCTAATACATTGTTTGGTAATGTATTTGTTAATGTATTTAAATGTCTTGGAATATGTTGATATGTGATGAAATCAAAATGTCTTTCCAATAATATAACACACAAATACATATGCAAAATTTGAGTATTGCGTGTTAGTCATCAGTAATTTTTACTATCTGTAGATGGCTATAGTTTGGTTCTAGATTTATAAAAACAAAATTCCCTGAATATTTTTAGTTTTAGAAATCTCACTACCTTCATTATCCTTATAGGAAATTTTTCACTATTCTATCAACCTTGCCATTTCATGGTCACCCTGCCACTCCTGAAAAACTCCTTATGTGCTTGTGCCACTCATCTCTATCCCTTTTTCCTACCTATGACCTCATTACTCTGTTTTTCCCTTGCCCCTAACTCCACTTTCCATCTAGGGTTACCTATAGCCTAACTCATTCCCATGTTCACTAGGTTCCTTAAGCATTGATGGTCTCAAAACTATCTCTGTAGGATATTTAGATAAATCAAGTACATTGGATTTTGGATCTTCAACACAACACTTTGAAAAATACTTTGTTTTCACTTAAGGAGGTCTCCAAGCCAATTTTCAGTCAAGTTAGGTCAAAGTACCCTCTTACTAGGTCACTAAGGTTTCTACATGTTTTAAGGACATTATTGGATGTTTTAGGCACTTCTTTTCCTTTGTTAGAAGGAGTTCCAAAAAAGACTACCCTATCAGCTCAAATTCTGCAAGAGGTAAATGCAAATATTTTGACACTTTTGCAAGAGTCTTGAAGTTTCCATCAGCAGAAGGTATTGGTAAAGTAAGTGGATTTCTCCTGAATGAAGACATCTTGGAATAAGAAAGATAAGAAACACTTATTCTTGTAGAGAATTAAGGTTTTTTGAGCTTGAAGGTCCAACAGTGTACCAAGCAGTGATCAAATGAAGAAATAACCATGGAGGAGGTACACCAAAAACTAAATATGAAGAAAATTCTTTCAGAAATTATTGAAGAGATAGGGAAAAAGGTGAGGTGAATTGGACAGAAATGAATGAACTTAAAGATGAAAAACATGAAAAATATGAACAAAGCAGCAGTGGTCAAAAAGATAAAAAACATGATGTTGAGCTCCAAGGTGGAAACCAAAGATGATTTTAAGGTTGATGTTGTGTCAGAATGAATGTGTCAAGTTTTCAGGATCAAAAGGAACAAAAATTTCCTAATTGCTAGCCAAGGTGAGAAAGACAAGTTAAATATTGTAATAGAAGCCACAAAAAGTTTTGAAGGTGAAATCATGTCTAATATAACTCCAAAGATGTAAAAATGAGTATATTATGCCTCAAGAAGCAAAAGGAAGAGCCAAGTTAGTGTTTTCAGGCACCTGTAAGCAAAAAAGTCAAAAAATATCAGTGAAAGTGAAAAAGATTTGTAAACATTGGAAAGTGGGTTGCAAAGCTTAAATAAAATTCCTAAGTCTATAAAAGCCCATTCTGCACCCCAAAAAAATCATTGTGCCTTGAAAAAAAGTTAAAAGCGTTCAAGAGCGAAGAATTTGGGAATTTCAAGTCAAAATTAGAAAATTTTCTTTGGCGTTGCGCCCCTGGAAACCGGTGCTGCGCATTTGGCAAGTTTTCCCTGTGTTTTTTACACAGGCGCTACACACTTGGGAGGTGGTGCTACATGCTGGGGAAGGCACTACACCCTTGCCCGACTCACCCACAGCAGTTCTCCATAGGAGTTGTGCCCTTAGCACCGGCGCTACGTGCTTGGCCTAGGCGCTACACGCTTTGCCAGGAGGGCCTTCTAAGCATTTTAACCATCCAATCAAGTCAACGAACCCTCCAAATCTCTGCCAAGGGTCTTTCAAGTGTTGCTATTGGTAAGTACCATCAAGAACCCTCATTTGCAAGCATTTTTGATAATTTAATTGAAATAAAATCAAACCCTAAGGTCAAACCCTGATTTTCAAACCTTAAAGTCACTGTTCAAACCTCTTTCCATCTACATATGAAGCGTATCAATCAAGACAAAGGGTAATCTATCATCTAGGGGTTGGAATTAAGTGTCTAAAGCCTCTCATTCCACCTAATATACCTATACACTCATTCATCTCATTCAAAAGCAGACTGTTATTCCATTACCCTCTTTCATATCAGTTTCACATCAATGCTAGGGTTTCAAAGGTAGAGTGGTCAAAATGTCAAGAGAAGGAGACAGTGATAGTGGTGGAGAAGGCCAAATTCCAAGGAGGCATGAGCACAAAGGTGGAAAAATCAATAGGTTTGAACCACTAAACACAATAGAGCTAATGACATCTCCCATAATTGTTTCCTGCTTCCAACATGTAGGATGCTATGAATTTTCTAAGAAGGTACAATAGGTGCAAAGTCACCCTGAGCTAACTAGACTTTTCATTATTAACTTGCATGAAAAACAAGTTAACCTTGCAGGGGTGACCTTTGAGCTATCTACAAATGCTATTGCTAATGCCAGTAGGATACCAAGTGTAGGGGAGAAATGGTTCAAACAGGCCAATCTTGACATGAGGTACATTGAACCCTACCTAAAGCCTAGATACAAAGACCACTGCAAATCCATCTTTCCTTTCTCAAATTTGCTGGATAGATATGCACCTATGATGAGGATCAATATGAAGTATTTTACATGTGAGGGAAGGTTCTCCCGGATTTACTCCTATCACATTAGGCTGCTTATGCACTTTATTAGGGTGAGGATGTTGCACCTACCCTATTACCTCTACATAATCATTGATAAAATGTCCTATATTGTACAAAAGAGAGACTATCCTCAACAGATGCAAATCCTTTTTCATCATTCCTTGATCAAAATGGTTGTTATGCATCAATTGAAGTAGAAGGGAATTCCGTGGGAGACCTTCATTGACAAAGAGGTGTTCACTAATCCACAAGCCCATCCTTAACAAAATATGCCTTCATCATCTCCTCCATACTCCTCCATCACCTTCTACTGATCATGTTTCTCCATCCACACATATTCCTTCAGCTCAAGACAACCCTCCTTCATCACCCTCTCACAATGCATCAGACTGACAATGAGCAATCAAATGTCAATGAGGGAGAGGGCAATGATGAATCAAGAAATAAGGAAGAAGATTCCGATAAGTCTGAAGACAGTGAGGCACATAGCAGTGGTGATGGGAGCAAAGAAGAAAGTAGTAAGGCAAAAAACAGTGAGGATAAGGAAAATGAAGCTGATGTCAATGATAAATCAAAAAATGAGGAGGCATATGTTAGTGAAGGAGAAAGAAACAAGGAAAAGAGCAATGATGACAGTAAGGAGGATGTAAGTGAGGTAGAGAGCATTGAAGCAAAGGGTAGTGATGATGATACCAATGATGATGAAAGTCATAAGAGTAGTGAGAGCAGTAAGGCAAATAGTGATGAAGCACATAATAGCAATGATGATGGCAATAGGTCAAAAAGCCAAGACATCAGTGATACAAATGAAAATGAAGAAGAAAACAGTGAAAATAAGGGCAATGAAGCAGAAAGTAGCAGTGATTATGTGGGCAGTGAAGAAGGCAGTGATGAAGAAAATAGTAAGGCAGATGTCAGTGAAGGAGAAAGCAGGAAGGAAAAGAGCAATGATGAAAGTAAGGAGGATGTCAGTGAGGTAGAGAGCATTGAAGCAAAAGGAAGTGACAATGATTCCAATGATGATGATAGTCATAAGAGTAGTGAGAGCAGCAAGGAAAATAGTGATGAAGCACATAAACAAAATGATGATGGAAATAGGTCAGAAATCCAAGACATCAGTGAGACAAATGAAAATGAAGAAGAAAACAGTGAAAATAAGGGCAATGAAGCAAAAAGCAGCAATGATGATGTGGGCAGTGAAGAAGGCAGTGATGAAGAAAATAGTAAAAAATATATCAGTGAAGCTGATGGAAATGAGGCAGAGGGCAGTGATGATGATGGCATTGGGTCAAAAAGCCATTAAAGTAGTGATGATAACAATGATGATGGCAGTCATGGTGGCAATAATACAGATGACACTAAAATGGTGAAAATTGAACCTTTTCCTTTAACCTACCAGAGGGGAAATAGGCATGTGTTTGCTGCCCTTAAGAGGCAAGGGTCCATGCCTTCTACTTCAACCAAGCAGCTTAACAAAGGTAAGGGGAAGGTCATTTATCAAGAAGAAGAAAAAAAACATGAGACTGAACAAGAATTTCAACTGATTCATCGTGACAGTGATGATGAGAATGAGGCAAGGATCTCAAACATGCTCCTCCAAATCAAGGATGCCCAAATCACAGACGTGCAAGCCAATCTAGGTAGGGCCAAGTTTGTAATAAACTTCTTTGAGGTTGAAAACAAGGAGCTTGAGGTTGAAAAGCCATTTATGAGGTTAGGGAAATCAGAGTCCGAAAAGAGGCTGAGAAGAGAAAGGTTATACACATGAGGTCTTGGGTGTTTTTTATGAGAGTGAAGATGAAGAAGGACAACTCTCTAGGAGAAGGCCAAGAACAATAAGGTTGAGAAAGGGTCTAGCCAAGGAAAAAGAGAAAGAGGCAGCCTTGGTAGAGAATCTCACTCCAAGTGAGCTGCTTGCCATGGAATTTTATTATGATAGGGAATCTTGGTTGGAGAGGGAAAATGTTCACCTAGAGGATCAGTTGGAGAAAACCAAGAGAGACCTAGAATTGCAAAAGTAGATGGCAAGGCATTATGCCTTAAGAAACAAAATAGCAAGGGCCAAGCTCAAAAGAGCCCTTGCAAAGATCCAAGCCATAAATGAGGAAAAATACAAAGAAAACCTTGACATGCTTGTTGATGCATCCCTACAGGCATCCCAAACATAATAAGCAAGGCAAATTCAAATTTTGGCAACTTTTTGTAAATTTTGAGTTTTGATTGTTTTTGAGGGCAAAGGTTTTTTGGCACTCAATGAAGAAATGGTTTACATTTTTGGGTTCATTAGGCCAAGGACATCACCCATACAAAATTTTAGTTCGTTTGGAGCAAAATTGGTCCTCCAAAAGTGCCAAAAACATGCAAAAAATAAACTTTCTACCCTATTTTCAGAGTTGGCGCTGCGCCCTGAGAAGTCTTGGGAGAATGATTTTTTTTTGAAGGAAAATGGACGCCAAATGGAAAAGTAAAGGTAGCTTTGGAAACTAGACAGGACATTCTTTCCAATGAGCTATCATGGAGCTCATTTGGACATCTGGAAGTCCTCCAAATATTGGTTACCACACAGGCAATATTTCCCATGTAGGCGCTACGCCCTTGCCTGCAAAGTTAACAAAAGACACAAATTTATTGAAAAAGGATATTTTTAGGGTTTTTGAGGCAAATCACTCCATATTTAGCTGAGGAGTTATGTTAGCATTTATTTTTTCATTTATTTGAGTTATGATATTTCTGCCTTGGGCCTTGCATGGTCTCAATGGTCAAAAGACATTTAATGTGAAATCAATGACATGATAAAACCCTAGTTAGGGTTTTGATCCTCCTTTGTGGTTAAATACTCCATGGAATATTCATTCTTTTTTTTGGTAGGTTGCTGAGCTTAATATGAGATAGACTCTGAATTATTGAAGAAATTGGCTTTGGTGTGTTGTGATGGCTTTGGATTGAGCACCAATGGGTTGAGCACATTCCTAGGATTCATGAGCTCTATTAGAAGGTGATGTTATTCCACTCTCGTATTTTTTTCCTTCAGTTTTCATTGTGTTCATGGTTTCTTTGATCATAGAACATCAATTTTAGAGTAGGATATGATTTCTTGGCACTCTACTTCTGTCTGCATCCTTTATCTCTATGTTTTCTTCCTTGAAGTTTAATTAAAGAATCCTTAAATGCTCTTTAGTTTCACTGAAATGTTATGTTAAAAGTTCTCTTTGTTTGAAAGTAATGTTCAGAGAATCTTTAACTGCCCTCTAATATTACTTGTTGTTTTGAGGTCTTCTTAGTATAGTATGGTTGAATAATCCTTTATTGCTCTTCAAGTTTTACTATGCTATCTTCCTGAAAGCTTTTCTTGTTTCTAGTGTGTTAAAATATCCTTAATTGCCCTTTAAAACCTACTGCATCCATCACTTCATGTTCATATCACATTCACTAAACCCACTTAGATCCATTTGGCATTGTTAACTTGCCATATGAAACACCCTTGACCTATTTTTGTACCTTTCAAAACCTTTGCAGACTCCATAGCTCAATGGATTGATTTTCTCTTACTCTACCTATTCTTCTTGACAACCTATCCAACCAACCAAACAAACAAACAAACCCTAATACCTATAACTAGCCTAAAATCAAAACCCTAAAATCAAACAAGTTAAATCCTTTACACAAACATAGAGAGAGCCCTCTCTGAGTCCAGGAAGGCTAGGTCCTAGGACTCCAAATATTGGTTTGATGTTACCCTTGTCTTTTTGGTCATTGCTAATCTGCCAAAATTACGGGGACCTAACATAATGTAGATCACCGTGGGACAATGAGTAAGTAGCAACTTAAGTATTTCATAAAGAAATCTCAAACCCATATCAAACTTAGAAAATCAAGTGTTACGCAGGGGTAGTACCTGATTGATTCACCATACTAGAAAAATGATGACTCAACTAGAGAACACCCATTGAAGGTCTTAGTGTTACATAGAAAAACTCAGAAAACCCAAAAACATTTCTAGATTGGTTTTTAAATTATTGATGGTTGACAACAAATAAAATATTCAAAGAAATAAACATCATCCACCTGGTGACTCCACTGGTCTCCAATAGGACTATTAACTGCACTACTTCTCATAGACTCCTCTAGGATTGTGTCAACCAGTCCTAGTAGTTTAAAGCCTAGTCACACATTGTGTGATTTCAGTAATTATTAAGAGAGGTTTGTCTTTTCAATGACACTCAGAAAACTTTCAGGCTCTCTGTATTACAAGTCTGAAATCTAGCTTCACAAAGGATCAACACCAGATCTCACCCTGAACCAAACCCTCCTACCATAGTTGATGACCCAAAAAAGATCTTGTGGAAAACTTCTAGGACTGAAGATTCAAATAGTGTTAGAAAAATTCATAAAGCAAGTTTTGTCCCTGAAAATCTCACAACCTTGCAAGATACCCAATCTGGCTTACATCACCAAAGAAACCTATTCAGAACTAAGTCACAAAGTGGGATAGACTAGACAAGCTTCGAGCCTATCAACATACAACAGAGCCCTAGTAGAGAAGCCTCTCCTTCCACTCCTCCTGATTTTCAGCTTCTCCAACACTTTGGCTCCTTTCATTCCAAATCTGCTCAAAATCAGTCTGTTGGTACAAGTACATCTGCCACACCCACTCATACATCCACTGTGCAAACCACTCCACTTCATCCTCCACCTCCACTCATAAACCTTCCCCTTGTAAATTATCCTTGGATTCCATTACCTCCCATCATGGCAGCATGGTATGCCCCTCTAGCACTACCACAACCTTTACTACTTATGCCACAAGACTACCAATCCAAAATCCATCACTTTACTGGAGCTTACTCTACCACTGCCCAACAACATGTAGACAAAATGAATGATGCCTTTGACTACCAAGAAATAGAAGAGGAGACCATAAAAATGAGAATGTTTGCCCAAAGTCTAGGAGGAGAAGCAAAGAAATGGTTCAAAAACTTAACTCCTAATAGCATACATGAACTCCCTTCCCTTTATCAAACATTCATAAACAAGTTGGAGACTAAGAAAATCCTCTTCAAATCATCTGAGAGTATAATAACCTTAAGATAAATGTTGGGGAAAGTGTTGAATACTATTGCACTAGATTCAATAGTGTATACAATGCACTCCCACCTCACATGAAACACCCACAAGGCCTAGACTTAGTAAAATTTCCAGAGTGCTTCAATCCAGACATGGCCTACCAATTTAGAGAAAGAGATCCCCTAACCTTAGAAGACATGCAAAGGGGAGATGTGAGTGTAGAAGCCAGTCTAATTGAGAAGAGGGGTAGGATTAGGTCATAAAAGAAAGTTACATACAAAGAGGAAACTATGGCCTCCACATATGATGTTAAAATTGACAGCCTAGTTTAATGGAAAGGATGATTGAGAGGATCAACTTGAATGAAAGAGTACCTCCCAGGGAAAACCAATCAAATCCTCAAAACAGAAATAGGAACCAAAACTTCAGAAGAGACCCTCCTCAAATCAGACAAAGAGAAAATGACCAACAAATCAGACCTCCTTTCCAAGAAAATTATGTAGATGAAGAGGAAAGAGAAAATAAAGAGCTGGAAGAAAATCATGTCAATCTAATAGACTCCAATAATGAGGATGATATTTTTCTCATGGAAGAAGAACAAGGTCTGTTTTCCTCAAACCAAAATGAAAGGACATATGAGAACTCTGAATAATAAAAATTAGGATTTGAGAATGCTATCATGGAGGTTCATAGGCAGTATGACCTTAGGAGCAAGAAAAACCAAGATGCCTCCAAGAGAAACAAAATAGACACTGCTGTTAGGAAAACCCCTGAAAATACTCCTAAGGAGACAGCAGAAAACACAAACACCATGGCTAAGAAATCTGATCAAAAAAAAGAAAAAACTAGCCAACATAATGGTGACCAAAGCTGCCCTAGTACATCAAATAGTGCCCCTAAATATACTCTTTTGACTAAATTTCCAAATCAGAATCAACAAACTAGAATTGCAGAAAAGACCATGGCTGATAAAACTGATGTAAATATGCCAAAGACACCAACACCATTCAGTTTTGAGGGAGAAATTTCCAAGATCAAAATAGTCATCCTCCTTACTGAATTGGTAACTCAAGATGTGTATAGGAATCAAGTTTTAAAGGCTTTGAACATAGGAAATGACACTGACACTCTAAACTTGACTGATGACAAACCAAAGTTGTTGTTTGGACCTGAGGTAGAGGGAAAATATCAAGAAGGAGTTGTCCCTCCATTCTATGTCAGTTTGAACATACATGACAAAATCTTACACAATGCCATGCTAGACTTTGGTGCTTCACACAACCTTATGCCAAATATATTGATGGAGAGATTAGGCCTTGAAATAACCAAACCTTACAAAGACATGTACTCTTTTGATTCAAGTAGAGTCAAATGTTTGGGTCTAATAAAATATCTGTGCATCAATCTGGCACAAATACCAGCTAAGAGCCTAGTCATGGACATTGTAGTGGCTGACATTCCTCCGAAGTATGGCTTGATTTTATCTAGATCATGGGGATCCAAACTCCAAGGAAACCTCCAAATGGACATGACATATGCTACCATCTCAGTCTTTAACCAAACAAGGATATTATACCATGAATCTCACATGAAATACATGGTAAGCAGCCAAGATAGGCCAAACAACACCCCTCTTTATTCTATCCATTCAGAACTTGACTCATTTATATTGTACAATGACGATGAAATTGATTAACAAGTAAATGAAAATGAGAAATAGCTAGGCCTACTAGAACAGTCAAACCAAACAAAAAATGAAGAACACGACCGCCAAAACTCTAGTAGCCCCGAAACATAACATAATGGTGAATCTAAACTTGAAACACTTTGGAACATGAGCTTTGATGGCTCTTGTGGCAAAGCTGGTTCAGGAGCAGGTGTTTGGATACACAACACCAATGAAGGTCATTCCTACAAACTATATTTTCAATGCACAAATAATATTGCAGAGTGTTAGGTTCCTGTGATTTGGCTGATTGGCAAGCCAAATGACAGTGTAACATCAAACCAAGCTTTGGAGCCCAAGGATCTAGCCTTCCTGGACTCAGAGAGGGCTCTCTCTATATGTGTGAGGGATATCTGTGTGTTTGCTTATGGTGTTCTAATTTTAGGCTAGTTATGAAGTAAGTTTTTTGGTTTTAGTTTTCTAGGTTGTGAGGGATGAAACTGATCAAAGATATAAGATAGGTAAGAAGATGTCAGATCAACTGGGCTATGGGTTCGAAAGGGTCAAGAAAGCTATAAGACGGTGATAGAAGGTTGTTGAAGGGCCGATTTGATTTCAAGGTAGAAAGGATATTTGGGCAAAATGGAGTAAATGGACATCAAGTTTGTGAACGACAAAGGATTTCAAGCATAACTAGTTTAATAGAAGACACAAATATGGTAGGGAAAACCATTAATCATACAAAATGTAACTATAAGCTAATCAATACATAGAAATAAACATTCAAGCCATGCATAGAAGTATAAGACCCTCTAACTTTGGGAAATGGCTTTCAGACTTTGGGGAAAACACTTAAGGAAGACAAACAACTTAACTTACTATGCCGGAACGCCTAAACACAGTACTTCAAGTTATTGGACATTTTGAACAACAAGATTTGCATAGTTTTAGGCGAAGGGCTAGATCGGAACTAGGCCTCCTTGGTTCAACAAAATGCTAATCTAATCAGTCAAAGAGAAATTTCATGGATGGAACTATAGCTAGCCATAGGTAAGCAGGGCGTACCGTAAGTCATACTTAGCATGTATAAAACCATGAATGAAACAAGCAACAATATCCTAAATATTAAAGAGCAGTCAAGAATTCTTTAATGTTACTTAGGAAGAAGAAAACAAAGAAGCTATGAAGAAACAGAAAATTTGAGGTGCCTCCATGGGCATGTCTCAAATTTTTTCTCTACTGATCTATAGCAAGCAAGAAACATGTATTCATGAATGAAAACTAGAAGACAACAACAAAGCAAGAGACACTATACCATTCTACCAAGTCATGGAATCCAACAACAATCCTTATTCATTCATCCAAGAGCATCCAAGAGGCAATCCAAAAGCATAAGACAAGTATTTCTTCCAAATCTTATATGACCATATATTGCTTCTCTTCTCAAATTCAGCCTTGTTTTACAATGAAAGCCTTTGGAATATATAGGCTCAAGTGAGGAAAACCTCATGGTTCAACTTGCTCTTCCATTGGCCTAATCAAAATATCTAAACTTGTCCTTGAGGCTTTGCAAAGCCCAAGGCACAAAATATCTAATAAATATCTCAAAATTTACTGAAAAAGGGAAAATAATTGACTTTGCATCATTTTCCATGTGCAAAAATAGCTAAACGCACATTTGGAAAAAGCAATTTTTAAAGGTTCAAATTTTACAAAAATATTCAAAATTTACATCAGCAAAAGGTCCCCTAACTTGCCAGCAACATTTGGCAGCCTTCTTGATGTCAAAATGAGGCTCATGATAGCTCGTTGGAAAGCTCTGAGTGTCTAATTTTTATAACAACTGAAATTTTCCCAATCTAATGCCTAGAAGTCCTCCAAGAATAGGACTGTGTGTAAAAAACCAGAAAATAAACTTTGCTGATAGACGGGGCAGCATGTTGAAAAAGTGAGTGTTTTTGTATCTTTGGGGGACCAAAACAACTTCAAATGCTCCAAAAATTTCTGAGTAGATGATCCTAAATTTAATACATCCAATGGTACCACTCTCAAGAGTTGAGGATGCTCCAAACTGAAATTGCGGTGCCCATGATTTTATGCAATTAGGCCCAAAAATGTCGAAAAACAAAAACATGTCAAAATTTGCTCAATTTTGGTGAGCAAGTCCCTCAAGGCTTTTTAGAAACATTTCTAGAAGCTCGGGCCAAAATTCCAAGTCCTGATGTGTCTTTCTTCACTTTCGGTGCCGGGCGCCCTTTTTGGGCAGTTTTGAGCTTTTCTTGGTTTTCCTCCTTTGCTGCTTGGCATTCTAGCTTTGGTGAAGAAGTCATGGCCCCTTGCCCTCTACTTGTAGATGAAGGAAGCGCTTTCAAAATCCTCTGCTTATAGATGAAGGAGGTTTCTTTGGTCTTCAAACCCTCTACTTATAGATGAAGGAGGTTTCTTTGGGCTTCAAACCCTCTGCTTATAGATGAAGAAGATTTCTTTGTTCTTCAAACCCTCTGTTTATAAATGAAGGAGGTTCTTAGTCATGTTATATCAACAGCCTCTTGACAGTGTTGTTTTTCTTTCACTATTCTTTTAGGCTTTGAATGTGGTCGCAAGAGCTTGATGAAAAACTCTTTGCACTATGGCTGCATCCCAGGCTCAAGATCACATTGAGAAGCAGCTGTATTCTCATGTGGTGCCAAAAATTGTCTTCTGAGATGCTGGTATGTTTCCTGTCCTTGAAAGATCCATCAAACACTGTAAAACACCTAAAATCAGCTTGAGATTATGGTCTATGTATTGCTGAGACTTAAGGGTGTATCAGTGGCACGACTTAGGGCTGTGACCAACTTTATTAGCAGAGTGGGAGGTCTGTTATGACTGGTCTATAGCAGATGGAGGTTTTTTGGCTCTTGGATAGTTTTCCAAGGGTGAAATGTCTTAAAGCGCCACTTCCTAGCTTAGGGGAGGTTGTTTGAACAGATTTGGATTGTTTCTTTAGAACTGATGGTGAGACTAGTATGGTTGAGGTTAAGTAGGATTTGATAATGAGGTTTCATCTCATCATGGGCGGACTGAAAAGGTAGGAAGGCAAAAAATTTTATGGGGGTTTTCTAGATGACAAATTGACATATGGAGATCAGCTTCTAGAAAACTCAGCTAGAATTTAGTCATCAACAACAGGTGAAAAATACTGATGACTAACACAGAGTATGAGGATCTTCTCCTTGGTTTACATTTGCTAAAAAACATAGGAGCTAAGAAGATTTCTGTTCAAGGAGATTCCGAGCTGATCATTAGGAAAATCAAAGGAGAGTATTCAGCCAAAAATCCTAGGCTAAGAGAATATAGGAATGCTGCCTTAGACCTCCTGAAAACTTTTGAGAAGTATGAACTTACCTCTATCCCTAGAGCTCAAAACAACCTTGCTAATGAACTTGCCTTTGCTGCTAGAACTTGCCAAAAACCTCATACCAATGAACAATACATGGTAAAGGTCAAGTGTAGACCAGCAGTCCCAGATAACATAGACTCTTGGAAAGTATTTGAAAATGACAAACAAATTAAAGACTTCTTACAGCCCAAAATGATCAAGCTGTCCAAAACTCTCCCTCCTCGCATAAAACAAAAATACATTGAGATATTCAAAGAATTTAAGTATGTGTTTGCATGGGGCTATAAGGACTTGAAGTCCTATAACACAATAATTATTCAACATAAAATTCCTCTCAAGGAAAACCAAAAACCATTCAAGCATAAATTAAGAAGAATAAATCTCGTCCTAGTGCCTCTAGTTGAGAAAGAAATAAAGAAGATGTATGATGCTGGTATCATAGTCCCACTCAGGTACTCAGAATGGGTTTCAAACCTTGTGTTGGTAAGAAAGAAAACTGGGGATATTAGGCTATGCATAGACTTTAGAAACTTAAACAAAGCCTCCCTGAAAGACAACTACCCTTTAACTAAGATGGATCATATACTGCAAAGGGTGGTAGGCTCTAAAAGAATATCATTGCTTGATGGATTTTCAGGTTACAATCAAGTACTAGTACTTCCAAGTGACCAACACAAAACTGCCTTCACCACACCTTGGGGCACCTTCATGTTTGTCAAAATGCCTTTTCGGTTAATGAATGCGAGGGCCACTTTTCAAAGACCCATGGAAATAGCTTTTTTCGAAGACATAGGTTACTTCATTGTGATATACCTTGATGACATCACTGTCTATTCCAAAACCGATGAAGAACACCTAGTTCACTTAATAAAGGTCTTTGAAAAGTGTAGGAAGTATGACCTATCTTTAAATCCTAAGAAAACAATGTTTGGTCTTCAAGAAGGAAAAATCTTAGGCCACGTCATATCTAAGTAAGGGATTAAGATAGACCCAGAAAGGATTGAGGGTATATTTCAAATCAGCCACCCTAAGAACATTAAAGAGCTGCAATCTTTCATTGGAAAGATCAACTTCCTAAGAAGGTTCATACCAAACCTTGTTGAGCTCCTAAGAAACATTACAAACTTGCTGAAAAGAGAAGTAGGAGTAAAATGGACTATGGAAGAAAATAAATCCTTTGAACTGGTAAAACAAGAATTTACCCAAACACCAATTCTAATCAGCCCTGCCTTTACCAAGGACTTCTTCATCTTCTCATTTGCATCAGAACACACTATTGTTGGAGTATTGATGCAAAAGAACATGATGGGACAAGAATAGCCCATAGATTTCTTCAGTAAGACATTGAGAGATGCACCTCTGAAATATAACATCATGGAGAAACAAGCCTTTGCCTTGATCAAAGCCTTGAATGATTTCAGAGTTTATATATTGCATTCCCATGTCATTGCTTTTGTTCCACATACAGTTTTTAAGGACATTCTAAATCAGGACCTTGATGGTAAAAGGGGAAAGTTTATTGCTATCATCTTAGAATATGATCTAGAAATTAGACCCACTAAACTGATCAAAGGACAAGGACTTGCCAAACTGATGGCTGAAGCAAACGTTCAAGCCTTAGACATAAACATGATACATTCGTTGGATGAAAAAGAGGAACTGGCAACTCTACCTGTTGAAGAAGCATTTTTGAACTCACTCTGGTATGCTGATATATTGTATGTACTTGTTAATCTAAATTCTCCTCCTGCTTTGTCCAAAACAAAAGCTAGATTCTTGAAACAAAAGGCTTTGCATTCTAGATAGAGCTTTATATTGGAAACATTTTGTTGGTATCTTGCTTAAATGTTTACTTGAAGATGATGCAGATAAAATCATGCATGATTTTCATGAAGGAGAATGTGGAGGTCATCTCTATTGGAAAACTACTGCCCACAAAATCCTTAGAGCTGGTTTCTATTGGCCCACCATTTTCCTTGATACCCACAAGCTAGTAATGACTTGCCATAAATGCCAAATATTTGATGGCAAGAGAAAACTTCTACCTTTACCTCTACATCCTATGAGTGTTGAAGCTCCTTTTCAACAATGAGGTTTGGACTTCATTGGAGAAATCCACCCTACCTCATCTGCCCAACACAAGTGGATCCTCTCTGAAAATGACTATTTCACTAAGTGGATAGAAGCCATCCCTTCTAGGAATTCCATTGACTTAGTCATCATCAAATTCCTTGAAACCAACATCTTGTCCAGATTTGGTTGTCCAAGAAAAATCATCACCGATAATGCTATTGCATTTAAGTCCAAGAGAATGGTGGAATTTTTCTACAAGTATCACATCACACTAGGTCATTCTACAGCTTATTACCCTCAAGGTAATGGGTTGGCTGAGTCCTCTAACAAAATTTTGGTGAACATCATCAAGAAGCTGTCAGAAGAGAACCAAAAGTCATGGCATAGCAAACTAGTGCATGCACTATGGGTTGATAGACTAACAACCAAGAAATCAATCAATATGTCTCTCTATTAGCGAGTGTATGGAATGGATGCAGTTTTCCCAACATCCTTGGGAGTTCCGGTGATGAAGCTCCTCCAAGAGGTACAATCAAAAGAAAATGATATGCAAAGGAGGCTGAACCAAACCATTCATTTGCAACAGTCAAGGGAAGAAGTTTACAACAAAACACAAAAAGTGCAAGAGAACATCAAGAAAATATTTGACAGAAGGACCAAGGCTAGTGATTTCTATATTGGAGACAAAGTGCTAAAGTGGGATTCAAGGAGAGAAGACAAAGGCAAGCATCAAAAATTTGAAAATTTGTGGAAGGGTTGACACATCATCCATTCATTTAGAGGTAAAAATGCTTTCTTTTTACAAGAGCTAGATGGAACAAAGTTATTTGGAGGTCCTGTGAATGACAGGATGCTCAAGCATTACTTTTGTTGAAATTCCTAGTTTGAAGCTGTTAGCCACCTATAAAAATTTTTCATATCAAATGGTGGCTAAATCTTTTTTAGCCTTCAAGAAACAATTCATGTCCAAATTGTGAGTTCTTGAAGTCTTATGATAATCTTTACCCTCTTAGTTAATCTTCACTGCTGTTTCCCTCATTAATTTTGAAAAATCTGTTGTTTACAAAAGGAAAAAACTGCTCATGAAGTTCCATTTTCCCTTCTCCATTTTCCCCTTCCATTTCATCCATAAAACCCTTTCATTTACCTCTCATTCCCTCGAATTCCCCTTTAAAGCCTTGTAAAATCCCTTTATAAGGTTTAAAACATCTTTTTTAACCTTATTGGAACCTCCAAAATCCTTTGAAAAACCTTAAAAAATCCTAAAAATTCCTCATTTTACCATAAAGCCTTAAGCCCCTTTCGGCCTTAAGCCCCAACCCCTTTTTCACATAAAACCAACACCGAGACCAGGTGCTAAGCGCTTATCGCATCGGAAGTTTTTTATCGCATCGCAAATCTTAAATCACATCACAAATATTCAGTTTACCCTGTTTTCTTTATTATTTCTCCCCATCCGATGCGATCCCACGATTGTTTCTCCACCGCTGATCTTCTGTATTGTGCCTAGATCCAACGGTCCACATCGCTCCCCTCTTCCTAACCCGCCTTTCTACTTTTTTCTTCATGATTAAATCCTGACCGTCGATCTAGTTTCCAAATCAACAGCCCTCGCTCCATCGCAAAATGGCATTCGCATTTCCCTTAACCCCTTTTCTTTTTTCCGCCTTCGATGCCGATCCCCCGATTAAATCTTGGCCGTCGAATCCACAAGAACTGATGGCTAAGATTTAGTCGCGCTCCACCCATAGCCTCTAACATCACGCTCGTCGATTAAATCCTGACCATCGATCATCCTTCAGATCGAATGACCCTCACATAATCACATATCGCAAAGGCTTAGTCCCTTACCCTTTGACCTCCACCGATGCGATGCTTGGATTGGATCTCCACCGTTCATTTCCCCTGATCTAACGGCCCGCACTTCATTGCAAGCTCACTTCGCCTTTCGCAGATGCCTCCCACCGATTCAATCTCCACCGTTGATCTCTCATCCCGATCCGACGGCCAACACTTAATCGTGCATCGCAAAATCAAAAGACCCGGTGTTTCGGCCTCTTTCCTTTTTTCCGATGCGATCCAATCTTCGCCATTGATCTTCTTAAATCCAACGGCCCACATTGTTTCTGCTTTTTAAAACTCCACCTTTCCCTTTCTCCCCCATCGACAGATCTTGGCCGTCGATCCTCATGATCCGATGGCTCCCGTTGATTCTTCCCTTCTGCCCTTATATAAAAGGTGGGCCCTCTCTTCCCCTAATTTCTCCACAAAAATCCTTCAGAACCTTACCTTTTATATATTATTTCATCTCCCGAAAAATATAGTTTTAAATGAATCCTGACCGTTGATCTTCAAAGATCTAAGGTCATCAGGCCCCATTCTTCCGCCTTTTTCCCTTTCCCTGCATTTCTTCACATCCGCTCCTTTTTTCAATCATAACCATTTATCAAAGGAAATTAATGATCGGATAGCCTATTTCACCGTCCATTGCGCGCCAATTTTTCTGACGTCACCCAGGACCCCGCATACCTTTTCACCCCGTAGCTTTTTTACCATCGTGCTCAAACCCGCACTGTTGGATCTGGATCCTCCAATCCAACGGCCCAGAAGCAATCTCGCGTAATTTTTGAGCCCTCCCCATAATGTGCAACTTTTACACGATAAAAGTGGTTTTAAAGATCCACGTGTCAAACGCAGACCTATATTGCGTTCCAAAAGCTAAAACGACATTACCACCCAAACGCAACGTGAAAACCGTTGCCGGTTTTCCGCTATACGGTTTCCCCCTCCACAATGTAACTCCAGATTTGATCCTGGTCGTCGATCTTTGAGATCAGACGGTCCTAACTTAATCTCACCCTCATTCACTTTTCGCCAGATTTTCTCCCAAAAGACTTCATCGCTTGATCTCGACCATTCATTATTCTAATCGGATGGTCCTGTTTTAACCTTACCACCATTTTCTTTTTCACCAAATCTCCTCCCTAATGACTCGATTGAGCGATCTCCACCATTGATTATTTTAATCCAATGGCTCCAGTTTGCCCCCGCACCCAAAACCTCCGAAGTAGTTTAAACCTACCCTCGTAGGATTTTTATGACTTTTGTGTGTTTTTTTGCAGGTTGTAAAGGTTTTTCCCACAGTTTTAAATGAAATGAAAGGCCTGGGATGACGATACACAGGCAATTATCCACGAAGAAAAGGGAGCTACAAGGTTTAAAACTATGCTTTTTCCCATGCCTCATGAGCATTGGTGATATTATGTAAACGTTCTGTGCACCTGCAACACAACAAAACACAGTAAAAATAAATCAGATGAAGAGTATCACTGCCAAAAGTGAAGATCAGAGAAAAAATGAAGAATTAATGATTTTAAACAGAGTTTAAAGGGATTAAGGCATCAATTTGAGAATCAAAGGCCCAATCCATAGTTAGCAAGGGATAAAAGACTAGAAGATACATATCAAGGCCTAAATAGGCCTAAAACATAGACCAAAGCAGGTTAAAGATGTTTTAAGGTAAAACAAAGAGAAATATCAGTCCGAAAGGCCTCCACTGCCACATCAGAGGCCAAAACATCCATTCAACTACCAAAGCGCCACCTATAACTTCAATTAATCAAAAGAAGGCATAGTTATTGCCTTAGTCAGTGATATTTTGTTTAAAGCAGCCAGAGTTATTGCAAACCCTGCCTGAAGAATTTTGAAGTCAACAAACTCTGCTAAGCGGCTAAATACTTAATGGAAACCAATTAATATAGAGAAAATATCAGAAAATTTCTCTGTTGAGCCCCTCAAAGGCCGAGAAGCACTAACTCTGTATTAATTTAATAGCTAGACTCTTCTTACACTCCACCTCCTCATTATTTTATAAATACCTTTGTAGAAGACGAGATACAGGTTGGTCTCTGGATATCTGTTGCATGTAAATAGTTTTCTGAAGCTGCTGAAGCTTTGTTTGTAATTGAAGATACATAAGCATGAGAAGAGAAATTTTTCTAAGTTGTTGAGACCTTTTGGACTTGAAGATTGTACTGGTTTGAACATCAATATACGAGTCAAATTATATGGGATCCTGGTCTACATTAATGGTGATGTTTTTCTTATTGTAAATTGTCTTCCTTCATGTTTTTCATATTGTCCATTTTCTCTGATAAAGAACAACAAATATAGAGCTAGGATTTACTGTTAAAGGTACCCTACTCTCACTGATAAGCTTTATCTTTATGTTTTCCTCCTTTGTTTATTTGAGAATGATTTAATATAGTCTAAAATAGTTAAGGAATGTTGGTGAGCCCATGTCTTACTGTCCAAAACTTTAAACACTGTTCTTGAATGAGATCTTCATTCCATGCTAAGTAAAGATTAAACTAGGGAAGTTTATGGTTAGCCCTATCCTCTAGTGTATTCTCCAACAGTTTGTCTTGAAAGTTTCCCTTAGAGTATGCTGAAAGCAGGTCTAGATTTTAATGATATCTTACTTGATCTTAAGATACTCTTATGTTTGTCTTTAATGTTTTCATCCTTTCTGAAAGTAGTCATGTGGATTACTGGATTGTTTGTTTGATAAGTAAGCTTTAATACAAGCTTGTCCAAAGAAGTCTATGTTTAGCCCTGTCCTTTGGCTGGTTTCAAACAGTTGCTTAAAAGGCTTTTCTTGTTTGGAAAGTTAATAAATCCTTGTTGAAATTATTAGGTTCTTCCACCTTCACAACACTTTTAATGTTCCACTCCATCATTTAATCTTAAAGGATCTTGAGATGTAGATGACTTGCCCCATGGTAACCTTTGTAGACTTGCAGTTTCAATTAAATCCTCTATGACTCCATAGCCCAATGGATTGCAGCTGCTCCTTTCTTATCTTATTAGTTGAACCATTCTTTCACCTACTTAAACCTTCACCCTTCATTTAGACTATCCTTCACCTTCATTTTATCTTGCCCAACCAAAACAAACAAAAAACTTGTTCTTCATAACTAGCCTAACATCATACCCTAAAAGCCTTAAAGATCACATCTTTAAACACACTTATAGAGAGATCCCTCTCTAGATTTAGGAGGGCTAGATCCTAGAATCCCAAAGTGGTTCATAATGTTGTCTCTGCAGCTTTAGTCTTGCCAATCTGCTAAAATTACAGGGAACTAACAGAAGCTTTCATTCATTGTACATAACATTTCTATAATGAAATATGAGAAAAATGAAATACAAAAACAAAGAAAATATGAAAAAAGAGGGCAGGTTTAAAGAAGAGGTACAACCCCATACCAAAAAAGAGTATTGCTGAAAGTGTGCAAGCCTAAATTCCACTACCTTTGAGAAAAGAAAGTCTTGTTCAGTCATCTATCCTAATCAGAGCATGTTTTAAATTTCTATTGATAGGTTAGTGAAATAAGGCTTGTCAAACTATCTAAGCTTGGCTTGTTAGTAGATTAGATTAGGAAAATATGCTAGTTCCCAAAGCATAAATCTGAACCAAAGAAAAATGAGAGGGATGCATAAATAATTCTGAATCACAACCCTCATGTTTTCTAGTTTTTTATTGTACAAAAATAATGTTTGTGTGCAGCTTGTCCAAATGCCATAGCCCATAGAAAATCAGATTTCTTAATCCTGGTTTGGTCATATTTTGAATTTCATGTTAGTAGGTTAGAGAATGAAAATTTGTCGAACAGCTTAACCTTGATAGATAAGTAGACTAGGTAGAGAAAACAAGACTTCAACAGCCTAATCTGAACTCTTGGAAGTGATAAGGGTACAAGTAGAAAGTTTTTTACGCTTTAAAAAGAAAAGAATGTCAAGGGCTTGCTAGGCCAAGATCACCCAAAAAGAAGAAAAAATGTTAGTCAAAATAAGATGGGTAGGTAGAACTGATATTGAAGCAATCATATATTTTCAGGTTTTTGAGATCATAACTTCAAGAGAACATCAGCAAGTGAAGGAAGAGAGATCAACAAGTACAAGTAAGATTCTAATATTCGAAACTCAGAGATCTGAACTCTGAGGTCGTGGACACCTCCTGAAAAAGAGATGCCCTCCCCAAGTGGAGCCACTGTTAGTCATCAGTAATTTTTACTATCTGTAGATGACTATAGATTGGTTCTGGATTTATAAAAACAAAATTTCCTAAATATTGTGAGTTTTAGAAATCTCACTACCTTCATTATCCTTATAGGAAATTTTTCACTATTCTATCAACCTTGCCATTTCATGGTCACCCTGCCACTCCTTAAAAACTCCTTATGGGCTTGTGCCACTCATCTCCATCCCTTTTTCCTAGTTTGTTTTTTCCTTGCCCCTAACTCCACTTTCCATCTAGGGTTACCTATAGCCTAACTCATTCCCATGTTCACCAGGTTCCTCAAGCATTGATGGTCTCAAAACTATCTCTATAGGCCCTTTAGATAAATCAAGTACATTGGATTTTGGATCTTCAACACAACACTTTGAAAAATACTCTGTTTTCACTTAAGGAGGTCTCCAACCCAATTTTCAGTCAAGTTAGATCAAAGTACCCTCTCACTAGGTCACTAGGGTTTCTACATGCTTTAAGGACATAATTGGATGTTTTAGGCACTGCTTTTCCTTTTCTAGAAGAAGTTCCAAAGAAGACTACCCTATTAGCTCAAAGTCTACAAGAGGTAAATGCAAATATTTTGACACTTCTGCAGGAGTGTTGAAGTTTCCATTAGCAAAAGGTATTGGTAAATTAAGTGGTTTTCTCCTGAATGAAGACATCTTGCAACAAGAAAGACAAGAAACACTTATTCTTGTAGAGAATTAAGGTTTTTTGAGCTTGAAGGTCCAGCAGTGTACCAAGCAGTGATCAAATGAAGAAATGACCATGGAGGAGGTACACCAAAAACCAAACATGAAGAAAATTCTTTCAGAAATTATTGAAGAGATAGGGAAAAAAGTGAGGTGAACTAGACAGAAATGAATGAACTTAAAAGGGCTATGGAAAACTTAGAAGACAACATTGATGATTGTCTTAAACACTGCAAACATCTAAGTTTTTTGGGAAAGTGGCTATAGAAGGTGAAATGAGAAGCATGGTTTGAACTCCATGATGACAACAAAAGAAGATTCTGAAGATGCCACTATGATCAGATCCCAGAATTGGAAAAAATGAGTTTTCCATGCCTACATGAACAAAGTGTAGGTTAAAAACTCTATGATGCAAGCAAAGAGGATCTTAAAGTGCTGTTATGAGAAATCCTCTCAAAGGTGTTTAATGAGCTTGCCATGACTAAATGAGCAAAAGAGATAAGTTGAGTTTCAAGGTGAGAAAAAAAGTGGTTCTGAAGATGTTGCCTTGTGTTTGAGTCCCAAAGGTGTCAAAGTCAATTTGTCATGCCTCAAGGAAGAAAGGAAAAAAAATCAAACTCATCATTTCAGTGACCTGCATGCAAATAGTGTAAAAAGGTTAGTCAGAGAAGGTAAGAAGTTGAGTTAGACCTCATGATGGAAATGAGAGAAGATGTTGAAGCTGCTACTATGTAAAGCTTCAAAACTTCTCAAAACTGAGCTGTCATGCCTAAATGATCAAATGATGAATTGAACTTCATGGTGCAAACAAAAGAGGATTTTGGGGTTGCTTTTGTGTCAAAATAAACATATCAAGCCTCCAGGATCAAAAGAGAGCAAATTTCATAACCCAAGCAAACTTGCAGAGCAAAGGAGTAAATGATATCAATGAGAAAGGCAAGGTCAAGGTTTTTAGTCACCTACAAAGAAAGGTGTTAAAGGACATCAATGAGCCAAGAGAAGTCAACTTTATGACTCAAAGCAAACCTGCAAAAGGAGAGGGTAAAGAGTATCAGTGAGAAAGGGTCAAAATTATCATTTTAGTTGCCTACAAAGTAGCAGTGGTCAAAAAGATCAAAAACATGATGTTGAGCTCCAAGGTGGAAACCAAATATGATTTTAAGGTTGCTGCTATGTTAGAATGGATGTGTGAAGTTTTCAGGATCAAAAGGAACATAAATTTCCTAACTGCCAGCCAAGGTGAGAAAGACAAGTTAAATATTGTAATAGAAGCCACAGAAAGCTTTGAAGGTGCCATCATGTCTAATATAACTCCAAAGATGTTAAAATGAGTATATTATACCTCAAGAAGCAAAAGGAAGAGCCAAGTTAGTGTTTTTAGGAACTTGTAAGCAAAAAAGTCAAAAAATATCAGTGAAAGTGAAAAATACTTGTAAAGTGGGTTGCAAAGCTTAAATCAAATTCCAAAGTCTATAAAAGCTCATTCTGCACCCCAAACAAATCATTGTGCCTTGCAAAAAAGTGAGCAGCATTCAAGAATGAAGAATTTGGGAATTTCAAGTCAAAATTGGAAAATTTTCTTTGGTGCTACGCGCTTAGGTTGGCACTGCGCCCCTTGTTAGGCGAATAAATCGTTCTTGCGGACAAGAAAGATATCCTTAGTATCATAAGGATAGCTAGAAACAAACGGGACAAATGTAAACTACCTTCTCTAGATTATATATGATTTAGAATTTTCTATGATAAAGAAAGGACCTACCTGTGATCCAATGCTAGTTGAATTCTTCTTTCTCGTTGCTCCAAGAAGTCACCTCTTAAGACCTGAAAACAAAGACATGGAAGAGAAACAAAAGAACCTGCAACATATACTAATTCAAAAATCACAAATCTATCTTAATGAACAAGGAATTTAAGAAATAAGTCATTCAAGTAGACACAGAAAAAACTTATTGAGAAAATAGGATCCATTTGTATTATCTTTAAATAAAAGAAGGAGTCTTACAACCACATTTGCCTTGATGTCGTATAGGTCCTTCCGAGGTCCGAAACAAGCGTTTTCCTTTGGTCTGATAAGACCTTCCACTCTTTGAATTAGCCTAAATACGAGTGTGTAATCATTCTCGAATGGATAACAACTAGCAAAAAGAGTATGTTTCTTCAACAATTCCCTTCTGTATCATAGCTACCAAGTACAAAGAAAGTACTAAGTGTATACAAAATGTATAGAGAAGTTTTACATATATGAGCATGTACCCTTGAGACTGAACCAAAGCTTCAATTTATAGGAGAAGGAAAGTGGTTATAGCTCCAAAATGGAAGGGATAGAGTCCTCTTATCAAGGGATTAAGTTCCAAATACCAAGGAATAGGCTCCTTTCATGAAGGATGAATATTCATGAATGGAGGGAGTGAGGCTTTGACTGGATAACGCCTTCTAGAAGCTTCCAGCTGGGAGAATATTCGACCAGCTAGGCTTCTAGAATTTACTTTCGCCTTCAATTTACCTTTTACAAGGGTTCGCACTTTTAGTGAAGAAAACGTGTGGTCTGCTCTGTAGTTTTTAGAGCAAAAGGGTGCAGTGCTGCAGGTAAGGCTAATGAAAAGTGATTTACAAATGTTTTTATGATTTTTATGAGCTTTTCTCCAAATCCAAGACTTGGTTTAGGAAATTTAAGGTTTTAGACCTCTAAGGGAGCATTATATAGGTAATGATGAACCCATATAGATAGTAAAATGTCATGGTGACAAAATAATGTGGAACAAATTTCCCCCTAAAGTACAAAGTCTAAAGTAATTCTAAAGAGTGAAGTGCTTTATCGTTTCGAGGATTGGCTTGTAGAGACACCGGTTGGGACCTATAAAAACATTCAATGCACACACACACACACATATATATATATATATATATATATATATATATATATATATATATATATATATATATATATATATATATCATGTACAGAAATTAGGCATTCCCATACTCAGAGAAAAAAATAACTAAATCAAAATTAATTAAAATGTTCTGATATAGAAATGATTCTAATATTACATCAATAGTAGACACAATATGGACGCAGCCATCTATCATGAATAGTCTACTGCATAATGAATAATAAAACTCCTCGCAGCCTGGATGGTGGAAACTAGATCCAGGGTCTTGATTTCTGCTACCCGAACTAGTACGATTTTATCCATGCAATTGATTGTGTCGAAGTTGAACATGGTAGAAACCACTTGATTACAAGTCAATGATGTGAACTGTTAACAAGTGTGAGATAAACCACCAATAATGACAATGGATCTCAAAGTACTCAGTGCAATACATGAAGTGTGAATAAATGATTTGAAGTCGAACACTTCACAGAATCATTCAATCGAAAATCAATGATGCAACATGTCATCGAAGGCGAGAAACCGGTCATTAGGGCATGCAGATTCCAAGGTACTGATAGGATTCTAGATCAACTTCCTAGATGATGATCTGTCATCAATAGAAAGTGACCCGTCATAGGAAAGTCCACGACACAAAACCATTAGATCAAGTTTTGTAGAAATATTTTTCAAGGACTGACTCAGGGATGGTCAATGCGAATGGAGACAAATGTTTGCAATGAATGGTTTATTTGAATTGTATCTTGAACACATAATGACACTGCAGATGGTTTGGTAACAATTAACCTAAAGCTAATACCCAGAAACCGGCTGAAGACTTTCAATGTGGTTTGATTAACTGATAGGCAAAGGATTTTCCCAACCCAGGTAGAAGTGTGACAAAAAGTGTCGTGTTCAAGAGTGGTATATTGATTTTAAACAAAGTTTAACAACTGGATCCATTTTCTCTCTTATTCCCCCACAATTTCTGGTAATTACCTCTTTATTTTTGACAAGCTTGAGGAGGATAACATCTGCTTGTTATGTAAGCACATCCTTCAGATGAGTCCAGCTTAGTATAAAATTGAACACTAAGAAGGAGTGGTTCATTCCTGTTTGTAATTGATAGGTCCTTTACTTTTTATTTTTAACGAGTCTAGTATAGGAGAAACTCGGTGTTTTTCAATTTTAGGGAGTCAGAAGAAAAACTTAAGGAAACTCCGTTGGTGTAATTTTTCGTAAATTTAATCTCTCAAGGCCAAAAAAGGATAAAATAATACTAAGAGAGAACTCTATTGACCATGATTAGTCAACATATACCTTTTTCGTAAATAGTCCATTTCAGTCCGGAAAAGGGGTAAACTTATATTGAAGTGACGATTGTTCATTTCATTTAACGAGTTCGAATAGTCAAGTACTCGGCAATATTTTCATGTTTAGAGAGTCTGAAAAGGGCTTAAAAGAGAACTCCAGGGTTTCGCTTTTTCGTAATTTTCAAGAGTCCGAAAAAGTGATAAAAGTATACTCATCTTGTTTCGCTTTTTCGTAAGTTTTAACGAGTTCGAAAAAGGGATAAAAATGTACTCATAGCTTTCGCTTTTCATAAGTTTTAACGAGTTCGAAAAAGTGATAAAAATGTACTCATGGTTTTCGCTTTTTCGTAAGTTTTAACGAGTTCGAAAAAGTGATAAAAAGTGTACTCATATGGTCAACTTTCAATTTAATTAACAAGCAGTAAAAGACAGAAAGAACTCGACATTTTCATGTATGTTTTACGAGCATGAAAAGAATAGCAAAAGGAGCTCGGGATTTTCCTGAGTTTAACAAGTCTTGAAAATAATAACCGAAATGGACTCAAGATAGGTTTCATTTTTACACAAGCTTGAAACGTAGGAAAACTATGCTTGAAAATGGTTTGTTTCATTTTTACACAAGCTTGAAACAAAGGAAAAATCATGCTTGAAAGTGGTTTCATTTTTACATAAGCTCGAAATGTAGGAAAACTGTGCTTGAGAATGGGTTTGTTTCATTTTTACACAAGCTTGAAACAAAGGAAAAATCATGCTTGAGACAAGTTTGAATGCCCCCCAAGCTTCATTTCATTCAACTAAGCTAACTACTAGTTACTAATAGTTGGATGGAATGAAGGTGCATTTACGAGATCAGATGAAAGACTTGACTTTGACTAGGAGAGGATTTGTTTCATTTTTTAATGAGCTTGACACAGGAAAAGAACTATGCTCATCAGGGACCGGTTTCATTTTTTAACGAGGTTGACATAGTAACAGGAACATTCCTCAAAAGGGCCTATTTCATTTTTTAATGAGGTTGACACAGTAAAAGGAACTATCCTCATAAAAATGTTTCATTTTTTAACGAGGTTGACACAGTAAAAGGAACTCTCCTCATCACCCACTGATTTATTTTTTAACGAGGTTGACACAGTAAAAGGAACTTTCCTCTTGGTATCTGTTTCATTTTTTAACGAGGTTGACACAAGAGAAGAACCATCCTCATGGAATCTATCAATCTACTCTCTACAATCTACCTACATAACCTAATGATTCATTTTTTAATGAGGCTGACACAGGAAAAGAACTGTCCTCATGGGTCTATTTCATTTTTTAACAAGGTTGACACAGTAAAACAACTGTCCTCATCTAAAACATGTTTCATTTTTTAATGAGGTTGACACAGGAAAAGAACTCTCCTCATGGGTTTGTTTCATTTTTTAATGAGGTTGACACAATAAAAGAACCGTCCTCATCTAAGACATGTTTCATTTTTTAATGAGGTTGACAGAGGAAAAGAATTTTCCTCTTTAATCATTGATTCATTTTTTAATGAGGTTGACGCATTAAAAGGAACTTTCCTCTTTAATCATTGATTCATTTTTTAACATGGTTGACACAGTAAAAGGAACTTTCCTCTTTAACCACTGATTCATTTTTTAACAAGGTTGACAATAAAAGGAACTTTTCTCTTTAATCACTGATTCATTTTTTAACAAGGTTGACACAGTAAAAGGAACTTTCCTCTTTAACCAGTGATTCATTTTTTAATGAGGTTGAAACAATAAAAGGAACTTTCCTCTTTAATCACTTATTCATTTTTTAATGAGGTTGACACAGTAAAAGGAACTTTCCTCTTTAACCACTGATTCATTTTTTAACAAGGTTGACACAACAAAAGGAACTTTCCTCTTAAGTGACCTTGTCATGGCTTCTAACTGGAAGAAAGACATGTCAAGGGACACTCCTCGATCATGGCTTCCAAAAGGTCTTCATCAGATGGAAGAAAAATTCTCTGGAAGGAACACATGTCAAGGGACTCAAAAGGGATAAGAACATCACGTTCAAATAATCCCATAGAGTTTTCCATGTCAATTACTGGATCTAAGTCAAAGGAAGTCGAGCAAATAGTGAGAGGCTCGCTTTCATCGGTAATTGAAAACATGGGACTGGTTGCCACATAATTAACCCGTGGCGGGGTAGATACCACTTCCGTATAAGGAACATTTAGGGGTGTCGGATTATTGGTAGGCGAATCAAGGCTAGTGAATGAAATTTGGTCAATAGTCATAATGTTTCCATTGTGAGGGAAAGACATCACGCGAAAGAGTGTCGATATGACAGCTTTCATTGCATAGACATAGCCTCGCCCAAGGAGTAAATTGAAATCCAAGGGGCCTCGAACTACCATAAGATCAATACAGATAGTTTTACCTTCCAAGGTAATAGGAAACTTAGGAAGGATCCCTAAAGGTTCACTAATGGTTCCGTTAAAAGCTGACAGATTCTGCGTAACAGGCACAAGCTGAGGGGAACCCAAAGCTTGCCAAGCAGTTGAGGATAAAATATTAACAAAAGCACCTTCATCTACATTTGTGCGATGCACATTCTTACCACAAACCTTCACAATGATTTGGTGGATGGAGGCTGGAGAGATTCACATTATCCAATCAAAGGAAACAAGACCTGCACGGAGGCCCAGAACAGTAATGCCCCCGGCATGAAGAACTGGCTAACAAGAAGAACTTGAGATGTACAGTTTTCCACTTTCTGGACAGTGAGTGGGATCGACCTGAACAGAATCAAGCTCAACAACGATCAACCAATGATCATCAAATCCGAGTGAGGAGTTTCACTCTTCAAAGGAAGAGTGAATGGATGTACTGTGTACCAGATCAATCACTCACTACGATGGTAGTGTTGGCAGTTGACAAGAATCGTTGAATTTTTTAGCTGGGATATCAGCATGTTTTTCATCAATTTTGAGGCTTCATCCATGTGAAGGAAAATGTGAGTTTGATGACTCCCTTTGCATAACCTACAAGGAAACCTAACTTTACCCTTTTTCCCAGGAACCTGACTATCACTGGTTGATGGATCAACAGTAAGTTGATGGGATTTTTCTGACCATACTTCCAAGACCTTAGGAATACCAGGACAATTGATAAGGAAGTGGTTACCCTTATAAAGCTTGCAAGGGAATTCGGGTTTACGATGCATGTTGGAGGTTTCCTCAACACTACTAACACTTACAACCATGGTTGACTGGTTGACTTCTTTCTTATCTTGCTTCTTCTTCTTCTTCTTCCCTTTCTTCTTCTTCTTAGTCACCTGGTTACTAGGGTTAAGGCATTTACGAAGTGAAGAGGAAGAAAGGGAGGAATACATGTTGGGCGAAGAAGGTAAAGGGTCAACAGAAGGTTGGTGATGTTGAGATGGTGAACTCTGTTGAGGTGAAGCAATTTGAGTATTCAGGGCCAACGAAGTTGAAAATAACCATACCGGTAAACCTATTGTAAATCCAGGTAATGAAAATGTAGCCATATAAGGAGGACCAACATTTCCAAAGAAAGGAAAAGTTCTAGGATTCTCATTAAGAGGGGTTCCTTGGTTGGTAAATTCCAGAACAGTTTCCATTAGATTCAACTTCAACGAATTTTATTAAAAATTTAAAACTAAAATTAACAATTCACAATTCACACCTAACAATTAAAATTCAAAATCCACACCTAAGGTCTCTAAAAAGTAAAAAAAACAAATGAACACGCGCTAACAAATCTAGGAGTCAAACCACACACAAACAATAGATTCCCGCACTAAAAAACACTAGTTGGTGATGAAATCCAACATCATAAAATTTTAATTCAGAAATGGCGGTTGGAACAGTTACCCCAACAACCTGCTTAATGAAACAGACCGGTGCAATTTTCTCCACTTAAACCATCTCAAGTGAAGAGAATCCTCCGAAGAGTCCAAGTGAGTCTAGTCGACGTCTGCTCTAGGTATAGTGGGACCTTCCCTCCATCGTCACCTTGGGAAATAATCCTAAAGTATATAGCCACTAAGGTCACCAATGGGAACAAATATACCCGGGGGAATAGTCTACGATCCGATATACATGCAAGGGTATAGTATCAAGCTTAATCCCCTTGAAGGCTCCTTGACATAATCCAAGGTTTACCGACAAGTGACCCCAGGCTCCTCAACAATGGTATATCCGAGGTTTACTATTTTTAATACATGCACATATTCTATCATTCCCAATGAGATAGGTATGATTACCTCACCGGTTCAGATATGATCTCGTGCTTGACTCCTTTAGGAGGAGCTTCCTTGAGCATACATGCAACAACTGGAATTTTTCCTACCACAAGATGGTACTGTTTGTTTAGTTGCTTTGGAAATTTAACTACAACCTATTCCAAAGCACTAATCCTGAGTTATATTGGTGGAAAGAGCCCTAAAAATGTAAAAATTGCTAGATGAATTTTATTAAGCGCTGTGTTATTTGGGTTCTTATTACTCAAAGGGTAAATGGATATGAAACCAATGGTGTTATGACTCGACCCAAAATTGAATGCAATCGAATATGATAATGTAATATTTTCAATTTGATGAATCCTAACTAAAGTAAGGAGAGAGTTTCCATTCACTTCTAACAATGCAAAAATTTATCAATTAGAGAAAATATAACAAATTCTCTAATGCACTAATTTCATCAAGAAAAACTAATTCTAATCAATTCCAAATTTTTTATTTTTATGTTTTAAAACAAGCCTAAAAACATATAAATTCAAATAAAAGAAACCGATCTAAATCTACGATTGATTTTTCAGAATGTAAACTATACAGTTGTAATTTATGCACAATTCACTTGAAAAGTATGCAAATGTAATCTATGCACATTTTTCATTCATATTCTGAAAATTAGAATTCTAATAATGCAAATGTAATCTATGCAAGAGAATTCTCAAACACAAGATGATTCTAATGTAATCTAAAGAACCAATCAAGTTTAAGTAAAGAAAATTGGGTGAGAGTTCCAAAGATCAAAAAATAAAAACACTAAAAGGCGATTAACACTCAGACACAATTTAGCCCCCCTCCCCTGACAAATGAGGGGGAATTTTTTTTCAAAAACAAAAGCAAAAAGATGTAAAATTGTTAAGAGACTGAGACAAACCTCGAATTAATACCAAAGTGAAACAAATTAAGAATTTCTCAAAAATAATATTCAAAACACCCAATTAACTTAACAGAGACTAATGAGATTGTAAGAGTTGCTGAAAGAAATTCACACAAGGCTTTTGATAGTCAAAACAAGTTTGGGTGAATACAGAGAATCACGTAATCTGGTTCTAGAAAAGAGAATTTTTAGTTTTTCAAAGATTTTCCTTAAGCCTACAGGCTTTAATACAAAAATGTGTGGTACCGCACTGTTTGTACATAAACACTGCGGAGGTTACCGCACTGTTTTGAAAGAAAAAGTGTGGAGGCCAGAAAAAATATTGAAAAAATAAAAATTTTGATCTACTTTTCAGGGATTCTAATAGATAATTTACCCAACCCAGTGTAGACTAATCAAAATCAGAAAAACTCTTTCAAAAGTCAAACTCAAAAAATAAAAATAAAACTAACTTCAAGAAATCCCCAGTGGAGTCGCCATTTTGTTAGGTGGATAAATCGTTCTTGCAGACAAGAAAGATCTCCCTAGTATCACAAGGATAGCTAGAAACAAATAGGACAAATTTAAACTACTTTCTCTAGATTATATATGATTTAGAATTTTCTATGATGAAGAAAGGACCTACCTGTGATCCAATGCTAGTTGAATTCTTCTTTCTTGTCGCTCCAAGAAGTCACCTCTTAAGACCCGCAAACAAAGACATGGAAGAGAATCAAAAGCGCCTGCAACATATACTAATTCAAAAATCACAAATCTATATTAATGATCAAGGAATTTAAGAAATAAGTCATTCAAGTAAACACATAAACGACTTATTGAGAAAACAGGATCCATTTGTATTATCTTTAAATAAAAGAAGGAGTCTTACAACTGCATTCGCCTTGATGTCGTATAGGTCCTTCCGGGGTCTGGAACAAGTGTTTTCCTTTGGTATGAAAATTCCTTCCTCTCTTTGAACCAGCCTAAAAATGAGTGTGTAATCGTTCTTGCATGGTTAATAGCTAGCAAAAAGAGTATGTTTCTTCAGCAATTCCCTTCTCTATCGTATCTACCAAGTACAAAGAAAGTACTAAGTGTATACAAAATGTATAAAGAAGTTTTACATATATGAGCATGTACCCTTGAGACTGAACCAAAGCTTCAACTTATAGGAGTAGGAAAGTGGTTATAGCTCCAAAATGGAAGGGATAGAGTCCTCTTATCAAGGGATTAGTTTCCAAAGACCAAGGAATAGGCTCCTTTTATGAAGGATGAATATTCATGAATGAAGGGAGTGAGGCTTCGACTGGGTAACACCTTCTAGAAGCTTCCAGCTGGGAGAATATTCAACTAGATGGGCTTCTAGAATTTACTTTCACCTTCAATTTACCTTTTACAGGGGTCTGCACTTTTAATGAAGAAAACGTGTGGTCGACTCCGTAGTTTTTAGAGCAAAAGGGTGCGATGCCGTAGGTAAGGCTAAGGAAAAGTGTGGTACAAATGTTTTTATGATTTTTATGAGATTTTCTCCAAATCCAAGACTTGGTTTAGGAACTTTAAGGTTTTAGACCTCTAAGGGAGCATTATATAGGTAATGATGAACCCATATAGATAGTAAAATGTCATGGTGACAAAATAATGTGTAACACCCCTGGAAACCGGTGCTGCACATTTGGCAATTTTTCCCCATGCTTTTTACACAGGATCTGTGTGCCAGGGAGGTGGTGAGGTGCGCTGGGGAAGGCGTTGTACCCTTGCTCGACTCACCCACAACAGTTCTCCACAGGCGTTGCGTTGTTAGCACCAGCGCTGTGCGCTTGGCCTAGGCGCTGTGTGCTTGGCCAAGAGGGCCTTCTAAGCATTTTGACCATCCAATCAAGTCAAAGAACCCTCCAAGTCTCTTCTAAGGGCCTTTCAAGCATTGCTAAGGGTAAGTACCATCAAGCACTCCCATTTGCAAGAATTTTTGATAATTTAATTGAACTAAATTCAAACCCTAAGGTCAAACCCTGATTTTCAAACCTTGAAGTCACTGTTCAAACCTCTTTTCATCTACATATGAAAGGTATTGGTCAAGGCAAAGGGTAATTTTTCATCTAGGGGTTTCCATTAAGTGTCTAAAGCCTCTCATTCAGCCTAATATACCTATACACTCCCTCATCTCATTCAAAAGCAGATTGTTATTCCATTACCCTCTTTCATATCAGTTTCACATCAGTGCTAGGGTTTCAAAGGCAGAGTGGTCAAAATGTCAAGAGAAGAAGACAGTGATAGTGGTGGAGAAGGCCAAATGCCAAGGAGGCATGAGCACAAAGGTAGAAAAATCAATAGGTTTGAACCACTCAACACAATAGAGCTAATGACATCTCCCATGACTGTTTCCTGCTTCCAACATGTAGGTTGCTATGATTTTTGTGAGAAGGTACAACAGGTGTAAAGTCACCCTAAGCTAACTAGACTTTTCATTATTAACTTGCATGAAAAACAAGTTAACCTTGCAAGGGTGACCTTTGAGCTATCTACAGATGCTATTTCTAATGCCACTGGGATAACAAGTGTAGGGGAGAAATGGTTCAAACAGGCCAATCTTGACATGAGGTACTTTGAACCCTACCTAAAGCCTGATTACAAAGACCACTACAAATCCATCTTTCCTTTCTCACATTTGCTGGATAGATATGCACCTATGATGAGGATCATTATGAAGTATTTTACATGTGAGAGAAGGTTCTCCCAGCTTTACTCCTATCACATTAGGCTACTTATGCACTTTACTAGGGTGAGTATGTTGCACCTACCCAATTACCTCTATAGAAGCATTGATAAAATGTCCTATATTATACAAAAGAGAGACTATCCTCAGTAGATGCAAAGCCTTTTTCATCATTCCTTGATCAAAATGGTTGTTATGCATCAATTGAGACCTTCATTGCTAATGAGGTGTTCACTAATCCACAAGCCCATCCTCAGCAAAATATGCTTTCATCATCTCATCCTCCTATCCCTGCTCCTCCATCACATCATTTTGATCATGTTTCTCCATCCAGACATATTCATTCACCTCAGGACAACCCTCCTTCATCACCCTCTCACAATGCATCAGACAATGAGGGAAATGACAAAGAGAAATAAAATTTCAATGAGGGAGAGGGCAATGATGAATTGAGCAATAAGGAAAAATAAAGCAGTAAGGAAAACAACAGTGAGGATAAGGAAAATGAAGCCGATGTTAATGATAAATCAAACAATGAGGAGGCAGATGTCAGTGAAGGAGAAAGAAACAAGGAAAAGAGCAATGATGACAGTAAGGAGGATGTCATTGAGGCAGAAAGCATTGAAGCAAAGGGCAGTGATGATGATACCAATGATGATGACAATCATAAGAGCAGTGAGAGCAGTAATGAAAATAGTGATGAAGCACATAACAACAATGATGATGGAAATAGGTCAGAAATACAAGACATCAGTGAGACAAATGAAAATGAAGAAGAAAACAGTGAAAATAAGGGCAATGAAGCAAAAAGTAGCAGTGATGATTTAGGCAGTGAAAGAGGCAGTGATGAAGAAAAAATTAAGGCAGATATCAGTGAAGCTGATGGAAATGAGGCAAAGGGAAGTGATGATGATGACATTGGGTCAAAAATCCATGAAAGCAGTGATGATACCAATGATGATGGAATTCATGGTGGTAGTGATATAGATGGCACTAAAATGGTGAAAATTGAACCTTTTCCTTTAACCTACCAGAGGGGAAATAGGCATGTGTTTGTTTCCCTTAAGAGGCAAGGGGTCATGCCTTATACTTCAACCAAGCAGCTTTACAAAGGTAAAGGGAAGGTCATTTATCAAGAAGAAGAAAACAATCATGAGACTGAACAAGAATTTCAACTCATTCACCTTGACAGTGATGATGAGAATGAGGCAAGGATCTCAAACATGCTCCTCCAAAGCAAGGATGCCCAAATTAGAGACCTACAAGCCAATATAGGTAGGGCCAAGCTTGTAATCAACTTCTTTGAGGTTGAAAACAAGCAGCTGGAGGCAAAAAAATCCATTTATGAGGTCTAGGCAATCAGAGCCCGAAAAGAGGTTGAGAAGACCAATGTTAGACTAGATGAGGTCTTGGGTTTTTTTTATGAGAGTGAAGATGAAGAAGGAAAACTCTCTTGGAGAATGCCAAGAACAATAGGGTTGAGAAAGGCTCTAGCCAAGGAAAAGGAGCAAGAGGTACTCTTGGTAGAGTAGCTCACTCCAAGTGAGTTTCTTGCCATGGAAATTGATTATGATAAGGAATATTTTTTGGAGAGGGAAAATGTTCACCTAAAGGATCAGCTGGATAAAACCAAGAGAGACCTAGACTTGCAAAAGAAGATGGCAAGGCATTATGCCTTAAGAAACAAAATAGCAAGGGCCAAGCTCAAAAGAGCCTTTGTAAATATCCAAGCCATCAAGGAGGCAAAAGACAAAGAAAACCTTTACATCCTTGTTGATGCATCCCTACATGCATCCTAAACATAATGAGCAAGGCAAATTCAAATTTTGGCAACTTTTTGTAAATTTTAAGTTTTGACTGTTTTGGAAGGCCAAGGGCACAGCGCCACTGGCGCTGCGCTCTTTTTTGGGGAAATCAATGAATAAATGATTTACATTTTTGGGTTCATTAGGCCAAGGAAATCACCCACACAAAATTTCAGCTCATTTTGAGCAAAACTGGTCCTCCAAAAGTGCCAAAAACATGCAAAAAATCAACTTTCTGCCCTATTTTCAGAGCTAATGATGTGCCCTGAGAATTCTTGGGAGAATGGGTTTTTGGGTAGGAAAATGGACACCAAATGGAAAACTGAAGGTATATTTGGAAACCAGATAGGACATACTTTCCAATGAGCTATCATGGAGCTTATTTGGACACATAGAAGTCCTCCAAATCTTGGTTACAAAACAAGCAATTTTTCCAGTGCAGGCGCTGCGCCCTTGGACCTTGGTGCTATGCCCTTGCCTGCAAAGTCAAAAAAAGACACAAATTTATTGAAAAGGGATATTTTGAGGGTATTTTAGGCTAATCACTCCATAGTTAGCTGAGGAGTTATGTTAGCATTTATTTTTACATTTATTTGAGTTATGATATTTGTGCCTTGGGCCTTGCATGGTCTCAATGGTCAAATGACATTTAATGTGCAATGAATGACATGCTAATACCCTAGTTAGGGTTTTGATCCTCCTTTGTGGTTAAATAATCCATGGAGGATTCATTATTTTTGTTGGTTGGTTGTTGAGCTTAATATGAGATAGACTCTGAGTTATTGAAGAAATTGGCTTTGGTGTGTTGTGATGGCTTTGGATTGAGCATCAATGGATTGAGCACATTCCTAGGATTCATGAGCTCTGTTAGATGCTGATGTTATTCCAATCTTGTATTTGTTTCCTTCAGTTTTCATTGTGTTCTTGGTTTCTTTGATCATAGGACAGAAATTTTAGAGTAGGATATGCTTTCTTGGAACCCTACTTCTGTCTGCATCCTTTATCTCTATGTTTTCTTCCTTGAAGTTTAACTAAAGAATCCTTAAATTCTCTTTATTTTCATTGAAATGTTATGTTAAAATTTCTCTTTATTTGAAAGTAATGTTCAGAGAATCCTTAACTTCCCTCTAATACTACTTTTTAGTTGTTTTGAGGTCTACTTAGTACAGTCTAGTTGAAGAATCCTTTATTGCTCGTCAAGTTTTACTATGCTATCATCCTGAAAGCTTTTCTTGTTTCTAGTATGTTAAGGGATCCTTAATTTCCCTTTAAAAACTACTGCATCCATCACTTCATGTTCATCTCACATTCACTAAACCTACTTAGATCCATTTGGCCTTGTTAACTTTCCCTATGAAACACCCTCGACCTATTGTTGTACCTTTCAAAACCTTTGCAGACTCCATAGCCCAATGGATTGATTTTCTCTTACTCTACCTATTCCTCTTGACAACCTATCCAACCAACCAAACAAACAAACAAACCCTAATCCATATAACTAGCCTAAAATCAAAACCCTAAAATCAAATAAGTTAAATCCTTTACACAAACATAGAGAGAGCCCTCTCTGAGTCCAGGAAGGCTAGGTCCACTCCAAAGATTGGTTTGATGTTACCCTTGTCTTTTTGGTCATTTCCAATCTACCAAAATTACGGGGACCTAACATTGCGCACAGAATGATGCCCATTCAATTGTAACAAAACGATTTGTGAGTCTAAATTAACAACCAGATATCTAATCCCAAGATCAATTACATCTGATTATAGTTCGATCACCGCACTATACTCGGCAATATTGTTAGTTGGTTGACTCAAACAAATACCTTGTAAATTAATCAACTCACCATTAGGAGAAAATAGTGCCAATGCTACGGAATGTAGGTTCTGTGTGCTACTACAAGCGCCATCAGCAAAACCAACGTAATGATTCGAAGATATCTATAAACCAAGTGGAACATAAGGTGAGCAAAGGAGACATGTCTGCAAGGCAAAAAATCACGCCAAAATTCAACTCAAAGCAACCTAATGAATAAAACACTAATGTACAAAGTATCACACTTATGATTAAGCGTAATATTTTTTCAAATAGAGTTCAAGAATAAACTCAAATGATGGAAGTCTGTCATGATCAACAAAAATAAACTCATGGTTCTATCGTTGGCAACACTTGTAAGCATTACCTCGACCAATTTTGTGAGAAGATTCACAGCAATAGTGAACTGCCCATGCCCCCTATATGAGTAAGAGGTATGAAGCATGGAAATAATGCCCCTGAGGGTGAATGAACAAACGATAAGAACAAGGTCAAAGGGAGTGGACGGGTAATGCTTTTTGAGGAAAGCAGTGTAAATATTGAGCTCATGTGGAGAACAAGAACCCCGGAAAAAGACTTTCTCGACAATCAAAGAGATGTCGAACGAAATGGTCATATTGATATTTCACATCTTCTCATGTGAGAAAAAAACAATTATAAATCCAAAAATAATTAAAGTAATTAAATCATGAAATTAGGAATTTATTCCTAATTTTCTATATTGAGTTTGTTCCTCTCAATTTGGAGTTGGTTTAGGCCTAGATATTCTCTCCACCTAACTAGGTTCCTAATTGGTGTATGGTTGAGATATTGTCTCAACCAAAGTGTCCAAGATAGACACACTATCTTGAGACACATTCTCCTATTGTATTTATATTTTAAATTTACCATTGTTTGAATAATGAGAGTATGAGGAGTACAACAAGGCTATGGCCTTTTTCGCCATGTATGGTTTTCTGTGTTTCTGGTATGTTTTTTGTGTGTGTAAATTTTACTAATTTCCCTTCATGTAGTATCAGAGCATTATAATTCTTAGGGCATAATTTTTTTCTAATATGGTAGTGTTCCATGGGAAGCCATGAATCTGTGTTTACTATTCTTTTGGTCATCCAATTTTTTATAAGACATTTCAAATTTTGTCTCACATCTCCATTGCAAAAATCACTGATCTCTGGGTGGAGGAAATTCCTTAGAGGATATGATCAGCGTGATCACAATGGATGGTGAACGGAGTGGAAACTGACATTAGTCTGTGATTTGTGTGGTTGTAAATGGATCGGCCTATGGGAAACATATTGAGACTGTCAAGTGGTTTGTCGCTCATCTGGTCGAATCGGTGATGAGAAACCACACCAATATGTGAAGATCTCTATGTATCGAGTTGAATGATTTGTGCAAAGAGTTGACCTACCACTTGAGTTGATCTGTTACCAGGACATCCGATCTGTGTGTGAAGACTACTACCAACATGAAAACTGCTCACTGTTACACTACTTTTTCTGCTATCTCACCTACCTATTTTCACAACAATGCACGGACCTCCTAGCATTGCAGCTTCCTCACAACACATGACAATGCTAGGAGGTCTACGCATCACTGTGTGTTGTTGGTAACACCATTCACTACTAATGTTTATTCAACGTGTGCCAGATTTTCCTGCCAAAGAGCCCATGCAGGTTGTGTTACTTCCAGAACCTGTTGTAACTTCTTCTCCAAATGCACTGTTTAAAGTATGCTTTGACTTTTTTTAAAGGAGTTCCATTCATTTTTTTAAGTGACTTCATAAAGGTTAATTAATATGTTACAAGATTTATAAGGTGGAGTCCATTGGAGTGATAAGGAGTTAAGAAATTTTTAAATGGTTTTTTTTTTTTTTGAGATACAAGTGATCATAGAATTTTTGGCTCAGATAAAGGTGCATTAAATTTAAATTTTGGAGAGATAAGTGTGATTTTTTAGGTGGAGTGAGGGTTTTTGAAGTGATGAGGTGAAATTATTTCTATAATTTTGGAGTGATAAGTGTTTTGTAAATTTGGAGTGACAAGGCAATATTTTTAGAAAGAGAAAGTAATTTTTGTAATCCAAAGTACCATTTTAATTTGAGAGATATTGAGTCAGTGAATATCCAGATTCTGTAGACAAATTGCTTCAAAGGACTGCAAGCTTGGCATTTTCATTACTTGAAGGCGAAGTTTATTGATTATGTACTCAATACTTAATAAGAAACATATCCTTTTTATGGTGCTTGTGCCCTAGATCTGCCCGAAATTGAATAAGGGGATCTTAGGTACACCATGAGTATGTTTATGATGGTGCATGCTTCATGATGTTGTTTATGTTCTATGTCTAGTTTTGACACTATTCTTGTAATCTAGTACACATGGAGTACCCAACAAGTTAAAGAATTATATGCACATAATAAATTATCTTCAAATCAAGAAAACATAAGCAAAGTACATGCAATTCAGAAGGTGCGACACATAAAACACACAATTCAACATCATTCACTCAAGGCAAACAAGTTAATGCAGCTACAAACTCAAACACTCCAAGAAAAGTTTACATGATCGACATCAACAACAATTTGAGTTGAATTTTAAGGGTGTATTCTCGATTGAAACCGACACCCAAGTTTTGAATTGATAGGAGGACAAGTGAATCAATTCTCTACAACTGAGTCAAATTAAGCCAAGTGAATTCATTCTTTTAAGTGAGTCATTAAAATCATTGTAAACATTTTTGGGTGCATTTTCGACAGTTTTCGACACCCTTATTTTTCCAATAAGCACAATCAAGTCAGCGCAAAGTTCACAACATCAAGGGTGCCAACATGAATTTAATTGAAGCAACAATCAAGCAAGCGAGAGAGTTCAACTCAAACAATAGTAAAGCAAGTTAAAATCTACAGCAAGCGAGCGTGAGTTATTCAAGTGAGCGTGAATCAAGTAAAACAAGTTTCACCAAGCAAGAGATCAAGCAAATTCCAAGGCAAGCGAGTGTGATAAATTCCATCAAGCGAGCCAGTATAAGCAAGCGTGTCAAAATGGGCGAAGGTGGAAAACGTCTTCAAAGTGTAGAGCTGGAAATTAAAGAGCTGAAAGAGTGCAATCACGAGTTACAAAATATAATTGAGTTACTAGAATGAAAGTTGAAGCAAAATAAAAACTTAATCAACCAAATGACCATCACATTAGAAGAAGTAAAAGACTTTCAAATTGAGCTTGAGATGAAAGAGAAACTCATTCATGAACTTCAAATTAAATTAAGTGAAAAACAAGATCTACTTGATGTATAGTCTACAGAGAAGATATATGCACATTGCAACACCGAAGACCTCATCCAAACATCAGATGAAATATGTGATATAAGTCACCTTATTCAACATAGCGATGAAGGTTTTGACACAGAATATCTCATCAATCAAGTTGACGTCATTTGCAGCACAAGTGATCTTATTAAGCCATTTGTACTACTTAATGATGAAAAAAGTAGTACCAAAGATCAAATTGATCAGTTTGATGCATCTTGTCAAATAGATGAATCATTAATGGAAATGGTTGATGCTCAGTGTAATTTTAGATTCTTTAATCAATCCAACTTAGCATATCGGTAGCAGCAGTAGGTGTGAAAAACAACAACAAGCCGATATTTCCATGATCTGAAAATAGAACTATTTGTAAATGTTGTGCAAAGTATCCATTTCCATTTAATTAAGTGTGCAAAGTATTCTCCATGTCTTGTAGGTTAAACAAAGTGTTTTTGGTAATTGTTTCTGAGTTTATGTGTGAGGAAATGTTAATTAAGTTTACTGTTTAACATAATATATCAGAAATACACAGCAAGAGAAATTCACCATAGCATAACATAGCAAACTGATGAGGCAATTCACCCCTCCTAGGCTACATCTGTCGGTTCCAAGGCTCCCAATGGGCATGTCCTTGCTCTATTAAGTTGCTCAAAATGGTTACACAATGAGAAATATGAATAAAAAGGAAAAACCAAATGTGAAATTGACTTCAGAAGATATAAATAAGCTAAAAATGACTTTTGTTTCACCTCAAACAATGAAGTATAGCCTAATACAGCTCCATCTCCCTAATGGACCTGGTGGCCCTTTCCTCTTTCCTGAAGAAAAAATGGCTAAAGAACACCTCTTTTCACTCTGCAGATTGTCCCAAACACTCTAGAATATTGAAGAAAGCCAAAATTGACTAAACTTTCATCTTATTTGGTCAAAAAATGAGAAAGTTATGACCCAAACAATATTTTTTCCAGTGGCACTAAAAAATCTCCTCCAAAACTGGAGGAACTTCGGTTAGCTTCACCAAATTCGTCAGACAGGTAAGGTTGGTGGAACTGTGCTCCAAAATAGGGATAACGTTTAATGTTAACTTTCAGAGGTGGCATATTCACATGCGAGTTTTCCGGGACTGTTAGTGTTGGTGGTTAAGGTTTTAGCCCGCGCCCCTAGTCGTAGCCCACAGGTCACGTGGTTAGGGGGATAGCACCTGCAGGCTTAAAAAAATTGTTCCACCAGTTCAACAGGGCTTAGCCCTTGGTCCTACAAGTGGTCACGGGGGTCTATCGCCCTTAAGCCATGAGGTCTTAACTCCTTACTCCGCGGGTTCAACAAACGATGACCCGACTATGCGTTTAGAGTGACCCAAAGATGTTCATGTGTGCCCACTGCCGATGACCTGACTCATTCACCAATGACCTAAACACGTTCACGTGTGCCCACTGCCGTTTACAGGAGCCTGACCCAAATTTACGTTTAGGTCGGGTTAGGTCGGCTCACAACCAATGAAACTTGACTTTTGTGCATTTTGACCAATTAGGCCTGGGGCCACATGGAAGCCTCCAGGAAGGCCATGTGGAACCCTCTAATAGGCCCCACATAAGCCATATAAAAAATGAAATCTTTCCCATAATATTTTTTTTTGCAAAATTTGACAAAGTCATAGTCAAAAGTCCTGTTTTTGGAGGTCATTGAGCAACTTCAAACTTCAGTAACTTTCACATACAACATCGGATTTGAGTCCCATTTGTGGCACCAGAATCGTAGCAACGAGGCCTTTCTGGTCGTTTAGATAACAAACAATTATGAACAGTTTCATTTTTGAGCATTTTTTTGACTTGGACATGATCTCCTGATCACACTTCCCCATTGGGAAGCTTTTGTACCCCAAAAGCCTTCAATTACCTATTAAGAAGATGAGGGTACAGATCCCTCACCTTTTCCACCTCCATCCATTTTTCCTTACTCGATTTTTTTTCTTTAAGACCAACCTGAACATAATCAACATTTCCCCTCCTCGAAGTGCATGTCCTTCTGTCAAGAATAGCATCCTCTTTCATCTCATCCAAAAATTATGGTGAGAAATCCTCTATGGATGGCAGCTGAATGTCACTTTCATAATCAACAATTAAAGGAGGTTCATACAAACGTAAATTTTCCACATTCACAACGGAATACATTTGCATATATGAAGGAAAATCTAGTTGAAAAGCATTATTTCCAACTTGTTTAAGGATCTTGAATGGACCATAATGAATAGGCTTTAGCTTTTTACCTTCTCCTTGCATTCTTTCCTTACTAATATGTAGCCATACCTCATCCCCTTCTTGAAACTTATGATCAACTCTGTGCTTATCATGCCTCTCCTTGTACTTGCCTTGACTTTTTTCAAGTTGTTCTTGAACCTGCTGATGTATGAGCTGAATTATTTCAATGAACATGCAAGATTTGTCAATGTCACTATGCCCATCAATGGCCACATCCTTCTCAAGAATGAAATCTAAAGGTGACTTAGGCAAATACCCAAAGCAAGCTTCAAAAGGTGAAGTATTTGTAGAAGAGTGCTTGGCCCGGTTGTAAGCATGTTGAATGTAATGCAAGTGCTCATCCCAAAGCTTGGGATGCTTGCTGCAATAACCTCTCAAAATATGTACAATGGTTTTGTTCACTACCTCTATTTGGTCATCTGTTTGTGGATGGAAAGCAGTACTCTTCTTCAACTTGGTGTCCATCATCTTCCATAAATTGGACCAAAAATTCCCAACAAATTTGGAATCCCTGTCACTAACAATAGAAGTAGGCAAGCCATAATGAACCCATACATGTTGAAAATATAAATCAGTAGTTTGTTCAGCAGTTATAGATTTCTTACATGGCATAAGAATACACATCTTGTTGAATCTATCAACTACTACATAAAGATAATCATGCTGCTTTCTAGACAATGGTAGACCTCCAACAAAATCCATAGAAACACTTTCCCATGGTCTAGAAGGTACCGGTAATGGCGTATATAAACCAAGCTTCCTATTGCTAGGCTTGCTTGTAGCACATAATGAACAACCTCTAATGAAACGTGAAACACTATCTACCATGCGAGGCCAATAACAATACCTCTGTAAATGTGCCACCATTTTGCTTATCGCGAAATGTCCAACAATAAGAGAAGAATGAGCTTCTCTCATGATGCTTAGTCTCTCCCCCTGTGGTATACATAACTTGCCCATATGAAACAGAAAATTATTATGCAAATGATAATCATTCTCCTCAACATGATTCCCTTCACTCAAGTTAGCATACACATCCTTAAAATCAACATCTGATGCATACTGTTCTATGTAGCTCTCATGTACAATAGAATCATTCTTAAGCAAAGTACTAGCACTAATAATAGGCATTGAAAGCATATCAACAACCTTGTTGTAAATACCTTTCTTGTACCTTATTACCAAGTGAAATTGTTGTAGGAAGCCCATCCGTCTGAAATGTCGTGACTGCTGCAATTTACTTTGTGATTACAAGTACTGTAAAGGCTGATGGTCGGTATGAACAATTGTTTCTTTGCCCATCAAATAGTGTTTCCATTTTTTGACACTTTGTACCAATGCATACAACTCTTTATCATATGTGGGATAATTCACAACAGCACCATTAAATGTCTCAGAATGAAATGCAACAGGCTTACCATGCTGTAAGAGAACTGCACCCATGGCGTAATCACTAGCATTTGTCTGAATCTCGAATGGCTGTCTCAAGTCCGGTAATGCAAGGACTGGAGCTAAACTTATCTTCTCTTTCAAAGACTCAAAAGCTTTCTGTTGCTTGCCTCCCCATTGGAAAGCATGCTTCACACTAGTCACTGCATGCATAGGAGCTGCTATGGCAGAGAAGTTAGAAATAAACTTCCTCCAATACTAAGCTGCACCCAAAAAAATTCTTACCTCTGTAATGGATTTGGGAGTAGGCCAATTCACAATGGCTTCTACCTTAGAAGGATCAATTCTCAAAGCACCTCCTCCTACTATGTGTCCCAAATAAACCAAATAAGTCTTTCCAAATTCACACTTTGACATTTTAAGAAATAACTGATTTTTCTTCAAAATATCAAGTACTTTCTTAACATGCATGACATGCTCTTCTCTAGTCTTGCTGAAAATTAAGATGTCATCTAAGTAGAAAATAACGAAATCATCAAGAAAAGGATGTAAGACATCATCCATTACCCGCATGAAAGTTGTAGGTGCATTGCATAAACCAAACGGCATAACAAGCCACTCAAAGAGTCCCTGTTTGGTTTTAAATGTTGTCTTCCAAATGTCACTTTCTGCAATTCTAACTTGATGATAACCACTACGTAAGTCTAACTTAGTGAAATATTTAGCATCTTTTAGCTGATCTAACAAATCATCTATCCTTGGGAGTGGGTAACGATTCTTTACCGTTATCTTGTTCAATGCCCTGAAGTCCACACACATGCGCCAAGTTCCATATTTCTTTGGAATCAACACTATCGGTGACCCACATGGCGAAGTGCTTGGTATTATGAAACCTTTGTCCAATAAGTCCTTAATTTTCCTCTTTATTTCAGCATTCTCCATGATAGACATGCGGTACATGCCTATGTTAGGAAGATGACAATCTTGTTGTAATTGGATTTCATGTTGAATCTCCCTTTTAGGAGGAAAACCTGTTGGTTCTTGAAACATCTCATGATGTGCATCAACTACATCATATAAATATGATTAAGCTTGGAATCACAATTTTCAAATTACTCATGATTCACATCAACCTTGGGCTTAACCATAAGAAGTACAAAACTCTTACTAGAATTCACTAGTCTTTTTACCTGTCCTGCATTTACCATCGCTATATTTGTCTTCTTGCGATGTGCTCTAATAGTAAAATCCTTGCCATATTTAAAGATATGATACTTATTTTCATGGCAATTGAAGATCACTTTCCCGTCAAATAAGGAAGGACTTCCCAAAACAATTCCTGATATATCAAGCGGTACTACATCAAGTTCAATTGTGTCAATAAAGTGTGCAGTAATTGAAAATCGCAATATGCACTTTCTTGAGACTTGTAAGTTTGCATCCTTGCATATCCATCCAAGTGGATATGGCTTGGGATGTGGAATGGTCTCAAGTTTAAGCTGTTTGACCAAGTCTTCCGATATGAGATTTTCTTGTGACCCATTGTCAAACAATGTGTCAATTTTTGCATGTTTTGAGACTACCATCACATGGAAAAATTCAATTCTTTCCTCCTCATTTGGATCAGTTTGTACATGACAGTTTGAAGTACTAGTGCTTTGCTTAGTTTCAGTTTCCTTTCCCTTCATACTCTTTGTTATCACAAAATCTTACCCTAATAGGTTGCTGATCAGACCACTTTAGTGTAACTATTTCAAACCAATCTTTTAGCTGAGGCTTAGCCTCCTTAGCCTGAGAGGGCTCTCTCAATAGGTTTAAGATTTTAAATTAAGGATTAGATGGCTAAATCTAAGAATAAATTGGATAAAGTGTATAACTGGTTGAATTACCGATCAACAAACATCTATTGGGCTATGGAGTCAAGGTGTGTTTCAACAAAACATCAAAATTAGCTTAACATGGAAGTCAGGGCATTTCAGAGTTTTAGATGTATCAGCAAAACAGTAACAAAGTGAATAAAACACAATTTAAAAACATGTGAAGGAAGTTAGAGCATTTTCCAATGAATTCTAAGTAACACATGTTCATACCACTGCAAATATATAGATGAAGGAAGCCATAGGAAGATCAAACACCAAAAACTCTTTCTGAATCCTGAGTAGTAAAGCCAATATCTGTATTAAGATCAAAACACACAGTCTGCTACAATAACATAGTTTGCATGTTAATGAAAATTGCCAACCTTGAAGAATTTGACCTCATGTCTCTTATAGAGTCATCATTACAATCTTGGATTCCCTTATCCATCTTGAGAGGAATTCCTATATTTGACACCTATTCTAACCATAAAACAGGCTTATTAATTACAAAATGACAGCTTGACTGTCTTTGAAGATTCCTAATTCAAATTGGACTAAAACTCCTAAATATAATTATAACAACCTTATCTAGTCTTAAATTCATCCTTTGCCACCTGCAACCCCATGAATTTGAATTTTGATGTTGACCATTCACTTAAAGTCACGCTGCTACTGATGATAAAATTGCCCCAGAAATTAGGGAACATGTTTCCCTGTTTTTAGGCTTAGGATCCTTTTGGTTTCTTGAGATGTTCTGACCACTTCTAACTGATGAATTCGAGGCTGATTGATGTTAGGAACATGATTCACATATGTCCCAAGTTATCCCTTCATGCCATCTGTGCAAAATCTACTTTGAACTTCTCAAAATAGTGAAAACAGATCTGCGCTACGAAAGTAGCACAGTTTCGTAGCGCTTTTCATAGTGCAGTGTTTTCACTCCTTTCTTCAACATATTTCAATATTTTTCTTTCATGATAGCCTTTATCTTTACTTGAAACACTCCCACAAGAAGTTTCAAAACTAAACTCATAGAGATTCCTTCAAAATTTGTTATGAAAAATGATGAAAATACTGCTTCAACAAATTATTCCTGTTTCTTCCCTGAAAATTAGGTCCTGGGATAGAGACATTATCTTCTCATCCATGATGTATTTTGAGAAACTGAAGGAGGTTGTTTTAGTACATGTTGTCTGTTAGCCACCTATGAATTTTTTGACAAGAAAATAGGTGTCTAAAATGTTTTTGAGCCTTCAAGAAATACATTTCCTCTGAAAACATATCATTCTTGAAGCCTCAATGTGTTTTTTCCCTTTGAACAATCTTCACTACTGTTCCCCTTAAAAAGACCTGTTTTTTTTAGAAGAAGAATGCTTCAAAAAGGCCTCCATTTCCCTTATTTCCATTCCCACAAAGCCTCTGTTTTCAATACCTTTTCCCCTTTAAAAATTCCCCCCTTAACCCACCATCTTGTCCTAAAACCCTTTTAAGCCTGATGATATCCTTTGTCTGGTTTAAAAATCCTTTATTCCCTCTACTGAAACCCCCATTTGGCCTTAAAAACTCTGTTTTTAGCCTTAAAAACCCTCTTTTTACTATGTATCAGACCTAAGCCCCTTTCGGCTAAGCCCCTAACCACTTCCCCACATATGACTCGTGCCCAGGACCAGGCGCTAAGCCCCGGGCGCTAATCGCAATCGGAGATTTCCGTGAGTGCTTCTCCCTTTTTTAATTGAAAACGTTCCGATGCGATTAAATTTTCACTATCAGCCTCCAACACAATCTCCACCGTCGATCTTTCGTGATCTGATGGTCCAACGCTGATCGCATCCTGCTCATCGCCTCTCCCCATCCACCCCTCCGATTACCTATGAACCGTGGAATCCCCGCCGATCCAACAGCCTTGGTGTAATTGCAACGTCATAACTCAGATGTCTCGGCCCCCACCTTGCTTCGGTGCGATTAGATCTCCACCGTTGATCCCTTTAGATCTAACGACCCTCTTTCGTTCCGCCCATTCACACACTCCTTTGCCTTCCTGCTCACTCTTTTAATCCTGACCATCCACTCTATAGATCCGACGGCCGAGATCTAACCCACTTTTGACTTTCACCCACCTAATCACCAGTGCACCTTCCAATATCACGCAGTCGTCTACACCGTTAGATCTCATCGCTCCATATCCAATGGTCAATACACATATCGCGTGATTTTAGTGTACGAGGGTTAACAATTTAAATTTATGCGATGTAAGCAGTTTTAAAGGGACACGTGTCGGGTGGCGGATCATATTGAGTTTTTTGGGTCAAATTTCAAAACCACTTTGAAGCCGTGCAACACTGGCGGTTTTTCCACCAAAACTACACTTCTCTCCTTTGCCCCCCGAAAGCCCCATAATTAATCTCAGCCGTCCATCTGATCAGATCAACAACCCATATTGCATGGCGCCCCCTTCTATATTCCATTCATTAGACCCCTCCAATGACTTCATCCTTTAATCCCTGCCATTGATCTCCTCCTGAGATCCAACGGCTCGCGTTCAATTGCACTCTGCCTTTCGGGTCCCACCTTCCAAAGGCCCGACTCCATTTTTAACGCTTTCTCTTTGTAAATCACCCGAACATTAAACTTTGGTGTTTTACACCAAAATTCTTTTTCCTCCATCTAACCTCCTGTACTGGTAATCCTCACAGTTGATCATCATCTATCCATCTAATCGGACGGCCCAGAATATTTCTTGCCCCCAAACCTTCATCAGCTCCATTTTTACCATTCCACATGGTTTTCATCCATTTTCACCTGCATCCACCATTTCTGCCACCATTTCGAAGGCCTCCACATCATTTTCCACCACTCCCCTGGGTTTTTATATCGAGTTTATTGTATTGTGCAGGGTTTTATGGAGTGGGAAACTCACTCTCTCTCCATAATCATAGTCACTGTGATTCAGAGCGTAGAGAAACCATCACAGCAGCAGAAAAGGTATATCAGTGAGTGAGATTAAAGGGATTTAATGGCTCCTAGTGAAGATTTAATGCTTTAATCCTGCGTTTAAAGGATAGAGACGCAGTTCGAATATCGTGAAGATGATTAAAAGGCTTAATGAAGCCTAAGCACATGAAGCAAGCCATATCTGTGATGTAATAATAGCATAATGTATTTTCTCAGAAAGTACATCTTCCTCCAGCATTATCCATGCCTCCTCGAGCCCGTAAAGGTTATTTCACTTGACAGAAGTTTCTAAAGCTGTCAAGACAGCAGTTATGGAAGCATGGGAAAACCTGAAGACCTTCAGTCACCTTACTTGCTTCAGAAGATAAACAGAGTACCATACAGTCAGAGAGGATTTCGAAGAACACATCTGAGGTTAATGTTAACCTGACAGGACTTCTTGACTAGCCTAAGGAGTACATGCATTTAACACAGAGCCATTAAGCAGAGTGGGCATGAACATTTCCTCCACTCTGTCTTAATGAATCAATTAAATGTACATCTACTATCACGGTTACTCATTCTCCTATAAGAACTCCCGAAAAATACATTGTACTGGGGGTTTGTTATTGTTGTTGCTGTTGGTTAGAGGGATTCATTCGATTGTAGAATTGTTATTGGGGGAAGTAGCTGAGTAGTTTGTAATTTAGTAGGTTGGGAGGAGAAAGTTTGGATTGTAACAGCCATTGAGCTCAAATTATGTGACTAGTTTTGCACATCAATTGAACAAGCAAATTTCATAGGATCCTGGTCTATATTACGGGTGATTTTTTCCTTACTGCATTGTCTTATTTCATTTTAATCATACTGTCCATTATTCTCTGATAAGAATCAGTAAATCAGGCTTAGGATATACCCCTGCATGGTACCCTAATGCCCACTGCTCTTTTTTTTTTTATGTTTTCTGCCGATAGTGAATCTGAGAACAAATTCATGTAATCTAACCAGTCAAAGATGTTGGTCTAGCCCATGCTTACTGATTTCCGAATTTGGGATTTGTTGCTTAGGTGTTCTTGCTGGGTTTAAGCTGGAAGAATTGGGATACCAGGGATTTAGAGTTAGCCCTATCCACTGGGGTCCTTTTCCAACAGATTGGCCTTTCAAAGATCTCTTGAACTAGTGTCAAAAGCATTGAAGGTTAAAAGTCCTTCTCTGATATTAGGCTTAGTTCTGTGTTTAATCTTTAAAGTTTCCCTTAGGAGTATGCCGAAGTAGATATGGACTTAAATGACCTCTAGTCTGATCTCAAGCTGCCCCTTGTGCTTCATTGGGAGTTTCCTTTGAGTATGTCAAAGCAGGCCTGGATTTAAATGACATCTAACCTAATCTACAGACTACACTTGGGTTTCTTACTGTCTCTCACCTTCACTCCTTAATGTTCCATTCCACCATCTATCTGAAAGATCATTTAGTATAGATGACTTGCCCTATGGAAACCTTTGGTTAGTTGATATGCAAATAATCTCCTTTCATGACTCCATTGCCCAATGGATTGACACTTTCTTGACCTATCTTATTTTGCTGAAACATCCTGCTACTTTTTTCCTTTTTTCCTTCATAAATTTCTTAGTTAATGATCTCCAACCAATCCAACCAGCCAAACCAAATCAAAAAACCCCTATTCTTCACACCTAGCCTAATACCTCATTTTTGAGCTTTAAAGATATATCATTCTTTGCCTTTTATAGAGAGATCCATCTCTGGATCCAGGAGGGCTAGATCCTAGGTTCCCAAAGTGGTATGATGTTGTCTGGTCTTTTGGTCTTGCCAATCTGGCCAAAACATTGGAGCCCCAACATAATGGTGATTCCACTGGGGACAAAACAGACCAATAGCCTTTAGATTGGTATTCAATTGCTAATGGTGGATAGAAGCCCGCTTCAAGCATTCACCTTCATCCACCTGGAAACTCCACACTCCATAATTCCTAATAGACCAAATGACTCCACTGGTAGAAGCCTCTGAACTGGTTGAGAAGATACAGTGACCTCTTTTCACAAACATGGATCCAAATATGGACAGAGAAGCAAAGCTAAATGCTTTAGTAGATGGATTAACAAGAATAGTGAACATGTTTAGTGAAGTAGTGATGAAGATGTATGAGGCTAATTTAAATGTAGATGTTGATTATTCAGAACAACCCATGCTTCTTTCAAAACAAGAACAGATTCAAGACCTAGATAATGAGCAAGACATGTATGATGCTCAAGAATCTATAGAAGATGAAGAGGAAGGTGATCAAGAACGGCCTGATTTCCTACCTATATCTTGTACTACGCTAATAAGAGATTATCACGATCAAATGGAAAAGGCTGATAGGGAACGTTGCTTTGAGGAAACAAGAGACCACATAGAAGATGCAGAATTTGATGTGGAAGAAGAAACAACTCATGAGATTTATATTCCGACTGATTATCATCATGATCATGAGGAGTTGTTTGAATCAGAAAGAGATCAGGAAACATCAGAGAATCCTCAAGGTTTCCTTACCAGCACAAAAGAAGATATCCAAGAAGAGGCCCAAGAGGACATCCAACCTCCAAATCAGATAATACAAGAGACAGAGAGCTGCTGCACTTCTGCTCAAAGAAACTCAAGTAAATATTCCCCTTTGATAGAAGAAGAAATAGATCAGATAATAAATAGACAGCCAGCCTCTGAAATCTTTTATAGAACACACACTCTTGCTCATTCATCCCCCGAGTTTGATTGTACAAATCCAGAAAGCTCCTCTGTAAAATAGAACGAAGAAAGACTTGCTGATAATCCAGTGGGTCTGATTGGTAGTGTTACTCACTTTAATGATTTTCCTAACTTTGATCTGTTTGACAATGGTGTTCTATGAACAGAAGTTGATCATGTAGGACCAGCAGCAGTAGATTTGCGGGAGGAAAATTAGCTCCATCAAATTCCAGAGAGTAGTGAGCCAAGTCATGCTATTTATGATACTGATGAGGAAATTTATGAAAGCTTAGTAATAGGCAAATATTCATGGGATTTTCACTCTATTACACCTCAGACCATCAGTAATAGTTTCCATATGACTGGAAGTCAGCAGCCTTTCATTTCAGAGGATGAAAAAGAAAATGAAGAAGAGATTTTTGAGCATGATGAAAACAAGGAGGCTTCTCTTGAAAAAGAGGAAGCAATGGAATGTACCCCCGCTCAAAAATACATGGATATTTTCATAGAGCTCAACCCACCAGATCAGAATATATCAGAGCTCCAAGAGGGCAAAGCTGCAATATATGATGAGTTCTTCAGTTCAGATGGTGATGAGGTTGAGGAAGAATTTCTTTCTCAAAAGAATCTTTTCTTTGATCTAGTGGAAGAGGAAGAAATCCTGGTTGAAGCCTGCTTATCAAATGTTCACAACCAGGTATCATTTCATGATCCTTATGTTCATCTCCTGCAAACATTTGAAGAAGGATCAAAGGTCATTTTGAGCAGCATGTTGCAGACAACAAGAATATTTTTTAAAGCTGTTGTCAAAAAACAAAGAGAATGGGAGTGGCCTTGCCAATCCAGCATGCTCAAAGAGATGAGCAGAACAGACCAGTCATGTGATCATTTGATGGATTGGATGTATTGGAAAAGAAGGTTTATCAGCTAGAATTGTAAATATGTCAAGTTAGAGTAGGGTAGGTAGGGAATCCTAATAAGCTCAGTCTATGAGCATTTAGTCAGTTTTTTTTAGTTTCTGCAAAGTTCAGTCCATGAGCAGTTTTGTTTTTATGTCATGGGCCCACAACAAGCCAGACAATCCAATCTGGGCTTGACTGTTTTTCAATTTCTATCTTAGAATGTAGAGAAGAAATCTGCTAGACAGTTTAATCCTAGAAAATAGTAGTTTAGGTAGAGAAACTATGAGATCAACTGTTTAATCTGGTCTCATGGAGAAATAAGGGTAGAAGTGGAATATGTTTATTTTCCTGTTTGTAAAAAATTGATGATGTAAAGGGTCTGCAAGTCCAAATGCACCCAGAAAAGAAAATGCTAGGACAATAGTATGGGTAGGTAGTTGTTAGGGAACATATTACTGCTGATATGATGTCTTCATGATCTGTGGCAGCTGATCAAAGAAAAGGATGTGTCAAGTAGCAGGCATCTGGCTTACCTCCCAAGATTTTTTTCTGGGGTTCTTGACACCTTCAAGAAGATGTCATCCCCATGTGGAGCCACTGTTAGCCACCTATGAATTTTTTGACAAGAAAACAGGTGGCTAAAATGTTTTTGAGCCTTCAAGAAATACATTTCCTCTGAAAACATATCATTCTTGAAGCCTCGATGTGTTTTTTTCCCTTTGAATAATCTTCACTGTTGTTCCCCTTAAAAATCCCTGTTGTTTTGAGAAGAAGAATGCTTCAAAAAGGCCTCCATTTCCCTTATTTCCATTCCCACAAAGCCTCTGTTTTCATCACCTTTTCCCCTTTAATAATTCCCCCTTAACCCACCATCTTGTCCTAAAACCTTTTTTAAGCCTGATGATATCCTTTGTCTGGTTTAAAAATCCCTTATTCCCTCTACCGAAACCCCCATTTGGCCTTAAAAACTATGTTTTTAGCCTTAAAAACCCTCTTTTTACTATGTATCAGGCCTAAGCCCCTTTCGGCTAAGCCCCTAACCACTTCCCCACATATGACCCGCACCCAGGACCAGGCGCTAAGCCTCGGGTGCTAATCACAATCAGAGCTTTTCGTGAGCGCTTCTCCCTTTGTTAATTGAAAATGTTCCGACACGATTAACTTTGCACTATTAGCCTTCGACGCAATCTCCACCGTTGATATTTCGTGATTCGACGGTCCAGCACTAATCGCATCCTGCTCATCGCCTCTCCCCATCCACCCCTCCGATTACCTATGAACCGTGGATTCCCCGCCGATCCAGCAGCCCTGGTGTAATCACAACGTCATAACTCAGATGTCTCGGCCCCCACGTTGCTCCGGTGTGATTAGATCTCCACCGTTGATCCCTTTAGATCTAACAGCCCTCATTCGTTCCACCCATTCACACACCCCTTTGCCTTCCCGCTCACTCTTTTAATCCTGACCGTCCACTCTATAGATCCGACGGCTGGGATGTAACCCACCTTTGACTTTCACCCACCTAATCACCAGTGCACCTTCCAATATCGCGCAGTCGTCTACATCGTCAGATCTCATCGCTCCATATCCAACGGTCAATATACGTATCACGTGATTTTAGTGTCTGAGGGTTAAAATTTTAAATTTACACAATGTAAGCAGTTTTAAAGGGACACATGTCGGGTAGCAGATCATATCGCGTTTTTTGGGGCAAATTTCAAAACCGCTCCAAAGCTGCGCGACACCGGTGATTTTTCCACCAAAACCACACTTCTCTCCTTTGCCCCCCGAAAGCCCCATAATTAATCTCAGCCATCCATCTGATCAGATCAACGACCCATATTGCGTGGCACCCCCTTCTATATTCCATTCTTCGGACCCCTCTAATGACTTCATCCTTTAATCCCCGCCGTTGATCTCCTCCTGAGATCCAATGGCTCACATTCAATCGCCCTCTACCTTCCGGGTCCCACCATCCAAAGGCCTCGACTCCATTTTTAACCCTTTCACTTTGTAAATCACCTGAACATTAAAATTTGGTGTTTTACACCAAAAGTATTTTTCCTCCGTCTAACCTCCTATACCAGTAATCCTGATCGTTGATCATCATCTGTCCATCTAATCGGATGGCCCATTAGCTCCATTTTTACCATTCCACATGGCTTTCATCCGTTTTCACCTGCATCCACTGTTTTCACCACCATTCCGCATGCCTCCACATCATTTTCCACCACTCCCCTGGGTTTTTATGATGATTTTATTGTATTGTGTAGGGTTTTACGGAGTGGGAAACTCACTCTGTCTCCATAATCACAGTCACTGTGATTCAGAGTGCAGAGAAACCATCACAGCAGCGGCAAAGGTGTATCAGTGAGTGAGATTAAAGGGATTTGATGGCTCCTAGTGAAGATTTAATGCTTTAATCGCGTGTTTAAAGGACATAGACACAGTTCGAATATCATGAAGATGATTAAAAGGCTTAATGAAGCCTAAGCACATGAAACAAGCCATATCTGTGATGTAATAACAGCAGAACATATTTTCTCAGAAAGTACATCTTCCTCCAGCATTCTCCATGCCTCCTCGAGCCCTTAAAGGTTATTTCACTGACGGAAGTTTCTAAAGCTGTCAAGATAGTAGTTATGGAAGCATGGGAAAACCTGAAGACCTTCAGTCACCTTATTTGCTTCAAAAGATAAACAGAGTACCATATAGTTAGAGAGGATTTCGAAGAACACATCTGAGGTTAATGTTAACCTGATAGGACTTCTTGACCAACCTAAGGAGTACACGCAGTCAACACAGAGCCATTAAGTAGAGTGGGAACGAACATTTCCTTCACTCTGTCTTAATGAATCAATTAAATTTTCATCTTCTACCACGATTACTCATTCTCCTATAAGAACTCCTAAAAAATACATTGTATTGGGGGGTTGTTGTTGTTGTTGTTGTTGGTTAGAGGGATTCCTTTGAATGTAGAACTGTTATTGGGGGAAGTAGCTGAGTATTTTGTAATTTAGTAGGCTAGGAGGAGAAAGTTTGGATTGTTACAGCCATTGAGCTCAAAGTATGTGATTGGTTTGCACATCAATTGAACAAGCAAATTTCACAGGATCCTGGTCTATATTACGGGTGATGTTTTCCTTACTGCATTGTCTTATTTCATTTTAATCATACTTTCCATTATTCTTTGATAAGAATCAATAAATTAGGCTTAGATATACCCCTGCATGGTACCCTAATGCCCACTTCTCTTCTTGTTTTTGATGTTTTCTGCTGATAGTGAATCTGAGAAAAAATTCATGTAATCTAACCAGTCAAAGATGTTGGTCTAGCCCATGCTTACTGATGTCCGAACTTTGGATTTGTTGCTTAGATGTTCTTGTTGGGTTTAATCTAGAAGAATTGTGATACCGGGGATTTAGAGTTAGCCCTGTCCACTGGGGTCCTTTTCCAACAGATTGGCCTTTCAAAGATCTCTTGAGCTAGTGTCAAAAGCATTGAAGGTTAAAACTCCTTCTCTGATCTGAGGCCTAGTTCTGTGTTTAATATTTAAAGTTTCCCTTGGGAGTATGCCGAAGTATATCTAGAGTTAAATGACCTCTGGTCTGATCTCAAGCTGCCCTTTGTGCTTCATTGGGAATTTCCTTTAAGTATGTCAAAGCAGGCCTGGATTTAAATGACATCTGACTTGATCTACAGACTGCACTTGGGTTTCTTACTGTCTCTCAGCTTCACTCCTTAATGTTCCATTCCACCATCTATCTGAAATATCCTTTAGTATAGATGACTTGTCCTATGGAAACCTTTGGTTAGTTTTTATGCAAATAATCTCCTTTCATGACTCCATAGCCCAATGGATTGACACTTTATTGACCTATCTTCTTTTGCTGAAACATCCTGCTACTTTGTTTGTTAGGTCCTTATATTACTAGTATAGTCCCTTATTGTTGTTAGTGTAACCCCCTTATTTTTATTATTGTACCCTTGTAACCCCCATTTTATTATTATTGTGCCCTTAAATTATTATTGTTAGGTCGGCTAGGATTACATTGTGGCCCACTAGGATTACATTATGGCCCCATGGACTCCTATATATAGAAAGGAGGTTTTGTAAATTGGATCATCAAAGAATTGTTCATTTATGTAATGTATTGGAGGTTTCCCCCTCGAAGTGGCTCATTTCTAAGGCGTTTATATCTCTTTTCTTCTATTTTTGGAGCTGGTTACACAACATTTGGTATCGGAGCTTTGGATTCTAGGGTTTCGCTGCTCCAAACAGGTCATCGTGGAATTTTCGCTATAACTTTTTTTTCTACGAAGTTTCAAAAGCTGAAATTTTTAGGGTGCGAAGCTGAAATCCTGAGGAATTTTGTCAAAAAATTTCAGAGCTTGGTTCGCAATATTTTTGGAGATATGATCTGTGGAAGGTAGTGCTTTTTCAGGCTCCTGAATTTCATCTCAAAGAGGTGATCGTGGAAAAACTTCAATAACTCTCTCTCTGGGCATTGGATTGAAGTGCCGTAAAAAGTGGTCGCAAGTACACAGACTGAAGTTTCTGGGCTATCAATTTCAGAGACAAAGGACAAAACAGTGACACGTGGAAAGTCGTACAAGTTCGCTCTACTGAACCAGTCTAGAATTAGGTCATTGTGGGAGATTGGACACAAATTTGTCTTGGAGAATCCAAATCAGGTCAGACCTGTGGCATTTGAAAGAAGCTTCAGAGGGCTACTACAGGGCTAAATTTCAGATATCGAAGATTTTCAATTACAGAGATAATTCAATTTCAATATCGATCTCCTAAAAGCTAGTAAAAGGTGTGTATTTTTTTTCCGAATTGCATAAGTCTTGTTTGAAGAATCAAGTTGAATTGATTCCAAGGGAATCTTGTAGGATAGATATCAATATTGGATTCTAAAATGGCCCCTAAAAATAATTCAACACCCATTAAGCCTTCAGAAGGCTCTACTATGACTCATGAAGATGAAGAATTGCAACATGATCTATCAAAATTACAAGAGCAAGTGCAACAGATTTCACTTTCGCAAAGAGCAACAAAAAATGAAATGGAAGTTTTGAAGAAAGGCATGGAAGTGAAGATGGACGGTTTGAAGAAAGGCATGGAAGCTAAGATGGATGGCGTGGAAGCTAAGATGGATGGAATGGAAGTGGACATGAAAGACAACATGGAAAACATGAAGAATGATATAAAAGCATACATGGAAGGCTTGATGACAAGCTTAAAACAAGAAATGATTCCTAATGGTGGAAATATAGTAGAAGAACCTCATGATGAGAAAAAAATAAATGTTAATTGTGATTTCATAAACTCTAATGTTGGCGGGAAGAACCACCATATTCCAAAAATGGATATGAGGAAGTTTGATGGAAAGGATCCTGTAACATGGATACTACAGATGGAGCAATATTTTGATCTCCATAATGTGCAAAACACACAAAAGGTACGCATTGCAACTTTACATTTAGAGCAAAATACATTTGTATGGTATCGATGGCTTTGCTCCCGTAAAAAAATTGTCACTTGGTCAATTTTTACGGAGGAAATGATAGCACATTATGAGGATACGAAGAGCAACACCTTCTTTAGCCAATTGATAAATCTCAAACAAAAGGGTTTAGTGGGGCAGCACATTGAGGACTTTCAAAAATTGAATATAAGGGTAACTGATATTCCAGAGGAACACAGGATTGATCTCTTCATAGGTACTCTAAAGGATAACATCCAACATGAAGTTCGTGTTTTGGAACCTAATTCATTGGAGAAGGCATTCAGGTTGGCAAGAAAATTTGAATGTAAAATTATGGCGGCAAGGAAGCCTACCACTCAATTCTATAAAGAAGGAAGTGTTGCTACGCCTAGATTTCCACAACCTACAAGGTTGACACCACAACAATTGGAAGAAAAAAGAGCAAAGGGCTTTGCTACAGTTGTGATAGCAAATACACTAAAGGTCATAAGTGTGCTGAGAAGAAATTATTTTACATAGATTGTGAAGAGGAAGAAGAAAATGAACAAGAAGAGGATATACACCAGGAACCAACCCTAGAAGAGGAAGAAATGAGTCCGACCATATCGTGTAATGCATTGGAAAGAATTACCACTCCTCAAACTCTCAAGATAGAAGGACATATCAAGAAGAAAAAGGTAATAGTGTTGATTGATTCAGGTAGCACCCATAATTTTATTCATTGTAAGGTAGCCAAGGAATTAAATTGTTTCCTATACCAGCACCAGAATGTCAAGTGATGGTTGCAAATGGAGGAACTATAAATTGCTCTGGAAAATGCCATAATATCAAGCTAACCATGGGGGAATATGTATTGACTAGTCCAATTCTTTCCATTCCTATGGGAGGTGCTGATGTTGTACTAAGAGTACAATGGTTACAATCTTTGGGGACGGTAGCTTTTAATTTTCAAGAACTTTTCTTGAAATTTTTTTCAGAAGGAAAGGAAGTTGAATTACGGGGTATTGAAGGGAAGCCGGGAAGGATAATAAGCTCTAATGTCATGACAAAGCTTCTAAAGAAAGAACGACGAGGCGTAATTGCACAATTATGCTCACTAGAAGTTTCGATATCAAAATCATCTATTTCTGTAGATCTCCAACAAGTCTTGGACAATCATTCCAAGGTGTTTGAAACTCCCAAAGGACTCCCACCTATTCGTGATCATGATCATGCTATTCATTTGATTTCAGGAAGTGTTCCTCCAAACATCGGGCCTTATAGATATCCTTACTTCCAAAAGAGCGAAATTGAACGTATGATTGCAGAAATGTTACAGGCGGGTATAATTCAACCTAGTCAAAGTTCTTTCTCTGCTCCTGTAGTTTTGGTACACAAGAAGGATGGATCATGGCGAATGTGTCCGGATTATAGGGAGCTCAATAAGCTCACCATTAAAGACAAATTTCCCATTCCTTTGATTGATGAATTATTGGATGAATTACATGGAGCAATTTATTTTACCAAGTTGGATCTTCGTTCAGGATATCATCAAATTAGAATGAAGACTGAAGATATTCCAAAAACAACATTTTGAACTCATGAGGGTCATTATGAATTTTTGGTCATGCCTTTTGGCCTTACCAATGCACCTTAAACATTTCAAGGGTTGATGAATTCCATTTTCAAACCCTTCCTTAGAAAATTTGTGCTAGTATTTTTTGATGATATACTAATCTACAGTAGGTCTTGGAAGGATCATGTTGAACATGTTGACAGGGTGCTCAAACTATTGCAGGAGAAACAATTATATGCAAAAAAATCCAAATGTTTCTTTGGAGTACAAGAGGTGGAATATCTGGGTCATATTGTATCTCACGAGGGTGTTAAAGTAGACCCTAACAAAATTAAAGCCATTAAGGAATGGAAAGTCCCCACAACCATAAAGAGGTTGCGAGGATTTCTCGGGTTAACAGGGTATTATCGCAAGTTTGTTAAGAATTATGGGAGAATAGCAGCACCTCTAACAACATTATTGAAGAAAGATGCATTTTCATGGACTCCTGAAGCAACTAAGGCCTTTGAACATCTTAAAGAGGCAATGTGCCTAGCAGCGGTCTTAGCTACGCCAGACTTCACAAAAACCTTTATTGTGGAATGTGATGCCTCAGGAAATGGAATTGGTGCAGTTTTAATGCAGGAAGGAAGACCCATTGCTTTTGAAAGTCGTCCAATCAAAGGAAAGTATTTACAGAAACCTATTTATGAGAAGGAAATGTTAGCAATACTGCATGCACTAAAGAGATGGAGAACTTACCTAATGGGAAGACACTTCAAGGTAAAAAATGATCATGATAGTCTTAAACACTTTTTGGAACAAAGACTATCTTCAGAAGAGCAGCAAAAATGGGTCACAAAGATGTTGGGTTATGACTTTGAAATAATCTACAAGAAAGGAAAGCTTAATGTTGTTGCAGATGCACTCTCAAGAAATAATGAAGAGGTGGAAGCATTGCTTTGTGCCATTTCTATTATCCAACCGGATTGGATAACCGAAGCAAGAGATGAATGGAAGAAGGACAAAGATGTATGGACACTCATTCAAAAGTTGCAGCTAGATCCTAGTACATCTGATACATTTAGTTGGAAAAATGATTCCTTATGGTACAAAGATCGCTTATATCTTTGTAAGAATTCCCAACTAAAACAAATATTCTTCTGGAATTGCACACTTCTCCTTTAGGAGGACACTCAGGATTTTTAAAAACTTACCACAGGGTGAAGAAAGAATTTTTTTGGGATGGCCTTAAATCTGATATTCAAGAGTTTGTGGCGGAATGTTTGGTTTTCCAACAGAATAAAGTGAAAACAATTAAGACCCCAGGACTTCTACAAACTTTATCCATTCCAAGTCAACGTTGGGAGGAGATTTCAATGGATTTTATCATAGGTTTACCTAAGTCTGAAGGAAAGAGTGTCATCATGGTGGTAGTTGATAGACTTACCAAGTATGCACACTTTTGTGCATTATCTCATCCATTTAAAGCAAGTACAGTTGCTACTACATTTATGGACAGAATTCAAAATATACATGGAAGCCCAAGGGTTATTGTGAGCGACAGAGATCCCATTTTTACTGGAAATTTTTGGACGGAGTTATTTTCTTGTTTGGGTACTCAATTAGCTCATAGCTCATCTTATCATCCTCAATCTGATGGTCAAACTGAGATATTAAATAAATGTTTGGAAGGATATCTTCGTTGTTTTGTATCTGATAAACAAACACAACGGGTCAAGTGGTTACCTCTCGCTGAATGGTGGTATAACACTTCCTTCCATACTGCAGCAAAAATGACCCCATTTATGGCACTTTATGGATATCATCCACCATTGATCACATCATCTTTAAGGGAAAATTCGAAGGTTCAAGTAGTGGAAGATCACATCGAGCATCGGCAAGAAGTTCTCCAACTCTTAAAGGATAACCTGAATTTGGCACAAAATCGAATGAAACAACAGGCAGATCAACATCGTAGCGAGAGAAGTTTTGATGTAGGAGATTGGGTATTTTTACGGCTACAACCATACAAACAAATGTCCCTCAAGCACGAAAAGAAGGATAATAAATTATCGCCAAAGTACTATGGTCCTTACAAGGTGTTGCAAAAGATTGGTACTATGGCATACAAATTGGAGCTTCCTGCTTCTTCGCGAGTACATCCAATTTTCCATGTTTCATGCTTAAAGAAGGTTATCGGTGAAAATCTTCCAGTTCAAACAATATTACCATAACTTGATGAGGAAGGAAAAATCATATTGGAACCTGAAGCGGTCATGGAAACAAGAACTCGACAACTACGGAATCGATCAATTTCAGAGTATCTCATCAAGTGGAAGAACTTACCCACTGAAGATTCTACATTGGAGGATGAGAATTTTATACAAAAGCACCCAGAGCTACTCAAGCGTTGAGGACAACATTTTTTTTGAAGGAGAGGGGCATGTTAGGTCTCTATATTACTAGTATAGTCCCTTATTGTTGTTAGTGTAACCCCCTTATTGTTATTATTGTACCCTTGTAACCCCCATTTTGTTATTATTGTGCCCTTAAATTATTATTGTTAGGTCGGCTAGGATTACATTGTGGCCCACTAGGATTACATTATGGCCCCATGGACTCCTATATATAGAAGGGAGGTTTTGTAAATTGGATCATCCAAGAATTGTTCATTTATGTAATGTATTGGAGGTTGCCCCCTCGAAGTGGCTTATTTCTAAGGCGTTCATATCTCTTTTCTTCTAATTTTGGAGCTGGTTACACAACATTGTTCCTTTCTTCCTTCATAAATTTCTCAGCTAATGATCTCCAACCAATGCAACCAACCAAACCAAATCAAAAAACCCCTGTGCTTCACACCTAGCCTAATGCCTCATTTTTTAGCCTCAAAGATATATCATTCTTTGCCTTTTATAGAGAGATCCCTCTCTGGATCCAGGAGGGCTAGATCCTAGGATCCCAAAGTGGTATGATGTTGTCTGGTCTTTTGGTCTTGCCAATCTGGCCAAAACACTGGAACCCAAACACTGTCTGTAATAAAAAACTCTCTTGGTTTTTTGAAATACTTCTCCTGCTGTCCAGAAACTGTCCTTTAAAAACATGTGCAAAACAGGAAAACTCTATTTTCTGAAAATAGGGCTTCAAAGAAAGCCTTGTATCTCCCATGTCATAATGAATTTAAATAAAATGAGAGAGGTTTTGGTATTTAGGGATGTTAGGAAGAAACACCTCTTTTATTTTTCAAAAATTTGTTTTTAGTTGCCCGAAAAACGTTTTTGAAATTTACTACTGAAGCCAGAAAACCGATTTTTTTGATGAAAAAGGACGTTTCAGCAGTTTCGTAGTGCAAATCACCTTTTTTGAACTAGATGTGCCATGAAAACGTGGATTCCTGTATGATTGCAAAAAAATTGACCCTAAACCTAATGGAATGACTTCTTAATGGATGATGGGACCTTTAAACCATGGAGTAAGGTTGTTAAACTTTATTTGGAAATGAAAATGAGACTTATGAGACTTTAAGCCTATCAGATACCCTTTAAAGCATGAAATGACCTAATCACCTATCCAAGACCATGAATAAAACAAGGTAAACTTTCAAAGTTTATTGATCATGGAGTGGACCTAGAAGACTTTATTTGAACTGGAAATATAACCTACCCTTTACTCAGACTTAAAATGACTTTTAGACCTCCTTGAAATCATGACCAAAAGAAGAGTTGACACAGTGATGTTTTGAGAATTTTTGGGTGATAATAGTGGCTCCACTTGGGATAGTGTGCCATTGTGGTACACTAAGAATCGGTAGCTCCAGTGCTGCTATCCATCCTTTAAAATAAAACTTTGAAATTCTGCCCAATCTACTTCAAACTTTTATGGTCTTCACATCGGGCTCAAGTTTGATGGTCTTTGAAAGAAGCACTCAAACTGTACCTACTAAAAATGCTCAGTCAACCTACCTTGAGCTTATTTGCACATCCCTACCTACCTATCCTATCAGCTGCAATTTCCATTTGTAGCTCAAGGAACATGAAACTTCCAATGAGTGAAGGAAGTTAGAGCATTTTCCAATGAATTCTAAGTAACACATGTTTGTAAACTGTGTTTTATTCACTATGTTACTGTTTTGCTGATACATCTAAAACTCTGAAATGCCCTGACTTCCATGTTAAGCTAATTTTGATGTTTTGTTGAAACATACCTTGACTCCATAGCCCAATAGATGTTTTTTGATCAGTAATTCAACTAGTTATACACTTTATCCAATTTATTCCTAGAGTTAGCCATCTAATCCTTAATTCAAAATCTTAAACCTATTGAGAGAGCCCTCTCAGGTTGAGAAGGCTAAGCCTCAGCTAAAAGATTGGTTTGAAATAGTTACATTGAAGTGGTCTGATCAGCAACCTATCAGGGTCAGATTTGGTGATAACACTCTTCAAACCAATGGCTGCAATTTTTGTTTCGTCACCTGAATCATCACCTAAGTCTTGTGGTGTAGTTGTACTAGCTGTAGTTTTCTTCTTTGCTTTGTTTTTGTTAAACTGAGTTCTTTTTTCAGGATGTAGTTTCCAACATTTTTTCTCTTCATGGCCTTCTCTTGAACAATGTTTACATATCACTTTCTCACCCTCTTGTTTGACAGATGCATTCTTTTTTCCCTTTCCCTTAGAGGCTTTTACTTTGTTTTTCCCCTTAAAAGGCTTGTTTCTGCCCTCATCAAAAGTGTTTTTCCCTCTAGCCTCTAAATGCATAGCTTGCACACAAACTTCGTCTAGACTAGTGGGATTGAACATAAGGATAGTATGTCTAAGGTAGCTGTGCAAACCACCTATATATTTCAGCAAAGTATCTTGACTTTGTAAGTATACCCCTAATAAGAGTGCTCTTCTCCTAAACTCTTGGGTGTAGTCTTGTACATTTTGTACCTTAAGCTGTTTGAAGTTTTGCCAGTTCATTATAGCCTTTTGTAAATGAGCTAATGGATAAAATTGCTTCTTAATTGCAATAATAAATTCAGCCCATGATAAAGTGATCTTACCATGTTTTGTAATTTCATCCTTGGTCTTGGCTTCCCACCATACCAATGCTGCTCCATCCATTCTCAACGAGGCTAACTGTATCTTGGTTTCGTCATCATGAAGGTTTTGTATCCTCAAGTAAACCTCCAACTGCCTTATCCAATTGTCAAGTTTCTCTGCATTGAATTCACCATTAAACATAGAAAACTCAAATTTAACATCAAGATTTAAAAATGGACTTTTACCAGTGGTTTTATACTTGTGAGATTGATTCACCGAAGTAGAGGATGACGATGTAGAGGAAGAGGATGAAGATGGGGATGGTGGATCACCATTTCCTCCGTGTCCTTTCTTTGACTTGTCATCACTTTTCTTTCCTCCTGAAGAACCCTCTCCTTCTTTCTGGTTTTTAGACCCTTCTCCAACAAGACTATCATTCCTTTCCTGGTAGAGTATCCTCACCATCTCTGCCATGTCCAAGAAAGCCTTTCAGAACACCCGTTCCTCTTCTTTGGGATCAATGTCTTCAGGAGCTTCTCCTTCTCTTGAAGACATGCTTGAAGCTACTTCTATGGATCTTGAAGGTGGCTCTTTGGCCCTTCTTGGTTGAGGATTACTTTGTTCACTAACCAAGCGTCCTTCACCTCTCTTGAGTTTAAGCCTAGTAAGCATCAAAAATTGCAAACAATCAACTATATCTTTGCACAAGAACAAATGCAGAGTAAAACTCTAGCTCTAATACCAAATGATATGAAAATGGAACTATTTTTAAATGTTGTGCAAAGTACCCATTTCCATTTAATTAAGTGTGCAAAGTATTCTCCATGTCTTGCAGGTTAAACAAAGTTTTTTTGGTAATTGTTTTTGAGTTTATCTGTGAGGAAATGTTAATTAAGTTTATTTTTTAACATAATATATCAGAAATACATAGCAAGAGAAATTCACCATATCATAACACAACAAACTGATGAGGCAATTCACCTCTCTTGGGCTACATCTGTCGGGTCCAAGGCTCCCAATGGGCATTTCCTTGCTCTATTAAGTTGCTCAAAATGGTTATACAATGAGAAATATGCCTAAAAAAGAAAAAAAAACTATGAAATTGACTTCAGAAGACAGAAATAAGCTAAAAATAGCTTTTGTTTCGCCTCAAACAGTGAAGTATAGCCCAATGCAGCTCCATCTCCCTGATGGCCCTAGTGGCCCTTTCCTCTTCCCTGAAGCAAAAATGGTTGAATAATGCCTCTGTTCACTCTAAAAACTATCCCAAACACTCCAGAAGGTCAAAGAAAGCTAAAATTGACTAAAATTTCATGTTGTTTGGTAGAAAAATGAGAAAGTTATGACCCAAACAAGATTATGCCCAGCGGCACTAAAAATTCTCCTCCAAAACTGGAGGAACTCCAGTTAGCTTCACCAAATTCGTCGAACAGGTAAGGTTGGTAGAACTATGCTCCAAAATATGGATAACGTTTAATGTTAACTTTCAGTGGCAGCGCGTTCACATGCGAGTTTTTCGGGACTATTAGCATTGGCGGTTAAGATTTAAGCCCACACCCCTAGTCATAGCCCGTAGGTCACGTGGCTAGGGGGATAGCACCCGCAGGCTTAACACAAATATTCCATCGATTCAATAGGGCTTAGCCCTTGGTCCTACACCTGGTCGCAGGGGTCCATCGCCCTTAAGCCCTGAGGGCTTAACTTCTTACTCTGTCAGTTCAACAAACGACGACTCGACTGTGCATTTAGAGTGACCCAAAGATGTTCATGTGTGCCCGCTGCTCATGACTCGACTCATTCAAAAATGACCCAAACATGTTCATGTGTGTCCACTACGGTTTACAAGAGCCCAACCTGAATTTACGTTCAGGTCAGGTCGGGTCGGCCCACAACCAATGAAACTTGACTTTTGTGCATTTTGACCAATTAGGCCTAGGGCCATGTGGCAGCCTCCAGGCAAGCCACATGGCACCCTCTAATAGGCCTCACATAAACCATATAAAAAATGAAATCTTTGCCATAATATTTTTTTTTGCAAAATTTGACAAAGTCATAGTCAAAATTCCTGTTTTTGGAGGTCATTGAGCAACTTCAAACTTCAGTAACTTTCACATACGACATCGGTTTTGAGTCCCGTTCATGGCACCAAAATCGCAGCGATGAGGCCTTTCCAATCGTTCAGATTGCAACCAATTTTGAGAAGTTCCATTTTGAGCATTTTTTCGACTTGGACATGATCTCCTGATCATTCCAAGAAAGTGATAAGACCTTGGGAAGAAATCTCCTTCAACAAAGATCAACATCAGGCCTAGGTTACACCAAAGACAACAGTTTGTATATTCCAGATTACTCAAAACCAATGCAGTTTGTCAGTGTAGGATTTCTAGACAGTTTTCATAATAAGTGCAACCATTGTAAGAGAAATGGCCATATGGAGAGTACATGTTTTGACCTCCATCCTTGTCACCATTGTGGCAAGGAAAATCATTCATCAGAAATATGTAGTAAGAGAAATCAAACATCGAGAGTGAAGATCAATTATGCATGGATTGATCCTTGCAAGTGGTCATCTATAGTAAAAAAAATTTCTATTTTTTATCGATGGATTCAATCTCACATGAAGAAAAATTTTCCAGTACAATGAAGATGGTGAAACTCTCCTACACCTAAGGGGGGGGGGGGGAGTTCTGAAATGAAACGACAATGATTGTCTCTCCTTTTAGCTGAGAAAGGGGGAAAAATGATATTGAAATTGAAGGTGGTTGTTAGACTGAAAGTTTTGACAAAATCAACAAAAGTAGCTAGTGGGCATCTTCATCAGCTAGTGGGCATCAACAAATTCACCAGTGGGCAGTCAATAACAATATCAACAATGAGCAGTTTTCAACACTAGCAGTGAGCCATTTCTGACAACATCAGCAAAAGAAACAATGAGTTGTTTTTGGTCATCATCAGCTAGTGGGCGATCATCATCAGCTAGTGGGAGATCATCAAGCAACCAGTGGGAAGTTTTGACATCAGCATATTCGCTAGTGGGCATTCTTAATATTTTGTTAGTGGACAAGAAAATTCGCCAGTGGGCGTCATTGACAATTTTTTAGTGGAAAAATGATGTTGATTGCAAGCAAAGGACAGATGGATCATTTTGTAGCTTGGCACGTGATGGAGTTATCAAGAAAAATTCAGAGATGAATCAGACTTGCAGCTGACTCATGATCTCTTAAGGATGAAGTATTTTCAGCATCTAGTTTTGGCAACTTTTTAGGCAGTGTGTTTGAGGATCAACAGTTTCAACATGAGAACTTGGAATATGGTTCCTTGTTATTATTTTGGATTTATCATTGAGGGGGGGAATGTTAGCCTCACTCTCATGTGAGAAAAAACAATTATAAATACAAAAATAATTAAATTAATTAAATCATGAAAATTAGGAATTTATTCCTAATTTTCTAGATTGAGTTTGTTCCTCTCAATTAGGAGTCAGTTTAGGCCTAGATATTCTCTCCACGTAACTAGGTTCCTAGATTGGTGTATGGTTGAGATATTGTCTCAACCAAAGTGTCCAAGATAGACGCACTATCTTGAGACACATTCTCCTCTTGTATTTATATTTTTCTTATACCATTGTCTGAATAATGAGAGTATGAGGAGCACAATAAGATTGTGTCATTTTCCGCCATGTGTGGTTTTCTATGTTTTTGGTATGTTTTTTTTGTGTGTAAATATTATTAATGTCCCTTCAGACAACACTTCATGAATCAACGTCGGACTCTGAAATGGGTTAGTTGATATTGGCGAAGCATGGGATTCCAGACAGGCAGAGATGTCACTTTGGACTAGGAGAAATTAGGAACGATGATGTCCATCATCCCATGGAGTTTCTTCGAGAGACATTATCTCCATGATACTCTCATCTGTGGGGAAAGTCTCATTCAAGGGATCATCAGAGTCCCAAGAACCAAACTAGGGAGACTGCGCATAAGTGTCCAAAGAGGAAACCAAATGAGTGTTGGTTTAAGATGCAACCTCAGAAGTCGCTAGAGTACTTTGATACATTTTCTTTCTTGAGATTAGAGGCATAACGTCACCAAAAATATCGAGCTGGTTGAGATTGGGAACAATCCATGGATCATGACTAAACGAGATTATATTGACAGAGGTGACATTTAGGGGCGGAAGCAGAAAAACTCCCATAAGGGACGAGTCTTTGAACAGACCCAGCCCAATGTTCTCATAAGGAGTAGCGGTCTTCCCAACATACATAATGTTTCCTGCAAAAGAATCAAAGGGGAAGAAAGCTAACTGATCGACAGTCACTATCTTCCCTTGATGAGGGAAATGTTAAGAGTCAACAAGATCATGAGCTTAGTGAAAAGAGTCACCTTCACTAAGTGGGCCCGCAGGCTATTTTTTCCGCAAGTTTATTTTTAGACTATGTCTATTTTTAGACATGGTGATCATATTTCAGAAGTTGCAGGATGCTATTTGTGGATGGTTGGTCAAGTTGGAAAAATATATGAAATTCTATTTTTAGAATATTGGGCAAAGTCTATTTATAGATCATCGATCTAAAAATAGAAGTGTCGATTATTATTAGCTCTTAATAATAATCTGAAAATAAACAGAAACTTATTCTCCTGGAGCACTTAATTTCAGTATACAGATTTGTCAAATCATTGGGCTAAAGGAATTATGCAATTCCTAGGGTTTATTGGTGGTTCATGCATGGAGGACTCAATTAGAACTGAAGTGGCAAAGTTATGACAGAGTTGGAAGAGTAGTTCATGGAGTTGTTATTCAGTTTAACTCAGTTAGTGGAGTTAGACTCAATTGAGTTAGTTGTATCTAGTCTAACTGAATGATACACTAGTGAGAGTGGAGTGAATTAAATAGTTAATTAATTCACAAATAATAACTCATTATTCAACTGAACAATACAATAGTTAACTACAGTGCATGGCAGTTCCAGTGGAGATCCAGTGGAGAGATAGGTGAAACGGCAAGATGGACTATCTGTTGTGACTATAGTGATGCATTGATTGCACCACACACACATTGGAGTTTCCAATTAGGATTGCGCAGTGCAAGCAAGGTAATTAAAATTCATTCAGAGCTATTCTTCAGCAGGGATTGCGCAATGGAGGCAGGCTATTAGGTGGCAAGAAATCGGTGCATGGATTTGCAGATTTCTTCTTATTAGTGTGTGATGATTGATTGTACTGAGATCTTGATGTAATAAGCTTTGTATGAGATTGTTACATGATCTCCATGATACATAATATATGATAGTTGGGGTTTTCAGCTTCAGGCTTTCCCATTAAACAACTGTGTTATGTGCAATTGTTTTTATTGCTTCATGTGTTTGCAATTGATTTTAATTTCCGCAAAAGATTAATAGTGGAAGGAATCTATATTGTTGAGATTACAACAATATGATGAGCTTAGTGGAAAGAAGTCGCCTTCACTAAGTGGGCCCGCAGGCTATTTTTGGCGCAAAGTCTATTTTTAGACATATGGATCATGTTCTATGAGTTGCAGGATGCTATTTGTGGATGGTTGGTCAAGTCGGAAAAAATAGATGGACTTCTATTTTTAGACATATTGGGCAGAATCTATTTTTAGATTGCGAGTCTAAAAATAGATATGTCGAATATTATTAGCTCTTAATAATATTTAGACTCTAAACATTATCTTATTCTCTTGGAGCACTTCAGTTAAGTGCACAGATGTGGTACAGGAGCTGACAGAAGGAATTACGCTATTCCTGAGGGTTATGTGGAGCTATTGCATGGATACTTCAGTTAGAACTCATGTGACAGAGTTTGGTGGAGTTGATTCAGGAGTTAATGGAGTTGTGTTCAGTTTAACTAATCTAAGCATAGTTGAACTAGTTGTATTTAGTCTAACTGATTAATACACTAGTGAAGAGTGGTGTGAATTAATTATTAATTAATTCACTAATTATAAACTCATTAATCAACTAAAGAATACATCAGTTAACTTCAGTGCATGGACAGTTTCAGTGGAGACCAGTGAAGAGATAGGTGAAAGAGAAGGTTAACTATCAGTTGTGACTATACTGTTGCATATTTGCAACAACCAGTGATTGGAGAAGCCAATGAGGATTGCGCAGTACAAGCCAGGTGGTTCAAGTTATTTAATGAGCCATCCCATAGCATTGATTACGCAATAGAGGTTGGCTATCAAGTGGCAAAGATTGGAGCATGTGTTTTGCTATATCTAGCTTGATTAGTGTGTAGCAATTCGAGGTTGTGCTAAGAGCTTGTGAGGAGCTTTGTACTATGATTGTTACATGATATCTGTTAGTATGAATCTTTCGTCGTAAAATATGACTTTAGCTATGCATAAAAAATAGCCCTAACATCAATTATGGCTACAAAATATATTTAAATCTGAAGTTAGGTGATCCAAATAATGTTGCACAAATACAAATCTGAAAGACATTAAGCAGATAAAGTAAAATATGGCTCCATGCATCCAATAGAAAAGACAAGAATAATGTATTTGAAAGAATTTTTATATTATATTAAAAAGGGGCACCTGAGAGGAAAACGAGAAAGGTGTTTTCCGGTTCTCCTCAATGGGACGGGTTCTTGAAAGTCCTCATTGTTTCAGATCTAAAATTCCTCTCTCTTGTTGATGTGGAAAACCCAAACAACCATAGAACTCAATGGGAGCTCACAAAGTAAAAATGAAAAAAGTGACCAAGAGTAGATCCAGAGTGATCTAATGCAATGGAGGTGACTAATGAATGGGGAAAACCCTCCTATTTATAACAAAATATTGGGGTGTTCTAGAACTCGGTGCATGAATAAAATATTATTAATCAAATTCTAGAATCACCCTTTAGGAATATTTTATTATATTTGTTGGAGGGAAAAGGATTTTTGACTTGGGTCAATTCCTTTATTTATAAATAACAAATAAATAAATGATTTATTTATTATTTTAGGGAAATGATGGGAATATAATTAAATAAATAATGGTTTATTTAATTATTTATATGTTTAAAATTAATTTAACTAAGAATATTATTTAAATAATGATTTAAATAACATATTCTCAGGAAATAATCAAATAAATAATGATTTATTTAATTAATTTCCTTGTTTTGGGTTAAATATGACCAGGAAATATGGACAAATTGGTCTTACATGGTGTACTTGGGTTCATCTAATGATAATAGGTTAGATGACCAAAAAAATGGTGTAACAGATTGCCCCCCAACGTACAAGTGTTAGGAGCAAATCGTATGACCGAAGTACGTTGTAAGAACTCAATCACTAGACAGCAAGAGGGAAGTGAGAGAGAGAGGAATGTAAGGTAGTCTAAAGTGCTAAAGGACTAGACCCTGAGGAGACGAGATTTACAGGTGCAACAAGTCTCTAGTTTATGAAGTGGTACCTGTGTTAAAGGCGGCGGGGGAGGCATACCTATGCCCGCCGAGACAATAGTACAAAGAATAAGGCGCCCGGAAAACCACAGAACACAATAATGAAGCATGTGCTGGCCTAAACATGAGCCAGATAAATAAAATGATGAATCCCACATACATGTGATGCCTGGAATAACCGTCAGGACTTATACAATAATATTTTAGTACATGAGATACAAATACACCCAAATTCCCCATACATACGGGAAAGGGCTCGCAAAATCTAACTGATACATGCAAATCGAAAAGGCGCTGCAAGCGGTTGAGTTCGATATCATCAAATGAGAGGAGCTGCATCAAGGGCTGAAATGAAGAAGTCATTCGGGCATGTGGGGGGCTACCTGCAGGGCCACCCCCTCATGAGGGTTGAGACATCTCACACACACCCGGGAATCACCAATAGCTGCTGCTGCATCACTAGACCATTAAGTGTATAGATCATGATCATGCTGAAAAGAGCTCGAACCAAGGTACACTACCCCCTTAGACCTGGCTTCTGGATTAAATGAGTTGATGTCGACAAAAGTAGGTTTGCCATAGGTGAGGTAATAAGGGAACCCCAACAAAGGCACGGGAGAAAATAGTAGAGCGAATAACAGATGGACACTAATGATGATAATGAAATGAGGGATAGATCCAACGGGGACCATAAAAATCATGAGTACAAAATGGTATCTCATGACGGAAATTGTCACGAACAGAAATGAGTATGGGGGCAAAGTGGTGCCCCCAATGAAACGTGTTGTAAGTGAGAAAATCCGGTTTTGAGGAGAGGTGAAGTAAGACTTCGTGGACAACAGGTGTCCTGGTGAAGTAATGAAATGTGAAAAAAAATAGATGCTGGCTATCTAAAAGAAAATAAAACAGGCATTTCGAAAGGGAAATGCTAAGGGTAATATTTCTTAAGATAGAGTGCATTGCGGGGATTAGGATGGATATGGCCTTCAAAGTCTGCTAAAAGATATGCCCCCTTACCAAGGTCTTTACTGATAATGTAAGGACCGAGCCATAATGAGTCAAACTTCCCATGACCGACGGTATCATGGGCCTGATCATATACTAGAACAAGGTCACCGTCATGAAATTGTCGAGGGTGTACTTTTTTGTCATACTGAGCTTTGGTGTGCTTTTTGGTTGCTTCAAGAGTTTGCAATGCAACACGACGGTATTCAGAGGCGCGCTCAAGCATGATAAGTCGTTGTTCTAGAGGTTGGGTATTAGGGAGAAGTTCGACGACCAAGTGAAGGGAAGTGATTTCACACTCGATCGGTAAGATTGCCTCCTCACCGAAGACAAGGTGGAAAGGAGTGAAACCGGTCATGGTTTTAACAGAAGTACGATAAGCCCACAAAGCAGGGAAGAGCATGAGATGCCAATTTTTTTTGTGCTTATTCACCGTTCTTTGAAGCATGGTCTTAAGAATTTTATTGACCGCTTCAACTTGGCCATTACCTTGGGGGTAATAGGAAGATGAATATTGGTGCTCAAAACCCAAGAGTGAGGATAGGTCATGCCAAATCTCATCTTCGAAATTTCGGTCATGGTCAGAGACTAATTGTTTTGGAACTCCGAATCGAGCGATGACATGGTTAAAGAAAAAGAGGGCTGCGGTGGCTGTTGTATTGTTGAATGTTGGCATAGCTTCGGCCCATTTAGTGAAATAGTCAACCGCCACGACAATATATTTGTGGTTACCAGCGGATGGAGGTCGACATTCCATAAAGTCAATGGCCCATTTACAAAAAGGGCCAGCTGTGATGACAGGATGGAGGGGAGCGGGAGGAGATCGCGCCTTGGGGGCGAAATTTTGGCAATTGGAACAGTGTTTGACTGCTTCAATGCAATCACTAAAGAGAGAAGGCCAAAAATACCCAGCGCGCATGATTTTTTGGGAGGTGGCGAGGCCGAAGAGGTGGCCACCACAAGCGCCGCTATGACAGGCATTGAGGACTTGCTCGGCTTCAGCGTGTGTGAGGCAACGATGAAGGACAATATCTACTCCACGACGATAATGGTCGTCGCCAATTAGAAGGTATCGGGAGGCTTGGTGTTGGATACATCGTCGAGCATCACGATCAAGATGAAGGGCGAACTTTTGGGTTCGTAAGTAAGTAAGGATATCACCGTACCAAGGATCGTCGGTGGTGATAGAAAATAAATGTTCATCGGGAAGAGCATCATTAAATGGAGTATCTTGCATCCCAGTAGGAAAATCAGAAATGAGTTCAGCGAGGACTAAACCTTTCTTACTTTCTGGGGTGCCAAATTCAAGGTCGAATTCTTGGAGGATAACGACCCAATGAGCGTACTTCCCACTGAGAATGTGTCGACTCAATAGGAAAGCCATGGGGTTGGAATCAGTCACAACCTTAGTGGAACACATGAGGATATAATGACACAGTTTTTGGACCGAGAACACAACGGCTAGTGCTAATTTTTCTTCATGTGAGTAGGACACAGGTGGACCGGCAAGGTTTTTACTGACATAATAGATCACATGTTCGATACCGTTATCATCCTCTTGGATAAGGACACCAGCAACCAAATGGGTGGAAGCGGAGATGTATAGGATGAAATCTCAGTAAAAGTCAGGAGGACGGATCAAGGGAGCGAATGTGAGAGCATGCTTGAGGGCATCAAAAGACTCTTGAGCATAGGTATCCCAGACAAATGAGGTGTGAGATCGAAGAAGTCTAAGAAAACCATGCGCGGTAGTAGCATAGTCAGGAACGAATCGACGAAGAAAATTAGCTTTTCCTTGGAGACTTTGCAGCTGGCGTAAGGTACAAGGAATAGGAAGTTCGAGAATGGCTTGAACCTTCAAAGGGTCGAGAGTTATCTCGTCTTTAGATACTATGAAGCCGAGGAGATGACCGGTGGGAACATAGAAGACACATTTCAATGGGTTAAGGCAGATGTTATACTTGTGACATCGGAGGAAAATGGTACACAGATCATGGAGGTGTTGCACCCGATGTTTAGAATGCACAGTAAGGTCGTCTAAATAGGCAAGGATAATATGAGCTAAGTCATGGAAACAATAAGACATGGCTCCTTGAAAAGTGGCGTCGGCGTTTTTAAGGCCAAATGGCATGACTCGGTATGCGAAAGTGCCCCACGGACTAATGAATGCGGTTTTAAGTTGATCAGCATGACGAATAACGATTTGGTTGTATCCGGAGAAGCCATCCATAAAGGATAGAACCTCGTGCCCTGCACACTCATCAATGATTTGGTCAATAAATGGTGTGGGGAAGTTGTCTTTGGGACAAGCTTTGTTCAGATCGCGAAAGTCGGTGCAAACACGAATTGTGCATTGTTTTTTGAGGACGGGAACTGGGTTGGACACCCAAGTGGTGTATTCGATGGGATAAATGAAACCAGCCTACCAGAGCTTATCGATTTCAGCTTTGACGGCTTCACGTCTGGTGGGATGAATGGGTCTCAACTTTTGACGGACCGGGGTGGCATCAGGCCATGTGTCGATGTGGTGTTCGACAATGGTCGGATCGAGTCCGTACATTTCTGAGTAGGACCAGGTGAAGATATCACGGAATTCTTTGAAGATTTTGGTGTAGGCTTCAATTTCTTCCGGAGTGCATTGGGCACCTATGGTTATATGTTCTTCGATACCTGGTTTGACAAAAATGTCTATTTTGATGGTAGGAGAGATATTAGCCATATTGCCTTCTTTGAAAGCATCAGGTGCAGGGATGGGGTTTTTGAACCAATCGACTTTATTGGGAATGAAGTATTTAGATTCGAGAGCATATTGGTCATGGGATTGATGTGGAAGGAAGTATGCACGATGGTGCATATCACCCCACGGAAAGTCAGGTTTGGTTATGGCTTCCATGATGTCTTCATTGGATTGGAAGATGGGAAGAGTCGATGGCATAGGATGACATGAGGAGGTATAAATATGAGACACCTGATTTTGAGGGGGAAGGCTCACATGCGCGTCGTCATGAAAGGTGACAGTGGAGTAAGCAGATGAGTGGGTAGGCGAAACAGTGGGGGAAGGGACTAAGGGGTCAGTTGCCGGGGAACACAGTGATGAGGAAAGGTAGGAAATAGTGGCTGAAGGTTCGGTCATTTCAGTATCAGGAAGAGAAATGGTAATGGGGGTAGAAAGGTGGTCTGGGGTTAGAGAAGGATTACGAGCAAGTGCAGCTTCGAATTGGCAGTATGCGACCAAAGAAGCACGATACTCGTCAAGGCAGGGGCAAAGGTGGGTATAGTGTCCATGGAAATCGCATAAAGATGAAGGGTGATTGGTGCGCAATTTTTTATGTTTCGGAAGGGAATCAGGTATGGTGACATAGACCTCGGGGATATCGGATTCTGGAAATGTGTCATTGACCATGGTTTTGAGATGTGGTAATTCAGGACAGGTATGGGTGGCGTGGCCGACAACATTGCACAAGGCACATTGGATGGGATGCTTTGGAGGTCGAGAAGGGGCAGAGTTTGTCGGGGCAACCTTGTCCTTTGGTGCCCCCCTGTGAGCTTTGTTATTGTTACCTGGCACGGTCGCAACAGGAGGAGTTGTCGGATGAGGTGACTGAGGTGTTGGTGCAGTGGTAGAGGTCATGGGAATCGGTTGAACCGGGGTCAAAGCAAGATATGGTTTGGGTTGACCAGGAAGGGTAGTGGCTGGGGGGCTAAGGTACCAGACGGGTATACCCAAGGTCAAGTTGGGTAGGGAGAGGGTGGCCAAGATAGGGACGGAAGAAGCTACGGGAGGGGGAGCAAGGAAAGGAATCTGACCAGCAGGGAAATGGCCAGGAGGGACGGGGCCAAGGGGGTTGAAATCGGGCGGAATCAACCCAGGAAGGTAGAGGGGCATGTGAGGATTATTTGGGGAAGGAGATTCCGAAGGAAAAAGGTTGGCTAGTGGGGGTGAAGGGCTAGGAGTTGGTGGGGGTGGGTGGGGTTGAGGTTGCTTACTAGCCAAAGTGGGTTGTGTAAGGTCAGCCCAAGATGATTGCAACATGAAAACGTTCACCAGGCTAGGATCAGGAACGGGAGGAGGGTCTAGAAAGGTTCCAAGCAAGGAGGAGTCTTTATAGACGCTGGGGGAAACACTGGGAAATGAATCAATGGTTGGCTTATTAGTGACAGCAGAAATAGTGGACTCAGGGGAAGTCTGAGATTTGGGTTCATGATACGACAATTGGTCAATGGTGACAATTTTTCCATTATGGGGGAAAAACATCTTGTGGTGGACTGCCGATGGGACGGCAGACATGGCACAGTTGTAACTATGCCCCAAAAGGATGTTGTAGTCAAGAGGGGCATCGATAACTTCAATGTTGACACAAACAGTCTTGCCTGCAAGGGTGATAGGACAGTTACAGAATAGGCCGATGGGCTGGGAAGCATGGGCATCCCATGCGCGAAGAGTGATGGTGGAAGGGACCATCTCAGGAGATTCGAGTTGTTTCCAAACCAAAGCGGACATCACACAGGTAGATTCCCCCTCATCAATAATACACAGAGCGACATTGGCCTTTCGGATTTTGACTGGGATTTGGAAAGCAACAGAGGCAGGAAGAGGGGGATGGTCTGACTAACGGGCATCTAAAACAATTAATTGGTCATCAGCAGGATCTATAGCACCCACGGTAGATAGTAGATCCTTCTTTTGAGAAGGTCATGACTGGAGGAGTTCCAGTGTTGAAATGGCAGCGAGAGATTGAGCCAGATCATCGACTATGCTGTATGAATGGGTAGCCCGACCAGAGGCAGCATTTCGATGTAATGGGCCCTTAGGAATTTTGGTGTGAACCTCAGCTTTGGGCGGAGGGATTTGCAAGGGACCATTGGGTGTCGACAGAGGCTCTGTAGGACCTGAAGATGGGGACTCGGAGACAGATGGAACGGGAGGTGTGGAGTACTGATGAGATCGAGTTTGAAGGTTAAGGTCAACGGTGAGAGGTTGGTCAGAGGCCATCATGAGAATCTGGTAATCAGATGAACTAGAAGGGGAAGGTTGAGTGGTTACCGGGGCATGAGGTGGTTGAGTAGCCACGAATCCTTGTTGAGGGAAAGGATCGATAAACACAGCGGGTTGAGAAGTAGCCGTATTGGGAGGGACCAGAGGGGAGGAGTGTTGTCCCTGCACGGTGGCCTGAGACTCCCACATCTGTCGCATCTGGGGTAATAGGGGACAATCGTGAGTGTAATGACCAAAAACACCACAACATGAACAGGGCTTATAGGTGCGAAGCGGCCTATCCGGCTTGGGCTGAGAGCCCTGTGGCTGGTTAGTAGTGTTAGGGTCAATACTGGAAGTATTGGATCCACGATTACCAGAGGCAGATGGATTGCCTCTCCTCCACCGTTGAGAAGGAAGAGGAGTAGTCGCACCTTGATGCGCAAATACTTGCCCTGGAGGGGGTAGTAATTGCGTCTGTAGGGGTGGAGAAGGCAAGGGAGTGGGAGGTCCAAATGCTGGAGGAGCTGGGACACCAGGCTGTGGGTAAGGATAAGGGTGGGGATGGGCAACATTGAGGTAAGCAGGAGTGTGGGAAAAAGGAGGAGGCAGGCCATATCCTGGATACATGTTACCTAGAGGGGGAAAGGTGCTGGAGGTGTTGGCCCCTCCTGGAGGGAAACCATAGGCCATAAGAGGTTGAGCAGAGGTATGCGACAGAGCTCTGACGATACCGTTGGCAAAATGAGATGCCCCTGAGGCATTAGGGCCACTGGGCTTGGGGAGGTCAGGAGGGACGGTATAAACATAACCAGATTCAGCATAAATCAGGTCATATTTCAAGGCTATTTGAAGGGTGGCTTCTTCAGTTTTGGGAAAATGGGATGCGACATCTTTGCCGATGGGAGGTAAGAGAGAGCGAAGGAACCAGTCCATATAAACCCAATCTTCAAAGGGGGGAGCACGACATAGGCTTCGTCTTATTCGCCATTCCTGGACATGAGAGGAAAGACGGGTCGAAGAGGATTGATGAAAAGAAGTCAAGATTTTAGTACCAGTGTCGTATCGGAGAGGGAGCTGGAAATAAGATAAAAATTCTTGGGCAATGGTCGCAAAGGTGGTATGGGAAGAGGTGGCTTGATCGACATACCATTTGGAAGCTTCGCCGGTAAGCGTGCATTGGAACAATCGAAGATGGATGGATTCATCGGTGATGGAATTGGAGGAACACCACATGTGAAAAGATCAGATATGGTTAGAGGGATCTTCACTAGCATGGCCTTCGAACTTGGGAATGTCGGAGGGGAGCTTGGTTGGCATAGCAAGCCAATTGACATCGTGGCGAATAGGATCATTAATCAGCTGATTGAAGTCGGGGAGACTGAGACTAACCATGTAAGGGAGCAACGGGGCAGTCGAGGTAAGTCCCGTAGGGGTTCCACTAGAAATGGACCCGGTAGTAGAACTGGGGTTGCCTCTAGCACTAGGCCCTGAACTAGACATGGTGAAAGTAACAGGGGTAGAACCAGGAGTAGGGGGAGAACCCGAACAATCAGAGGAAGAGTCGGAGTGTGGACTCGGGGGAGGACTTACTCGATGACGACGGGAAGGAGGAAGTCGACCAACCGAAAACTGAGGGTGAAGGCCAAGAATTCTCCGGGACAAACGCCTTGGAGGCGCAATGATGACAGGAAGAAGAAAAACCGACAAGGGCAGGGAGGTGCAAAATCAAGACGAGACAAGGGCAGGGAGGTGCAGTGTCAATTGATTTTAAAAGTCTTTTCCAGGTAGTGTTAACCAGGCTCTTCTTCGCTTAGGTTCAGTGTGTGGCGTGCGTTAATTTTAATTGTTTAAACCCAGACGTTTTGAGAGTAAAAGAAAAAGTGTGTTGCGTAACTAAAAATAAATCTGCAGTAAATAAGACGAAAAGAATAGAAAATTAACAGCTAACAATGCATCAATCTAACCCAAGAAGGCGGGTCTCTCAAAACCAGTCTATAAGAGGGAAAAGCACGCTAAAAGAGGCCAATAGATCTAAGGTCGGGAGGGACGGGGATCTAAAGGAGAAATCTGCTGAAAAGAGGTGTAGATAACAGCAAAGAGGCAGAGGCAAGGTTACTGTTAGGAAGGAGGGGATCAGCTGAAGGTAAAAGGGACAAGGAGGTTGCCCTAGAAATGAACCCAAACAAAGCTATAGGAGTTGCTTTCAAAAGGAGAAGAGCTGATCTGCAGGGATCTGAAAATGAGGTATCAGATCTAGAAGAACTAAGGCTGAAACTCTGGAAATTCAAACTTCTGAAACAGCAAAAACTCTCCCACAAAAAGTGGAGGGTACTAGAGCACTAAGGGGCAATATTCCCACTTAGTTGAGTGAAACAGATCAGAAACAGGTCTAAACGGGCGGAGGCAGAGGCTGGAAAACCCTGACAAAAGCTTCAGACAAACCCAGAAAAAGTGCTGGAAAATTACAGAAAAAAGTGCAGGTCACAGGTTCTGACCTGTTTGTAGTCTAGGTCACAGGTTTGGGGCAGAAAAGTGCGACCTCAAGGCTAGGTCACAGTTTTTGGGCTGATAAGTGCGACTTGCAGATCCGGGTCTCTCGACGACAGATTTTAGAAAAAAGTGTCGTCTCAGCTGCGGCTGATGTCGGTCACCTGCGCAATAGGGCCAGAAACACATGGAAGTTAGAAATTTTAACGTTTGAGGGTTTTAGAGGTAAAATATACCATAAAAATAGGAAGAATAGAGAACTGAAGAGAAACCCTAGGGTCTGAAAAAACTGGATATGCAGGAATATATAAAACGACAGTGGTCGCAAAAGAAAACCCGTGTGGAGTCGCCAATTGTTAGTATGAATCTTTCGTCGTAAAATATCACTTTAGCTATGCATAAAAAATAGCCCTAACATCAATTATGGCTACAAAATATCTTTAAATCTAAAGTTAGGTGATCCAAATAATGTTGCACAAATACAGATCTGAAAGACATTAAGCATATAAAGTAAAATATGGCTCCATGCATCCAATAGACAAGACAAGAATAATGTATTTGAAAGAAATTATATATTATATTAAAAAGGGGCACTTGAGAGGAAAACGAGAAAGGTGTTTTCCGGTTCTCCTCAATGGGACGGGTTCTTGAAAGTCCTCAGTGTTTCAGATCTAAAATTCCTCTCTCTTGTTGATGTGGAAAACCCAAACAAACATAGAACTCAATGGGAGCTCACAAAGTAAAAATGAAAAAAGTGACCAAGAGTAGATCCAGAGTGATCTAATGCAATGGAGGTGACTAATGAATGGGGAAAACCCTCCTATTTATGACAAAATATTGGGGTGTTCTAGAACTCGGTGCATGAATAAAATATTATTAATCAAATTCTAGAATCACCTTTTAGGAATATTTTATTATATTTGTTGGAGGGAAAAGGATTTTTGACTTGGGTCAATTCCTTTATTTATAAATAACAAATAAATAAATGATTTATTTATTATTTTAGGGAAATGATGGGAATATAATTAAATAAATAATGGTTTATTTAATTATTTATATGTGATTTAGTCAAATTTAACTAAGAATATTATTTAAATGATGATTTAAATAACTTATTCTTAGGAAATAATCAAATAAATAATGATTTATTTAATTAATTTCCTTGTTTTGGGTTAAATATGACCAGGAAATATGGACAAATGTTATTTCACATGGTGAAAGAAATTTTACTTAGGGTAAAATTGGTCTTACATGGTGTACTTGGGTTCATCTAATGATAATAGGTTAGATGACCAAAAAAATGGTGTAACAATCTCCACGACATATAATATACAGATAGTTGGGGTTTTCAGCTTTAAGCTTTCCCATAAAATACTGTGTTCATATGTGTGATTGTTTATGGTTTTAATGTGTGCATGCAATTGATTTTATTTCCGCATGTGATGATCAATGGTAGAAGAGATTCTGTATTGTGCATGAAGATAAAATAGTGTGTGATCAGGAGAATCTCGGTGGATAACATATCAGTTATTCAAATTTCTACATGTATTTAGAAAGAAGATAAATATTGTTAGATCGAGAGAATGTGGATATATGCATGCATCTTGTATATAATTTCCATATGGTATCAGATCAGTGTTAATTCTTGAAGATTGAAATTGTTAAGAATTGCTGAGTTTGTGCTGGTGGACAATTCGAATTTGCTTCATAAAATTCTTGGTGCAAAAGTTGAGTATACATTGAAATGTCTTTCAATGGGTTGTGATTGGAGTATGCCCTTGATGGGAGCTCAAATTACATAGCCTGGAAGGATAGGATGGAGGCGGTGCAGGAGGATAATGGACTGAAGGAGTTCATCGATAGCAATGTTCCTAAGCCGAGATCTAGCGATGCTGCATTACTTGATGCATGGAAAAAGAAGGTAGCAAAGACAAGAAGAATTCTGTTGGAAGGTGTGAAGGACCATATTGTGTCTAGCATTCATGGGAAAGCCACTCCATTTTTAATGTGGAAGGATTTAACAGATTTGTTCCAAAGAAGTAGCGACCAAAGGAATTTGGCGCTAAAAGACAAGCTTAGAAAAATAAAAATGGAGAAGGGCAACAGTATTCCAAAATATCTCACAAAGTTTGTCCACTGTAGGGATGAACTGGGAAGTGTGGGGATTACTACTGATGATGAAGACTTGGTGAGCTTGGCTCTTCTTGGGCTTCCTAAGAGTTGGCATAGCTACGAAGACTCTGTCAATGGATGGGAGAAACTGCCGGGATGGGAGCGACTTTGGTCGGACCTTATGTAGGAGGAGATAAGGTGAGGTACCAAGCATGGCTCTTCATCAAAGAATGACGATGAAGAGAATTTCGCTTTGGCTGCCAAAGCAAGGAAAGGGAAGGGGAAAGAAATTTCCTTCAAAATCCGAAGCTAAAGGCAAGAAGCAGGATTTGTCCAAGGTGAAGTACTTTCACTGTCATGAACATGGGAATTTTTCCACTAACTGCCCACAGAAGGAGAAGAACAAGAAGGCTGCTGGAGCTGCAGATGGAGAGGCCTTAGTCTTGCAATTTGAACTTGGTTTCTCTTTGATCACATGCTTGGTTTCAAGCTATATGGGATTAGTGTGGTGTTAGCCACCTATAAATTCTGTCATACTCAGTGGGGTCTAAGATTGTATTTTAAACCTTCAAGAGATAGTTCCCTTTGAAAACTTATCATCTTTTGAAGTTTTATGATGATTATTACCCTTGGAGTTAATCTTCACTGTTGTTTCACTATTAGCCCTAAAGTACCTGCTGATTTACCGAGAGAAAGTCTGTTTGAAGAAGTTCCATTTTTCCTCATTACACTTCTCCATTTCATTCTCCATATTCATCCATAAAGACCTTCATTTGGCTTCTAAACCACTCCAAAACCCTTTTTAAACCTTTTGTCCCCCTTTCATTTGGTTTAAAAACACTTATCTCACCTATCTGTACCCTCTTTTGGCCTTAAAATCTCTGTTTTTGGCCTAGAAAGAGTCTTTTTCTCTACAAAGGTATTAGGCCCCCAAGGGATTATTTCCTTTAGCCCCTTCCTCCATGTATCCTTGGCCCCAAAATCGCGCACTAAAGGGTATAAAGATCCCTTCGGAACCTTTCTTTCTTTCTATTTTTTGTTTTCCGACCTTATGGTGTTAAACAAATCTAGACCATCCATCCTGATAAATCTAACGATCATTGTACACCCCGATGATTTAAATACCTTTTTGACTCGTCCACCCTGCGAAAAATTTGCTGATCCACCACCAGACCTACTCTAATTTTCCCTCAGGACTATTTAGTTTTCATGCTCAATGATAGCCGTTGATCTGCGCTCCTTCCATCAGATCAACGGTCACGGTCCCAGCGCGCACCGTCGGGCCCTATGTCCCACCATACATCCTCCTCGCATCTTTGGATTGATCGCGTTCTACCTGCACCGTCCAATCTCCCGACGATCATCCTGTTGGAAATATTATCATTGATGGCAAAGAAGAAGACAAGAGTAGCACCTGAATTATCATCAAGACAAAGGAGCACAAAGGAAAAATAGTTAAGCAGCAAAGATAGAAAGGTAGCATTAGACAAGAAGTAGAGGCAACAGATGAAGAAGATAGGTGACTAGAAGCAGAGACAACAAATTCATTCAAAGGAGCAAAGAAGCAGAAGTAGCAGATCAGGAGAGCTGCAGAGTGTGTGAGTGCATTTAGTTTTGGGCAAACAGGGTTTGCTCCTGTAAGCAGTTGAAAGGGCCATTTTATTTGAAGATCTGGCCAAAGACCAGAAGCTTTTGTAATTAATTTCATCTGCATATATGAAGAATCTATTTCAACATTATATGAATATTGTTTGATTTAGATCTTGTGTAAATGGGCTTCGAGTTCCACTAACTAATTGTATAAACCAGTGTGATGAATCTCTATGATAAGGGTTCGAATTAGACATTCTGTATATAATTGAAGAATTCGATGTTGATCGAGGATTAATGTCGATATTATGATCTAAGTTAAATACAATGGGGGATATATCTGTTTGAGAAGATTGAGGAAAGGTTGCAGTCATCGATCACTGCAAGGATCGATGACAATGGCAAAGGAATCTGAATTCTCAATTCAGAATTCGACTTGGGTATATTGAGTAAATGCGAAATAGAGATATATACAATCAAACAAAAACTTGGACTATTGAGTTGAAATCTTATGACTTAAGGAATGATTGTGAGGGTTGATTCTAGAGTAAATTAGAGATTCGAATAAATGTCAGAAAGGAGATTCAATCACAGAGAATGAAATCGATGGATAGTAATACAGAGAATGTGGATTAGGATTGGAATAATGCCTGTATTCTGGCTTGGAGCTGGAATGAAGAAATAGAGGAGAAGTTTCGATAACCTCCTAAGGAAATTTTGCACAGCACTTAAATGAGTTGGCATATCTGGATGAAACCGAAGTACAGTGATTAGTTTGTAGAATCATGAACTTGAATGTGCAGTTAGAAGCGGAATTGTGACAGGGTGGAACTTTGCGAGGGAGTCGTGAAGCAGTTTCTTGAACCCATAAGTGGTCTTCGCGTTGCAAAAATATGGTAAGCTATTTTCCTGAAAAAATGCGATAAAGCTCATCGAGTGACACGTGGCATAAGGTGGTATTCAATTACCACCCATTTCACAAAATATTTTGGTATTAAAGCTCTGCGGTGGAAAAAATGCGATTGTCGTTAGATGTGGATCGATGGAGATCCAACGGTGGACGCACATCTATTTGCTTGAGAATTAATGAATGGGTATAGTTGCTGTGGGCCGGAGTACTATATGAAATTCATATGATTTAATTCAAAGTCAAGGTTTATAAGGTCCAATTTGCATAATTGAATTGTGATGTTAGCGTGGGCTGGACATTATTATATGTTGGTGCATGGAAAGTTAAGTATGGCGAAGATTTCAATTGGTAACTGAAATTAAAATGCCATGGGCCAGATATGATGTTTGGGCATAATATAAAGTCTTGAAACATGTTAATATATGTGTAAAAGCAAGTTATAATTCAAGTTCTAAACGCAAGTCAAACATTGATACGACCCTCGTGAGAAGGTCTTATTATATAGTCCAACCATTATCGAAAGAGAACTTTCGTGGTAAGTTATAGCATTGGGGTTTAATCCAAGATCCAATATATATGTTTGCATTTCCATAAATCAAAGGTTGAAGGTCTGGTGGACCTTAAGTGAAGGTCATACCATTTGGGTTTAAAACATAAGAGTTGCCTTAAAATGTTAATTGTGAATGTCCATGGGATAGTATGGGTTGTTGTATTATGGGATATAAATATCCATTTTATATAGTGGACCATTTTGGGTTGAATTACGAAGTTTGAATAATGATTCGACCTCATGAAGTGGGTTGGACTATGGTTTAACCATAGATTTGAAATAGGCAAAGTTCCCGCATATGAAGATTGTGAAGTGGGTTTAGACCATGGTTTAAACATTTATTGAAACAAGTCGAGTTTCTGCATATAAATGAAATTTGGATGTATGGTTTTATAATCATTGTTAAGGAGTAAACCTTCACATTCGAGGGTTGTATTATTGCCTTTATAAAACATCAGTTTTATTGGAAGAAGCTTCCGTAAGTTGACTTGTATATTTAGGTTATAACAGAGATTTTAACCTTTGATGGAAAAGCTTCTGCATACATTTATTTAAATTGCCAGCCCAGGGAAAATGAATGGAGAGGAATTTTTATATGCATGAGACTTTGAGATTTATTTGGGGCTAAACTTGTAAAGTAGTTATATATGAAATAGATACACAATTGCAGTGAACAAAGATTTACAGAACTGAATGAGTGAAGAACAAGATCATTCAGGGATCTTGTAGGTAAAATAATTTTAAATCTGATTTGAAATTCATGATCGCAAAATTATGGTTGCAGAAAAGTGAAGATAGAGTTTCTGCAAAGTAGATTTTGGCTATGGTTGGAACCATGAAGGTTGAAGAAAGCTGCCAGATTTATAACATAATTTGGGAAATGCATTCTACATGCATAGAAAGCAGGAGAATATGTAGAACTGTTACACTACAGGAGCAGAAAAGACAAACATACAGTGAGCCAAGAACTGAAAGGGTTGAATGAGATATATCAGTTGCAAATGTAGATGTAAATGTTTTAATTAATTTTATATTGTTTGTGATGCAAAGGCAAGTCTTCGTGGGCAAAGAAATACCCCACTGTAATATTGAAATGTATACATATTGTTATATTTTTCTGAATGTGCTAGGCAAGAAAACGAGAAGGTGGAAGGCAAAGAGTCACGGCTGTTCATTTCGAATTCCTTGTGGAATACAAATAGTCATGAGATGAACTCTATAAATGATATCACATAGATATGCAGAGAGAGGTTAGAGAATGGAGAAATGAGGCAGAGAGGGTAAGAAGAAGGAGGAGTAGATAGAGAAGCTGTGAATATTTAGAAATGATATAAGGTAGATATGAAGGCTGATGGACAGCAGTGAAGAAGGAACAGAACAGAGCAGATATCCGGGTAAATCAGTATGTGGTTTTTATGAAAGAGTGAGGAAGTTGGTGCTTCCATATCAATTTGTAGCTTGATAAATGTTAGTTGTAGCTGGCTGAGGTAGGAGCCTCCTGTAGGTTGTAGCCTGCAGAAAATAGATGGGAGTTGGAGCTTCCTTGCAAGTTGTAGCTTGCAGAATTGAGGTAGGTGCCTCGTATAGGTTAGAGCCTACAGAAAATAAGTGGTGAGAGGGAGTTGGAGCTTGCCTTTGCATCACAACAATAATAAAATGTGGCTTTCTCCCTTTTTGGGTTTCCACTTATATCTGGTGTCTATGTGCATGATGTTTATGTGTTGATATGGTTTATCTAATATGCTTAATACTTGCTGCTCACATATTAATATTGTTGTTACATTATGTAATAAGTTGATCATGAAATGAAGGTGTAAATAATTTTAAAGGAAATTTTTAAAAGTCCATGAATGTGTTAAATTGATTCATCCCCCCCCCTCAGTTTAACTAAGGGTTCAACACATCCGACGGCTCAAACTCAATATCGCACAATTTTTGGCCCCGTTCCACAGTGCGCTACTTTCGCGCGATAAAAATGGTTTTCATTTTACACGTGTCGAGCAATGAATGGAATCATGTTCCAAAAGTTAATACCGCCTCCCCCCCAAATGCTGCGCAAAAACCACTGATGGTTTTCCCAAAATTGCTTCTTCCCAATTCACGCCATATTTTAAATTTAAATCTTGGGTCTCTGTTTTGGCATGGAAACCCATCCTACGCTGCAAATTCCTTCATCCTTACTGCTTCGAAACACTTCCACGAACCTTCCAAAGCAGTTTTAACCAATCATTCGCAGGATTTGAATAACTTTGTGTGTTTTGTGCAGGTTTAATGAAGTTCAAGATAAAATGCTCCCGCAGATGATTACAGTGTTATTGGCCAAGGATGACGATCCTTATGGCCTTTGGTACAAATCAAAGGGTTTTGAAGTGCTAATTACATGTTCTAAGAAGGTCAATAAGTCATGATTGTCAGCTTTTCAAAACCATTTCTCTGACAAACCTCTGCGCACCTGCAAACAACAAACACAGTCAGAGTTAATTAAATGAAAGAATATCAGTGTCAAGATGAAGATCAGAGCATAATCAAAGGTTTAGAGATGTTAATCAAAGCTTGAAAGGATCAAGGCACAAATTGAATATCAAAGGCCTAATCCATAGAATGAAGAAAAATCTCCAGAAAAGCCTTGAATGCCACATCATAGGGGCTAATTGAATCCCTAGCTACCAAGATTGCCACTTGCAGCCTCTCTACCTCAAAGGAATACCAGATCAATTTTCAGTCAGTAACATTAAGACTAAAGACAGTTGAACAGTTATTACAAACAAAGGAAGATATTTCAAACTGTCAGTAAAGTTATTGAAAAGATAAGAAAATGCCTGAAAGTCAATATTTTCACCCACTAAGCCTAAAAAGCAGAAAACAGAGTTAATAAAACAGAGTTAGAATTAAATGAATTCCTGCCTTATGCCTTGCATGGTTTTCAAGGCTAGGAGTTGCATTTAGTATAGAATTAATTACACTTCAACCCTAGGAACTCTTCCACCTCCTCATTTTCTTATAAAATTTCCTTGAGGAGCACATTGTAAAGGGTTGGTTGGTCACTAGTTGTAACATTGGAACTCTTTGAAATAATATATAGTATGTCTGAAGTTGAGGAAGAAATTGAAGTCTTGGAAGCCTGATGATGTTTGATTTGCTTTTTCATGAGAAGGCTTTATCATTGGATCCCTGAGCCTGGCTATTGGTGATGTATTTTGAACTGTCTGTTGTTTTTCCTGTTTTCATTATGTTCCATAAATTCTTACTACAGTAGGATGAAAAGTTTAGGCTAAGAAATGACTCCTGGAAGCACCTTAGACCTATTTATCCTTAACTGTTTCATGTTTTCTTCTGTTGAGGCATTTTAGAGTATTTAATCATTCTCTTGAACCCTTATGCTTGTTTATTTCTGAAATAGTTCAAATAGTTGGTTCCAGCATGATTTATGGTTTTCCTTGCTTGTCTGCTGCCACTTGAAAACTTTTTTTGAAGTCTCCCTTTGAAGTACCATTGTTTATAGTTAGCCAAGGAGGTATGTTTCGCTCATACCCTTTGTCCCTGCTTGAGTAATTGTTTTAAAGGTATTTATAGTTGTGATCATAGATGTGTTAGGTTTTCCCTCTTCTATGTCTGCAATTATCAGTGAATCTTTTTTGTTTTCTGAGTTCTTTGAAATAAAATCTTTGAGGAAATAGGATGTGCTCCCGAATCTTAGATTTCATTTTAAAAGTTGTCTTGAAATCATTATTTACTTAAAGTGTGGTTTGTAGAATTCATGGTTAGCCCTGTCTATCAAATGCCTCTTTATGTTCAAGTTATGTTTTTAAGTTCCCTTTTTTGAGAATTCAAACTCTCTTTTCAAATCATTGATGTCCATCTCAATCAAAAAAACTAAAGGATCTTGTGGCCAAGTTAGATTTTCCCTTTGATATCCCATATCCATTGATGAGTTTGTCATAAACCTCTTCTTGACTCCATTTCCCATTGAATCTGACACTTCTTCTTTCCATCTATACTACTTAGACCTTTCATGTTCTGCTGTGCCAATTCAACCAAACAAACAAATCAAACAAACAACTTTCACTTAATAACTAGTCTAAAATCAATACTTAAAAGAAAACAAGAGATATCTTTGCAAAAAATTTGAGAGATCCCTCTCTGAGAACAGGAGGACTAGATCCTGGAACTCTAAAGATTGGTTCTGATGTTTTCTTGTATTTTGGTTAGCCAATCTATCAAAACTCAGGAACCCCAACATGTGGTATATTGATAGTGGTGTGTCTTTCCATATGACGAGAGACAAGGAGTTGTTTAGTGACTTGGAGGTGAAGGACCTTCAAATGCATATAGATATGGGCGACGATGGTCGATACAGTGTGACTGGAATTGGGACCATTACCTTTGAGAGGGAGTTCAGTAATCCATTCTTGTTTAAAGATGTTATGCATGTTCCAGGTCTGAAGAAGAACTTGGTTTCGGTCGCAATGTTGGAAGACAAAGGTTATGACGTTGTTTTTAGCGATGGAAAAGCTTTCCTGCGACATAAAACAATGGGTCAAACCAAGAGGATAGGGAATCAAGTTAAAAATCTCTACAAGCTGCAGGTAGATGGCTGCGCTGCAATGATGGGAAAGGCAAAAGAAGTGGTGAGCCAGGATGAGGGCAAATTATGGCACAGGATATTGGGCCATCTTCACCATGGCGCTTTGAATATTTTGTAACAGATTTCTATTGGACTTCCCAAGGGTACTCTTGCTTAGTTAGATCAGTGCAAGTGATGCACCATGGGTAAGTTTGTGAAGACCACCTTTCATAGGAAGGAGAACCGTGCTTCGGTGGTCCTGGAGAGAATTCACACAGACGTGTGTGGACCTTTCTTGGTTGCTTCAACAGAAAAACACAGGTATTATGTTATATTTTTTTATGAATATTCTCATCGATGTTGGATCTTATTCATGCAGAAGAAGAGCAAAACATTCTCAAATTTCTGTGAGTTTAAAGCATTGGTGGAGAAGGAGTTGGGGAAGCAAGTAAAAGCTCTATGGAGCGATAATGGTGGTGACTACATCTCGGGTGAATTCAAACACTTTAGTAGAAAAGAAGGAATTCGAAGAGAACTCATAGCGCCTCATAACCCACAGCAGAATGGGGTCATGGAGAGGAGGAACAGAATGATCGTGGGTGCTGCACAAGCTATGCTTGAGAGGGAGCTAGACTTGCATGTAGTGAAGGAACTTCTTGTTCCGAAAGATGAGCCTCTAGATGTGGATCAGCCATAGGAGGAGATTCATGGAGTGGAGGAGTCCAATCATGCAGAACCAAACATCAGACAAGGCAGAAAGCGTACCACAAAAGCTGAGAGACTGAAGCTTGATGCGGCACAGAATGTAAGAGTCCCTACATCATAGTGTAGACAGAGACAGTCACCTGGCCGATTTAATGGATATATGGCTCTGATGAGCAAGTGTATCATGACAGAGCCATCTTATTTTGAAGAAGCAGTGCAGGAGCCCACATGGGTAGATGCCATGGTGGAGGAGTATGACTCCATTGTCAGAAACGGTTCTTGGGAGATTGTTCCAAGGCCGGTGGGAAAATCAGTTTTAGGATCAAGATGGATCTATAAGGTAAAGCAAGCTGCTAATGGGAGTGTCGAGAAGTATAAGGCAATATTTTTTTCCTGAGGCTTCTCACAGATCAAGGGGATTGATTATGAAGAAACCTTTGCACTTGTCACATGGTATTCTTCCATAAGGACCATCCTTTCTCTCTCAACACAAATGGTTTGGCACATTCATCAAATGGATGTGAAGACTGCGTTCCTTAATGGGATCATTGAGGAAAAAGTGTACATTGAGCATCCTGAAGGATTTGAGATCTACAACAGCGGGTCACATGTGTGCAAGCTCAAAAGAGCGTTGTATGGGCTGAAGCAAACACCTCGTGCTTGGTACACATGGATCGACATCTATTTCACTGGACTTGGCTTCACCAAGAGTGAGGCGGATGCAAACCTGTACCAAATTGTGGTGGAGAGTAAGCTTTTAATCATTGTTCTTTATGTTGATGATTTAATACTAACAGGTGATGAGTAGTTGATACACTCATGCAAGGCAGACCTTGCAAAGGAGTTTGAGATGAAGGATTTAGGCCTCCTTCATTATTTCCTTGGATTGGAAATATGGCAGCAGGAAGGTGAATTGTTTGTGTCTCAAGGCAAGTATTCCCAGGAGATACTACAGAAGTTTCACAAGCAAGGCTGCAAGCCTATCGACACTCTTCTTCCATGAAATTGGAGGAAAGAGGATGCTACATCGATAGAGGTAGTGGATGCCACTGTTTATCGACAGTTGGTGGGTTCGCTCATGTATTTAGGTAATACAAGATCAGCCATATGCTATGTGGTGAACCAACTTTCACAAGCGATGGTTAAGCCTACCAAGCTCTTTTGGAAGGCAGGCAAGCATGTCCTGAGGTATCTCAGGGGCACATATGAGTATGGCTTATGGTACAGACAGATGGATGAGGTGAAGTTGCATGGCTTCATGGATGCAGATTGGGCAAGCAGCCCAACAGACAGAAAGAGCACATCAGGAGGGATTTTCAGTATCGAATCTACAACAGTTTCTTGGTACACTAGGAAACAAAGATCCGTGGCACTCAGCTCAGCGGAAGAAGAATACATGGCAGCAAGTCAAGCTGCATGTGAGGCTATCTGGATGAGGAAGATCTTGGTCGGTTTTTTCGGTTCACATTTAGATCCTACAGTAATACATTGTGATAATCAGAGTTACATTAAACTCTCGATTAATCCTGTGTTTCATGATAGATCTAAACATATTGATATCCGGTATCATCATATCATAGATTGTGTGGAGCGGAAGATCATGTTGCTTCAGTACATTCCTACGGAAGATCAGGATGCAGTTATTCTGATGAAGGTGCTCACCAGGAGCAAATTCGAATACCATAGAGGCAGGATTGGGGTGAAGGATAATCCCTATCTTGTTCAGAGGGAGTGTTGAGAGTCAACAAGATGATGAGCTTAGTGAAAAGAGTTGCCTTCACTAAGTGGGCCCGCAGGCTATTTTTGGCGCAAGTCTATTTTTAGACATGGTGATCATATTTCAAAAGTTGCAGGATGCTATTTGTGGATGGTTGGTCAAGTTGGAAAAATAGATGAAATTCTATTTTTAGAATATTAGGCGAAGTCTATTTATAGATCATCGATATAAAAATAGAAGTGTCGATTATTATTAGCTCTTAATAATAATCCGACAATAAACATCAACTTATTCTCTTGGAGCACTTAATTTCAGTATACAGATTTGTCAAATCATTGGGCTGAAGGAATTATGCAATTCCTAGGGTTTACTGGTGGTTCATGCATGGAGGACTCAGTTAGAATTGAAGTGGAAAAGTTATGACAAAGTTGGAAGAGTAGTTCATGGAGTTGTTATTCAGTTTAACTCAGTTATTAGAGTTAAACTCAGTTGAGCTAGTTGTATCTAGTCTAACTGAATGATACAATAGTGAGAGTGGAGTGAATTAATTAGTTAATTAATTCACAAATAATAACTCATTAATCAACTGAACAATACAGCAGTTAACTACAGTGCATGGCAGTTCCAGTGGAGACCCAGTGGAGAGATAGCTGAAAGGGCAAGATGGACTATCTGTTGTGACTATAGTGATGCATTGATTGCACAACACACACATTGGATTTGCGAATGAGGATTGTGCAGTGCAAGCAAGGTAATTTGAATTCATTCAGAGCTATTCTTCAGCAGGGATTGTGCAGTGGAGGCAGGCTATCAGGTGGCAAGAAATCCGTGCATGGATTTGCAAATTTCTTCTGATTGGTGTGTGACGATTGATTGTAATGAGAGCTTGATGTACTTTGTATGATATTGTTACATGATCTCCTTGATACATAATATATGATAGTTGGGGTTTTCAGCTTCAGGCTTTCCCGTTAAACAACTGTGTTATGTGCGATTGTTTTTATTGCTTCATGTGTTTGCAATTGATTTTAATTTCCACAAAAGATTAACAGTGGAAGGATTCTGTGTTTAGAAAGAAGATAAATATTGTTAGATTAGGAGAATCTGGATATATGCATGCATCTTGTATATAATTTCCACAGGAAACAGAGGATGTGAAAGAGGGAGAAAACCACGCAAACCATATCGTTTGTCCAACTATGTCCAAGAAGGAGATTATAGTTCAAGTTGGCGTCTACCACTTCAAAATCCATGGTTACCATTTCCCCCTCCAACAGGATGGGAAATACCTTGAGAATACCGTACGACTGAGAACCTCTACCATTGAAAGCTTCTAAGGTATTCAGGGACTGACTTAATGGGGGAGAGTTGATGGCTTTCTAGCATGCAACAGACATGATGAGGGTCGAAGCGCCTTCATCAATGATAGTCCAATGAATATTCTTTCCCATAATGGTAACTTGAATAAAAAAAGCTACCTGATATGGGAGGCGAGGAACGAAATTCTCGAGATCGAAAGTAATCAGATTAGAATCTACAGGATCAATCCCTCCAATAGTGGAGAGTAGCACCTTCCGTTGTGATGGGCATGATTAAAGGACCTCTAAAGCTGACATCGCCAAAGGCGCTTGAGCCAAATCTTCTACAATATTATAGTGTTATGCTGCTCTTGCATTCAGATTGTAAGATGATTTCCAAAGAACACCCTTTGGGGGTGGTCAGATGATGGAGTCACTACTCGGTCTCTCAATCTAGAGGGGACCAGAGGTAGGAGGCGTGGAAGAGGAAGGGTGATCTGTAACTTCCGGTTCCACAAAGGATCACTAAATAGTCTCGGAGGATAAATATCCACAAGTTTTTGCTCCACCTCAAGTGATTCCAATGACTCAAGGAAAAAAACAAGAACATGTTTCCCAGATCTTGAAGACAAAAAATCAGGTTGCATATGACTTGGGACAAGAAACTTATGGTAATTCGAACCCTCAACTAGTGCCATGTTGGGAAGCTCAAATTGATGTAGCCAAATATCTAGAACAAGAAGAACCATTATTTCAAGATACTCCAGACTTGGAAGAATCACCAAGTACTTTTCCTACTTCTAAAGAATTTTGGACAAAATAGGGAAGAGGAAGAAGGATCTCTTATATAATCCCAACCACTGGAGACAATAAGTCAGACCCGAACCAATTTAATCATGTATCACTTTTGTGTACTATTATGGAACAAATTTGAGAGAATATACTCATGTAAGAAATGTTGGAATGCAATTCTTTTAGGTGTTTGAAGAATAAGTCAACCACATTCTTCTTCATCAATGGCAATGACTTATTTTGATATATTCACCTTGAGAGCTAGTGATTTTTTTATGTAATTCAAGCGTGTGTCCAACCATATCTTTTGTTTAATATAAATTTCTCAATCACCCTTCAAAAAAAATAAAAATAAATAGAGCTTACTATATAAAAATTTGTGAAACCAATTTATTTAAATAAATTGATTTATTGTTTTATTTTGATTATAAACTAACACAACCATATAAATTAAATGGTTGATAAACACCTATAAGCATGAAAATAGTTACCCCCACTTTACCATGAGATTGTTAATTTGTAAATAGACTTTGTTACAATACCATAGGCCAATATCACATGCTCAAAAAACCATAACTAACTTCATATGATGCTTGTTCATATGAGATACTTTTAACTAATCAATTTAAGTAAAAGGGCAAAAAGGTATTTGTGTATACTACAATGAATATTTTAGAATATTCTATATACATTAAATCTCTACCATCTTGAAGCCCAATAATTATTGATAATTAAACTAAAATTTTAAAAACCAAACCATATTCCAAAATAGACAAGCATATGGTCACAAACATGCAATTATTTATAATATATTATTATTTAAAAATAATATAATGTATATTTTTTGAATTCAATGATATTACACTAATCTTTCATTGAATTTTTTTAATAAATAATTTCTATATTAAAATTAGAAACTAATAATAAAATAAATCAATTTATAGGTATTTGATAACGAAATTTACATTACTTTACTTCATGTTGCAAAATTTTATTATTATAAATTTGCAACTAAGTCATTTCATACTTAATTGACATGAGACAATTTTGACTACTACTATTATAACTTTTAGGTGAATTTGGCAACACCCAACAAGATGTCTTCCATAAATAATTAGAAATTTGTAAAACTATTTACTTTATATTTTTACAAACTTACTAGATGAAAAAAACTTACAAATTTAATATTAATATAAAATTTAAATGTTTAATTTATAAAAAATAAAAATATTTTAAAGTAAAAAATCATTAGTACAATAATGAAGTGAAAATTGTTAATCTATAAAATTAAACTGAAATTAACAACTTTTAAAAATTAAATTTAATATTAAAAAATCATTAATACAATAATGAAGTGAAAATTTTTAATCTATTAAATTAAACTGAAATTAACAACTTTTAAAAATTAAATTTAATATTAATATAAAATTTAAATTTAAATTTATAAAAAATAAAAATATTTTAAAGTAAAAAATCATTAGTATAATAATGAAGTGAAAATTGTTAATCTATAAAATTAAACTGAACTTAACAACTTTTAAAAATTACATTAATTAAATGTAAAAATTCTATTTTCTATATATGTAAATTATTGCATAAATTATTTTTTTATAAATTGAAATTAACCATTTTTAAAAAATAAATTAATCATATATATGATGATGATGATGATGATGGTTAACATCCACTGAGACTAATATTTGGTCTATCGGACCTAAAGAAAAGCGTTATTTAATTTGATTTAAGATTTTATTCCTATGCTCAAAAAGCTTGGAGAGAAGCCTCTCGAGCTCACTATAATTATGACATCTTAAAAGGCTAGGAAGGTCAATATTGCAACAAAGATTATGAAATTGAGCTCTAATCAAATTTAAAAATTAAAAAAAAAACAATCAAATTTAAAAATTATATTTTCTATATATGTAAAATATAGCATAAATTATTTAGTGTACAAGGGGTGATAATTTAAAAAACAAATTATAAGTTTAAGTTTTTATTAATTTTTTTTAATAAAGTTGAAAGAATTTAGGTTTAGTGTTATGGTACATGTTTTTATGTGGGTTCAAGTTTCCATACACATGACATGTTGTATACTTGTCCTTGTGGCATTTATGTATCATGTTTTGCACTCATTACACACTAGTTGATTTTCTAGTTAGTTTCTTTGACGAGGCATCACAAGGTGTCAAATGTGAATGTGATGTGGTTTTAAGGATTAATCAACATCATAAATTTATATTGCATTGGCATAGAGGGTTAGGCACTAGGGAAAAGCTCATGGCCATGTGGGGCTTAATGCTCTTTGCTTGTAGACATCCCCTTGAATGGCGATTCCAAAGGCGTTATTGAAGGTGTCTCTTAAAACTACAACTTCACGGGAAATTGGATGGAGAGGATTGAGATTTTAAAATAGACTTTTGTGGCTATCCATTTCATGCATGTACACATGGATTTTAATCAAGAGGCTGATAGACTATGAAAGGAAGGTGTTAGGGTTCCTATGTTTTGGCAGGTTTGGCTCTACCAAAAGATAAGACAACATCAAAACCACTTTGGGACATCAGGATCTAGCCCTCCTGGGTCCAGAGAGGGATCTCTCTATAAAGGCAAAGATGGATGTATCTTTGAAGCTCAGTTTTAAGATATTAGGCTGGTTATAGGCACATGGTTCGTTGTTTGGTTGTTGGGAAACATGAAGGAAGGGTTCAATATAAGACAAAGGGTGAGCAAAGAGGATTCTAGGCAAAAAGGGAGATAATTCAAAGAACACTCAAGACCATTGGGCAATGGAGTCATAAAAGGGTTTACTTGCTATTCAGTATCCAAGGCTTTCAATTGGGCTAGTCATCTAAAACAAAGGATCTTTAAAGATGATAGTGTGGTATGAAATAGTGAGGAAAGAAGGTGAATGACAAGGAAACCTCCGTGTTGGCGAAAAATAAGGTCTCGCGGGCAAGACCCAGGTTCACAGGGTTGTGGCCAACAAGGGTCCGGTGTAGTCTAGTAACATGCCGGCATTTTCACCCTGCTATGGAAGAACAGAGCGTCTCACCCGAGGCGTGCCGCGACCACATGGGAAAGGGGAAGAAATCACAGACGAGGAATAAACTCGCAACCACAGAAAGAAAGAGAATCCATTACATATACCAGAATATTCATGCAAGATCACCAATCAAGTATACTGACAGTCGCAACTTAAAAATTTTAAAGCAGTGTAAACACATCATAACACATAACCCAAAACATAGAGACAGCAATCCTTCTTTATATTATTCTTCAGCCAAGTACATGATTACATAGCTTCCTTCTCTGATAACTCATAAATCAGATACAGATGGATCTAAGAACAGAGAAGACAACCGTAGAGATTAGAGACCAATGGAGAGAACAAGTCTGATTTCCCCGCGGCTGCTTCCGCATTCAATCATCCCTCAACAGCAACCGATCAACCAATCTCTCTCTTCCTCAGCCGGGTGATTGCCTTTTATTCACCCGCTCGTCGCGACTGGCGGCTTCTCTGCGTCTTTGCTCTGGCTTTTCCCGACTTCTCTTCTGATGTCTGCATGTTCTACTTCCTGTTTTCTGTTGTATCTCTTTCATCTGTACTTATCTCTGTTCCATATCCAGTTATCAAGTGCTTCCGCACCGCCTTGGTAGCTCCGCAACTCCTGGTCGCGCGGTGCGGTCGCGTTAGCTATGTGTATTCCCTCCGCAACTCAAAAAGAGTCCAAGTTCAAAATTCAAAACTTAAACAAAAACAAGGGCCCCAACAGGCCCCGACCACAATCCTTTGACTCGTCCGCGAGTCAATCGCAAATGACAGTCTCTACCTCCATACCTTCGCCGACCTCTGTGCCCTGCTCTGCTGCTCCTTCTTCTGCTGCCCTTTCCTGTTGTGCTCCGCCACCTGCTGTTTCAAACAAGGGCCCCAACTCCGGGACCCGGCGGAGTGCTGAATCTCGAAGCTCTGTGAAAGTTGCCACTGCTTGCTGCCATTCCTGCATAAGCAGGTCAGCATCTTGAACAATTCGGTTGGCTGCAGCTTCGTCGATGGGCGTCGGGGCATCCCCGAACAGTGTGGCGAGTTGGGACTCGGCAGTGGCATCCAGCTGATGCATTGCCTCGGCATGGGTGCGAAGGGGCGGCCGCATCTCCCGAAGAGTGTGCTTAGTTGCTGCTGATGCGGCCTCAGTCATCTGCATTTGAAGTTCCAGCTCGTCCGTCTGAGCGTAGAGCTGGTCTAATCTGGCCTGGTCCGTGGTCGCCCGAATTTGGGTGGCGAGTTGTTGCAGTTGAGCAGCAATGGGCTGCGTTTTGACTGTCAGTGCGAGGGAGCAGTCCTGCAAGCTGCGTAAAAGGGCCGAAGCCGCTGCTGTCGTGGAATGGAGAGTCTCTTGTAGATTGACTGCCTGTGCCTGCTTGGCAGTGACCGGTCCTGAATAATCAACGGGTGGATCTGGGAGGGTAGGCCGTGCGGCCAACGCCGCTTGTAATTCCTGGTTCTCTCTGCAAATGGTGGTGAAGATGTCCCCGAGCTGGCGAGCCTGTAAGGCTATGCTGTCCTCTTCGATGCGAGCAGGGAGCGGGGCATTGTGAGCCCGTGCCTCCGGCCATACGCTGGAAAGCGCCTGATTAACAATGTTGGCCTGTTCCTGGAGGTAGGCCTTCTCCTGCAGTAGCTGATTGCGCTGTTCAGTAAGCGCCGTGATCTGGTTCCCCTGCTCGGTGCATCGCCGCTGTAGCTCTGTATGAATCTGCTCGGCCTTGCCGGCCGCCCGCTGAATGAGCAGAAATAACTGTGCGGGACTCAGTTGTTCTGCAGTCGTTGTGCGCGGGGCACCCTGCTCAGGCGTCTGTTCCTGTGAAGACGGTCCTATGGCCGCTGCTCGGCCTGCAGTCTCTGGAAGGTGGACCAGCGTCTGCTGTTGTACCGAAATGGCCATATCAGGCTCTGGCCGGTCCTGCTGTGTGGTTGGCGCTGTGGAAGGGCTGGTTAAATCAACCCCAACTCTGTCTGGCTGAACAAATATAGTGGCAATGGGCTCCTGGGATGTGGCCACGGGGTCAACGGGGGGTACCACCGCGGCAGTACTGGAGGTGACCTCCGCCCCGTGGTCACCGCCGAAGAGGTCCCGGATCAAGGAATCGGACACAGTGGCTGATGAAGTGGACAGATTGGGGGAAGTGGCATGTGGTCTGCTGGTGGAGGGGGCGGTGGATGGAGTGAACGAGGAGGGAGGGAAACGAAGGTTGAGGAAATCTGCTGGGTCAATTAGCGGTTCCTCCGGGATCAAGGTAGCTGTGGGCGGCGTGACTGGTGGATCATCCTCCGTAAGGTCCACCACGGGATCTGCAGTACGGGCCCTCTTGGATGGAGGAGGCCCGGAGGAATCGGGTTCGGGGTCTGGTTCACCCATTTTCGTGATGATGGGGGTGGCAGAAGTGAACAGGGAAGTGGGAATTGGGGAAGTGAGGGAAGAAGTGTTGGAGAGACCAAGTGACCGATTAAGACGAAATTCATTAAAAGATGGAAATATAGGGGCGCTACTAGAAAAAATTTGGGTGGCCACGTTGAGTCTCCGGACCTGGTCGTTCATATGCTCCACAATGGGGACCAGTGCTTCGGGCAGGGTCGCTGCGCTCCCTGCGGCCTCTGTGGTTATCGCTACCGCGACTGGGGAAGATTCCCCGGCACTGGTCGCGGCAGGCTGCTAGGCAGCCCGCATCCCATCAAAGTTATATCGGATGACTCCGTCCTGAATGTGCCGAACGACCCCCGGCCATGTTAAAACCTCTCTGTGGAAGATACTGTCGGTCAACTGGAACCGCAAGGGTGCCATGTGAAATGTGTGGTGCGAGACACAAGCCGGCCGGATGAAAGTGTGATTATGGCTGACGCCAAACCATACTTGTTCACTGTATTCATCCAGCAGGTTCCGGGGTACCCGCTGCTGAGATGCCACCACATCGACCATCCTCCCATACCATTCGCGGAACGCCTCTGCGTTCACCTGCTTGCTGCTGGGGGCCGTGGACACCTGCCAGGGGGAGTATCGCATCGCGAACGGTTGGCTTCCGGTGAGTTCCGCTGGTGTCCGTATCGGAGGAACATGCCATTTCCACATGGCGAAGGCTAGGAGCAAGTATCCGTAGATAAAACTGGTGGTCCGTCTGTAATTGTCTTCGCAGGCCGCGAAGAGTTCCTTCAACACGAACGCGCTCCAATTCAATCGGGCCCCTTTGACGCAGTGCTCCGCAATCGAAATTGTGTCCAAGGTGCACTCGCCCTTGGTGTAATGGCGCATAGTCTTGCCCGCTATCAGATAGCAAGCAAACCGGATTTCTGGTACATTGATCAAATCTATCTTGGCACCCTTGCCACCTCGGCGAGTACCATATTTGGTGTATAGGTCCGCCTCGGCCGATTTCCGGGCGCGCTTGGAGGCCGTCTGCCCCGCAGAGGAAACATCTGCCCCAGATTGACATAGCCCCGTAAGCCGACCAATATCTGCTGCATGGATTGGAATCTCCTCGTTCAACCACAGGGACCCGTTCTGCACCCGACTGAGGAGGAACCGGGTGCATTGCAGAACTGGTCCGGTGGTGCCGAAGACAGGGAGACTGCGTAAATTCATCAACGTCGACTGCTGGAGACCCCGGAATTCGTCCTTCATCCGACTGTTAGAGCTGCTCCCCGGTGTGTAGTGGTGTTCCATGAACGTCTACCAATGCAGATGGGGAAACTCAGCCGGGTCGTACAAGTTGGCGTCCATGCAGGGTGCATTGTCGTACTTGCCGACCAGTGATAATTTGAGCCGGTGAATTCTGTGATCCAGCGCTGGTTCCGGGACGGAGAGAACAGCTCTCGGCATCTTGGTGCGTCTCTGATAGACCTGGACGATTCGTCTGGAGCTTCCTGCGAAGTTCTGAGTGCTCTGAGGCTGCAAGTGCTCGGGAGTCGCTGAAATTTCCAAACTGAGTTGGTCCGTCATCCCGGTGCCGATAGCCTTCATGCAAATTAGGCCATCCGCTGGCCCGCGCGGGGTTGATGAGACTCCATAACGGCATTTAATTCTTGCTATCATTCTTGCCTGCGATAATCGTGCGATCAATCGCAGGCCTGTGTGCAATCTGACAGTTGCTGACGGCGGCATTGGAAGATGGGCGGACCCGATGGCGGAGAGAACTGCGGTTGATGGTAAATGATTACGGAATGATTACTGTCCATTAAGGGAATTTATGACCAAATCTGAGCTATCCTACGGACTGACGAGATGACTGACGGTTATGACCTGGACTGACACTGGCACGAGGACAGAACCTACGTGCAGGACACGCTGGACTGGGAGCGACGTCATGCTGGATTGGCGCGCCGCCATGCTGGACTGGCGTTGCGACACGTTGGACTGGCCCGCTCCGACCATGGTCGGTTGCGGTATGTAGACCGCAACTGACGGTTTATTTGACTGACTGCAAAGGAATAGAAAAGGCTAACTACGCTCATCCCGGTTGCGGGAGAATTATTCAACTATGCTACTCTACGGGTGCTCTCGGTTGCGAGAGTTATTAATGGAAAAGGAGAAGTGCCTACTCCTGGTAGGGCTTCAGGCGTGCGCCATTCACCCATCCGGGAAGAACTGTGCCGTCCAACTGTGCCAATCGGACGGCTCCGGAGTCGCGGATTTCAACAACAAAGTACGATCCCAACCAGTGCATCTGGAGCTTGCCTGGAAACTTCTGGAACTGGCTGTCATATAAAAGAACCTTTCCGCCAACTTGGAAAGCTTTAGTTTTAATGTGGCGGTCGTGCCATGCTTTCTGTCTGGCCTTCTGCACCTTCTGGTGGAATTCCGCAAGAAATCGAGCCTCATCAAGCTCCTGCAGCTCCTGGAGTCGTTCCTTTAGTGACGCATCTTCTGAAAAGCGAAGGGATGTTGCGATCAGAAGGCTGGGTACGGTGAACTCGGCGGGGATCACAGCTTCCCGGCCGTACACCAGCGGAAATGGCGTCTGGTTTGTTAAACGTTTTACCGTGGTCCGATAAGCCCACAACGTCGCCGGTAGCCGCTCGTCCCAATCATCCCGTTGAGCATTGCAAATCTTCGTCAGGCCCTTTTCAAGAATCTTATTGAAGGCTTCTACTGTACCATTGGCCTACGGATGGTATGGGCTACTTTTATGATGCTGGATCATAAATGTGTCTAGTAGCGACTTGACCGTGGCATTGATGAAATGCGTGCCTTGATCACTGGTCAGGCTGCGTGGGCAGCCAAAGCGGCTGATGATGTTTTCAAAGATGAACCGAGCGGCGGTCTCGGCCGAGCAGTCGCGGACCGCGGCTGCTTCCGCCCATCGCGTGAGGTAATCTGTCGCGGTGATGATGTACCGGGCTTTGGAATGGCGAGCGATGGGTGCAATGGGGCCGACAAAATCAACAGCCCATTTCTCAAAGGGCCGCAGCACATGCACTGGGTGTAGTGGAAGCTCATCTCTGTGCGAAGGCCGTCCCGTCCTCTGACAAATATCGCAACGTTTCACGTAGGCCTTACAATCTGCATGCACCGTCGGCCACCATAGACCAGCTTGAAGTACCTTTCTTGCGGTGGGTTTAGCCCCCACGTGTCCTCCCGCAACTCCGCTGTGACATTCCCACATCACCGCTTCCCGTTCATGGTCAAGAACACACCTGCGCAACACCTCATCCAGGCCCAGCTTGTACAGCTGCCCTGCGATCAATTGATAATCGGCCGCCCGGACAACCAAGTGACGTTTCTGAAGCGGCGTGTAATCCTCGGGGCACTGTCCTGTGGTCAGATACGTGGCAATGTCAGCCAGGTAGTCTGGGACCGCTTCAACGCGAAACAGATCAGCATCCGGAAGCTGATCATCTAACGGACCATCGTTTTCCCCCGACTCCAATCTGGATAAATGATCAGGCCCGACATTTAGCCGGCCCGGTTTGACAATTACATCGAACGTAAACTCCTGAAAGAGGAGAAGCCATCGGCAGATCCTTCCTTCCAACACAGGCTTATTGACCAGATATTTTAAGGCCGAATGGTCCGTGAAAAATGTAAACTTACCGCCCAGAAGGTAGTGACGGAACTTCTGGAGCGAGTACACCATTTCCAGCGCCTCCCGCTCAGTCGTGGTGTAATTCTTCTCCGCATTAGATAGGCGTCGGCTCGCGAAGTATACCGGGTGGTCAACTGTCGTTTCCCCGGGTTGCGCTAATACAGCGCCAAGTGCAATCCCGGACGCGTCAATGTGCACATGGAACTGCTTATCCCAGTTTGGATGAACGAGAATGGGTGCCGTCGCCAATTTCTCTTTCAACGTGTCGAGTGCCTTCCTGCACTCTGCCGTCCACTCAAAGGCTTCTGACTTCCGCAACAGTTTCTCCAAAGGGGCAGTGATTTTGGCGTAGTTGCGGATAAAACGCCTGTAGTATCCAGTGTGCCCGAGCAAAGCCCGCAACTGCTTCACGTTCTCGGGGGCCTCCATGTGGACAATAACCGCGACCTTGGCAGGATCAACGTAGACCCCTTGCTTACACACCACGTGACCCAAGAGTGTGCCGAATGGTACTGCAAAAATACATTTCTTCAAATTCAAGGAAATCTGCAACTGGCGACATCGGTCGAACATAACACGCAACAGGGAGGCGTGTTTCTTCAGCAGGCTGTAAACGGTCCAGTCATCCATATAGACCTCCAGGAATTTGTGAATATACTCCCGGAAAGCAGCAATAACAATCCGGGAAAACACGGCCGATGCGTTCTTCAGTCCAAACGGCATGACATGGTATGCGAATGATCCCCACTCGGTTGTGAATGTTGTCTTTGCCTTGTCCTCCTCAGCGATGCGCACCTAATGGTAGCCCGAAAACCCATCAGTGAACGAGTAAGCTTCGTTTCCCGCAACATGATCTAGAACTTCATCGCTGAAGGGAGTGGGAAACAGATCGTGAATACAAGCATTATTCAAACTCCGGTAATCTACGCAGACACGGATTTCCGCTTTATCCTTCTTGTTCTGGATGACAATGGGACTTACCCACTCAGCTTCCTCTACAGGAAAGATGAGACCTGCAGCCAGCATTTTATCGATCTCCATCTTTACCTTCTCCTTGATGCGTGGATTCAACCGGTAGGGTCGGTGCTTGACCGGCCTGGCTCCTGGTTTCAGTGTGATGCGCATCTCACCCAAATCCCCTTTGATCCCCTTCAGGTCCGCAACTGATGACGGAAATAGATCTTCATACTCCCGGAGGAGGCTGAAAATCTCCCTGGTCATCTCCGCATCCCAGTAATCGCCTACTGTTGCCAGCTTAGGTTTCTCCTCCGTGCCAATGTTCAGCTTCTTTGTTTTTAAGGGCTGCAAATGGACTCCTTCTGTCGTCGGCTCGTCGCGGACACTCCGCTCACCCTCCTTCTCGTCGAAATACAGATGCCTCAGGTCCTCCAAACTATCGTCCCCTGGTTCGCCGTCAACCCGTTGGCAAACCAACTCGCTCTTGACCCCTGAACGTGACGCCACCAGTCCCTCATTGGGCTCGGGATGGCGGAAAAACAGAACCTCCTTGACGGCTTGTAGGGCCTGAGATTCCTGTGCCGTCTCCCCTTCAAACAAGAAACTCTGGATGAACTTCTCCGCAACTGCTTGCCAAGAGCGGGTTCCCCGTTTCCGCTCTTCCGCTAGGTACCAGGCCTGGGGGATTGTACCCAGGGAGTGTATAAATCTGTGGACCCACAATTCCTCAGAGTACCTGGCACTGCGCCACTGTTCCTCGCACGCCTGCAAGTGCTGTTGCGGGTCTGAGTCTCCATGGTGTTTGAGTGTAATACAAGGCCCTTCATCCTCTTTGAAGCGTGCCCGTAGTGCATCCGCCACCAGCTCCCATCGCAACAGAGTGTTGCGGTGATTGTTCCACCATCGTCCCGAGGTTGACTTCAAGGCCACATCCAACAGTGGTATCTGGCATTCTTCTGGGACCCAATCTTCCACCTTGGTAATAAAATTATTTACCGATTGCATGTTTGATAGTGTGGGGTACCCGCGGATCTCGGTTCCCACCCATCGGACCTGAGCGATGGCGGCACATCTCCGCGTGGTGGTCTCATAACCCCCTTGTTGCCAATCTTCCCACGCGAGCTCGGAACCAAGCTCCGAGCTCTGCACACTCCGCCAACTGATAGACCATGTTGCGGTCGGGTTGATATAATCGTCCCGCCTTCCTGCAGTCATCTGATAGAGATGATCCATTATCTGAGCATCCTCCCGACTATCCACCGGTTCTGTGTATTGCGGACCCTGATACGGGTCGAGAGGCTGAGTCACCCGTACCTCCCCATCCTCAAAAATCATCAGCTCCTTCTTGAGGTCGATGATCGCGTAAATCTCAAAAGCCCAATCAATGCCAAGTAGAGCAGGATAGGGGTCCTTATCACCCATGATGTCAATAACCTCGAAGTCGGTGTATGTCTTCACCCCCGCAACGTCAACCTCGACCCCCTCCAGTCGGCCGATTGGCAAAATACAGTATTGGTTCGCCATCCTGAGTTGGATTGGGGAATAGGCGAGCCGGGGCTTTCCAAGAGCCTCCCATGTCTTTCGTGGCAATATGTTGACGTCGGACCCCAGGTCCAACATCGTGTCGCTGATTTGGAATCCTGTGATCTGTGTGTTAAGTCGAAATTCTTTGCCCGTTCGTTGCTTGTTCCGCTTGACACGTTGCACGTATTGAGGCGTAGTATCTACCAAGTTTCTGGGTTCTGCGCGCCCCTGCAGCGCTCCGTCCAACACCTGTCTGAGCTGCTGCCGCAGCACGGTGTCATCCACAATCCTGAGAAACAGCCGGAGCCAATCCGCAACTACAGCATCTGCGGCGTTCTGATCACTGGTTTCCGGCAGCTGGGGCTCCTCCAGCCCTCCTTCTTTCCGCAACTGGGCGAATGCCTCAACCGCCTCCTGAAAGTACTTCTTCTGCACCTCGGGCCTAATCAACTTCTTTGGGGATGCCGGCCGCACCACTCGCGCTGGCTCCTTTTCCTAGGCATCCTCGCCAGTCTTCTTTCCGCCTCTCGTTATTATCGCAACATTCTGCATGTCAGGTGTTGCGACCCCTCGCGGTTCTGAGCCTATCAGATTCGTGGCCCTCTGCCGCGCCCGCTCTTCCCACTTCTTGATGAGTTCTGGGCAGTCTTCAGTGGCGTGGGCGTTGACCCGGCACTGGGAACACCAGGGTCATCGTGGAAGGGGACATTCTCGAGCTACATGACCCTCCTGGTCACAGTTGTAGCATTTTACCGGCCCGCGTCCTCCTGTTCGGCCTCCCCGCATGCCGCCACCTCTTCCCCTCGCAGCCTCGTTGACCCTGTACGAGGGGCGATCCAGTCGATCCGCAAGTGCGTCAAGCGCCCTGCACTGCTCCGTGTTGTGCGTCGTGGACACATAGAATTCGCAGTATACATTATTCGGCACCGTGGAGTACTTCTGTAATATCGGGCACATCCGAGGAGGATGCCCTATCGTTCGGAAAATTTCACAGTATTCTGGGGTGGAGGACCCCGGTTGCGGTGGAAACCCCGCAAAGGCCTGTTGCGTCTGGTATACCCCCTGCGGGTTCATTGCCGTGCCACCCCCTGGTGGTGGCCCCCCCTGGATCGCCGCAACTGAGGGTCCAACTCCCGCACCGCGCAACCGAGGACATTCGGTTGCGACGTGCCCCTCGACCAGGCAATGAGTACACCAAACATTCGGTCGCGCCGGTCTTGCTGGCTGAATTTCCTTGAGCTTTTCCGTCAAACTGGCGATCTGGTGTTGCAACCCTATCAGCGAAGGGTCTTGCGGAGTCAGCCCCCCCCTGTATTCCTGGGGGTATCCCGCCATGGCTTCAATCTTCATGGCCTGCTCCAAAGCATCCTGCAGATTATCAATCTTCTGCTGAGTGAGAGGGGTTCGTGTCAAGGGAAGTAGAGCCTTGATGAACCAGTCCCTCTGGTGGTTTGGATCGATCGGGTAGCTCAGTTTCCCGATCGCGTCCTTGAATCTCCGCATCAACTCCCATGCGGTTTCGCCTTCCTTCTGCTTAATTTCCCATAGCTCGGACAGACCCTGCTGGTTCGTCTGGGGGAGCTTGAATTCGCGGACAAAATACCGCTTTACGTCCGCAATTATAGGATTAGGGTGCACCTCAGACCACTTGATGAACCACCGCAGAGCTCTCTCTCTGAGCGTGGTTTGAAACTCTATTAACTTCCCTGCATCCGGCGTCTGTCGAGCCCTCCAGATGGCTTCGCACAGATACCAGTGCTGTTCTACGTCGTCATTTCCCCGGCCAGAAAACTCTGGGTACCGGGTGAAAGATCCAGCCATGTATGCTGGCGGAGAATTAACCAGGATAAAACCTCTGGGTCCTGGTTGCGTAACGGTCCCTCTAGGAAAAAAACTACTACTCGTAACGCTGCTGCTACTGGGCGTTACCGGCGCCGCTGAACTACTAGATAACTGACTTAATGCTTGTAACTGAACAAAAATATTCTTTAAAGGTTGATAAAGTACCAGGGGAAGGTCGGGATCCTGGCCATGCGGACAGTGGGACGTAGGGCTGCCTGGAGGGGTGGGTGCCGTCTGATCCTGAAACATCTGCTGCATTACGTCGTACCATTCATCATCGGAACTTTCTTCGGGCTGCATCTTTCCCTTATCCTTGCTAGTCGTTTCTGCTCTTTCTCGCATCATCGGGCTCCCATGCACCCACTGTACGTCTACGGCTGTCCCGTCTCCTGTCCGGGTATCCAAACCCATGGTTCTTGTCTTCGGAGGCGCCTCCTTCTGGTTCTTCTTCTCGATCTCCCTTCTCTTCAAATCTCTCATTACCCTTCTTCGCCACCTATCGGCGATCTGTGCCCGCCGATGCGCACGTAACTCTCGCAACTTGCATGCGGCCTCAACGTCCATCCCCCGCTCCCCACTCTTACAGTCTACACGGCATCGGTCCCCTCGATCCTTCCCCCAGTACGGGTGGTTTACGCTTCCATACTCATTTTGTGGAAATCAATCAATCCCTCGTCCACCATCAGGGCTTTGATCCACAGCGGAATCTCCTTCAACAGCTTTCCCCTCGGCCCCGAGTGAAAAACAGCCTCGGCCTTCGAGAAGAACTGGTAGCACTCGGCGGCAAATTCGACAACGTAGCCTTCTAACGTGGTCCTTACCCAAAAATCCACTGCGCGGGTTAGTTCAGTCTCTACCCGATGCAGCGCTACCAGATCTTCGTGCGCCCACCTGCGGTTTATCTTCCGCAAGCCGTCTTGGGGCGCCTTCACTCGTAACCTCCGCAACCAGTTGTAAAGATCTGTGAGAAACCTTCCCCAGAAAATTTCGTACGTATCGCTAGCTGAGTCAGAGAAAAGAACAAGCTCCCTGACCGCCGCCTCCTTTTTCTTGATCAGCTCCGCCTGGTGAGTAATGAAATGGTCAAGATGATCATCCCACCATCGCCGTATTGCTCCTTCAAAGATCCTCGAGACCATGATCTAGATCCCCTCAGAACATGCGGGTCCCGGCAACGGAACCATTTGTTGGCGAAAAATAAGGTCTCGCGGGCAAGACCCAGGTTCAAAGGGTTGAGGCCAACAAGGGTCCGGTGTAGTCTAGTAACACGCCGGCATTTTCACCCTGTTCCGGAAGAACAGAGCGTCTCACCCGAGGCGTGCCGCGACCACATGGGAAAGGGGAAGAAATCACAGACGAGGAATAAACCCGCAACCACAGAAAGAAAGAGAATCCATTACATATACCAGAATATTCATGCAAGATCACCAATCAAGTATACAGACAGTCGCAACTTAAAAATTTTAAAGCAGTGTAAACACATCATAACCCATAACCCAAACCATAGAGACAGCAATCCTTCTTTATATTATTCTTCAGCCGAGTACATGATTACATAGCTTCTTTCTCTGATAACTCATAAATCAGATACAGATGAATCTAAGAACAGAGAATACAAAACATAGAGAGTAGAGACCAATTGCGAGAACAAGTCTGATTCCTCTGCGGCTACTTCTGCATTCAATCATCCGCAACAGCAACCGATCAACCAATCAACCAACCAACCTCTCTTCTTCAGCCAGGTGATTTCCTTTTATTCACCCGCTCGTCGCGACTGGCGGCTTCTCTGCGTCTTTGCTCTGACTTTTCCCGACTTCTCTTCTGATGTCTGCATGTTCTACTTCCTGTTTGCTGCTGTATCTCTTTCATCTGTACTTCTTTCTGTTCCATCTTCAGTTATCAAGTGCTTCCGCACCGCCTTGGTAGCTCCGCAACTCCTGGTCGCGCGGTGCGGTCGCGTTAGCTATGTGTATTCCCTCCGCAACTCAAAAAGAGTCCAAGTTCAAAATTCAAAACTTAAACAAAAACAAGGGCCCCAACACTCCGAGGTTAAGTGGAAGCAGATCTAGGGACAGGGCATCCCTTAAACACCTATGATCGAACCCCTAAAAGGCTAACTCTTCAGACAACAAGAAACACTTAAGATTTAAACACAAAGGTGAAAGCCTGAGATCAAAGAAAGGCTTTGAACTTTCAATGCTTCAATATTCAACTTGAGGGAACTTAGAAAGGTTCAATTGATTGAAAAAGACCCTAGTGAGACAAAATCAGCATTCTAAATTCCTAGTATCCCAATTCTTTCAATTAAAACCCAACAAGAACATCTAAGAACAGATTCATAAATTCATACATCAGTTAGCAGTGAATAACAGCTACTTCACTGGTAAAATTATCTTGAATTAGTTCTCAGATAACACAATCAGTAGAAAAAATCAAAGATAAGAAGAGTAGGAGCATTAGGGTACCATGCAAGGGTATATCCTAAGCCAGATTTCTGATTCTTACTAGAGAAATGAAATGTAATGAATTACAGAAGGAAAACAGAGACAAAGGTAGAACACATCACCGTTTCTTTAAATCAGGATCCAAAGAAATGTGCTTGTCATGTTAAAGAGCAACACCATTCATATACAACATTGTCCAACAACTTGATATTCAGTCTGAAATCATCTCCTCAACCTATTTTACAACTTTACACACAAAACTATATCTCAAGAGAAACGGCTTACAATTCACAGATATCCGATAAACAACCAACCACCTTTACGATATGTTTTTCTTGAGTTCTTATAGCTGAAAGAGAGGCATAGGAGGTAGATGAAACTTTAAATGAAACATTAAAACAGAGGCAGAAAGAAGGGGATCGAGGCCCATTCTGTCTTAATATATATGCATTAATCTTCGGTACTCTTTGGATAAAAGAGTGGTCTTCGACAGGCTGATAGTAACTCCAGGTATGTTCTTTGATGTAATTTCCAGTTGTAGTAATCTGGTGAATAGAAAAAGGAAGATAAATGATTTTTAGGTCTGCCATACTGCATAACAAATTCTCTGGTAGCAGTAGGACCTTCTGTCAGGGTGTAGATCTTCTCCGAAGCTCGATGTAGAATAAAAAACAGTATGGGAACTTGTCCTTCTCAGGAAAGAACCTTCTACTGATGTGAGACACTGATAAGATTGTTTTCTGAGCTTTAGGCCTCATTAGGCCTTCCGTGTTAATCATAAGGTCTTCAATTTGGTACACTCGCCCTTTAAACATTTAATTAAAGCTTAAAATTTCCAATAACATGCTTTAAATCTCTTAATTCTTCACTAATACTCTTTGCCGCTTCCATGACTCTCTCTTTCTGTGAATTTACAGGGATTATGGTGCTAGATTCTTAAACGGAGTTGATACCCCTGAATTGGATAAAATATGCATTTAAAAATCCTCTCAGGAGTCTTCCTACAATCTCTAGCTCTGATAAAACTTCATCGGTGCTACTGTGTCACTAACAGTGACTCTATAGAAATGAATGACTTTCACCGTCTATAACCCTGCACAAAGACACAAACAATGTTAAGAAATCCATGTGGGAAGTAGGATGGATGCTGTGGAAGACTGTGAGAATGGCAGCGCAGCAGAGGTGAATGCGGTGGATGCAGTGGAAAATGGTTGAAAAATGCTGTGAAATGATGAAAAACTGATCTGATGGTGGCCTGATGAAGAAATGGTTCTGGGCCGTTAGATTAGATGGACTAATGATGATCGACAACGAGGATTTGTTGGTGGAGTGGCTTAAGAAGGTTAGGCGGAATTAATAAACCTTTAATGTAAAACATTAAAGTTTTACCTTTGGCGAAATACAAAGGAAAATGATGAAAATGCAGTGAAATCAGGCGTGAATGGTGGGACCGCCATGGGCGGAGGGCGATTGGATATGGACCATTAGATCTCAGGAGGAGATCAACGGCTGAGATGAACCGATGAAACTCTGTGAAGTCCGATGGAAAAACATGAATGAGGGATGCGATGGAATGAGGGCAGATCAACAGTTGGGATCGCATGGAAGGGATCTCGGAGACAGAAGTGGGAAAGTGGTTTTAAGAGGAAAAACAACTGTTTTTGCGTTGTTTGGGAGTGGTTTTGAAAATCTCCCAAAAAAACGCGATATGGTCCGCCACCTGAAACGTGGCGAAATAAAACCGCCCATATCACGTGAATTTAAACTGTTAAAGCTCAGACTCCAGAGTTACGCAATATGCATGCTGTCCGTTGGATCTGGGATTACAAGATCTGACGGTGGAAGGTGGAGCACGATATGGAAATGTGCGTGGTCGGTAAGTTGGGGATAGGTCAATGGTGGTTTTAATGTGGGCCGTCCGATCTATGAAATGGACGGCTGAGATCTGAAGAGGGCAAACAATAGTGGAGGGGCTAGTTAATGAGCAGGGATAATCTTGGCTGTTGGATCCTTGGGATCGACGGTGGAGGTTTAAAGAGGAAGCGGAGGCGAAAGGATCAAATGAATGAGCGGGAGAAAGGAGGGTCGTCGGATCAAGCAGGATGGACGGCTGCGATCCAATTGGAGGGAGAGCGATGGAGGGAAAATGAGTTGGGCACGGATTAATCTGGATTGTCAGATCCGAATGGATGAATGGTTGGGATTAAATCGGGGCTTGCAAATCGGGAGGATCAACAATACGGGATTGGGTGCTTTGTGATTTGTGATTACGCGCCAACCATTGGATCTGGAAACAGATCGACGGTACACATGTAATCGGAGGGGTGAATGTAGAGGAGAGATGGGGGACTGCGGGACAAGCGCTGACCGTTCGATCTTTTAAAGATCAACGACTGATATTGCACCCACGGTTGAATAGACCAAAGCTCATCGCATCGGAGAAATTCAAGTTAACAAAGGAAAATGTGCTCGCACAAATCTCCGATTGCGATAAGCGCCCAAGGCCTAAGCGCCAGGTTCCAGCTCTCGGTCGCATGGTGGGGAAGTGGTTAGGGGCTGGCTGAAAGAGGCTTAAGCCTGTTATATAGTAAACAATGGGTTTTAGCCCTAAAAAAAGAGTTTTTTAAGGCTAAACAAGGGTTTTGGTAGGGGAATAAAGGGATTTTCTCACCAAATGAAGGGATTCACATGGTTTAAAAAGGGGGATTTGATGGTTTAGAAGACTTAGGAAGGGATTTTTAGGGTCAAAGGGGAAATTTGAGAAGGGAAAAAATGAGTTAAAATAGGTAATTTGCAGGGATACAAGGGAGAATATGTAGGCTTTTCTGAGCATAATTTTTTCACAGATAGTGAGTATTTCTTGATGGAAACAACAATGAAGATCTTTTCTAAGGAAATGGGCACACAGAGGCTTCAAGAATGATATGTTTTCAGAGGAAATGTATTTCTTGAAGGCTCAGAAAAATACTTAGCCACCTGTTTTCTCTGTCAAAAAATTATAGGTGGCTAACAGTGGCTCCACATGAAGATGGAATCTTCTTGAAGGTGTCAAGAGCTTCAGAAATATTCTTTGGGAAGTAGGCCAGATGCCTGATCTTTGAACCATCTTTTCTTCTTTGATTCAACTGTTACAAACATGATAGATATTAATTCAGCAGCAAACATTCCCCAAACAATATACCTACCCATCCTACAGTCCTAACATTTTTTCTTCAAGGTGCATTTGAATTTACAGACCTTCTTCATCATTATTTTTTATTGAAAGAAGAAACAAACTAATCTAATTTTACCCTTATTCCTCCATGAGACCAGATTAGACATTTCGCCTCCTAGCTTCTCTACCTACACTAATATCTGCTAGGATTAAACTGTCTAGCAGATTTCTTTCTCTACATTCTACAGCAGAAATTTAAAAATATTCAAACCAAGATTAGACAGTCTAGTTTGCTGTGGATCCATGGCATAAAGGTAGCTGCACATGAATTTAAATTGCAGAAACTTGAAAACAAAATATTGAAGGCTTGAAATCTTGAAATTTTGAAGCATCCTTCTTTCCTTTGTGACTCAAGTTTTGAGCTTGTTAGAGTCACTTTCTTCTTCACTTCAGCTCTGGTTTTGGGCTTGTTAGAGCTTATTCTTCTTTCTTCTTTGCTGGTTCAGATTTTGAGCATATTAGAACCAGCTTCTCTACTTCCTTTGGCTCAGGTTTTGATCATGTTAGAGCCAATATTTTGTACTTTAGAGGTTCAAGTTTTGAGCATGTCTGAACCTCTCTTTTTTTTCTCTTTTTTTTGAAACATTTTCTCTTTTTCTTTGAAAAAAAAACATAGCAATGGTATTTACAATGGAAATGGAACTGTAAACTAGGAATCAACAGCAGTAATGCTTGAGCATCCTGCCATTGACAGGACCCCCAAACAGATTTGCACCATCTAGCTCTTGCAGAAAAAAGGCATTCGGGGCAATAGTGGATTAGATTATGTAAGGAACCTGCCACAAACTATCGAATTTTCCATGCTTTCCTTTGTCTTCTCGCCTAGAGTCCCACTTTAGAAATTTATCTCCAATTTTGAAGTCACAAGCTTTTGTCCTTTTATCAAAAAACTTCTTTATATTTTCCTGCACTTTCAGAGCTCTGTTGTAGACCTCCTCTCTTGTCTGTTGGAGATGTATTGTTTGATTTATCCTCCTTACCATGTTGTCCTCTTCCAACTGAATCTCTTGGACTATTTTAATCACTGGTACCCCTAGGCTGGTAAGGAACACTGCCTATGTTCCATAAACAAGCTGATATTGTGACATTCAAATGGATTTCTTTGTTGTTAGCCTGTCAGCCCACAAAGCATGCACTAACTTGTTATGCCATGATTTCTTATTCTCTTCAAGAAAATTTTTGATAATGGTCACCAAGCTCTTGTTTGATGATTAAGCTAACCCATTACCTTGTGGGTAATAAGCATTTGAATGATCAACTGCTATCTGATACCTGTGACAAAAATCAATCATTTTCTTGGATCCAAAAGCAACATCATTATCAGTGATTATCTTTCTAGGGCAGCCAAATCTAGAGAGGATGTGGTCTTCTAGGAACTTAATGATGACAGAATTTGTGGCATTCCTAGAAGGGATGGCCTCTATCCAGTTTGTGAAACAGTCTGTGGCTGTAAGAATCCATTTGTGTTGTGTAGAAGAATCAGGGTGTATTTCTCCTATGAAATATAGGCCCCACTGTTGAAAGGGAGCTTCAACAGTTATAGGTTGTAATGGTAATGGGAGGAGCTTCCTTTTGCATTTAAAAATCTGGCACTTATGGCAGGAAATTATCATTTTTTGGATGTCATTGAAAAGTGTAGGCTAGTAATAGCCAGCTCTGAGTATTTTGTTAGCAGTGGCTTTCCAGTTTAAATGGCCTCCACACTCTCCTGCATTGAACTCATGTTTTACCCTCTCTACTTCAGTTTCAGGCAGGCATTTCAGCAGCAAACCATTTTCATTTTTCCAGTATAACCATTCATTTAAAATGAAATAGTTCCTAGCTTTCAACTTCAGAAACCGGGCCTTAGTATTTGATAAATTAGGAGGGGCATTGAGGTTTGTAAGCACATACAGGATGTCAGAATACCAAGGAGAATTTTGAAATTGTTCTTCAACTGTAGGATCAAGCAATCCTTCATGTTCATCCAGGGCATCTACCATGTTTATGTCAAGGGCTTGCAAGTTTGATTAAGCCATTAGTTGAGCCAAGCCCTGACCTTTGATCAATTTTATGGGTTTTATTTCGAGGTCATACTCTAATATTACAGAAATCCATTTGCCCCTCTTTCCATCAGGATCTTGGGACAAAATTTCTTTTACCACTATGTTTGGCACATAGGAAATGATGTGAGAATGCAGAATATACACCCTAAAGTCTTTCAAGGCCTTTACCAAAGCATAGGCCTGTTTTTCCATTATGTTATATTTTAAGGGTGCGTCCCTCAGAGCTTTGCTGAAGAAAGCAATGGGCTGTTCCTATCCCTCTGGATTTTTTTGCAGCGGAACTGCAGCCACTATATGCTCAGAGGCAAAGGATAATATCAAGAAGTCTTTTGAAAAGTCAGGGCTGATTAAGACAAGTGCCTGGGTGAGTGCAATTTTAACTAATTCAAAAGATTTTTTAGCCTCTACAGTCCACTTAACCCCTACACCTTTTTTTAGCATGTTTGTCATATCCCTGAGGTGCTCAGCTAAGTTGGGAATAAACCTCCTTAAGAAGTTAATTTTCCCAATAAAGGACTGCAACTCTTTTATGTTTCTCGGGTGGGTAATCTGCAGTATTCCCTTAACTCTTTTCGGGTATATTTTAATTCCCTTCTCTGATATAATATGGCCAAGAAGCTTACCTTCTTGAAGCCCAAATACAGTCTTCTTGGGATTTAAAGATAGACCAAACCTTCTACATTTTTCAAAAACTCTTCTTAGATGTTTTAGGTGCTCCTCATCAGTCTTGGAATAGACTATTATGTCATCCAGATAGATGACAATGAAGTGCCCTATTTCCTCAGAAAAGGCTATGTCCATTTCTCGTTCGAAGGTTGCACCAACGTTCATCAGTCCAAAAGGCATTTTTACGTACATAAAAATTCCCCATGGAGTGGTGAAAGCTATTTTAAGTTGGTCTTATGGGAGTACTAAAACTTGGTTATAGCCTGAAAAAACATCTAATAAGGAGATCCTTTTTGAGCCAACTACACTCTATAGGATGTGTTCCATCTTTGGCAAGGGGTAATTGTCTTTAAGTGAAGCTCTGTTAAGGTTCCTGAAATCGATGCACAGTCTGATCTCACCTGTCTTCTTTCTCACAGCTACAAGGTTGGAAACCCAATCAGAGAACCTCACAGGCACTATAATTCCTACCTCGTACATCTTCTTGATTTCCTTTTCAACTAGAGGCAGCTGTTTCAGGTTAATTCTGTGAAGTTTCTGTCTGAAGGGTTTTTGGTTTTCTTTCAAAGGGATCTTGTGCTGGATGATCTTCGTATCATAGCCTTTCAAGTCCTCATGGCTCCAGGAAAACACATCGATGAACTCTTTAAATAAGTCAATATATTTATTTTTCATGTATGAAGGCAAGGACCTAGCCAATTTAATCATTTTAGGCTTATCCTCGGTGCCTATGTTGCATTCCTTGACATCGGAGTCTGAGTGTTCTATAGTGGGTTTCTTCGCTACGTTGTTAAAATCAAAAAGGTCCTCTAAAGGTGCCAGTCCTCTGGGTATATTCTTATCTTTTGACTGCAGCACCTTGATTTCCTATTTTTCTGCATTCTTATACTCTTCGGTTTGATTTCCAAGTTCTTTAGTTAACATGTTTATTTCTACGTTATGTGGTGATCATTCTTCATCAGGGGGCTCTTCACTCAGGCAGCTTTCATCGGATTTAGAGTCTGAATCAGAGAATTCAAACTCATTCCTGCCAATCAGGAAATCCTCTATCTGCTTGTCACCCTCAAAAACCTACCAATATTTCTCATTATTAGGCACTGCAGGTCTATATTTTGTCTGAATGATGATTTTTTTGTCACTAGGTGATTTATGATATGAACTAGCAACGCAGGCTAATCCATTTGCAACAATGTTCTGACTCTTAGGAACAAACACCAACTGATACTCTACAAAGGTTTTCAGTAAATCCATAGCATCGTTTCTGTATGCTCTCAATCTAGGGTGTTTAGCTGTATACTCTTAGTTCACTTGTTTTATGATTAACTCAGAGTCTCCAAGTACAACTATCCTACGGGCTCCTAATTTTTTCAACAGATTTAAGCCTAGGATAAGGGCCTCATACTCTGCGATAATGTTTGTACATTTGAAGTCCAGTCTAAAGGCATGACTCTCAGCATAGTCACTCTTAGTGTTATGTAACCACACTCCAACTCCTGCATTCATTCTAGTGCAAGACGCGTCGAAATTCATTCTCCATAAGGGATCACTTTCAGGTTTATCATCGTTTTCCCCCCTAATGTTGGTTTCACTGTTATGCTGTAATATGGGGTCTAGTCGGCTATTTATAGTGAGTGTATGGAGTTCAGAGAGATGACTAGTCGGCTATTTATAGTCTTGGTTTTGTTCACTCTGAGTTTCTGATTCAGTGCACTGTCCAAAGGTTTTTTCTTCATTTTCCTCTATGTCTAGAGTGGCCATTATGTTAAAATCTATAGGCTCTACTCTATTGTTTGCATCTCTGTCTTCTAGCTCTGGCTCGTCTATGGATTCATTGTTGCAAAGGATAAAGGAGTCCAGATACGTGTGTACAGAGTACAGAGGTGAATTTTTAGGTTTTTAAGGGCTGCTAACCATGAACTTCATTTGTGCCTCTCTATACAGTCTCCTAAGGTGACTAAAGACAGGGATTGTCGCATATGACCAATCCATCTGCATTTTACCTTGCAGCTTGGCTCCCCATGACCTCGATAACAACATGCCATACTTAGGTGGCACATCTGCCACTACAACATCCATAACCATACATTTGGCTGGAATCTAGGTCAGTTTCACACACAGATCTTTGATTAGGCCAAGGCATTTAACTTTGCTGGAGTCAAATGAATATAAATCCTTATAGGGTCGGGTTATCTCTAGGCCTAACCACTCCATAACTACCTTAGGCATTGAGTTGTGTGATGCCCCAGAGTCATCCATTGCATTATGAAGGATCTTGTCATGGATATTGAGGCTGATATAAAAAGGGGGAACTACCCCTTCTTGAAACTTTCCTTCTATCTTTAGACCAAAAAAAAGGGCTGGTTGATCATCACTTAGATTGACAGTGTCATTGTTTTCACCTAGATTTAAAGCTTTCAAAATTTTTCCTTTATATACATCCTGAGTGGCCAGTTCAGAGAGTGGAACAGAAATTTTAATTTTAGCAATCTCACTCTCCAAATTGAAGGGAGATTGACTCTTTGTAAGACTCAACTTTGTTTTGTTAGCCACTACTTTAGTGGCAGAATCAGTGTGTTGATTCTCACTGTGTACAGTGTTTGTAGATATTTTATCAGGAGCATTAACTGCAGTGCTAGTGCTGCTAGTTTGTTGACTTTGTTTATTAGTATTTTGGCTGTCTTTTTCTTTGTTCTTCCCAGAACTCTCAGCTGCTGATTTGTTGCTTTCAGCAGTCACCTTAGGAGTTTTCTCAGGCCTTTTCTTAATGATAATCTCAGAAGCTTTTGGTTTGGAAGTGTCTAAGCTCTTCTTTCTTCTAATTTCATACTGTTCTCTGACTTGCATGATGGCATTTTCAAATCCTAGTCTATAATCCTCAGATTCTAACCTTTCCTCATCCCAATGTGAGTGTGAGGTCTGATTGTCTTCTGTGGAACAGTTGTGGATTGAGTTGTCTATTTCCACCATGTTTATTGTGGTTCCCTCAGACTCTTCTATTATCCCCTCATCGTCATCGAGGAAATTCTCTTGAAATGGGGGTATGACTTGTTGATCAGAGTCTCTTTGTCTGTTAGGAGGGTTGTTTCTCCTAAATTTCTGGTTCTGGTTATAATTCTGGTTTCTGTTATGATTACTGACTTGGACAGTCAAATTTTCCACCATTTTTCCTAGTCTCTTCATGGTTTTGGCTAGGCTTTCATATTTGGGGTTAGTGTTGAGCCTCAAAATTGTGCTTTCCTTCACCTCATTTTACCTCATTTTCCCTTGTCCATTTCTATCTTAGACCCAATTGATCAATGAATATAGTTAAAATTACTTCTAGAATGATTTACATGAGACTTGTTGAATTTTGTGATTTTTGCCATTATAAAGCATTTTGACCGGAACTAGCTGCAGAATGCAGACATTTCGTAGCTAACCGGCGATTCTGCAGCTGCCTTCATGTTTGAGTATGTTCCAGATGGCCTCTTGAGAAAAACCGCATATGGGCATGATCCACGTCATGACTACATGGTTCGTTGCTCATCATGGAGGAAGAAATGGATTCTGGGTACGGTTATGAACGTGGGAACACATTTATGAAGGAAGACTTCTATTAGGACTGTCTCAGTCCAGATGTCTTTTCTTCTTCACGTAGCCACTTCAAAGAGTCCTAACGTGATTCAGATAAGGAAATACATTGTTCCTAAATTGTTGTAATTATTGTTACGTGCATTTGCTTTATAAACTCTTGGGAGACCGAGAGCTATGTTAGAGATTTTATGTTAGATTTGCTGCTAGATTTTGTTTAAACTCTGTGCTACATTCCTGAAAACGCAGAGTGTTATGTTCAAACTATTTCATCTTTAATGGAGCAGACAAAGTTATTTTGAAGGCTTGATTTAATTTGAAGTTGAATTCCGTCAAGTGGTAGAGGGCCCTTGCCTCTTGCACGGATTTATTTTGCGTAAAATAGATAAGTTTTCTAGCTGCCTTTACGTTTTGCATTTGAATTAATAGTTGTTTTTGTTAGCTACTGTAGTCATACTCATTCTAACTCTTCCACCAGAAGATACTCTTCCAAAAGACTATAATGATGAATGTTGAATGACTATAGTATTGTAGGCTTAGGAGTCGAATTTATAGTTGTTTTAACTAGCTACTGTAGTTATATTCATTCTAGCTCTTCCACAAGAAGACACTCTTCCAACAGATTATAATGATGAATGATGAATAGCTATAGTACTGTAGGATTTAGTTGTATTTTTTGCTATTCAATATCACAGTTACACTTGTTCTAATCACTCTTCCACAAGAAGAAACTCTTCCAAGAAATTCTTAAGAATTTCAAGACATGACTGTGACAATGAATGATTTAGTTGTGTGTTTGTACTAAATATCATCTCTGTTCTTGCTCTTAAACGCTTGCCCAAGACATCATAATAACGAGTAGGGTATGGATATGATCTCTTAGTTTTTCATTTGCTTTCGGTCTATTTGCTTACAATTGCACCCAATTACACAGTCAGAATTGTTCTATCTCTTCCAAAAGAAGGAACTCTTCCAAAATATCACTAATGATGAACAAACAGATTGTGTAACCTCATAGAATAATGCATGTTAGCATAGTTAGAATGCTTCGGAGTTTCATTGCATTTAATTCATGTTCAGTTACTTTGTTTCAAGTTTGATGATGACTTGTAGTTCAGCATTGTTCTAGATTAGTGGCATCTTAAGCTCATTTTTAGATTAACTCATTGTACTGCACTTCCATTCAGATTACCATCCATTGCACAATAGATTACTTTAGTTGTTAGGATTAACAAGACAGCCTTCATTATTCACAAACACCTTCTTGTTCTAAAATCCACAAATGATCCATAGCCATAGGAACAGAAGACAACATCACTATAAGGTCTGAAATCTCTCTGCAATTTCCTCATCATTTCATAAAACAGAGCTCTCCCTCAAAAGGACTACTTTGAAAAAGACACCAATAATTCTTTGAGTAAAGGATCTGTGACATTCAATTAAATTGCAGAATAGAACTAGGAATTAATCATAGAATAGAAGAACTTAGGACAAAATGTTGCATCATGGTAAGATTAGTGTTTAACTGTTTAGTTAGAGGATTTGCATATTTAGTGATCATTTCTTAAGTCTAGTTTGTGTTTTGAATCATTTGTCTAAAAGTCATTATCAAGCTTTGCTTTTATTTAGTCATAGTTTAGATTCTGATCCAGTATTTCCAATTGCATTTGCCATTCCATACATTAGGCTTAACTCTGTTTTTGACCACCAACTCCTTTCCATTAGTTTTCTAGGCATTTTCATTGTGAACATAAAACACCAAAAGGACAAAAACATCATAAATCAACATAAAAGACCAAAAACATCACAAAACACTACACACAATGCATCAGGAAACAAGCACCTAGGTACATATGGTACACTTCACTTCAGCAGTTTACAAATCCTGGTTGACAATTAAATGAGCTCAATTTAGGAGACTAGATTGAGACCAAACAGTTAGATGTGGAAGCTGATGTGTCATCCCTATAGGTTACCTTTTTCTTAGATCTCATTCTGGCTCTCTTTTCAATCGGGTTAGCTTCTACACTCACTGCTCCTTTTTGCATATCTTCCAAGGTGTTGTAATCTCTCTCCCTAAGCTGGTAGGCCATGTCAGCATCAAAGCCTTCAGGATATTTCACTAAAGCCATTCCCTAGGGAGGTTTCATATGTGGAGGAAGAGCGTTATAAATGCTGTTAAACCTTGTAGAATAGTCATGGACACTCTCTCCTACATTCCTATTAAGGTTCTTATATTCTGGTAAGATTTGGAGGGGGTTGGTCTTGACTTCCCATTTGTTTATGAAGGATTGATATAACGAGGGAAGATCATGGATGCTATTAGGAGGTAGGCCTTTAAACCACTTCTTCACATCTCCTCCTAAACTTTGTGAAAAGATTCTCATCTTGACTGTCTCATCATCTATTTCCATATAGTCAAAGGAATCTTCCATCCTATCTACATGATGTTGAGCTGTGGTAGACTCTATTGCAGTGAAATGTGAGATTTTTGACTGATAATCATTGGGTAAAGGCACTAGAGGCTGTGGTGACACCATAGGTGCATACCAGGCTAGCATGATGATTTTCTGAGGAGGTAAAGGATTGGCTTGAACAGCAGGTATGTGGATGACAGGAATACTAGGACTAGCAACACTCTGTTGAACTAATTTAGGGTGATAGAACCCCAATTTTTGAATGAAATGAATATCCGGAGGTGTGGATGGAGGGGTCTCTCTACCCCCAATATGTTGACCACTATGAGATGGTGAACCAGGAAGCTCGAGGTCTGTCTGATCTAAAGCACTAAATGTCTTAGTTCTAGGTAAAATACTTGGTAAGTCACAGTCAAAATGAGTGTCTGAAAGAGGTATAAATTTTTTTGGTGCAGAGTCAGCTCTATGGATGGGTCCGATAATAGTTGACTTTCTAGTGGTGGGAGATTTCCTAAGAATGTTCTCTGGATTGTCCACTATTCCAGGTGGGTTTGGGTTAGGATAAGCTCTGGAATGAATGTTTCTTGAAGCTAGTATGTTTGTCTACAACCAAAAGAGCTAATCCTATCTGTTTCTTCTAATATGGTTGATGTTGTAATGAAGGCTGGTCTCCCAGTGGAGTCTTGTGAAACCAAGATAATCAGCAAGCCTACTGATCACCAGTGGAGTCTTTAAATCATTAGGAACTATGGAGTCGCCAGGTGGAAGGTTTAGAATGTTTCAAGAAGGTATACTGTCCACCACAGTGATTACCACCAAACTCAGGCTACTATGGTCTTCTTTGAGTTCATAGAAGTGTTTAAAGATGTGTTTACTCAAAGCTTCCCCAGTGGAGTCGCCATTATGTTGGTGATGACAGTGGGACACAAGACCAGATATAGCAGTTAAGGGCACTCAAAGTTTATTCCCTAACGGAGTTGCCATTATGTTGGGGTTCCTATGTTTTGGCAGGTTTGGCTCTACCAAAAGATAAGACAACATCAAAACCACTTTGGGACCTCAAGATCTAGCCCTCCTAGGCCTAGAGAGGGATCTCTCTATAAAGGCAAAGATGGATGTATCTTTGAAGCTCGGTTTTAAGATATCAAGCTAGTTATAGGCACATGGTTTGTTGTTTGTTTTGTTTGTTTGGTTGTTGGGAAACATGAAGGAAGGGTTCAATATAAGACAAAGGGTGAGCAAAGAGGATTCTAGGAAAAAAGGGAGATAATTCAAAGAACACTCGAGACCATTGGGCAATGGAGTCATAAAAGGGTTTACTTGCTATTTAGTATCCAAGGCTTTCAATTGGGCTAGTCATCTAAAACAGAGGATCTTTAAAGATGATAGTGTGGTATAAAATAGTGAGGAAAGAAGGTGAATGACAAGGAAAACTCCAAGGTGACCACTTAGGAAGCAGATCTAGGGATAGGGCATGCCTTAAACACCTATGATCCAACCCCTAAAAGGCTAACTCTTCAGACAACAAGAAACACTTAAGATTTAAACACAAAGGTGAAAGCCTGAGATCAGAGAAAGGCTTTGAACTTTCAATGCTTCGACATTCAACTTGAGGGAACTTAGAAAGGTTCAATTGATTGAAAAAGACCCTAGTGAGAGAGAATCGGCATTATAAACTCCCAGTATCCCAATTCTTTCAATTAAAACCCAACAAGAACATCTAAGAACAGATTCATAAATCCATACATCAGTTAGCAGTGAATAACAGCTACTTCACTGGTTAAATTATCTTGAATTAGTTCTCAGATAATGCAATCAGTAGAAAACATCAAAGATAAGAAGAGTAGGAGCATTAGGGTACCATGCAAGGGTATATCCTAAGCCAGATTTTTGATTCTTACTAGAGAAATGAAATGTAATGAATTACAGAAGGAAAACAGAGACAAAGGTAGAACACATCACTGCTGCTTTAAATCAGGATCCAAAGAAATGTGCTTGTCATATTAAAGAGCAACACTAGTCATATACAACATTTTCCAATAGCTTGATATTCAGTCTGAAATCATCTCCTCAGCCTATTTTACAACTTTACACACAAAACTATATCTCAAGAGAAACGGCTTACAATTCACAAATATCCGATCAACAACCAACCACCTTTACGATGTGTTTTTCTTGAGTTATTATAGCTAAAAGAGAGGCAGAGGAGGTAGATGAACCTTTAAATGAAACATTAAAATAGAGGCAGAAGGAAGGGGCTCGAGGCCCATTCTGTCTTAATATCTATGCATTAATCTTCGGTACTCTTTGGATAAAAGAGTGGTCTTCGACAGGCTGATAGTAACTCCAGGTATGTTCTTTGATGTACTTTTCGGCTGTAGTACTTTGTAGTACTCTGGTGAATAGAAAAAGGAAGATAAATGACTTTTAGGTCTGCCATACTACATAACAAATGCTCTGGTGGCAGTAGGACCTTCTGTCAGGGTGTAGAATTTCTCCGGAGCTCAATGTAGAATAAAAAACAGTATGGGAACTTGTCCTTCCCAGAAAAGAACCTTCTGCTGATGTGAGACACTGATAAGATTTTTTTTTGAGCTTTAGCCCTCATTAGGCCTTTCGTGTTAATCATAAGGTCTTCAATTTGGTACAATCGCCCTTTAAACATTTAATTAAAGCTTAAAATTTACAATAACATGCTTTAAATATCTTAATTCTTCACTGATACTCTTTGCCGCTTCCGTGACTGTCCTTGTCTGTGAATTTGTAGGGCTTATGGTGCTAGATTCTTAAAGGGAGTTGATACCCCTGATTTGGATAAAATATGCGTTTAAAAACCCTCTCAGGAGTCTTCCTGCAATCTCTGGCTCTGATAAAACTTCATCGGCACTACTATGTCACTAACAGTGACTGTGTAGAAAAGAACAGCTTTCACCCTCTGTAACCCTGCACAGAGACACAAACAATGTTAAGAAATCCATGCGGGAAGGAGGATGGATGCTGTGGAAGACTGTGAGAATGGCAGCGCAGCAGAGATGAATGCGGTGGATGCAGTGGAAAACGACTGAAAAAAGCTGTGAAATGATGAAAAACTGATTTGATGGTGGCCTGATGAAGAAATGGTTCTGGGTCGTTAGATTAGATGGACTAATGATGATCGATGGCGAGGATTTGCTAGTGGAGTGGCTTAAGAAGGTTAGGTGGAATGAAATAAACCTTTAATGTAAAACATTAAAATTTTACCTTTGGCGAAATACAAAGGAAAATGACGAAAGTGTAGTGAAATCGGGCGTGAATGGTGGGACCGGCATGGGTGGAGGGCGATTGGATATGGACCGTTAGATCTTAGGAGGAGATCAACGACTGAGATCACTCGATGAAACTCTGTGAAGTCCGATGGAAAAGCATGAATGAGGGACGCGATGGAATGAGGGCTGTTGATCTGTACAGATCAACGGTCGGGATAGCATGGAAGGGCTCTCCGAAGCGGAAGTGGGAAAGTGGTTTTAAGAGGAAAAACAATTGTTTTCGCATTGTTTGGGAGTGGTTTTGAAAATCTCTCAAAAAAATGCAATATGGTTCGCCACCTGACATGTGGAGAAATAAAACCGCCCATATCGCGTGAATTCAACTGTTAAAGCTCGGACACCAAAGTTACACGATATGCATGCTGGCTGTTGGATTTGGGATTGCGAGATCCAACGGTGGAAGGTGGAGCGCGATATGGCAACGTGCACGGTCAGTAAGGTGGGGACAGGTCAATGGTGGTTTTAATGTGGGCCATCCAATCTACAGAATGGACGGCTGAGATCTGAAGTGGGAAAACAATAGTGGAGGGGTTGGTTAATGAGCGAGGATAATCCTCGCCGTTGGATCCTTGGGATGGACGGTGGAGATTTAAAGAGGAAGCAAAGGCAAAAGGATCAAATGAATGAGCGAGAGAAAGGAGGGCCGTCGGATCAAGCAGGATGGACGGCTGCGATCCAATCGGAGGGAGAGCAATGGAGGGAAAATGAGTGGGGCGTGGATTAATCTGGACCATCGGATTCGAATGGATGAACGGTTGGGATTCAATAGGGGCTCGAAAATCGGGAGGATCAACAATATGGGATTGGGGGCTTTGTGATTTGCGATTACGCGCCAACCATCGGATCTGGAAATAGATCGACAGCCCACATGTAATCAGAGGGGTGAATGTAGAGGAGCGATGGGGGACTGTGGGACAAGCGCGGACCATCCGATCTTTTAAAGATCAACGGCTGATATTACACCTGCGGTTGAATAGACCAAAGCTCATCGCATCGGAGAAATTCAAGTTAACAAAGGAAAACGCGCTCGCACAAATCTCCGATTGCGATAAGTGCCCAAGGCCTAAGCGCTAGGTTTCGGCTCCCGATCGCATGGTGGGGAAATGCTTAGGGGCTGGCCGAAAGTGGCTTAAGCCTGTTATATGGTAAACAGTGGGTTTTAGGCCTAAAAGCAGAGTTTTTTAAAGCTAAACAAGGGTTCCGGTAGGAGAATAAAGGGATTTTCTCACCAAATGAAGGGATTCACATGGTTTAAAAAGGTGGATTTGATGGTTTAGAAGACTTAGAAATGGATTTTGAGGGTCAAAGGTGAAATTTGAGAAGGGGAAAAAAGGGGTTCAAATAGGGAATTTGCAGGGATACAAGGGAGCAGATGTAGGCTTTTCTGAGCATAATTTTTTCATAGACAATGAGTATTTCTTGATGGAAGCAACAGTGAAGATCTTTTCTAAGGAAATGGGCACACAGAGGCTTCAAGAATGATATTTTTCAGAGGAAATGTATTTCTTGAAGGCTCAGAAAAATACTTAGCCACCTGTTTGTTCTGTCAAAAAATTATAGGTGCCTAACAGTGGCTCCACATGGGGATGGCATCTTCTTGAAGATGTCAAGAACTTCAGAAATATTCTTTGGGAAGTAGGCCAGATGCCTGATCTTTGAACCATCTTTTCTTCTTTGATTCAGCTGTTAAAAACATGATAGATATTAATTCAGCAGAAAACATTCCCCAAACAATCTACCTACCCATCCTACAGTCCTAACATTTTTTCTTCAAGGTGCATTTGAATTTGCATACCTTCTTCATCATTATTTTTTATTGAAAGCAGAAACAAACTAATCTAATTCTACCCTTATTCCTCCATGAGACTAGATTAGACAGTTGGCCTCATAGCTTCTCTACCTACACTAATATCTGCTAGGATTAAACTGTCTAGCAGATTTCTTTCTCTACATTCTACAACAGAAATTTAAAAATAGTCAAACTAAGATTAAACAGTCTAGTTTGTTGTGGATCCATGGCATAAAGGCAGCTGCACATGAACTGAAATTGCAGAAACTTGAAAACAAAATCTTGAAGGCTTGAAATCTTGAAATTTTGAAGCATCCTTCTTTCCTTTGTGAGTCAAGTTTTGAGCTTGTTAGAGTCACTTTCTTCTTTACTTCAGCTCTAGTTTTGGGCTTGTTAGAGCTGATTCTTCTTAATTCTTTGCTGGTTTAGATTTTGAGCATATTAGAACCAACTTCTTTACTTCCTTTGGCTCAGGTTTTGATCATGTTAGAGCCAATCTTTTTTACTTCAGAGGTTCAAGTTTTGAGCATGTTTGAACCTCGTTTTTTTTTCTCTTTTTTTTGAAACATTTTCTCTTTTTCTTTGAAAAAAAAACATAGCAATGGTATTTACAATGGAAATGGAACTGTAAACTGGGAATCAGTAGTAGTAATGCTTGAGCATCCTGCCATTGACAGGACCCCCAAACAAATCTGCACCATCTAGCTCTTGTAGAAAAAAGGAATTCAGACCAATAGTGGATTGGATTATGTAAGAACCCTGCCACAAACTATCGAATTTGCCATGCTTTCCTTTGTCTTCTCACCTAGAGTACCACTTTAGAACTTTATCTCCAATTTTGAAGTCACAAGTTTTTTTCCTTTTATCAAAAAACTTCTTTATATTTTCCTGCACTTTCAAAGCTCTGTTGTAGACCTCCTCTCTTGTCTGTAGGAGATGTATTGTTTGATTTATCCTCCTTACCATGCTGTCCTCTTCCGACTGAATCTCTTGGACTAGTTTAATCACTGGTACCCCTAGGCCAGTAGGGAATGTTAGTATGAATCCTTTGTCGAAGTGTACGAAAAAGGACCACTTTAGCTACGCATAACTAATAGCCCTAACAACAAAAGTGGCTGCCAATATCTTCAGATCTGCGATTAGTTAGACAAGAAAATAGCTGCAAAACACCAGATATATGTATGGAAAGACATTAAGCAGTAAAATAAAGGGTTTGCTCCATGCATCCAACAGACAAGACAAGAACACAATTTTTTGAAAGAATTTTTATATTACAGGGCACCTGGGAGGAAAACAAGAAGGTGTATCCAGCTCTCCTCAATGGGATGGGTTCTTTGTAGTCCTCAGCAGTTCAGATCTAAGCTTTCTCTCTCTTGTATGTGTAGAAAACCCAATGCAAAAATGAAGCTCAATGGGAGCAAATGATGAAAAATGAGACCAAGTGTATAGATCCAGAGTGATCTAGTGGGCAACAAAAGGTGAAGAATGATGGGGAAAACCCTCCTATTTATAACAAAATATTGGGTCATTCTAGATCTTGGTGCATGATTAAAATAATGTTAACCAAATCTAGATCCACCTTTTATGGAATTTTTTATTATATTTGTTGGAGGGAAAAAGTATTTGACTTGGGTCAAATCCCTTTATTTGTCAATAATAAATAAATAAATGATTTATTTATCTTTTTAAGGAAGTGGTTGAAGGATAATCAAATAAATAATGATTTGTTTAATTATTTGTGGGTGATTTGGTCATATTTAACAAGGAATATTATCTAAATAAGATTTAAATAATTATTCCTAGAAAATAATAAGATAAATAAAGGTTTATCTAATTAATTTCTTTGATTTTAGGTTAAACATGACTGGGAATAATAATTAAATTATGGTTTAATTAATTATTCCATGAGGAAAATCAAACAAATATGGGTTTGTTTAATATTTCCTTTTGGGTTTTCCTATTTTAACATAGTGAAAGTGGTTTTACTTAGGGTAAAACTGGTCTTACATGGTGTACTTGGGTCCATCTAATGATAATAAGTTAGATGACCAAAAAATGAGTGTAACAGTTGCCCCAGTACGGTATGGGAGCAAATCGTGCTGTTAAAGTACGTTGTGAAACACAATCACTAGACAACAAAAGGGATGTCGAGAGAGAAAGGTGAGGTGAATGGTGTCATGAAAGAACTGGAGCCACAGGGAGACGGGCTCGCAGTGCAACAAGTCTTTTGATGAGAAAGTGCTGTCTTTGAAAGGCGGCGGGGGGGCATGCCTATGCGGGGACAAAGTACGAAATGGTGTCCCGATCGACGAGGGACCGAACGATAAAATACAGTACGGCATAATCATGAGCAGGATAAAAAATACGATAAGAATCCCTAAATATGTGAGATAACGACGGAACTCATCTACAAATAATATACGAGTCAATGGAATGCAAATACAATAGAAATACTTTGCGCGGGGAAGGGGTATAGAATCGGGCGGTACGCCACGAGTCGAAGAGGGCGCTGCACCAAGTGGCTAAGGCCAACATCATCAAAATCTGGAGCGGCATCGAAGGCTGCAAAGAAGAGGTCATCTGGGCATGTGGGGGGCTAGCTGCAGGGCCACCCCCTCATGAGGGCTGAGACATCTCACACACACCCGGGAATCATCAAGAGCTGCTGCTGGATCACTGGACCATCAAGTATACGGATCTCGATCATGTTGGCAGGAGCTGGAGAAACAATCAAGTCAAAGGGAAATGAGAGATCCCTTGGCCTGATCCGAGGTACCGAACAAGAGTGGAAGCTGGAACCAAGGTACACTGCCCTCTAGACCTGACTTCTGGAATGAAAGTGCTGAAGTCGACAGAAGGAGGTCTGCCACAGTTGAGGGAGTGAGAGGTCCCCAAATAAGGCACGAGAGAAAACAGTAGAGCGACGGACAGACTGACTCTAATGATGATGGTGAAGTGGAAAGGACTGAGTAGCTAATGGACGACTTCCCTTGCTAGAGCATAAAGGGCATGAATGACATGGCAGCGACTGACACAACATCATCAGGGATGGGGGACAGTGAAACTGAAGGTCATAATGTGCGACACAAGAGAGAGACCAATCAATGACGGATGGAGGGCTATAGTGGGGTACAAAGGGACTCGGTATAGACTTCATGGAAAGAATGATGACTCAACTTGGATGCTCTAAACAAGGGTGACTCGATAGTGCTGCCACACAGTAAAGGCCCCGATGGGGGACCGTGGAAACATGAGTACATAATGGGAAATCATGACGAAAATCAACACGAACGAAGACAAGTAAGGGGGCAAGATGGTGCCCCAAGTACAAGTGTCATAAGTGAGGAAATTCGATTTTAAGGAGGGGTGAAGTGACCCTTCTTGGACAAAATGTGTCCTGGTGGAGTGTCAGATATCAAAAAACTAACAGATACCCATTTGAGGGCTCGGTGAGAGTTTTCCAACGGTGCAGACGGTTCGTCGAACAGGGCTACGGTGTGGTCACGGCAGTCGAAAGAAGAAATAGGGGTTCTCTTTTAATAAGGTGGTTTTCCCTCCAAAATCACTCATTTTCCATTGTTGCTGTGGTGAATGTAGAGAGGAGAGAAGGCCCTAAATCTCGCGGCGAACGTAGCGGACAAACCGACCGTTGGAATCGCGATCCGTCAGTTGCAGGTAGGAGGTCTAACTGTTCTCTTGCATTTTGATGGATTACATTTTCAGTTTAGGGCCCAAAATCCCAGAAACAGCCCCTCCTTCCTCTCTATGGCTGGGTCACACTTTTTGGGGAAAAAAGTGCGACCTAGGATGCAGGTATCAGTGAAAAAAGTGTGACCTGGTCCAGAAAAGAGCAGAAAACTGCGACCTGGGAGATGAGGGGGTTTTGGTGCTGTTTTATAGCTGGAAGGTGGGTTTTGGTGTTTGGTTATGGTTTTCCCGATCTGTATGCTGACAAAAATGATGTGTTTGTGTAGGTATGGTAAAGTTATGGGTCAAATAGAGAGAGAGAGATCTGGGGACACTACGGACAGAGATCCAGGCGGATCAGGGCGTCCGCCGTGTATTGGCCAGATTTGGGGTTCTCAAGTTTTTGGAGAACCCGTTGATGAGAGCAGGGGAACCGTTACTGGCCCGGATTATCAGTTATTGGGATCCAGATCAGGAGATCTTTGTGGTGCGGGGGCACAGGATCGAACTGACGGTCCAGGATGTGTACTTCCTGACTGGTCTCCCGCCATTGGAAATGGTGGGAAACACTCAGCCAGTGTTGCCGCGGGGGCGGCATATCATGGAGTTCGTGGAACGTCATTGTCGACCGGGTCTCCAAGTCAAGGGGACTCGAATACCGATCAGGGATCTAGAGAGGCTAGAAACCCGTGCAGTGGCCGCAGCGGTGCTGCGAATCCTAGGCATCCAGGCGTTCCATCACATCACTGGGGGGCAGATGATGATAGTGGAAAGTGTTTTGGGTGGGACCTACTATGGGTGGGCCCAAATGATGTTGGTGTCGCTAAAGCGACAGTTGTCACTATGCAGGCGGCAGGTGAACCATGATTGTTCATATGGGACGTTGGTGTGCGCCTTCTTCTTTGAGAAGATCCCGACCTTGAGGCCTCATGTACAGCTTCCAGATGGGGGCCCGAGGGAGCCCAGGATGCGCCGTTGGGGACGGCTACTGTGCAGAGGAGGAGGAGGGGCGGTCGGGCGGGTATTTCGACCGGAGTTTTTTGCCCATTGGGATCAGATGCCGCTGTACATAGATGACTACCCTTATAGTGGGATGAGCTACTATGGGGATCCGGATCTGCCACTTCCGCCTGGTCAAGTCTGGGGGCCCGATGGTAAGTGAAAAATTGCTATTCTTGTGTGGGCATGTTAAAGTTTTTTGAATAGTAATGGATGATACTGATTCATGGACTTTTGGTATGCAGATATAGCACCGGTAAAACCGGCTGGATATATGGGATGACCGGCAGCGTCTGGAGCTACAGTTCCAAGTGGGTCGAGAGCGGCGCAGAATGAGGATGCAGCCGCCCTGCTGGAGGACATCCGCCGTAGATGCGAAAGGTTGTTGATCGGAGTATCAGAGCGCGGGTGGCAGGACTTAGACGACCAGTACATAGAGACATGTGTTGGTCTCCCCTCGGAGTGGCGAGGTGTCATGCGGCGCATGGCGAAGGCCGGTCAGGCTATGCGTGATCTACATGCTGCAGGGGCAGAGCCATTGGCCCGGGAGCCTCCAGATAGTGATTAGGGGTAGGGGCATGTGGTGCCCCCTATGATGTATGTAGGGGCAGGTGGTGCCCCCAGTTTTGGATTTTTGTTTGTAACATGCTATGGGCATGTCGTATGTATCAGAGTATATGGACTCTAAACATATGTTTTGCGACACATATTATGGATATGCATCATCTTTCGATGGTTGATTTAATGTTATTGTCTTGTATGAAATGTGTGTGATAAATGCCAATCTAGAACATGGTTTGCAATACTATCTACATAGTGATTCTGTTCTCGAGGTACATGGTTGAAAGTTATGGTTTCAAACACACGTATTAAGATTTTCACTCGTAAATAGCGTCTAAACAGCACAGGGTTATGCACACGATAAACACCATTTAGTTGCATTACAAGAAGCAGGGAATCCAAACGAACGTGCAGATGGAGGATGCGATGAAAGAGGGCATCAGCTAATAGACCACGCACTGCATCATATTCGGCCTGATTGTTGGTGGCAGAACCAATGCATACCCGTTAGAAAGAACAAGGGCATGCAAGGGGGTGAAGATGGCCCAACCTGCCGAGGCTAGATTCCTGGAGTAGCGACTTGCACCATCGGCGTAACCGATAAAGGGTGTGGACGGGGGGTCCTGCAGAATGGTGTGACAAGACAATAAATGAGGGGATGAAAGGAAATGACGGCAGCGTGAGTGTACAGAAGTCATCGGGCGGCAACCGCAGGAGGGAGTGTAAGGGGCAGGATGACCAAGACTCAGACAGGGTGGTGTATGAGGGCTATCGGAAGCATGGTGAGGACTCGGGCTGCGGAGGTCAACAGAGACACAAGTGGAGTGAGACACAAGTGGAGTGATCTCGGGTATGAGGAGGAACAGGGTGATCAAGGGACACAATAGGGGAGGATGCAGACGGGCTAGGCTCTGAGTGTCTCGCAGAGGAAGATAGGTAAAGGATGGTTATAGTAAACTCCGTCATCTAAACATCAGGGGGGGGAATGTCGATGGGAGCGGGGGGATCCTCAGGTTGACCTGAAGCGTACTGCGCGAGGATAGGAGAGGCGGATTGATTTTGTTCAACCTCATACTCTCGGATTACCTCTAAAGAGGCGCGGTAGTGCATCAGGTGAGGACAATGGTGGGAGTAATGGCCATGAACGCCGCATAAAGCACAGGGCTTGTTGGTGCGGAGAGTCTTGGGGTTCTTGGTTACGGACGGAGAAGGAATGGGGGCTTCAGGGACCGTAGACTCGGGGAACGCGACTTTAACCATGGGCTGAATACGGGGCAACTCGGGACAAGCATGGGTGGCATGACCGGTGACATCACATAAAGCGCAAGGCTTCGCGAGCGGCGGAGGGGCCGGGTCAGTCGTGGTAGTCTTGTCTTTGGGTGCCCCCTTGCGGGCTTTGCCTTTCTTCCCGGGTGCCGTCACGACAGGAGAAGGGTCCTGTGGAGGTGCTGGGGGCACAGAGGCAACGGAGGAAGCTAGGGGGACCGGTTGAACCGGTGTCAAAGCCATATAGGGCTTGGGATGACCGGGAGGGGTGGCGGCTGGGGGATCAAGGTACCAGACCGGTATGCCCAAGGTCAAGTTAGGGAGAGAGAGGGTGGCCATGACGGGGACAGAATATACTCTGGGAGGGGGAGCTAGGAAAGGGATCTGCCCAGCAGGGTAATGACCAGGAGGGACGGCTTCGAGATGGTTAAGGCCAGGAGGAACTGATCCGGGAGGATAAAGGGGTTCAGGGATACCAGCTGTAGGGGTAGGGCCAGAAGGAGGAGGTCCGGCTGGCTGAGATGAATGGCTAGGAGCGGGTTGCGGAGGGCGAGGAGGAGGTTGCTGACTAGCCGAGGCAGGCCGCTTACGGGCAGCCTGAGACGATTGCATCATGCAAAAATTCGAGGAGCTGGGATCGGTGACAGGAGGGGGGGGGAGGTTAGGGAAAGTTCCAAGCAGGGAGGAATCTTTGTAAACGCCGGGGGAGACACTGGTCAAGGAATCAACGGTTTTCTTGTTGGCTACAGAAGAGATAGTCGTCTCAGGGGAGGTCTGAGATTTTGGCTCATGATATGTCAACTGGTCGACAGCGGTTATCTTGGTCGGGCGGGGGTGAGAGACGAGCGGGAAGAAAGGGTAAGATCCTCGCAGTAGTCGAAAAATTCACCAAATTCAGCACGAAAAAGCTGACGGTCATGGGTTTCGACCTGTTTTCGATGCGGTCGCGAGCGGTGCGACACAGAGGTCCGGTCGCGATTTATAGGCAAAAGTGTGACCCCCGTTCCGATTGTCTCGTAGCGATTTTGAGAAAAATTCTTTGTACGGTGCGGTACAGTGTCGATTTACTGTGATAGGGCCGGAAACACACGGAAGTTAGACATTTTAATGTTTTAGGGTTTTATGTGAAAAAAATGACAAGGAGAAAACTAACGGTCGAATAAAGTAGGGCACAAGTAGCTGGATATGCAGGAATATGAAAAACGACAGCGGTCGTAATTTAAAACCCATGTGGAGTCGCCATTTGTTAGTATGAATTCTTCGTCGAAGTGTACGAAAAAGAACCACTTTAGCTACGCATAACTGATAGCCCTAACAACAATAATGGCTGCAAAACATCTTCAGATCTGCAATTAGTAGTTAAAGTGCTGCAACAAACAGATCTATAAATGGAAAGACATTAAGCAGTAAAGTAAAGAGTTTGCTCCATGCATCCAACGGACAAGACAAGAACACGATTTTTGAATGAATTTTTATATTACAGGGCACCTGGGAGGAAAACAAGAAGGTGTATCCAGCTCTCCTCAATGGGATGGGTTCTTTGTAGTCCTCGGCACTTCAGATCTAAGCTTTCTCTCTCTTGTAGGTGTAGAAAACCCAATGCAAAAATGAAGCTCAATGGGAGCAAATGATGAAAAATGAGACCAAGTGTATAGATCCAGAGTGATCTAGTAGGCAACAAAAGGTGAAGAATGATGGGGAAAAACCCTCCTATTTATAACAAAATATTGGGTCATTCTAGATCTTGGTGCATGATTAAAATAATGTTAACCAAATCTAGATCCACCTTTTATGGAATACTTTATTATATTTGTTGGAGGGAAAGGGTCTTTGACTTGGGTCAAATCCCTTGATTAGTCAAAAATAAATAAATAAATGATTTGTTTATCTTTTTAAGGAAGTGGTTGGAAGATAATCAAATAAATAATGATTTATTTAATTATTTGTGGGTGATTTGGTCATATTTAACAAGGAATATTATCTAAATAAGATTTAAATAATTATTCCTAGAAATTAATAAGATAAATAAAGGTTTATCTAGTTAATTTCTTTGATTTTGGGTTAAACATGACTGGGAATAATAATTAAATTATGGTTTAATTAATTATTACATGAGGAAAATAAAACAAATATGGGTTTGTTTAATATTTCCTTTTGGGGTTTCCTATTTTAACATAGTGAAAGTGGTTTTACTTAGGGTAAAACTGGTCTTACATGGTGTACTTGGGTCCATCTAATGATAATAAGTTAGATGACCAAAAAATGGTGTAACAGGGAACACTGCCTCTATTCCATAAACAAGCTGATATGGTGACATTCAAATGGATTTCTTTGTTGTTAGCCTGTCAGCCCACAAAGCATGCACTAACTTGTTATGCCATGATTTCTTATTCTCTTCAAGAAGCTTTTTGATAATGGTCACCAAGCTCTTGTCTGATGATTCAACTAACCCATTACCTTGTCAGTAATAAGCAGTTGAATGACCGAGTGCTATCTGATACCTGTGAAAAAAATTAGTCATTTTATTGGATCCAAAAGTAGTGGCATTATCAGTGATTATCTTTCTAGGGCAGCCAAATCTAGAGAGGATGTGGTCTTCTAGGAACATAATGATGACAGAATCTGTGGCATTCCTAGAAGGGATGGCCTCTATCCATTTTGTGAAATAGTCTGTGGCTGTAAGAATCCATTTGTGTTGTGTACAAGAAGCAGGGTGTATTTCTCCTATGAAATCTAGGCCCCACTGTTGAAAGGGAGCTTCAACAGTTATAGGTTGTAATGGTAACGGGAGGAGCTTCCTTTTGCGTTCAAAAATCTGGCACTTATGGCAGGCAATTATCATTTTGTCGATGTCATTGAAAAGTGTAGGCCAGTAATAGCCAGCTCTGAGTATTTTGTTAGCAGTGGCTTTCCAGTTTAAATGGCATCCACACTCTCCTGCATGGAACTCATGTTTTACCCTCTCTACTTCAGTTTCAGGCAGGCATTTCAGCAGCAAACCATTTGCATTTTTCCAGTACAATCATTCATTTAAAATGCAATAGTTCCTAGCTTTCAACTTCAGAAAACGGGCCTTAGTCTTTGATAAGTCAGGAGGGGCATTAAGTTTTATAAGCACATACAGGATGTCAAAATACCAAGGAGAATTTTGAAATTGTTCTTCAACTGTAGGATCAGGAAATCCTTCATGTTCATCCAGGGCATCTACCATGTTTATATCAAGGGCTTGCAAGTTTGATTAAGCCATTAGTTGAGCCAAGCCCTGACCTTTGATCAGTTTTGTGGGTTTTATTTCCACATCATACTCTAATATTACAGCAATCCATTTGCCCCTCTTTCCATCAGGATCTTGGGACAAAATGTCTTTTACCACTATGTTTGGCATGTAGGCAATGATGTGAGAACGCAGAATATACACCCTAAAGTCTTTCAAGGCTTTTACCAAGGCATAGGCCTATTTTCCAATATGTTATATTTTAAGGGTGCATCCCTCAGAGCTTAAAGAAATGGGTTGTTCCTGTCCCTCTGGATTTTTCTGTAGTGGAATTGCAGTCACTGTATGCTCAGAGGAAAAGGATAATATCAAGAAGTCTTTTGAAAAGTCAGGGCTAATTAAGACAGGTGCCTGGGTGAGTGCAATTTTAACTAATTCAAAAGATTTTTTAGCCTCTACAGTCCACTTAACCCCTACACCTTTTTTTAGAATGTTTGTCATATCCATGAGGTGCTCAGCTAAGTTGGGAATAAACCTCCTTAAGAAGTTAATTTTCCCAATAAAGGACTGCAACTCTTTTATGTTTCTCGGGTGGGTGATCTGCAGTATTCCCTTAACTCTTTGCAGGTATATTTTAATTCCCTTCTCTGATATAATATGGCCAAGAAGCTTACCTTCTTAAAGCCCAAATACAGTCTTCTTGGGATTTAAAGACAGACCGAACCTTCTACATTTTTCAAAAACTCTTCTTAGATGTTTTAGGTGCTCCTCATCAGTCTTGGAATAGACTGTTATGTCATCCAGATAGATGACAATGAAGTGCCCTATTTCCTCTGAAAATGCTATGTCCATTGCTCGTTGGAAGGTTGCACCAATGTTCATCAGTCCAAAAGGCATTTTTACGTACATAAAAGTGCCACATGGAGTGGTGAAAGTTGTTTTAAGTTGGTCTTCTGGGAGTACTAAAACTTGGTTATAGCCTGAAAAAATATCTAATAGGGAGATCCTTTTTGAGCCAACTACCCTCTATAGGATGAGTTCCATCTTTGGAAAGGGGTAATTGTCTTTAAGTGAAGCTCTGTTAAGGTTCCTGAAATCGATGCACAGTCTGATCTCACCTGTCTTCTTTCTCACAGCTACAAGGTTGGAAACCCAATCGGAGAACCTCACAGGCACTAGAATTCTTGCCTCATACATCTTCCTGATTTCCTTTTCAACTAGAGGCAGCTATTTCAAGTTAATTCTGTGAAGTTTCTGTCTGAAGGGTTTTTGGTTTTCTTTCAGAGGGATCTTATGCTGGATGATCTTCGTATCATAGGCTTTTAAGTCCTCATAGCTCCAGGAAAACACATCGATGAACTCTTTAAATAAGTCAATATATTTCTTTTTCATGTCTGTGGGCAAGGACTTAGCCAGTTTAATCATTTTAGGCTTATCCTCAGTGCCTATGTTGCATTCCTTGACATTGGAGTCTGAGTGTTCTATAGTGGGTTTCTTCGCTATGTCGTTAAAATCAAAAAGGTCCTCTAAAGGTGCCAGTCCTCTAGGTATATTCTTATCTTTTGACTGCAACACCTCGATTTCCTATTTTTCTGGGTTCTTATATTCTTTAGTTTGATTTCCAAGTTCTTTAGTTAACATATTTATTTCTACATTATGTGGTGATCTTTCTTCCTCGGGGAGCTCTTCACTCAGGCAGCTTTCATCGGATTTAGAGTCTGAATCGGAGAATTCAAACTTGTTCCTGCCAATCAGGAAATCCTCTATCTGCTTGTCGCCCTCAAAGACCTACCAATATTTCTCATTATCAGGCACTGTAGGTCTATATTTTGTCTGAATGATGATTTGTTTGTCACTAGGTGATTTATGATATGAACTAGAAACGCAGGCTAATCCATTTGCAATAATGTTCTGACTCCTAGGAACAAACACCAACTGATACTCTACAAAGGTTTTCAGTAAATCCATATCATCGTTTCTGTATGCTCTCAATCTAGGGTGTTTAGCTGTATACTCTCCGTTCACTTGTTTTATGATTAACTCAGAGTCTCCATGTACAACTATCCTACGGGCTCCTAATTTTTTCAACAGATTTAAGCCTAGGATAAGGGCCTCATACTCTGCGATATTGTTTGTACATTTGAAGTCTAGTCTGAAGGCATGACTCTCAGCATAGTCACTCTCAGTGTTATGTAACCATACTCTAGCTCCTGCATTCCTTCTAGTGCAAGACCCGTCGAAATTCATTCTCCATAAGGGATTGCTTTCAGGTTTATCATCATTTTCCTCCCTAATGTTGGTTTCACTGTTATGCTGTAATATGGGGTCTGCACCATGGTGTGGAGTGTTTTTTTCTTCATGATGTGTATGGAGTTCAGAGAGATGACTAGTTGGCTGTTTGTAGTCTTGGTTTTGTTCACTCTGAGTTTCTGATTCAGTGCACTGTCCAAAAGTTTCTTCTTCGTTTTCTTCTATGTCTAGAGTGGCCATTATGTTAAAATCTATAGGCTCTACTCTATTGTTTGCATCTCTGTCTTCTAGCTCTGGCTCATCTATGGATTCATCGTTGCAAAGGATAAAGGAGTCCAGATCCGTGTGTATAGAGTACATATGTGAATTTTTAGGTTTTTCAGGGCTGCTAACCATGAACTTCATTTGTGCCTCTCTATACAGTCTCCTAAGCTGGCTAAAGATAGGGATTGTGGCATATGACCCATCCATCTGCATTGTACCTTACAGCTTGGCTCCCCATGACCTCGATAATAACATGCCATACTTAGGTGGCACATCTGCCACTACAACATCCATAACTATACATTTGGCTGGAATCTGGGTCAGGTTCACACACAGATCTTTGATTAGGCCAAGGCATTTAACTCTGTTGGAGTCAAATGAATATCAATCCTTATAGGGTCGGGTTATCTCTAGGCCTAACCACTCCATAACTACCTTAGGAATTAGGTTGTGTGATGCCCCAGATTCATCCATTGCATTATGAAGGATCTTGTCATGGATATTGAGGCTGATATAAAAAGGGGGAACTACCCCTTCCTGAAACTTTCCTTCTATCTTTGGACCAAACAGAAGGGCTAGTTGATCATCACTTAGATTGAAAATGTCACTGTTTTCACCTAGATTTAAAGCTTTCAAATTTTGGCCTTTATATACATCCTAAGTGGCCAGTTCAGAGAGTGGAACAGAAATTTTAATTTTAGCAATCTCACTCTCCAAATTGAACGGAGATTGACTCTTTGTAAGACTCAACTCTGTTTTGTTAGCCACTACTTTAGTGGCTGAATCAGTGTGCTGATTCTCACTATGTACAATGTTTGTAGCTGTTTTATCAAGAGCATTAGCTGCAGTGCTAGTGCTTCTAGTTTGTTGACTTTGTTTATCAGTATTTTGGTTGTCTTTTTCTTTGTTCTAACCAGAACTCTTAGCTGCTGATTTGTTTCTTTTAGCAGTCACCTTAGGAGTTTTCTCAGGCCTTTTCTGAATGGTAATCTCAGAAGCTTTTGGTTTGGAAGTGCCTAAGCTCTTCTTGCTTCTAAGTTCATGCTGTTCTCTGACCTGCATGATGGAATTTTCAAATCCTAGTCTATAATCCCCAAATTCTAACCTTTCCTCATCCCAATGTGAGTGTGAGGTCTGATTGTCTTCTGTGGAACAGTTGTGGATTGAGTTGTCTATTTCCACCATGTTTATTGTGGTTCCCTCGGACTCTTCTATTATCCCCTCATCCTCATTAGGGAAATTCTCTTGAAATGGGGATATGACTTGTTGATCAGAGTCTCTCTGTCTGTTAGGAGGGTTGTTTCTCCTAAAGTTCTAGTTCTGGTTATGATTCTGGTTTCTGTTCTGATTACTGACTTGGAGAGTCAAATTTTTCACCATTTTTCCTAGTCTCTCCATGGTTTTGGCTAGGCTGTCATATTTGGGGTCAGTTGTGGAAGCTGATGTGTCATCCCTATAGGTTACCTTTTTCTCAGATCTCATTCTGGCTCTCTTTTCAATCAGGTTAGCTTCTACACTCACTACTCCTTTTTGCATATCTTCCAAGGTGTTGTAATCTCTCTCCCTAAGCTGGTAGGCCATGTCAGCATCAAAGCCTTCAGGATATTTCACTAAAGCCATTCCCTGGGGAGGTTTCATATGTGGAGGACGAGTGTTATAAATGCTGTTAAACCTTGTAGAATAGTCATGGACACTCTCTCCTACATTCCTTTTAAGGTTATTGTATTCTACTAAGATTTGGAGGGGGTTGGTCTTGACTTCCCATTTTTTTATGAAGGATTGATATAAAGAGGGAAGATCATGGATACTATTAGGAGGTAGGCCTTTAAACCACTTCTTCACATCTCCTCCTAAACTCTGTGCAAAGATTCTCATCTTGACTGTCTCATCATCTATTTCCATATAGTCAAAGGAATCTTCCATCATATCTACATGATGTTGAGCTATGGTAGACTCTCTTGTAGTGAAATGTGGGATTTTTGACTGATAATCATTGGGTAAAGGCACTAGAAGCTGTAGTAACACTAGAGGTGCATACTAGGCTACCATGATGATTTTCTAAGGAGGTAAAGGATTGGCTTGAACAACAGGTAATAGGATGACAGGAATACTAGGACCAGCAACACTCTGTTGAGCTGATTTAGGGCGATAGAACCCCAAGTTTTGAATGAAATGAATATCTGGAGGTGTGGATGGAGGGGTCTCTCTACCCCCAATATGTTGACCACTATGAGATGGTGAACGAGGAAGCTTGAGGTCTGTCTGATCTAAAGCTCTGAATGACTTAGTTCTAGGTAAACTACTTGGTAAGTCTAAGTCAAAATGAGTGTCTGAAAGAGCTGTAAAGTTTTCTGGTGCAGAGTCAGCTCTATGGATGGGTCCGATAATAGTTGACTGGGAGATTTCCTAAGAATGTTCTCTGGATTTTCAACTATTTCAGGTGGGTTTCAGTAAGGATAAGCTCTAGTATGAATGGTTCTTGAAGCCAGTATGTTTGTCTGCAACCAAAAGAGCTAATCCTATATGTTTCTTCTAATATGGCTAATGTTGTAATGAAGGCTGGTCTCCCAGTGGAGTCTTGTGAAACCAAGATAATCAGCAGGCCTATTGATCACCAGTGGAGTCTTTAAATCATTAGAAACTATGGAGTCGCCGGGTGGAAGGTTTAGAATGTTTCAAGAAGGTATACTGTCCACCACAGTGATTACCACCAAACTCAGGCTACTATGGTCTTCTTTGAGTTCTTAGAAGTGTTTAAAGGTATGTTTACTCAAAGCTTCCCCAGTGGAGTCACCATTATGTTGGTGATGACAATGGGACACAAGACAAGATATAGCAGTTAAGGTCACTCAAAGTTTATTCCCTAGCGGAGTCGCCATTATGTTGGGGTTCCTATTTTTTGGCAGGTTTGGCTCTACCAAAAGATAAGACAACATCAAAACCACTTTGGGACCTCAGGATCTAGCCCTCTTGGGTCCAGAGAGGGATCTCTCTATAAAGGAAAATATGGATGTATCTTTGAAGCTCAGTTTTAAGATATTAGGCTAGTTATAGGCACATGGTTTGTTGTTTTTGTTTGTTTGTTTGGTTGTTGGGAAACATGAAGGAAGGGTTTAATATAAGACAAAGGGTGATCAAAGAGGATTCTATGCATAAAGGGAGATAATTCAAAGAACACTCGAGACCATTGGGCAATGGAGTCATAAAAGGGTTTACTTGCTATTCAGTATCCAAGGCTTTCAATTGGGCTAGTCATCTAAAACAGAGGATCTTTAAAGATGATAGTGTGGTATGAAATAGTGAGGAAAGAAGGTGAATGAAAAGGAAACCTTCGAGGTGACCACTTAAGAAGCATATCTAGGGACAGGGCATGCCTTAAACACCTATGATCCAACCCCTAAAAGGCTAACTCTTCAGACAACAAGAAACACTTAAGATTTAAACACAAAGGTGAAAGCCTGAGATCAGAGAAAGGCTTTGAACTTTCAATGCTTCGACATTCAACTTGAGGGAACTTAGAAAGGTTCAATTGATTGAAAATGACCCTAGCGAGACAGAATCAACATTCTAAACTCCCAATATCCCAATTATTTCAATTAAAACCCAAAAAGAACATCTAAGAATAGATTCATAAATTCATACATCAGTTAGCAGTGAATAACAGCTACTACACTGGTTAAATTATCTTGAATTTGTTCTCAGATAACACAATCAGTAGAAAAAATCAAAGATAAGAAGAGCAGGAGCATTAGGGTACCATGCAAGGGTATATCGTAAGCCAAATTTCTGATTCTTACCAAAGAAATGAAATTTAATTAATCACAGAAGGAAAACAGAGACAAAGGTAGAACACATCACCGCTGCTTTAAATCAGGATCCAAAGAAATGTGATTGTCATATTAAAGAGCAACACCAGTCAGTCTGAAATCATCTCCTCAGCCTATTTTACAACTTTACACACAAAATTATATCTCAAGAGAAACAACTTACAATTCACAGATATCCGATCAACAACCAACCACCTTTACGATGTGTTTTTCTTGAGTTCTTATAGCTAAAAGAGAGGCAGGGGAGGTAGATGAAACTTTAAATGAAACATTAAAATAGAGGTAGAAGGAAGGGGCTCGAGGCCCATTCTGTCTTAATATCTATGCATTAATCTTCGGTACTCTTTGGATAAAATAGTGGTCTTCGATAGGCTGATAGTAACTCCAGGTATGTTCTTTGATGTACTTTCTGGCTGTAGTACTCTGTAGTATTCTGGTGAATATAAAAAGGAAGATAAATGACTTTTAGGTTTGCCATACTGCATAACAAATGCTCTGGTAGTAGTAGGACCTTTTGTCATGGTGTAGATCTTCTCCGGAGCTCGATGTAGAATAAAAAACAGTTTGGGAACTTGTCCTTCCCGGGAAAGAAGCTTCTGCTGATGTGAGACACTGATAAGATTGTTTTATGTATTTTAGGCCTCATTAGGCCTGTCGTGTTAATCATAAGGTCTTCAATTTGGTACACTCACCCTTTAAACATTTAATTAAAGCTTAAAATCTCCAATAACATGCTTTAAATCTTTTTAATTCTTCACTGATACTCTTTGCCGCTTCCGTGACTGCCTCTGTCTGTGAATTTGCAGGGCTTATGGTGCTAGATTCTTAAACGGAGTTGATACCCCTGATTTGGATAAAATATGCATTTAAAAACCCTCTCTGGAGTCTTCCTGTAATCTTTGGCTCTGATAAAACTTCATCGGCACTACTGTGTCACTAACAGTGACTCTGTAGAAAAGAATGACTTTCACCGTCTATAACCCTGCACAAAGACACAAACAATGTTAAGAAATCCATGCGGGAAGGAGGATGGATGCTGTGGAAGACTGTGAGAATGGCAGCGCAGCAGAGATGAATGCGGTGGATGCAGTGGAAAATGACTGAAAGATGCTATGAAATGATGAAAAACTGATCTGATGGTGGCCTGATGAAGAAATGGTTTTGGGCCGTTAGATTAGATGGACTAATGATGATTGATGGTAGGGATTTGCTGGTGGAGTGGCTTAAGAAGGTTAGGCGGAATGAAATAAACCTTTAATGTAAAACATTAAAGTTTTACCTTTGGCTAAATACAAAGGAAAATGACGAAAATGCAGTGAAATCGGGCGTGAATCGTGGGACCGGCGTGGGCGGAGGGCGATTGGATATGGACCGTTAGATCTCAGGAGGAGATCAACGGCTGAGATGACCCAATGAAACTCTGTGAAGTCCAATGGAAAAACATGAATGAGGGATGCGATGGAATGAGGGTCGTTGATCTATACAGATCAATGGTTGAGATCGCATTGAAGGGCTCTCGGAGGCGGAAGTGGGAAAGTGGTTTTAAGAGGAAAAACAACTGTTTTCGCATTGTTTGGGAGTGGTTTTGAAAATCTCCCAAAAAAACATGATATGGTCCGCCACTTGACACGTGGAAAAATAAAACCGCCCATATCGCGTGAATTTAAACTGTTAAAGCTCGAACGTCAGAGCTACGCGATATGCATACTGGTCGTTGGATCTGGGACTGCGAGATCCGATGGTGGAAGGTGGAGTGCGATATGGAAACGTGCACGGTCAGTAAAGTGGGGACAGGTCAATGGTGGTTTTAATGTGGGCCGTTCGATCTATGGAATGGACGACTGAGATCTGAAGAGGGAAAACAATAGTGGAGGGGCTGGTTAATGAGCGGGGATAATCCTAGCCATTGGATCCTTGGGATCGATGGTGGAGATTTAAAGAGGAAGAAGAGGCGAGGGGATCAAATGAATGAGCGGGAGAAAGGAGGGTCGTCGGATCAAGCAGGATGGACAGTTGCGATCCAATTAGAGGGAGAGCGATGGAGGGAAAATGAGCGGGGCGCAGATTAATCTGGACTTTCAGATCCGAATGGATGAATGGTTGGGATTCAATCGGGGCTCGCAAATCAGGAGGATCAACAATACGGGATTGGGTGCTTTGCGATTTGCGATTACGCACCAACCGTTGGATCTGGAAACAGATCGACGGTCCACATGTAATTGAAGGGGTGAATGTAGAGGAGTGATGGGGGACTGCGAGACAAGCGCTGACCATTGGATATTTTAAAGATCAACGGTTGATATTGCACCCACGGATGAATCGACCAAAGCTCATCGCATCGGAGAAATTCAAGTTAACAAAGGAAAACACGCTCGCACAAATCTCCGATTGCGATAAGCTCCCAAGGCCTAAGCGCTAGGTTCCAGCTCCCGGTTGCATGGTGGGGAAGTGGTTGGGGGTTGGCCGAAAGTGGCTTAAGCCTGTTATATGGTAAACAATGGGTTTTAGGCCTAAAAACAGAGTTTTTTAAGGCTAAACAAGGGTTCTGGTAGGGGAATAAAGGGATTTTCTCACCAAATGAAGGGATTCACATGGTTTAAAAAGGGGGATTTGATGGTTTAGAAGACTTAAGAAGGGATTTTGAGGGTCAAAGGGGAAATTTGAGAAGGGGAAAAAAGGGGTTAAAATAGGGAATTTACAGGGATACAAGGGAGCAGATGTAGGCTTTTCTGAGCATAATTTTTTCACAGACAGTGAGGATTTCTTGATTGAAAAAACAGTGAAGATATTTTCGAAGGCAATGGGCACACAGAGACTTCAAGAATGATATGTTTTCAGAGAAAATGTATTTCTTGAAGGCTAAGAAAAATACTTAGCCACCTGTTTGCTCTGTCAAAAAATTATAGGTGGCTAACATAAGGTATATGAGAGTCTCTAGGAATTATATTTTACAGGTTCAAATTAGAAAATGAGATGTTGAACGAGGGGGAGATTGCCTTTTGTTTATTTCCTTGGTTGATCCACAGACTTATATTTTCTTGATACTCTTTTTTTTGGTTTATATTTTTTATAGTTTTATTATTCTGGAGTCTACTTTTCTGTCATTTTGTTCAGATCATTGTTTAGTTATTTTTGACATATTGGTAATATTTATGAGAATGTAGTTGCACTTCCTTTACTTCTGGTGCTTACTTTAGCATCATAATATCTAAACTATATTGCACAATACTACAACTAATTTTAATATATATACCCATATTTTGTTTATAATAAAATTATCCAATATTCTTTTCTTCAGCAAAAAAAAATTAGTTATTTTACTAGGTGAAATAATGTCACTAATTCTACATCATTTCTATTAAAAAATAAATAAATTATTTTCAATAAAACTTTAAAATTTATAAAATACCATTTATAATTTTTTATAAAATTTAATATAACATATCAAATAACATTACATCCTAATATTACACCTTCTTTTCGGGTGGCTTTGCTCCGTCTCCACCACGGCGAAACTCACGGGTCTCGGTCTTACATGGTGCTTACTTTTGCTTCTAGTGCTTACTTAAGCATTATAATCTCTAAACTATATTGCACAATGTTGCAACTAATATATGTATCCATATTTTCTTTATAATAAAAATATCCAATATTCTTTCTTCTCAAAAAAACAATTAATTGTTTTACTCAGTGAAATAATGTCTTCACTGATTCCACATCATTCCTATTAAAAAAAAAAAATTTTCAATAAAACTTTAAAATTTATAAAATACCATTTTATGTAAGTAATTTTTTATAAAATTGAATATAATATATCAAATAATATTACACGTTCTTTTGGGATGGTTCCGCTCCGTCTCCACCACGGCCAAACTTCCGGGTCTCGGTCTTATCTTTAATAATAATTACTCCTATTCCTCCGCCCTAACTTTTGGTACAACTTTATGAACTTCAATTTAATATAAATAATAATTATATTTTCTCGGTCACCTCAATATAATTACGCTTCGTCTTCACCTCTCGCTCTCTAAATAATTACATATCACATCTTGACTGACTGACTGCTTCACTAGTTAACGAGTGGACAAAAAATTACACCTTCCACCGTCTTCGCTAACCTACTCTCATACTTCAGGTGGAAATTTATGGAGTTGCGGGTCCCCAGTCTCGGTGCGTTTTCTCTGCACTGTTTTCACAATGTCGAAACATTCTCGTCTACACCACCTCTCCATTTGCATTTACTTATAAATACTCCTCACAATCCTTCACATTCATACCATCCTTAACACATCTGCAACAACTTTTCTTAGGAGAAAACAATCTCATAGGTACCATTCATCTTCTTTTGGAAACCTCTAAGCTTGATTATTTTAATGATTGCAATAAATTATCTCACAAGTGCTTTATTGTGAAGTGTCCAGCAACATTCCCATTTTTCTGTCAAATTTATCCACTTTGACTAGCTTGGAAATTGGGATTAACAAATTCACAGGGAGTATTCCAAAGAATTGGGCCAAAATCACTGGTCTCCAAAAACTTTACCTCTATAACAATGAATTATCATGCACCATTCTAAATTCTTTGTCAAATATCTCCACTTTGGTTGACTTCGAAATTTTCACGAACAAACTTAGAGGGAGTATTCCACAAGAATTGGGCCAACTTACTAGTCTCCAAACACTTTACCTCTATAACAATGAATTATCAGGCACCATTCCAACTTCTTTGTCAAATATCTCCACTTTGGTTGTCTTGGATATTTCCACAAGAACTGGGAAGACTCACTAGTCTCCAAACACTTTACCTCCATCTCAATGAATTATCAGGCACCATTCCCACTTCTTTGTCAAACCTAGTTAATTTGACTGAGCTCTATTTTTGGGGAAATCAACTTAGTGGAAAAATACCAAATTCCATTGGAAATTGTTCAAAACTCAAAGAGCTATTTCTAGACCATAACATGTTGAGTGGTAGTGTGCCAACAACGTTAGGTAAGCTATCCCTCCTTGAAACATTAAAATTTCATTCTAATCATCTTAATAGTGGTAGTGCTACAACCATGCCTTTTATTATAGCCCTTACCAATTCTTCCCACCTAAAAACACTAGACTTGAGAGACAATAAACTAGACGGTGTCTTACCCCTCGACATTGGAAAAATGTCTACCAATTTGTCTTACTTGACGTTAGCAAAAAATTTGATAGAAGGGAACATCCCTCGACATATAGGAAATCTTAACAACCTAACCTATCTAAATTTATCTGGAAATTCATTAAATTGCAACATTCCATCTTTAAGAAACCTTAAAGATTTAAAAAGTTTAATTTTAGGAAAAAACAAATTACAAGGAGACATCCCTAATGATTTTGAAAACTTACAACGACTCGGTCTCTTAAACATCAGTAGAAACATTCTCTCTAGAAATATTCCCAATTCACTTGAACCCCTTAAACAATTAAGGTTTCTCCTCCTCCATTACAATGGATTATCGGGAAGCATACCTTCCAACTTAGGAAACTATACAAATTTGGAATTGCTTGACTTGTCCCACAATAAACTCATTGGAAACATACCACATGAAATTGCTAAGCTTTATAATCTAAATTTCTATTTGAATTTGTCTTGGAATTTATTAGATGGCCCCTTGCCCATGGAGATTGGTAAAATTGCAATGGCTCAAGCCATAGATATTTCTGTTAATCACTTGAGTGGAGTCATTCCATCTACACTTGGAAGTTTTGTTGAAGTAATTTCGTTGAATCTATCTCGGAATTCCTTCCAAGGTTCTATTCCAGATTCACTTGAAAATTTGCAAAGCCTTATGAGCCTAGATCTCTCTTCCAACCTTTTATCTGGGACAATACCTATTACTCTCACCAAGTTGAAAATGCTTCAATCTTTAAATTTATCTTTTAACAACCTTGCTGGGGAAATTCCAATAGGAGGAATTTTTGCAAATGAATCAATTGACATGTCCTTAAATGGAAATCCCAACCTCTGTGGACCAAAAATATTCCAGTTATATCCTTGTCCAACACCAAAAGGTCATCCCGTAATTTTCAAAAGAGTATTATTGACAGTGAGTGGAGCTATTGCATTTATACTATGTTGTTTGTTGTTAAGATTCCTATGGAGAGGGAATATGCATATACAAAGCATTCGTATTTCAAGATCTATTTTCCCAAAGTTAGAGTATCCAAGGATCTCATATCAAGAGCTTCACATAACAACTAATGGATTTGACAAGGCCAACTTGTTGGGAACAGGTAGCTTTGGGTCGGTTTATAAAGGAATTTTGAATGATGGCACACATGTTGCTGTGAAGGTTTTCCAATTGAAAAATGACTAGGGAGAGAAGAGTTTTAAAGCAGAATGCAATGTCATTCAAAAGGTTCAACATCGGAATCTAGTCAAAATCATAACCTCATGTTCCAACCTCCATTTCAAAGGTTTAGTGTTCAAGTTTATGTCTAATGGAAGCTTAGAGAAGCATTTGTATCCTAATAGAGATGAAAACAATGGTGAGGATGCATGTGAATTGGGGTTGAAAACATGATTAGACATTGTCATAGATGTGGCACATGCCATGGAATATCTTCATCATGATTGCACTGTGCAAGTAGTGCATTGTGATATAAAACCTAGCAATGTACTTTTGGATGAAAATATGTTAGCCCATGTCACAAATTTTGGTATTGCAAGATTGATTGGTGCTTGAAAATCCATTGCATTCTGGAATATGTTTAATCCTGTAGAAGTGCTTGAAAATCCATTGCATTAAGGACAACTTCTTCCTATCTCCATGTTAGTTGTTATATAGAGAGATAAAAAAGGAAGTTAAGAGATCAGGCCCACAACATCAGATTGCAGAATGTTATGCCCTAAGGAATTTACATGATTGATTAATAATAAAATTTATTGATTAGCATACAGTGATGTGTGGTTTGAAAGAAAGTTTTCTTGGATGAAACCCAAGAGATTGCAGTTCAAATCTCATTGAGTATGCGGCTTGCTATGATCTTGGCTCAAGGAGTAGGCTCCCCCTTTCCCGAGGGGTCTCGGCTCTTGCTAAATCAGAAGAACTGGTATATCTGACTTGCAAGCTGTTGGATATATCCTAGTGTTATAAAGCGACTATGAGGATTGATCCTAGGTATCCCCTATATTACTCTAAAAAATTACCGATTCACCATGTGTTAAAAAATAAATAAATAAATAAATAAAATTTACTAATTAACATTTTTTAATTGAAAAAAAAATACATCGCATCCTATTCCTTTGATATTAAGGAACTCCCTAGGTGCTCGAGGTTCAGGTTTGCAGCTTCTAGATACAGTTGGCATTTGGCCTGAGACTTGTAATGACTACCAATGCTTCAAGTCTCTAAGGATTGAAGAGCTCCATTGCTTATACTCAGTTCATCTGTTTGATATATGGTGCAATATGGCTTTTAGAACTTAGATTCTGTGGGCAAGCTCCACCCCATGGAAGTGTAATAGATGTGTCAATAAGTGAGGCTTCGGTTAGGTTTTTGGAGGCACCTTCTGCAGTTGCAATAGGAAATCAGGGATCTATATTGATAGAGGTTGCAGGGAACATATCATAATCACATGTTAATTCACTTGAAGACTGGAACTCTGTATGATTGAGGTTCTGGTTCTGGGTATCCAAGAACAGTGTACATAGGCATTGGGTTTAGCAAGTGATGAAAAGAGAGAATAACAACTTCTTTAGTGAGTCAAGTCTGAAACAATATTGTGTTCTGTTTTCCTAGGTGATTACAAGGAGAGACCATATATGAGGAGAGAAAAGGAGCTCTGATGGAGGGGGATTTTACAAGAGAAAGTAGATATGGATTTTTCTGTTTCAAGAGAAGGTAGATATTGCACATATGAACATGTTTAATATTTAGTAACCACATATAGATAAAGGGCTTACTATCAATGAGTGACAAGAGATAGATGCTTCATCATAACCTATTCCACCATATGAAAACCAGAGCAATACTGACCATTTTCATTCTCAGAGAAAGGATAGTCCCAAAAACATGTGATTGAAAATTCCAATGGAAAAAAATGATTCCCATGTTGTTTGTGGAGGAAATTCAAGAGTAAATAAGAGGCTATGGATAACGTTGATACTCAGCTACAAGCACTGTAAAAATAAGTCGAATTTAATATAAACCACACTCTAAAGGAAATGTAGGTAAATAGAGGAACATGAGATCAAGTAATAGTTAGTTTGCAGAACATCAAGCTCAAACAGGAGCTCTAATTCAGAATCTGAGAAAGAAAAAAGGAGCTCTAATTCAGAATACTTCTCATTCTCTCCCAAACCTTAAATTCCTCGAAAATGACTGAGAGAAAACATATCTACAACATTATGAATGGAAATGTCGGGAGAGGAGGGGAGAAGTTGAGATCCAAAGCTGCGAAGGCCCATGATATTATGACGTCCAAGAAGCAAAGTCACATCCATGATTTCCTTCAAAAGCTCGAACAATACAAAAAGTATGTAATGTATCGTTTTATAAGTGTTCTTGATTTGTTCACAGTTGAGCACATATTTGGATTCCTCATTAGTAACCTGAATGTTTTTTCACCTCATTTTTTTTAATGACAGCATCCAAACATTTTCTATTTTATTTAAAACTCAAATGTAAATGAAATGGTATGACAAATGGTGTTTCCATATTGGACTTTACAACCTCAAACTTCTGCATTAAATAACTATAGTGTTCTTATATATTTGTTATATTTGTTTATTTAATATGTATTGTATATAGTGTAAGTGTACATTTAAAAAAAAAGTTATTTTATACATTAAAAAAGATAATTGTGAAATTTTCATTACATTTATAAATTTAAATAACTTATTTTAATCTATTTTAAAATTTAAGTTATTTTAAACTATAGTGAAATTATTAACATTCATTTAATATATTAATATTTATATTGTAAAAATGTTATTGAAAAGTCTCAATTAATTTTTTATTTATCTTTTAAGGTTTAAATTATATTGGTCTTAGTGGACATTAATTGTTCTATAATATCATCATTATTATTTAAAAAAAAAATATTATTATTATTGTTATTATTAATGAGATGTAAACTATGATATTGTTTTTGTAAATGATAAATAAATTGTTTAATTAATCTATAAAAATAAATATAAATAAGTTGTTTTAAAATACAATAAATAAATAATAGTAATAGTGATAATTATAATTAGAAAATAATAACTGATGTAATATTTTTATTAAAACAAATATTGAATCTTATGAACACTTTATTTTTGATATGGAACATTGTGCTCCATGTCAGTGTTAGTGACAACTCTTTTAAAGCTATATTTATATCTTCACCTCTCTTTACTACACTAAAATCTAGTATTCAAGCATGAAGGTTTAATGAGATAAACCTCATATTGAATGCGATCTCTTAAGTTACTCAAAGTGATACACAATGTACTCTCTAGAAGGTCCTTGAGTTTACTAATCTATTTTTAAAACCATTTAATTTTCTTTGTAGTTAGATTTTGTGCCCAATGTTTTTCATTATACTAAAAAATGTCTTTCTCATACTATCTCCATAGTATGTTATCAACTCTTCCATAGAAAATGGACCAATTGGCAATAAAGTCATTTTTATCTTCACAAACCCGTCAATACCACACAAATTAATTAGCCTCTAAATATAAGGATGCAGTAGGTACTTTCGAAGAGTTAGCACTTGGTGAATATCAAAACTTCATCTTGAATATCTATGTTATGGGATCATTACCATCAAACTTCTTCATATTAATCTTGACAATGAAGTAGAAGTAGTTCCTTGGTTCTAATATGAAGCTATGATGTTATGGATCTTGGTGTGATGAGTGATCTAAGTGTTGAAGACTGATGCCCGGGCTAAATTCTCAAAGCTGTATGTCACACTCTTAGGAAATATACAAATAATGCACTCCAATATTCATGCCCAATAATTTTCAATGTGGGCAGCTTTTAACATTGTGTGGAGCCTTATATTTCTATCTCAGATTTGAAATATTTTAAAATGTAATTCTCGTATGGTGGTAAAACTATACCTCTCGACCCAAGTCATAATCTATATTCGGAGCTGCATTCCCCAGATCTCTACTTTGGAACCATATAAACAAAACCAACAATTATTATTTCATTCTGGGGGCTTTCTTCACGCCTCACGACCAAATGTTCGAACCTTATAACTATAACCCCAATGGTTAATAAATCTGCCTCATCAATCTTAGTTCAACCATAAAATATACATTGCACCTCCCCTTCAAACATTAATGGACTTTTGCCAACACCTTCAGCACTTATAATTAAGTTGAAATCCTCGGGCCGACAGTATTACCTTTGCACTACAGCTTTGAATAGGCTCGCCTTTCTACAAACAGGCTCACTCTTGGTTATAATATAACCCAATACATGCGTTAACCTCCGACCTTGGGGTTAATCTCTTAGCATATTATAACACATCAACTATATCATACCAAGACCGCAATCATATGTAAAGGTTGGATTTAACATAAACATTATACACATATCTCAAGATACCTTATGACCTTGTTATAATAAAGCCCCCAACAATATTATATCGACATTCTCCAAGCCAAGGCTATAAGCACTAATATAAAAACCGATCCCTTTTAACATTTAACCTCAACACAATACATGTCCAGCCCCACATCAACTATACGTACCTTGCCATTAACGTTCGTCCGTCGCGTGATTGTGAATGCCATCGATCTCCCAGCATATTCGATCGAACAGATACAACGCATATCGTGTTTTTTAAACTCCCAAAGGATAACTGTAGCTCCTCACGGTTCCATAACGCCCTCACTCCCGGTTCCGCCTCTAATTCTTCCGCGCTATCACCACCTTGCCCTTTATAAGAAAACATCAAATCTACCGACTTCTGAATAGAACTCCTTACCCAGAGAGTTACACAGGTTTGAATAAGAATGTAGATTCGATAGACTTGAATTAGCACTATGCGTATATCATATAACCCTTATGCTGGTTATGACCAATAAAACATAATCGACTCAATTGATCTCAACCTAGGAATAGGGTTCGATGTTGGGCCTTTTATACTAAGCTTTGATATGTTTACAACAAAGGTTTGGCATCGCATATGCCACATTAACAGAATAGCCTCTTTAACTCTTTCTGAGGTTCTACGCAACAATTTGATCCATTTGTCCGCCCATAAGTAGAATCACAATCAAAACCCTTTACACAGGAGTCCCCAACAATTAAATCCATTCTACCCAGAGGCTAATACTTCAAAACCCCTACGATACAATGACTCGGAAAGTAAGAGGAATAGAAGCCTCCTTCAAACAATGAACACAGAATTCGATTCACTGAACTACTGTATTGAGGCCTTGAATTTCCATTAGGACAGAGCATCAATTAAACAGCCTATTACAGAGTATATCCATGTAAAATTCACAGCATTGTCACACAGAGTGAAAATCAGTCAACACATGAAATACGGGAACAATTCCCTCATAATATAAATAAGAAATTACTTGCAACTTCTCAGCTTCCGGCCTGATCTTCTATTCGAATGTTCTTCTACAACCTACTCTGTCTCTGGACAGATCTCTCCTCTGTTATCTACAAACATCTATACTTAATGCCTTCTTGGCTTAAGGGATGATGAATCACTTCACCTCCTATAACAGCCCAATAAACTCTTAAGTTTCTCAAAAATCCTAAATTTAGACTCAACTCCTAAAATTACTGAACTGGTCCTAAATTACTCTTACCCTCTGTTATCTCTTCATATTCCTAACTTTTCACATTTCTCTCATGTTCTCCAAAGGTTGGAGAACATTTACAATTCCTCACCATTTATTCAAAATTACTAATATTTACATGAAAATTTAAAAACATGAGACCCCCATTATCTCATAAAAATACAAAGTACTTCATTGTGCCTAGTGCCCCTGCATCAAAGACTCAATCAACTAGTTCACTAGATGTGTTAATAATTCAACCATATGTGATTGGAATTTGATCCTCATGTTATCCTTATCCTCTCCTTGAGGAGGATAATTTAGAATAAGGAGGACTGATAATTCCCTCATAAATTATTTCTTTGTGTGCTTGATAATCTAATTGCATTACATATCTTTAAGATATTTTTTACTTTTTACCCACGTTTGGAGATCAACAACAATTTCCTTGAGTTCAAGAATATTCCATTGGTTAGTATCCTATTTTGTTTTTTGTTGACCTAACTCATGGGAGATTTTAACTTTGAATCTCATGGTTTACACAATACCTCTTAACACAATGATCACCGATTGAGTTTCCTCGTGTGGGCTAATCCATTGGTTAGTATCTTTATAGTTTATAAATTGAATTATAATTACCATAGTTATGAGGTCAGCCTCCTTTGCAATGGTAATATCCATCTTTGTCATTCTCTTCCAACTTGGGGATGCATAATTCCAATTCACCATTTTGTTGTTGTGCCCTAGACGAGGTTTAGAATTATTTGGAATATTTCCATTTTGATTATTACATCTAGACATGACGAGATTGGGTTTTGTAGTGTCTGATGGGTAAGGGAGTGTCACAATTATCTAACATACCATTAGGTTTTCAATGGAATTACTTGGTTAGTCTTTCATGAAGAGGAGGATGAAATATACTCTAGGGCCATATTATTCAATTCCTAGTTACATGTGAGTGATCTCCTTGAGTGGTATATTAAGCATAAATATCTTTAAGCAAATAGTTCCATCCAAAACCTATCGTTGAAGAAACCAATATACAACAATAGTAGGATTCTTCTAATTTGTCATCATTTTGCTTTACATTTCTTATGGTAATAAAATATCAGAGCACCCTTTGACTATTGCTTTAATAAATGAGAGAAGAATCCAACTGCACAAAAATTGGTTGTGAAATTGAATACAGATCCGGGCTCTGACGCTGCCAACCAACACAGTGAAAAGGCCACATTCGATCATCATACCTACATACATTGTTTTTATTAATAATAAGTTGTTTGATTTACAACAAATATATATAATTTCCTAAATGAGCTAATCACTAACCATAGGGAATACAACTCGAAATAAGAATACACCATACATTTTGAATTCCATCATATTAGAGATCGGAAAAAAAGTATTGAATGCCATTCATAAAATGACATAAAATGCCTAAAATGAGGCCAAAGTAATATGTACCTACGGTTTCCTCTTAGTAAAAATTTTCCATTCTAGAAAATTAGTATTTCTTCACAATAGTTCTAATATTTCATTGGTAAGATAAGTGGTAAATTATTTCTCGGTCAATAATTTAATTATTATTTTAATTGTGTATTACCAACTTAACACAAATACACTAAACAACCTAAATTTAATACAACGATTATTATTTCAAACTAAAGTACAAATTTTCTAATTTAACAATACTATTGGGGTCTCTTTGCACCTTTTGGGGCAATTACTAGTTATACTATTATTTGGTTCTCATCACATTTTTTGTGTGGGTAACAATTCAACTATTTGATTGTGTTATAGAATTGCAGCAACAATGTGTATATCACATTCTTACTATATTTTTCCACCTGGTACTGAGCCAAATGGTAATTTACAACTGGGGATGGGACTTTTCGGCTGAGCGTTAGTGCTAAGAATCTCTTGAAAAATATTCATCATCGCCTAGTTTGTGTATATTGTGAATAACTACAACTTCAAGTATACATTGATGAGCTTCTCCTTTTAGGCCTTCCATGTGTTTTATTTTTTCATGAAGTTATATGTCACTTCCTCAGTTATGTGTGGGTAGATTCACTGACCTTGACACTTTCATTACCTCCTATAGCAACGAATGATCTAAGATCATATTGCACATTTTCACACTAGGAGTAGTTCCGAGTAGAAGAAAGGTGTTGCAACCTCGGTGGTTTCTTTGGCCCAGGACAATAACTCAAATGGTAAATTAATTCGTTAATGAAGAGGAGAGGATAAGTCTTTGAATTAGAGTGAAAAATGAAGATTTTCCATGCAATGTTGTGAACATGAGTTAAAATGCACAAGCATAGTGTGGCCCTAACCAGATTTTAGAGCACAACCCTCCAGAGCTAAGTAATGGGGGTGTTGTCATTGATTATGGGTGGTTTCATTTCTTTAGTGTCTATTATGGACACAATAGGCTTAATGTGGCACTTATTTTCAGCGAGATATTGCACCATATCTTAATAGTGAAGCTCATGTTTAGATTCGGCTTTCTCATGCATGGAAAATGAGGATCGTAGATCATCATTTGTGCACTGACTCACATTGTGGTATATGTACCCAAGAAAATGAAAAGGAAATGCCATTGATTGGGTGGAGTACATCAATAGAAAGGGGTCGTTGGCATGTGTTTTTATAAAAGCAAGGTAACTTTTTAGATCTATTGCTTTCTATGACTATCGATAGTTTGCATGGTGAAAGTGTTTTGGAGTTAATGAATACATTGATATTAATGAGCTCAATATCATATTGAATTTATTTTGTTAGCATTCACTACTCTAATGAATGACATGGAAAATAAGTAGATCCAAGATAATCACTAAATTGAGATTACAATGATGAAGAAAAAGATGCCTATGATGTGAACAATTTCAGGGAATGACATATTTCCTTTTAATTGTGTCATGTATCTCTTGTTAGTCTTTTGTAATGTTGCAATACTTTTGTAATGTAAAATTTATTCATGATTATGCATAGCTATGTCTTTTTCTCCATGAACTTCTTATCAAATTATGCACTATAAGTCCTCATCAACAAGTGTGCCTATGACGTGAACAATTTTAGGGAATGACATCTTTCCTTTTATTTGTGTCATGTATCTCTTGTTAGTGTTTTGTAATGTTGCAATACTTTTGTAATGTAAAATTCACTCATGCTTATGCATAGTTATGTATTTTTCTCCATGAACTTCTTATCAAATTATGTGCTATAAGTCCTCATCAACAAGTGCAAAGAATGTAAGGTTAAAATGGATACATTTTGTATCTATACTACCTTCCTAGATAATGGATACATCCTCCTTCTCATTCACCCCTTTGAGTGGTCAGTACAAAATCATAATCGCCATGGCCCTGCTCCTGTATGTTGGAAATAATGAGAGGGGGGGGGGCGGGGGGGTGAATCAATATTTCTTACCAATTGGAATTTTTAAATATTTTCAGAGCATTAGTTAATCTTCAATTGTTCTTGATGTTTATCCAGTAACAACAATAAACAATAGAACACAACAGGCACACGAATTTTAGGTGGAAAACCCCCTCCAGGTCAAAAACCGCCGAACGCTTTTCTAATAAATTCTTTAATCTTCAGCCCCAAATGAAATGAAAGGTACAACTTCCTATAATTCTAGAAAATAATTCTTCTCCAACTCCCACTGGAAGGACGAGCCAATTCATTGGTTTCTTCAGTAGTCAACTGAATGGATACCTCGACATCCTAGACTGACCTACCATCCTGAAGTGTTCACAGGCTCCAACCTGTAGGTGACTTCATGCACCAACCTAGCACCTCCCTACCACCCTATAATGATAAAAAATAAAACAAGAGTGTGGACTCTCGTACCAGGGACAAGAATCCACAATATAATATGATTCACAATGATTTTCTTGAGCTAGACCAATCACCCAATCACACTATGACCTATAACCCAACCATAACATTATCCAACAATGACACTTATACCTCCCAACAATGCCTCTCCACCTCTAGGCAGATTGATTCTTTTACAATAATGAATATTTTACAATTTTACAATGATGATTTTTACAATACTGAATTTTGACACGACCTGATACTCGACTTGACACTTCTTCTTTGAACACTAACAGTTGTTGAGGTATTGTTGTGCTTGCTTCAAGTAATGGTACTTTGGTGTTGCATTGTCCTTCTAGTATGTGTCTGAGTTGTCCTATTGTGTCCTTCCTACACATGCATTAATGAACAAGACCCAAACTAATACGCAAACAAAATACTTACACTGTCCTGCAAACCATATGTCAGAGAAATATTCAAAATTCAAATGTAAATACCTTCAACATTTATGAACAAAACCCAATCAAAAATACATATAAAATACTTATACTGTCCTCAGAAAACATATGTCAGATATGATATTCAAATTAAAATTCAAACACTAATCATACATACCCTGTTGTAGCAGACTTTCACTTGACTGTTGATGTGTTGTCCTTACTGCAGTGATCCTTGAATGCATATTTTTTCGTTCCTTCTAGAAGCTCAATATTGAATATTTTGTATCTATGTAATTTTAGCTCTCCAAGGTTTGAAATTGCACCTTGTGGCATCCCTATGAGTCCTCTTTCCAATCCCGCAAGTCTAATCAATATTGGATTCTTCAATAAATAGTTATGCCCAATCTCCTATGATGACCTGATTATAAACTGGTTCAGTAGAGAGAAATTGTACGAAGTTCCACGTGTCACTGTTTCAACCTTCGATCCTGAAACAATATCTAACAAAATACAGTTCGTCCTCTTTCTGTCACTTTTTATGAAATTTAAATCCAATGCTCAGAGAGAAGGTTATGACGATTTTCCCAAGGTCACCTGTTTGTCATGAAATTTGGGAGCCTACAAAAACCCTAACTTTCTTAGATCATATCTTCGAAAATATAGTGAACCAATATCTGAAATTAGGTCACATGCTTCATCAGAATTTTTTATCAAATGGGTTTTTTTTCCAGCATATGAAGGTTCACACAAAAAACGTTATAGCAATATTTCCACGATGGCCTATTTTAAGTAGAGAAATCCCTACATCAGGAGGATATGAGGGTCACAATTTATATAAATGCTTAGGTTGAGAGGGTTTTAAACAAGTGAACATTGGAGGGCTTTTAGGAGTTTAAAAAGTTATTAGTTATTGACTATTAAATGACCACAACCAATGATTAGCGTCATGCCACAACCCCATGGGGTTTTAGCCCACTAATTGGGGTTACTAACTTCAAACACGAATATCTCTCAAACCGTGAAGAATTACGTGGTATGCCATATATCAATGGAAACATCCCAACAATTAGAAACCATCCAAAATATCCTTGACTTGGAATATAGTAAGTTGTCAAGTCAAAATTCCCATGCAAGATTAGGGTATCCCCTAGTGCTGCTTAGGTTGACATCAATGACAACCACTGATAAAAAATCCTCCCCTTTGGCATTGGTGGCAACACAAGTACTCACCCTTCAATCATGACACCTCTTCTTACAACATTCTCTCCCCCTTTTTCATCAATGGGAAAGGGTAACCCACCCTGACAAACGTCATCCTATGGACCTGTACACACCTAAAATCCCCCTTTTTTACTTATTTAGGTAAGAGAAAGAGTTTAATGAGAACTTGGGAGAATCCCAAGATTTAGGCAAATACACTCAAATGCTTCACGAGGTAATGGTTTGGTAAATATGCCAGCAATTTATTCCTTTGTGCCAACATATTCAAGCTTGATATTATTTTCAGTGACCTGCTCTCTAACGAAATGATATTTGATCGGAATGTGATTTGTTTTGGAATGCATCACAGGATTCTTGGAGATACTGATGGTATTGGTGTTATCGCAAAATATGGGAATAGGATCATCAAACTTGACTTGAATATCTTGCAAAGTTTGCCTCATCTAGAGAAATTGAATACAAGCAGCTGCTGCCACGATATATTCTGCTTCTTTTATGGATAATGAGATTGAAGACTGCTTTTTAATTAACCATGGAACAAGGCAACCACCTAGATAGAATGCTGCTCCACTGGTACTCTTTCAATCATCAACACTTCCTGCCCAATCTGCATGTGTATAAGCTTGGATAACTACATTATTTCCTTTGGGATACCATAAAAAACATTCTGTTGTGCCCTTAAGATATCGGAGAATTAGTTTGACAGAAATAATATGAGATTCTTTTGGTGTTGCTTGGAATCTTGCTACTTGTCCAACTGATGCATTACGTCTGGCCGAGAAGATGTCACATATAGAAGACTACCAATCATAGATCTATACAACCTCTGTTCTACATCCTTTTGATGAATCTTCTAAACTTAACTTGCAACATGTTACCATTGGGGTAAGGACAAGCTTGCAATCTTCCATCTTGAATTTCTTGAGCATTTCCTTGATGTACTTAGTTTGATATATAAATATTCCTTTATCCTGCTGAGATATATGAAGCCCTAAAAAGTATGCCAGCTCGCCAAGAAGAGACATTTCAAACTCACTTTGCATATTTGTGGAATTTTTTTACTTAATCTGTCATCATTGCTTCTAAAAATTATATCACCCACATATACCTCGATAATTGTTAGGTTATCTTGATTCACTTTCACATAGAGATTATTGTTGGCGCTTCCTTTCTTGAATCCTTGTTGATGTAGATATCCATCAAGATGAGCATACCATGCTCTATGAGCTTTCTTGAGACCATATAGTTCCTTCTTTAATCTAGAGACACAGTCTTCCTTTTCAGAGAGCAGAAAACCTTCGGGTTGTTTAATGTAAACTTCTTCTTCCAATTCACCATTTAGCAACGCTGACTTAATATCCATTTGGTAGACCTTGATTTTTCTCAAGCATGCATAAGCGAGAAAAATTGTGATAGCTTCCATTCTGAGAATGTGAGCAAATGTTTCTTCAAAATCAATTCCTTCAACTTGTGCATATACTTTGCAGACTAATCTTTCCTTATTCCTAGTAACTTGTCCATCCTCATTCAATTTGTTTCTGAAGAACAAATTAGTTTCAATAAAAAATTTATCCTTTGGTCGTGGAACCAATTCCCAAGTGTCGTTCTTCTCAATTTGATCCAGTTCTTCATTCATAGCTGCTACCCAGTGTTCATCTTGACTAGCTTCCTTAAAATTGCTAGGCTCAAAAGTTGCTAAAAAGCAAGGGGGGATTTTTGTGATGAATGAAGCTATTGACTTCTTCTGGTTCCAATTCCTTCATTTATGTTGTCGATGATTTTATTTGACGGATGATTCCTTTGACACCATTCTCGTAAAACTTTTGGAGAATTTTCTTGTACATCCTCTTGATCATTTCTTATTTCCTCTTGGTTGACTATTTTTTCCTTATTTGATTGGTCTTGTTTTGGAGATTCTCCTTCATCCTTCACAGATTCTCCTTGAGATCCATCATAATTTCTTGAAGGGGAAATCTCATCGCCATCCTTTGTAACACAGTCTTCATCAAAAGTAACACTTATGCTTTCCATTATTTGTTTTTGCCTCATTTTAGCATCTATAAGCCTTCCTTTTGCGTGAACAACTAACGCAATTACCTTCATCGACATGGGAATAAAACTTGCCCAATTTTTTATCTTCTCTTTTGATGTAGCATTTTCTTCCAAATATTTTGAAGTATTTGACATTAGCCGACCTTCCTTTTCATAATTTGTATGGAGTCATGTTACAATTTTTTCTTAGCAAACCTCTGTTTATAATGAATATAGTTGTATCGATTTCTTGAACCCAGAATTTATCATCTAATTTTGAGTCATTTAAATTTGTTCTAGCCATTTCTCGTAATGTTCTATTTTTTCTTTCATAAACTCCATTTTGCTGCAGTGTTCTGGCTGTTGAGAATTGTCTTTTTATTCCATTTTCAACACAGTGCTACTGAAATACCTAGGAAGTGAATTCTCCACCATTATCTAATCTTAGACATTTGATCTTCAAATCAGATTCATTTTCGACCAATTCCTTGTAGATTATAAAGCACTCGAATGCCTCAATATTTTTCTTTAAGAAGCTGATGACTGTCATTCTGGTGTAATCATCTATCATTAGCATAAAATATAATTCTCCGTCTAAAAATTTTGTTCTCATAGGACCACATAGATCAATATGTACTAATTCCAATGGGCATGATGCAAAGTGTTATTTTGTCTTAAACTCAAATTTTGTCTGCTTTCCATGCCGACAAGATTCACATATCGTATTGGTAGGTTTTGAAATTTTATGCATTTCTCTTACTGCTTCCTTCTTGCTGATCTTGACCAAATTGTCGAAATTTATATGTCCCATTCGTTTGTTCCATAACCAAATTTAATATTATTTAGCCAAAAATCACCCTTTAGGTGTGTCATCCAAAATATATATGTCATTTGGAGCTTTTCTTGTTGTAGCCACAATTTTACTGAACTTGTATTTCCCGATTTCACATTTCTTAGAGTTAAATAGCTTCGCGTGTCCTTGATCGCACATTTTTCCAATACTGAGCACATTGTGATTCATATTTTCAACGAACAACACATCTTTTGCTAATATATTCTTGCTTCCAAGTGTGATTTTTCCTACTCCTATGACATTTGAAGACCCGTCATTTCCAAAAGACATTGTTCCGTCTTTCTTTTCCTTCAAGGATATGAACTTATTCCTATCTCCAGTCATATGAGTTGAGAAACCACTATCAACATACCAAATGTTTATGTTTCTTTGATCCTTGAGAGAGATAGCAAATTTTTCAGTCTTCTTTTTCCATATTTTTTCATTCTAATTTTGCAATAATTCCTTTGAAGAACTTCCAAGTCTGCAAACTTTAGGTAGGTGTCCAAAATTGTTACATTTGTAACTTTTGAAATCCTCTCTCAAATGATCAAATCTGTTAATATTCTACTAAGTTCAAAAATGTCCATTTCTGAAAGATCTCTTGAAACTATATTTATGCCAAACATATGTGCGACATTCTATAACTCTATGTCCAAACCTTCCACATGAATAATAATGACCATAGAAGATAGGTTGATACCTGGGAGGAAAGTTTCTTCGAGGAATTGTCTTCCATGGTTCTTCCTGCAAGTCCTGATCTCTTGAGTTGGCTAGAAGGTCTACCTACTTGTTATATTTTTCATATCCATCTTCTTTTGTTGTCATAGAAGGACTTGGCTCCTTTTAAGATTTTGCTTTGTAGCCAAGACCAGTCTTGTCACTGTTTGATCGCTAATTGTTGATGATTTCTTCTAATGCCTTGGAGTTGTTGATGTAGTTTTGAAGAGATTTTCAATTTTTTACTTTCTTTTGTATAGAAACTATTTCATCTTCCAATGATTCTCTTTCTTTTTTTCTTTCCTTTAATTCTTACCTAAGCAATTCTTCAACTCGTTTGTATTCTTCAACCTTGATTTTAAGATTTAGGACCTGTTCCCTTTCTATCTTTAATTTGTCTTCAAGAGTGTTGGCATGCTTCTTATCGACCTTCAGCTCTTTGATAACCCTGATCACTTTGTTTTGAAATTCAATTGCATTCATCTCTTCTTCTTCGACTCCTTCGGTAGATGCTTCTTGCTTATTATGATTGGCCATAAAAAATACTCTTCCATTGATTTATTCTTCGTTATCACTGTCTTCATCAGATGAGGAGTTATATTCTTTGGAGAAGAAACTTTTCTTAAACCATTTCTTCTTGCCTTGCTTTTTGAACTTCCTCATACCTTTCTTTCCTTTTAAAACAACCTCATTTTTGTGAGGACACTTGGCTGCAAAGTGCCCAACTTCACCACAATCGAAACATATCAATGGAATTTTACCTTTGAATTTCCTCGTACATGTTCTCATTTTTCACATGAAGTAGGAAAAGTATTTATTTGGAAATTCTTCTTCATCTTCTTTGTTTTTTTCTTCCTTACAACTAAAAGTTTTTGCTTTCAGAGTATGCTTGTCCTTACTAGTATTCTTGGATGTGGAAAATGTTGTTTCTAGGTGACATGTGTTATCCTCTTCTTCAATCCTCATTTCATATGCCATAAGCACTCCCTTCAATTCATCCTTGCTAAGATTGGTTAGATTCGAACTATATTCCAAGACAGATACCTTTGGGTTGAATCTTGCTGGCAAGGTTCTTGTTAGGTCCCCGTAATTTGTTAGATTGGTGAGAAAAAATGATCAGGGGTAACATCAGACCATTCTTTGGAGTCCTAGGACCTAGCCTTCCAAGACTCAGAGAGGGCTCTCTCTATTATGTGCAAAGGATGCGAACTTTTTTTCTTTTAAGGTTTGATTTTAGGCTAGTTGTTAAGTTTAGGGTTTGTTTGTTTGTTTGGGTTGGGTAAGGTAATCAAGTAGAATAGATAGAGTGGGAGAGTTGTTAATTCATTGGGATATGGAGTCTACAAAAGTTCATGGAAAGTTCAACAAATGAATCAGGGTGCATCACAGATCAAATCTAGCATGGTCAAAGGATCTTCAATGGTTTATGTGAAATGAAATGAACATCAAGGGTGTGAGCATAGTAGGTGAAAAAGGGCAGTTAATAATCCTTCAAAAAATACCTTTAAACAAGAAGAGCCTTTTAACACTACTCAACATGAAGAAATAATCATAAGACAAGGCAAAATAATAACTCTTTGAGTAAACTCAAGCAAATAAGAATCTAATACAAATGATTCAGTGAACTATAGAAGGCAGGAAACCTATAAAACTTCTAGTGATTTCACCTTCAAGATTTAGAAAACATTTAAGATAGACATATAACACAGATCAAAGAAGAGGGAACTCCTAAACATCAATGATCAGAGCTACAAAGACCTTCAAGGCAACCTTTCAAGAATGGACAAAGGGTAGGATCAAAACATAGACCTCTTTGGCTAAACCTAATCAGTAATACTTCAAAGAAAGATCTCAAGAAAAGTATTTAAGTAACATCAAACAAGCAGGGCTAACCATGAAACATCTTTGCCATCTACTCTATTGAACCATTCATGAGATAAACAAGCATAAGTGGGTCTAGAGAGCAACTAAGAATTCTCTAAATTTACCTAGCAGAGGAAAACATAGAGGGAGTGAAGGACAAACAGAGATAAGGTGCCTCTGAACAACATTTCTTAGTCTAAAACTTATGTCCTACTGCAACATAGAAAGATGAAACATAATGATAACATAAGAAAACATGAACTGAATAAGAACACTTCACCATCAACCATGCTCAAGGATCCTGCAAGCAAGCCTTCTCCATCATCAATCAAAACAATCCATCCACAAAATTCACAACTCCAATTTATCTTCAATCTCCAAAAAACTATGTATTACTCTCAAGAGTCATCAAATACCAACCATTAAAATGAGACCTCAATGCTCTATTTAACCAGCAAATGAGGAGGTGGAAACCCTAAGAGGTTTCTAGAAATCATAAATACACCATAAATGTCATTTATGTCCAAAGAGGCCATGCAAGGCCCAAGGCACATAATAACTATTGCAATAAATGAAAGATAACTTAAAAATAATTCCTAAATCAAATCTAAAGTGGTTTTCCCAAAGAATACTCGAAAATATCCTTCAGTGTTTTTTGTTGACTTTTTGCAAGAGGGTAGCTTCAGAGGTCCAAGGGCGCAACACATGCATTAGAAAAATGGATTACCTTGCAGCTAAGTTTTGATCCCATTCCCGATGTCATAATTGGCTCCATGATGGCTTGTTGGAAATCCTGTTGAGTCTACTTTACAAAAAATCACTTGGTTCTCTGATTGGACTCCATTATCCTATTTAAAAATCCAATCTCCCAAGGCTGGTAAAATCATAGCGCCAACCCTGAAAACTAGGCAGAAAAGTGAAATTTTAGGTAATTTTGACCCTTTTGGAGGACCAAATCAACTCCAAATGACCTGAAATTTTGTGTGCATGCTATAATTGACCTCAAAAATCCAAAAATGTAAGCCATTTCTGCTGAGGATTCCCTGAGAAAAAGCACAACGCCAACACTTAGAAAAATTGCCTGTTTTGTAGTTGAGATTTGGAGGCCTTCTTGGTGTCCAAATTAGATCCATGATAGCTCATTGGAAAGCTTGTACAGTATAGTTTACAAAATGACTTTTAATGTTTAGAGTGGAATCCATTTACCTGCTCAAAAAATAATTCTCCCAAGACCGCTTTAGGCTAGGACAACTTCTGAGGTCTGAAGGCACAACGCATGCACAGGAAAACTGAGTCATCTTACAGCCATGTTTTGAAGGCCTTCCCGATGTCGGAATTGGCTCTGTGATGGCTCGTTGGAAAGCCTGTTGAGTCTAATTTCTAGAACTGCCATTTATTTTCTAACTGGGCTCCATTAACCTGTTCAAAGTTCCCAAGGCTTCTCTAAGCATAGCACCAGCTCTGAAAACATGGCAGAAAGGTGAAAATTGGCATGTTGTTGACCCTTTTGGAGGACCAAATCAACTCCAAATGACCTGAAATTTGGTGAGCATGTTTTAATTGAGCCGAGGATTCCAAAAATGTAATTTTTTCCTGCTGAGGATGCTTGTATTGATAGCATAGCGCCAAGGGTGTTACGCTTATAGCCCTTAATATTAGCAAAAACCAAAATTTTTCAAAAAGATCCCAAAATTTGCAAATATCTTCTTCATGAAGTTTGGGATGCCTGTAGAGGATGGATCAACCATTTTGTTAATGTTTTCTTTGTTCTTTTAGCTTCCTTGGTGGCTTTCCCTCATTGGCACTTTGACCTATTGCCATCATCTGCATTGATATTTTCTGCCTGATTACTGCCAAGAGTATCACTGTCCTCTGCCTCATCATCATCATTATCCTTGGCTGTTTTCTTCATCTTTGTTGTGATATTCATTTCTATTATCAGCCTCTTCATTTTATTTGCTGTTATCATTAGCTTCAATGACATTTTGGTCCTTGGTGTCACTGTTGTCATTAGCATCATTATTGCTATCAGTTTCCATGTTTTCTGCTTCATTGCTAAACTCTGCCTCTTCACTTTACTTTTCTTCAATGCTTGTTTCATCATTGGTGCCCTTTCCTTCATCAATATTTGATTTCTCATGATGGTCACTTCCCTCAAAATTTAGAAATGCTCTTGAAGACCCTTTGATGGCAGCTTGGAGGGGTTTCTAATTTTTTTTTAGTGTTTGTAGGTGCAGGAGGGGCTTCAGGCTAAAGCGCAGCACCTGCACGCAGAGTCGGGTCCTCCCTGCCCAATGCATAGCACTTGCACGCAGAGCCGGGTCCTTCTTGCCAAATGCGTAGTGCCTGCATGTAGAGTCGGGTCCTCCCTGCCCAATGCGTAGTGCCTACATGTAGAGTTTGGTCCTCCCTGCCCAATGCGTAGTGCTTGACCCTGAATGCGTAGCACCTTTTGCATAGGGAATGTGGAGGCCTTCCTAATGTCAAAATTGGGCCCATGATATCTCTTTGGAAATCGTATCCTGTCTACTTTCCAAATATACCTGTTTTTCTCTGATTGGAGTTGATTTGACCTGTCAAAAGTTGATTCTCCCAAGATTGGTAAAAAAGTGCTGAATGATGGTGCATAAATGCAGAGTGCTGGTGCAGACAACTTTTGGAGGCCTTCCTTAAATCCAAATTGATCTCATGATAGCTCATTGGAAAGATCTTCCAGTCTAGTTATCATTTAATGCATCAAAAAAGTCATTTGGACAATCAAACTATGAAAAAAATAGATTTTTACCAAGGTCACTCCACAAGTGCAGCGATTCTCCTGTGACACTTGTATTTTTGACATTGCTCTAAAACCATGACACCTGTGTAAAATATGAAGGAGGTGTTTCTTCTTAGAGCTATGATGGATGAAAACCTCTGTCACATTTGTCAAATTCATCTCTTTTTGGTCAGAAACAAAGTTTGAAGCAAAATTTTCCCTATGTGTGACAAATGGCTTGGCTCTTGGAAAGAATTCCTGAAAAAACATGAAGGTGTTATTGCCTAAATCTACCTCAGGCTGAAGAAGGCAGACTTTAGGGTAACATCAAATCATGCTTAATCTGGTAGCTAGCCCTACCAGATCGGGAGAGGGCTCTCTCCTTGTCAATCTCAGTGAAAAATTGATCAATAAGGTTTGAGATGACTTGAACAAAGGCTGATTTTAGGCTAGGTATATATGTAAGGAGGTTGGTTTGGATTTTGAAGGTTTTTTGTTGGATCAAAGGGAAAGGCAAATTTTGGTTTTGGGGATGAGGCCTAGTTTTTGCAGAGTTTTGAATGGGGAAAGGAAGGAAATTGTTTTGATGCTTTGAATTAAATGAATGGGTAGCTCAGACCGGTGAGGAGTTGAAGAGAGAAAGAGGCTTTCAAGGATCCTCTTCAAGCAGTCGAAAACATGGAAAATTAAACAAAACTCAAGGCAGAGCAAAGCAATCTAATGAATTCCACCTTTATTACTTGTTTGTTTAATTTGAGAAGAAAGGAGAAGGAAAATGATACACATGAAACTTCAGTAAACTTACAATCACAGAGAGAAATACAACATCAAAACATAGAGCCACATGGATCCCAAATAGTGCTGCAAACCCTGGTCTATTCCTTTGCCAAAATTGCAGAGATGAAATGTACAATGAAGTGCCAAGCAATCCCAAGTGTCCAACCCTGAAAATGACTAAGGAAATACAAGATATAGACAATCCTAACTCATCCCCATGCCTCTAGGGGTAAAGATCACCATTCTAGGAGTTGTTTCAACCATATCTAAACTAAGAACTGAAAAACAGGCAATGAAACAACTTGCCTCTATAAGATAGGAAACTGATTCATTCACTTACATTTCACTTTTTGGTGAATGAATCTACTTGGACAAGTAAAAATGTGCCAAAATGACATCAAAGTCATGAAATAACATCAATTTACATCAAGAGTTACATGAAAAAGTCAATCTGGCCAAAACTAGGCGGAAATCTGAGCTGCTGAGTGAAAACTAGGCCAAAATTCCCAATGCGCCGCGCCCAAAAACTCAATGCGTTGCGCCACTTTGAGGCTGATTTTGAGGGTCTTCATGGAGTCAAAATTGAGTGTAGGATTTCTTTTTGGAAAGACCAGCCTATCTACTTTCCAACCCAAGTGTAATTTCTGGATTTGGTTGCCATTTGCCCCTCCAAAAATAAAATCTCCCAACACTGCTTCCTGTGTGTCCAAAAAGTGGCAGAAAGGCCATTTTTAAGGTGTTTTTGACCCTTTAGGCAACCCAAAACTTGTCAAAATCCTTAGGTAATGGGTAGGAATGCATTAATGTTCATGAAAAATCCATAAATACAAAGTTTTCTTTAAGAGGAGCTGCCAATTATAAGCGTGCGCCAAGTGGCGCTACGCGTCGGGCAGGAAAATCTGTGTTAAGGCCAAAAAATTCAAAATTGACAAAAAGTTTCCCAAATTTCTTGAAATTTGGGCTGAGTGTCCTCCATCAAGTGCTATGCTGAGACAAGGAAGCTTCGGCCAAAATTTGGAGTCTATCATGCCTTTTCTGACGCTCTATGCCCTCTTTAACTTTGCCTTCAGGATCTTGATTCGTGCCTTGCAAACATGATTTCTCGCTCAATAATGATTCTTCATGTGCCTCAACATGTTATTTTCCTTGTTGGCCTTCTCCAATAGCTTTTGGTCTCCTTGGTGCATGTAACTTAGTTGTGGAATCACTGTCTCGGTCATAAGATGTATCGGTATCTGTCTCCATGATGTCCAAGGTCTATGCCAGGTCTAGGTTGTTTTGGATGAAAATGAGAATTTTGGTGTTTTTGCTTTGATTGCCAAATATGTGGTGATATGGGAGGGAATATGGAGCAATAGGGTAGTGGGAATAATGGACTTTTATCAAGTGAAATTTTCCATTTGAAATCTATGATTTGATAAGTTTAGGGACATCCACTTAATCTCTTGGAATAAACTTGGGGTTTGGGAAAATTTACAAGTGGGATGGGGATAATGGGAATGAGATAGGTATGGGTGACTTAGGGATATAAGATAAACAGTGAAATGGGCTGTTGTGATAAAATGAACAGTGATGAGGGGAAAAAACAAGGTGGAGAATGGAGGTATTTGGCACAAAACCAACTTCAAAACCCTAAGGGGGGCACTCTTTCAACAAGACAATAGGGTTTGAGTTTTTATATTCAAATCTTCACAAACAACCCTAAACACATGTCATGGGTAATGGAAAAGTGACTTTGACTTACTTGAACAAGGAGAGACTGAGCAAATTTGCTGATTGAAAGGAATGGCAAAAAACTTGTGTTCCGGCCCAATGCACTGCGCAACCAACCCAGTGCGCCACACCCTTCCAATGTGCTGCGCAGGAACAAATTCACACACAGGCAGCTGACCCAATATGCTACGCTCGCCCGATGCGTCGTGACACCAGCCCAACGCGTCGCGCTCTGCAACTTCAACACAGTCTGCCCTCAAACCACTTGCTTCACTCTCCACGATTTCTCCTTGGCTCAATGCTATCTCTTGGCATTCAAATGAAGTCCTGAAACATGAAAATATCTTCTATACCAAGGATTTTTATTTTCTTTTCAAAAAACCCAGTTTGCAATGTTTCAACTTTTGACACTTTCCAAAAACTCTGTTTTGCTTCCTTTTTGCTTTTTAACTGAATGATGAGCTTTTGCACACTAAACCACCATAAATTCTGAGAAAAACTATTCACTTTCAATGGAAAAAAATATTAACTTACTTGCACACCATATATTTTGGCACATTTGGAAATTTTGGAGAAGTTTATGGTGAAATTGGGCTTGCAGCTCTATGCGTCGCGCCACAAGCCCAGCGCGTCACACCCTTTTGCAGGAGACTTTTGGAGACCTTCCCGGTGTCCCAATTGGGCGTAGGATAGCTCGTTGGAAATATTATTGAGTCTAATTTCCAACCCAACTGGAATATTTCAATTTGGAGTTCATTTTCCTTGTCAAACATGAAATCTCCCAAGACTGGTCAAAATGTGCAAAATGAGGCTTCCTCAACGCAGAGTGCTGTTGCAGTCAACTTTTGAAGGTCTTCCTCAACTAAAACTTGAGCTCATGATAGCTCATTGGAAATATCTTTGTTTCTAGTTGTCATTTGACTCATCAAGCAAGTCATTTGGCCAACCAAGCTAGGAGAAATCTTTATTTTCCCAAAGTCACTTCAGAGGTGCATCAATTCTCCTGAGGTAACTGTATTTTTAAAATTTCTATAAAACCATGATACCTATGTAAAAAGTGAAGGAGTTTTTTCTTCCTTGGCCTATTTTGGACAAAAACCTCTCTCAGTTTTCCCAAATTCATCTTTTATTTCTCAAGAACATCATTGGAGTAAAACCTATCTCGATGTGTGGAACAAGGGATTTGTCGAAATGAAGCAAAATGAAGGGGATAAGGGGCTTCTAAATTCTTGAGAAAATTTTTGGAAGTAGGGAGGGATGTTAGAAAGCAGGGGAAAGTAGAATTTTAGATATTGGGTGAGGGGAAGGGGTCCAAAAGGGAAAAACACAGGCCTAGCCTAGAAAATTGCCAAGTTGTAGCAAGAAACTAGGGTTTGTGCGAAAATGAGGAATTTGGGGGATCTCAATGATGGGAAGTGTTTAATAAGGTACTTTAAGGATAGGGGAAGGTGTATTAACATCAGGATACAAGTTTTGCTGATGATTTGACCATCCAAGAGAAATTACCTTCAAAACCCTAGGAGAGGGAAATGAACCTTCCCTAGGCACAACTGAAGCATGAACAAGGTGTAAAATGACCCTTTGGAATCTGGCATGATGATGAAAACCCTCTGAATGATGGTACTGGTGGAAAAAATACTGAGAGGGGGGGGGGGGGGGGGGTGGGGTGAATCAGTATTTAGGACTTTATCAAAGTTTTTACTTTTCACTCTCTAAAACCCATACGCTACTTTGATGAACCAAACTAGCGTATATACGTGGATATCCTTCATAAAACTCGCGTATACACAGAGATCTAATTATGCCATTAATTCTTCACTTAGATCATTTCATCATTCATTCATTAGATGTTCAACAAACAGTAAACATGTGCAGTAAGAACAGAATAAACCATCACACATAAGAATCACACATGAACACCAAGATTTTAGGTGGAAACCCAAGTCGGGAGAAAACCACCGCTGTAGTTGCTCAGCCTTCAATATTTTATTATAGAGAAAACATATTACAACATATGTGCGCACAACCTCCTACCGGCACGCGGACACCTGGCGCTGGATTTACCAACCTGCGGAAGGGAGCTACGACCCCCTGCTCTCTTTTACCAACCTCACCTAGAAGGGAGCTACGACCCCATGATATCATTTACCAGCCTCTCCTGGAAGGGATCTACAACTCCCTGACTAAAGGCTACAACCCTCAGCACCACCTTGGACCACGTTTCATCAATTTTCACACTGGATCCAACAACTTCAATAGAGTATAGAGGTACAACATGAGCCTCGTTTCATCATGTTGTTAGACCCCTCTACATTTAAGCAATCATACAACCAAACTGATACAGACAACTCAGAACTGTAGAATACAGATAGCAGTAACACAGCAGAACAGATCAGACATTTCATACCCCATGCTTCAGAAAACCCTAGTTTGCATACGCGCTTTCCTATCACTGATCCCGCGTATATACGCGCCTTCTACCATACAAACCCGCGTATACTTCTGTACATATCACAGAGCTAATTTCACTGCGCATATGTGCTTTCTCTTCAGCGAAGCCACGTATACATGCGCTTCTTCTGCAGCAAACTAGCGTATGGTTCTTCAGACATTTAGGTCATTGCAATTCTTCAGAATAGACACATCACACATATTTTACCCTTTACGTCAGACAGATGTTCGCCTCCTCTCAGATCTAATCATTCCATAAACAGATGTAGCAAATACAAATACATTTCAGATCTAGATTCCCTTCCTCATCATTTTCTTCATAGGTGCTTCATGCATTCAGATCTATCATTCAACTGTAATCCTTTCCATTTAGATATACTTCAGAGAGAAGTATTCATTCAAGCTCAGACATCTTGCTCCCACACTCATTATTTGCACAATGAATTTCTTCTCTTTATATAGGTTTACCCTTTTTCAATACCATGAGCCAAAACCACATTACTTCCGATGGTATTCCTGGACGGGGTCATTTAGACGAATCATTACCCAATACAATGGGTCAATACCATGGTGGTTACCCCTGGTTTTTCACTTTATGAGCACTTTTGCCCATACACGACTTGGAACGTTATTTCCCGCGTGCATACGCGACTTATCCTAGAAAATCCGCGTATGCCTTGAGACATACTCTTTTCATCATAGATCTAGCACATACTGAATTCATTTCTTCATTACCTTCTGTACTCTTTGTAGATACATCAGATTTGCATCATTTAACGAGTTTATCAAGACATATTCTATCAAGCACAATTTCATCAAGTAGGTAGCCATCATCTTCATCAAGTGGGTTGCCATTCAAGGACAACACTCTATCAAGTGGGTTGTCATCAAGGACAACACTCAGCATCATATTTCCAACAAACATCATATCACATCAGATTTACATCATTTACCAAGTCCATCAAGTCAAGAATAACTTCATCAGGTGGATTGCCATCAAGGACAACACATGTCAACAGTCACATGTCTTCATCTTCATTCAGTGGGTTGCCATCGAGGACAACACTCTGCATCATATTTCCAACAATCTCCCCCTTTGGACTTGATGGCAACCACGATGGTGTTTGGTTACCACAACAGATAGGTACATTAAGAATACAATGACACCATGTCACTCTCCCCATTCTTTGACACCATTCTTTCTCTTCATTCAAACACCATGTCACTCTCCCCCTTTGACATCAAGGGCAAAGGGCGGATCAAAACCAACACACTCTCCCCCTTTTTCTCCTCATGTAGAAGAAGCGTTCTGCAGATCTGATGTATACTGAAGTGACCAAGCTCCCCCTGAGTTCATGCTGAATCTTCAAACATATTTTTCAATGAAGTACATGACTATATGAACTTCCTATCACCAAAGACTCATACTTACATCAAATATCCAACCAAGTGGATTTAAATATGAGACTCAAGTACCCAACCAAGTGGGTTTACACATTTCAACTCAGCTACCCAACCAAGTGGGTTTACAAAATTTGACTCAGCTACCCAACCAAGTGGGTTTACAAATTTGACAAGTCCTTTCATGACTGAATATTACAATTTTACATCATGGGTCTCAACAAGACCTTTTCATCAAATTATAAATAAGACTTTTTATGACCAACACCAGAACAAGAACATATTTCAGAACCATCATAATGCCAACAATGCATTATACTCAGCAAGGCTAATGCTCCCCCTGAATCTGTGCATCCAAGCATCCTTTCCATATGACTAAGGCTCCCCCTTAGTTTATGCATCCTGAACACTTTCAACCAATCATCAAGGCATATTTATCAAATCATCAGAGAACGAAATAATATTATAAGAACTGGAACACCACCAGAGATACCAGAGATACCAAACAGTACTGTAGCTGTGCTGAAGAAAGCTGATTCCAAACAGAAATTTGTCAGCAATCAGACATACACGGTTTTATGTGCATGAAATCGCGTATATACGCGACTTTGTTTCAGGAAATCCGCGTATCCAATACCATCTCCTATATTTTAACCAGATCTGATTCTCTGTGAGGCAAAGAAAATGTTCAGCTTCTTTCTGAGATATTTGAATGCTTCCCTGGAATACAGATAGATAGAACAGTGTAGTTGTGTCTTCAAGCGTCATCCAACGGTTGTAGCATAAGCACATTAGTAACCAAGCCTTCAGATTCTTTGCAGCATCAATACAATCTTTCCAAGAGAAATTATCATACCAGAACAACATCTTCAAATATGTGTCAATCATCCATGTGGTCCAATATCACCATGATCTTTAAGATTTAACATGAAGTAACAAATGTAGAGAAAATATCTCAACCATAGTAACAAACTCTGCATGATCTATTCTTATTTCTAAATCAAACTACTTCCAACTCATCCATGTGTGAGCACAAAAGATACTTTTCAGCAAACAGGGCTCAAAATTTCATCATAATAAACCATATACCAAGTCATCATCATGAGTATCACAATAAGCAGTCATAGTGCCAACAATGCAATCATTAGTATTCAACCTGCTGCTCCTCTTGAACTTGTCCAACCTGAATACCTCCATCAGCAAGTCATCAGCAATTCCATGCATGATCTGTCCTTATCTCTGAATTATAAGGCTTTCATCTCAGCAACGAATGCTCTTCTTCAAAAAGAAAACAGGACTCATCCATAATCTTCAACATAAGAAACCATGTATCATTTCATTAGCATGAGTATAACCAGAATAATGCTAACAGTGCAATCATTAGCAGTCAGATTGATGCTCCCCCTGAACCTCTGCTCCTGATCTTCAGCTATCATCCCAATTCTCTTATCATAAATGCATACGCGACTGTGTCTGTTGGAACTCACGTGTATACGCAACTTTTGTTCATCGAACCTGCGTATGGAAAGTGAAGCATAGAAATTTTTCACATTCCTTCATCTCCCCCTGAACTTGTACTTCCTGTACCTGTCTTCTTCATATCAGATGCTCTGTTAGAAATACATATAACCAGAATAATCAAATCAACCATGAGAGTCATCATACATTGCTCCCCCTGTGACGATACATTACTAAATCTCATAATGTATCCTACATCATTCCTGCAGTCAATAAGAGAAGTAAGCTTCAGAAGCGGATGACTGCAGTAGGGTCAGTATTCCCTACGTTTCTGACTGGTCCTCCTTCTTTTTCCAAATTTGCTTGAACTTCCTAACCGTGTGCTGAAAATTGTCCACTTTCTCAGATCTGTTCAACCTGCATTCCTTTTCTACATGTCCATACTTGTTACAAGAATAACATCTCATGTGTCCAGAGAAATAAGCACAAGAATCATAATGAGTATTTCTAATCTTCCTCCTTTTACAATCAGCTACTTTATGTCCATACTTGTTACATGAAAAACAATATCCCTTGAAGAAACCAGAGTACCTTTCTATGTAGTATCTGTTAGTTTGTGGCTGAAATATTTTGTTTCTGCAATTTGTTGCAACATGCCCATAATTATGACATTTAAAACATTCAACATTATTGAATGATATCCTTTGAGAATTCATGATCGTTGGTTGACCTTTTGTTTCTTTCAACTCTTCAGGTTTTGCTTTGACATCCTTTGAATCTTTAGCACTTCCTTGTGAACTAGATTCTCCTTTAACAGTTTCATGAAAACCAAGACCAAGTTTAATAGCAGGAGACCTTTGATTACTCAGAATATTGTCCAAAATCTTAGTACTATCTTGAAACCTCAAAAGTTTAACCTTTTCTTCTAATTTACCTTTGAGAATGTTTACCTCAACCTCCAAGGCTTGACATTGCTTCGTCATGCTTTCTTCTTTCCTTCTTCCATCTTTTACTTGATCATTCAGATTTAGAATCTCTTCTTTCAACCCATTTCCTTGTTCTTCAAAAGTTTTTAAGAGTTCTTCATTCTTCTTCTTCGATGCTTCGAGATCTGCTTTCAGCGAGATGTTTTTTGCTTCAAGTCCTGCATTGTTCTTATTTGATTTTTCTAGATCTTCTTTGAGAGAGATGATTTCAACTTCAAGTCCTTCCTTTTCAAATGGCAGGGGTTCTTCATTCTTCTTATTTGATTTTTCCAGATCTTCATTTAGATCGTTGATTTCTGCTTCAAGTCTTGTCATTCGATTGGATGCATAAGCATGGAACCTTTGGTACTTGTCTATCTGTCCATTCAGTATTTCTATCTTTCCTTTCATTTGAGAGATTATTTCTTTGTAGATAGAGTCTTTCTCTTTAAGTGATCTTTTTTGATCTTCAACTTTGATCTTAATAGCTTCTTCTAGACCCAAAGCATTACTTTCACTATCTTCACTATTGCATACACCAGAAAGTGAATCACAAGAACAACTATCAATACCTGATTTATCTTCTTCATTTTCTGCTGCACATGTTTTCTGAGATATCTCCATTTCAGTAGCCTTCTTCTTTTGCTTTCTTCCCATTGCGACGGATCTCCTTCAAGCGATCAAGCTTCTGCAGAAGGACCTGCTCCGATACCAATTGTTGGGAAAAATACTGAGAGGGGGGGGTGAATCAGTATTTAGGACTTTATCAAAGTTTTTAATTTTTCACTCTCTAAAACCCATACGCTACTTTTCTGAAGCCAACTAGCGTATACACGCGGATATCCTTCATAAAACTCGCGTATACACAGAGATCTAATTATGCCATTAATTCTTCACTTATATCATTCCATCATTCATTCATTAGATGTTCAACAAACAGTAAACATGTGTAGTAAAAACAGTAAAACCATCACACATAAGAATCACACATGAACACCAGGATTTTAGGTGGAAACCCAAGTCGGGAGAAAACCACCGCTGCAGTTGCTCAGCCTTCAATATTTTATTATAGAGAAAACATCTTACAACATATGTACTGGCGCAGCCTCCTACCAGCACACAGGCACCCACCTGCGCTCGTTTACCAGCCTCTCCTGGAAGGGAGCTACGACCCCCTGGTCTCGTTTACTAGCCTCTCCTGGAAGGGAGCTACGACCCCCTGATCTCGTTTACCAGCCTCACCTGGAAGAGAGCTACCACCCCCTGACTGAAGGTTACAACCCTCAGCACCTCTATGGACCACGTTTCATCAATTTTCACACTGGATCCAACAACTCAAATAGAGTACAACTTGTAGGCCTCGTTTCATCATATTTTCAGACTGGACCCACTCTACACATTTAAGCTTAATCATACAACCAAACTGATACAAACAACTTAGAACTGTAGAATATAGATAGCAGTAACACAGCAGACCAGATCAAACATTTCATACCCCATGCTTCAGCAAACCCTAGTTTGCATACGCGCTTTCCTATCACTGATCCCGCGTATATACGCGCCTTCTACCATACAAACCCGCGTATACTTCTGTACATATCACAGAGCTAATTTCACTGCGCATACGTGCTTTCTCTTCAGCGAAGCTGCGTATACACACGCTTCTTCTGCAGCAAACTAGTGTATGGTTCTTCAGACATTTAGGTCATTGCAATTCTTCAGAACAGACACATCACACAGATTTTACCCTTTACGTCAGACAGATGTTCGCCTCCTCTTATATCTAATCATTCCATAAACAGATGTAGCAAATACAAATACATTTCAGATCTAGATTCCCTTCCTCATCATTTTCTTCATAGGTGCTTCATGCATTCAGATCTATCATTCAACTGTAACCCTTTCCATTCAGATATACTTCAGAGAGAAGTATTCATTCAAGCTCAGACATCTTGCTCCCACACTCATTATTTTCACAATGAATTTCTTCTCTTTATATAGGTTTACCCTTTTTCAATACCATGAGCCAAAACCACATTACTTCCAATGGTATTCCTGGACGGGGTCATTTAGACGAATCATTACCCAATACAATGGGTCAATACCATGGTGGTTACCCCTGGTTTTGCACTTTATGAGCGCTTTTGCCCATACGCGACTTGGAACGTTATTTCTCGCGTGCATACGCGACTTATCCTAGACAAATCCGCGTATGCCTTGAGACATACTCTTTTCATCATAGATCTAGCACATACTGATTCCTTTCTTCATTACCTTCTGTACTCTCTGTAGATACATCAGATTTACATCATTTAACGAGTTTATCAAGACATATTCTATCAAGCACAATTTCATCAAGTAGGTTGCCGTCATCTTCATCAAGTGGGTTGCCATTCAAGGACAACACTCTATCAAGTGGGTTGTCATCAAGGACAACACCCAGTATCATATTGCCAACAAACATCATATCTCATCAGATTTACATTATTTACCAAGTCTATCAGGTCAAGAATAACTTCATCAGGTGGATTGCCATCAAGGACAACGCATGCCAACAATCTCATGTCTTCATCTCCATTCAGTGGGTTTCCATCAAGGACAACACTCTGCATCATATTGCCAACAAGTACACTCAGCTAAATGGTGACATGGACCGAAATTTGGACAACTTTGAAAGGAGTGAAAACAAACCCTAGACCTAATACCTAGTGACCAAATTTTACTTGAAGACTCACTGAAATGACAAAATTTGACCTTGACACCTTAAAATCACCTTGTAAGAGCATGTTTGATCACTGGAGGAAGGCTGCAAAGGCTAACACTAACAGACGGCATGATGTTTATGAGATGGTATGGCTTCATGATTGCTGATATGACCTAACATATGGATCTTCGACTCCTATTCCTCTTTTCCATAGCAAACCCTAGCCTAGTGGAAGAGTTTTTTGACTTGGTCTTTGACTAAAATTTGATTTGGGATCTTCAAGTGTAAAAACAGAGTATTGAAAAGGTGATGTATTGAAGATCCAAAATCCAATGTACTTGATTTATCTAAAGTGCCTACAGAGATAGTTTTGAGATCATCAATTCTTGAGGAATTTAGGAATCATGGGCATGAATTAGGCTAATAGGTAAACCCTAGATGGCAAGTGGAGTGATGGGAAAAGGAAAAGTAGAGTGCTGATATTATAGGTGGAAAAGACGATAGAGATGAGTGGCACAAGCCTATGAGGAGTCTTTTGTGAGTGGCAAGGTAACCATGAAATGGAAAAATGGTAAGATAGTGAAAAATTTTCTATTTATGATAATGAAGGCAGTGATATTTCTAAAACTCACAATATTCAGGGAATTTTGTTTTTAGAAATCTAGAACCAATCTATAGTCATCTTCAGATAGTAAAAATTATGGATGACTAACAGTGGCTCCACTTGGGGAGGGAAACTCCTTTTCAGGAGGTGTCCAGAAATTTAGATATTAGATCTCTGGGTTTTGAAGACCAGTGCCTTATCCATAGGGAAAATCTCTTCTTCTTTCATTTTTCGATGTTTCTCTTTAAGCTATGATCTTAAGAATTTGAAAATATATGATTGCTTCAACCTCATTTCTACCTACCCATCCTACTTTGCCTAGCATTTTTCTTCCTTGGGTGCACTTGAACTGGAAAAACCTTGACATTATTTTCTTTTGAAAGCATGAAAAAATACCTACTTGTACCCTTATCACTTCCAAGTGTTCAGATTAGGCCAATGAACTCTTTCATTCTCTATGAAGTCTACTTATCTGTCAAGATTAAGTTGTTTGAAATTTTTTTATTCTCTAGCCTACTAACATGAAATTTAAAACATGATAATACCCAGATTAAGAAATTTGATTTGTCACCCATCTCTATATGAATTTGGAGATCCTTCTCCTCCAAGTCACTAAACAACTCCTTGTCTCCCTTCATATGGAAAGACGCACCACTATCAAGATACCACATCGATCCCATAGCGCTTGAAACCAAGCATGTGATCAAACAGAAATCAAGTTCAAATTGCGAGGCTAAGGCCTCTCCAGCTACAGCTCCAAAAACCTTCTTGTTATTCTTTTTATGTGGGCAGTTAGTGGCAAGATGCCCATGTTTGTGACAGTGAAACCACTTCACTTTGGACAAATCCAACTTCTTGCCTTTAGCCTCGGATTTTGAGTGGAATTTCTTCCCCTTCCCTTTCCTTGCTTTGGAAACCAAAGCGCAATTCTCTTCATCATCATTCTTCGATGAAGAGCCATCCCTAGTACTTCACCTTATCTCCTCCCACACAAGATCCTACCAAAGTTGCACCCAACCAGGCAGTTTCTCCCGTCCATTGTTAGAGTATTTTTAGCTATGCCAACTCTTCGAAAGCCCAAGGAGATCCAATCTCACCAAGTCATCATCATCAATAGTAATCCCCACACTTCCTAGTTCATCCCTACAGTGGACAAAATTCGTGAGATATTTTGGAATACTGTCGCCCTTCTCCATTTTTATTTTTCTAAGCTTATCTTTTAGCGCCAACTTCCTCTGGTCACTGCTACTTTGGAAAATATCTGTCAAAGCCTTCCACACTGCAAAGGGAGTGGCTTTCTCGTGAAGGCTTGACACAATATGGTACTTTACATCTTCCAACAGAATTCTTCTTTTCTTCACTACCTTCTTTTGCCATGCATCAAGTAATGCAGCATCGCTAGAAGTAGGCTTAGGAACATCACCGTCGATGAACTCCTTCAGTTCATTATCTTCAAGAACCATCTCCATCCTATCATTAGAGGATATGTAATTCAAGCTTCCCTCAAGGGAATACTCCAACCGCAACCCATTGAAAGACATTTTAATGAATACTCAACTGTCGCACCAAGAAATTTCAGCTGCAAATTCGAATTATCCACCAGCACAAAACTCAACAATTTATCACAATTACAATCTACAGTAATCAAAACTGCTTTGATACCATGTAGAAATTTAGTAATACTGATGTATTATCGGACTCTACTGATCTCACAATATTTATCTTCTTGCAAAATACATGATCCTTCCACTAATTAAACTTGCGGAAATTTAAACTCAATTGCAAACACATGTGAATAAATTCAGTCGCACATAACACAGTTGTGTAATGGGAAAGCTTAAAGCTAAAAACCACAACTATCATATTATGTATATCAATGGAATCATGTAATAATCTCATACGAAGCTTAGTACATCAAGCTCTCAGTACAATCAAGATTCATTACACACTATCATGCAGAAATTTGCATCTCCATGCATCAATTTCTCGCCACCTGATAGCCTGCCTCCACTGCGCAATCCCTGCTGAAGAAGACCCCTGAATGAATTCAAATCTGCCTTGCCTTGACTACGTAATCCTCATTGGCAACTCCAATGTGTGTCTGTTGCATTGAATGCATCACTATAGTCACAACAGATAGTCCATCTCACCCTTTCACCTATCTCTCCACTGGGTCTCCACTAGAACTGACATGCACTGTAGTTAACTGTTGTTTCTGTTCAGTTGTTAGTGAGTTAGTAGTTGTAAATTAATTCACTTAAATCTAACTAGTGTATCTTTCAGTTAGACTAGATACAACTAGCTCAACTGAGTTTAACTCCATTAACTGAGTTAAACTAAATAACAACTCCTGTAACTACTCTTCCAACTCTGTCATAACTTTGCCACTTCAGTTCTAACTGAGTCCTCATGCATGAACCACCAGTAAACCTTAGGAATTGCGTAATTCCTTCAGCCCACTGATTTTCCAAATCTGTTTACTGAAATAAAGTGCTCCAAGTGAATAAGTTGATGTTTATTGTCAGTTTATTATTAAGAGCTAATAATAATAGACATGCATCTATTTTTAGATTGAAGATCTATAAATATACTTCGCCCAATATTCTAAAAATGTAATTTCATCTATTTTTCCAACTTGATCAACTATCTACAAATAACATCCTACAACTTATAGAATATGCTCACCATGTCTAAAAATAGACATACACCTAAAAATAGCTTGCGGGCCCCACTTAGTGAAGGTGCTTACTTTTCACTAAGCTCATCATCTTGTTGAATCTCAACACTCCCTCTCAACAAGATAGGGATTATCTTTCACCCCGATTCTGCCTCTATGGTATTCAAATTTTCTCCTGCCGAGCGCCTTCGTCAGAATGTCTGCATCCCGATCTTCCGTAGGAATGTATTGAAGCAACATGATCTTTCGCTACACACAATCTCTGATATGATGATACCATATATTAATATGTTTATATCTATCATGAAACACAGGATTAATAGCGAGTTTAATGAAACTCTGATTATCACAATGTATCATTGTAGGATCTAAATGTGAACCGAACAAACTGATTAGGATCTTCCTCATCCAGATAGCCTCACATGTAGCTTGACTTGCTGCCATGTATTATGCTTCCACTGAAATGAGTGCCACGGATATTTGTTTCTTGTTGTACCAAGAAACTGCTATAGATCCGATATTGAAAACCCCTCCTGATGTGCTCCCTCTGTCTGTTTGGCTACCTGTCCAATCTACATTAGTGAAGCCGTGCAACTTCAACTCATCCATCTGTCTGTACCATAAGCCATACTCAGATGTGCTCTTGAGATACCTCAGGACATGCTTGCCTACCTTTGAAAAGAGCTTGGTAGGCTTAACCATCACTTGAGAAATTTGGTTCACCACATAGCATATGTCTAGTATTGTATTAACTAAATACATGAGCGGACCCACCAACTGTCCATAAACAATGGCATCCACTACCTCTGCCGATGTAGCATCCTCTTTCCTCCAATTTCCGGGAAGAGGAGTATCCATGGTCTTGCAACCCTACATGTGAAACTTATCAAGTATCTCCTGAGCATACTTGCCTTGAGACATAAATAGTTCACCTTCTCGCTTCCATATTTCCAATCCATGGAAATAGTGAAGGAGGCCCAAGTCCTTCATCTTGAACTGCTTGGCAAGATCTGCCTTGCATGAGTGTATCAACTGTTCATCACCCGTTAGTATTAAATCATCAACATAAAGAACAATGATTAAAATCTTACCCTCCACCAAAATTTGATACAGGTTTGCATCTGCCTCACTTTTGGTGAAGCCAAGTCCAGTGAAATAGCTGTCGATCTGTGTGTACCAAGCACGTGGTGCTTTCTTCAGCCCATACGGTGCTCTTTTGAGTTTGCACACATGCGTCTCGTTGCTGAAGATCTCAAATCCTTCGGGCTGCTCAATGTACATGTCTTCCTTATTGATCTCATTAAGGAACACAATCTTCACATCCATCTGATGAATGTGCCAACCCATCTGTGCTGAGAGAGCAAGGATGGTCCTTATGGAAGAATACCGTGCGACAGGTGCAAAGGTTTCTTCATAATCAATCCCCTCGATCTGTGAGAAACCCCGGGCAAAAAATCTTTCTTTATACTTCTCGACGCTCCCATAAACAACTTGTTTTACCTTGTAGATCCATTTTGAATCTACCACTGATTTTCCCACTGGCCTTCGAACAATATCCCAAGCACTGTTTCTGACAATGGAATCATACTCCTCCACCATGGAATCTACCCATGTGGGCTCCTGCACTGCTTCTTCAAAATAAGATGGCTCTGTCGTGACACACTTGCTCATAAGAGCCATGTATCCAGTAAATCGGTCAGGTGACTGTCTTTGTTTGTGCTGTGATGTAGGGACTCCTACATTCTGTGCCCCATCAAGCTTCAGTCTCTCAGCTTCTATGGTATGCTTTCTTCCTATTCTAATGTTTGGTTCTGCATGAATGGACTCCTCCACTCCATGAATCTCCTCCTGTGGCTGATCCACATCTAGAGGCTCATCTTTGGGAACAAGAAGTTCCTCCTCTACATGCAAGTGTAGCTCCCTCTCAAGCAACAACTTCATGGCTTTCACCTCATTGAATTTTATATCCCGTCGCACCACAGTCATTCGAATGTCTAGAAAATACACACAATAATTATAGGGTGTTTCTGTGTACCCCAAAAATATCCCAACTTCTGCAGTCGGCTCCAGCTTCTTCCCAGCGCCCGTTGTCACATGAATGTAAACAAATGAGCCAAAATCTTCAAATGAGAAATATCAGGCTTCTTACCAGTAAAATATTCTTCAGGTTTACTCATGCCAAGTACTCTATGAGGACAATGGTTTTGCACATAAACCATAGTGTTGCATGCTTCCACCCACAAGTGCATCAGTAGGCCCTGGTCATGCAGCATAGCTCGTGCAGCACCCATGATTGTTTTGTTCTTCCTCTCCACGACCCCATTCTGCTATGGGTTATGAGGTGCTATGAGTTCTCTTTGAATTCCTTCTTTGCTACACAAGTATTTGAATTCATTTGAGATATATTCACCACCATTATCGCTCCATAGAGCCTTCACTTGCTTCCCTGACTCCTTCTCCACCAATGCTTTAAACTCACAGAACTTTGAGAATGTTTCGCTCTTCTTCTGAATGAAAAATATCCAGCATCTACGAGAATAGTCATAAAAAAAAATAACATAATACCTGTGTTTTTCTATTTAAGAAATCGTGAAAGGTCCACACACATCTGTTTGAATTCTCTCTAGGATCACCGAAGCATAGTTCTCCTTCTCATGAAAGTTGGTCTTCACAAACTTACCCATGGTACATCCCTTGCACTGATCTGACTGTGCAAGAGTGCCCTTGGGAAGTCCAGTAGAAATCTGCTGCAAAATCTTCAAAGCTCCATGGTGAAGATGGACCAATCTCCTATGCCATAATTCACCCTCATCTTGGCTCACCACTTCTTTTGCTTTGCCCATCATTGTAGCACAGCCATCTACCTCTAGCTTGTAGAGATTCTTAACTCGAATCCCTATCCTCTTGGTTTGAACCATTTTTTTATGTCGCATGAAAGCTTTTCCATCACTGAAAACAATGTCATAACCTCTGTCTTCCAACATTGCGACCGAGACCAAGTTCTTTGTTAGACCTGGAACATGCATAACATCTTTCAACATAAATGGTTTACCTAACTCCATCTCAAAAGTAATGGTCCCAATGCTGGTCGCACGGTATTGACCATCGTCGCCCATCTCTATATGCATTTGGAGATCCTTCTCCTCCAAGTCACTAAATAACTTCTTGTATCCCATCATATGGAAAGATGCACCACTATCAGGATACCACACCGATCCCACAACGCTTGAAACCAAGCATGTGATCAAAGAGAAATCAATTTCAAATTGCGAAGCTAAGGCCTCTCCATATGCATCTCCAACAACCTTCTTTTTCTTCTTTTTTCTGTGGGTAGTTAGTGGTGAGATTCCCATGTTCGTGACAGTGAAAACACTTCACTTTGGACAAATCCAGCTTCTTGCCTTTAGCCTTGGATTTTGAGTGGAATTTCTTCCCCTTCCATTTCCTTGATTTGGAATCCAAAGCCCAATTCTCTTCATCATCATTCTTTGATGAAGATCCATCCCTAGTACTTCGCGTTATCTCCTCCTACACATGATTCGACCAAAGGCGCCCCCAACCAGGCAGTTTCTCCCATCCATTGACAGAGTCTTCGTAGCTATGAAAACTATTCGAAAGCCCAAGGAGAGCCAATCTCACCAATTCATCATCATCAATAGTAATCCCCACAGTTCCCAGTTCATCCCTACAGTGGACAAACTTCGTGAGATATTTTTGAATAATGTCGCCCTTCTCCATTTTTATTTTTCTGAGCTTATCTTTCAGCGCCAACTTCCTATGGTCACTGCTGCTTTGGAAAAGATCTGTCAAAGGATTCCACATTGCAAATGGAGTGGCTTTCCCGTGAAGGCTTGACACAATATGTTCCTTTACACCTTCCAATATAATTCTTCTTGTCTTTTCTACCTTCTTTTTCCATGCGTCAAGTAATGCAGCATCGCTAGAATTAGGCTTAGGAACATCACTATCGATGAACTCCTTCAGTCCATTATCTTCAAGCACCACCTCCATCCTATCCTTCCAGGTTATGTAATTCAAGCTACCCTCAAGGGCATACTCCAATTGCAACCCATTGAAATACATTTCAATGAATACTCAACTGTCACACCAAGAAATTTCAGCAGCAAATTCGAATTGTCCACCAGCACAAAACTCAACAATTTATCATAATTGCAATCTCCAGTAATAAAAATTGCTCCGATACCATGTAGAAATTTATTAATACTGATGTATTACCAAACTTTCCTGATCTCACAATATTTATCTTCTTTCAAAATACAGAATCCTTCCACTAATTAAACTTGCGGAAATTTAAAACTCAATTGCAAACACATGTGAATAAATTCAGTCACACATAACAAAGTTGTTTAGCGGGAAAGCTTAAAGCTGAAAACCCCAACTATAATATTATTTATATCAATGGAATCATGTAATAATATCATACAAAGCTTAGTACATCAAGCTCTCAGTACAATCAAGATTCATTACACACTGTCATGCAGAAATTTGCATCTCCATGGACCAGTTTCTCGCCACCTGACAACCTGCCTCCACTGTGAAATCCCTGCTGAAGAAGACCCATGAATGAATTCAAATCTACCTTGCCTTGATTGCGCAATCCTCATTGGCAACTCCAATGTGTGTTTGATGCATTAAATGCATCACTATAGTCACAACAGATAGTCCATCTCACCCTTTCACCTATCTCTTCACTGGGTCTCCACTGGAACTTACATGTACTGTAGTTAACTGTTGTTTCTATTTAGTTGTTAGTGAGTTAGTAGTTGTGAATTAATTAACTAATTAATTCACTTAACTCTCACTAGTGTATCTTTCAGTTAGACTGGATATGTTGTGTGCTAGTATTGAACTTTTCCCACGATCACCTCTTTGAGATGAAATTAAGGAGCCTAAAAAAGAACTACCTTCCACAGATCATATCTCCAAAAATATTGTGAACCAAGCTCTGAAATTGTTTGACGAATTTCCTCAGGATTTCATCTTCGCACCATACAAATTTCAGATTCCGAACCTTCGTAGAAACAAAGTTATAGCGCAAATGCCACGATGACCTGTTTAGGAGCCTGAAAAAATACCTAACTTCCAAAGATAATATCTCCGAAAATATTGTGAACCAAGCTCTGAAATGTTTAGAAAATATTCCTCAGGATTTCCTCTTTGAACCCTAAAAATTTCAGCTTCTGAAACTTCGTAGAAAAAACGTTATAGCGAAAATGCCACGATGACTTGTTTGGAGCAGCGAAACCCTAGAATCCAAAGCTCTGATACCAAATGTTGTGTAACCAGCTCCAAAAATAGAAGAAAAGAGATATCCACGCCTTAGAAATAAGCCACTTCGAGGGGGCAACCTCCAATACATTACATAAATGAACAATTCTTGGATGATACAATTCACAGAACCTCCTTTCTATATATAGGAGTCCATGGGGCCATAATGTAATCCTAGTGGGCCACAATGTAATCCTAGCCGACCTAACAATAATAATTTAAGGGCACAATAATAACAAAATGGGGGTTACAAGGGTACAATAATAACAATAAGGGGGTTACACTAACAACAATAAGGGACTATACTAGTAATATAAGGACCTAACAAGATACAACTAGCTCAACTGAGTTTAACTCCATTAACTGAGATAAGCTAAATAACAACTCCTGTAACTACTCTTCCAACTCTGTCATAACTTTTCCACTTCAGTTCTAACTAAGTCTTCGTGGATGAACCACTAGTAAATGCTAAGAATTGTGTAATTCCTTCAGCCCACTAATTTGTGAAATCTGTATACAGAAAAAAGTTCTCCAAGAGAATAAGTTGATGTTTATTGTTGGATTATTATAAAAAGCTAATAATAATCAACATGCATCTATTTTTTATATTGGCGATCTGTAAATAGACTTCGCCTAATATTCTAAAATTAGAATTTCATCTATTTTTCCAAATTTATCAACCTTCTACAAATAACATCCTGCAACTTATAGAATATGCTCACCATGTCTAAAAATATACATACACCTAAAAATAGCCTACAGGCCCCACTTAGTGAAGGTGCTTACTTTTCACTACGCTCATCATCTTGTTGAATCTCAACACTTTTCCAATATAATCACTCAAGAAAATGATTCCATGAGTGATATTTATTCAACTCTTTGAGTGTGCTGAAGAAATCAAAAGGCCATTCACACCTCAGTTGTCTTTGAACTAGAGTGCCTAAAATTTTATTTAAACCTTGCATCAAACTGCTTCTGATATACTTTACTCCCTCTTCAAATGTCTCTAAGAAAGCAACAAAAGGATCTTGGAATAATACCTGACTTAGAGGATTTGATAAAGAGACTTCATTCAGGGCTACTCTTTCCTCCACTTGGCTAAGATTAGGATTCTTTTGGGCAAGAAACTTCACCTCTTCCTCATGATCATCTAAACTGGTAGCCTCATCATATATTACAATGTTGTCTTCTAGAAAACCTGATATGCTATGATTGAGTAGGCTGAACTCTGTTTGAAGGCCATGATGTTGATGAGAAAGAGTACTCTTTGGCAATAAATCTTCTTGAGAAAGAAGTGCAACAACTCTTATGTGATTGTCAATTTCCGAGCCTTCATCTACAATTTGCAATGCAATGGAACTTGGTGGCTACAAATTTGGAGCTAAGTTCATTATCTTTCCCGACCTCTACATCAGAACTGAAAGACTGTTGATTTACAATCACATGAAATTTATTTCTGATGGACTGAAATGAAGTACAGAAAAGAGTTAGATATCCTTCACTTACTTCTAAACTTTCAAGGATTTCCTCATCAGTGTCATAGATGGTATGTATTGGCTTATTACTTTTTCGAAGTTGATGAAACTGAACTTCCTCCCACAAACCAACTGTTGATTTCTCAGCAAGATTAGCTTCTGTTTGGAGAACATGACTATCATCATACTGATCAAACTTTGGAAAGTCATCAAAATAAGTTATTTCACCAATAAAATATATTAGATTATCATATTTTCTCTCTTTGAGTTGATCTACAAGTCCATTTTCGGATTTTTGGTAGCTGGGATTAGTAGGAGAATGAACATAAATGTTTTGTTCACGTGAAGGTTTAGAGGTTGGCTGCATGTTTAGCATCTGATTTATTTCCTCTTCAGTTAAAAGAGGACCTATTTTTCTCTTTCTTTGGATACAAATACAATAGTTCTCTTGTGAAGGTTGATTCTGAGGCTGAATGTTTTCTTGAGCCTCATCTAGAAGAGATTGTGAACCATCACTTGTACCTTCAGAGAGATCCTGTGGATTTTCTTCTATTACTTGATGGATTTCATCCTCAACCCACTCTTGTTGGCTGTCATGATAGTTATCCTGAGAATGAAATTCATGGATTCATACTAAGAGATCTTTAGGATGTAAATTTCCTAAGTCTTCATCGCTATCTACATGGTATTGTATGATATCCCGAGATTGATCACAACAATTTTCAGCTAATGATAAAGATGGGAAATTTTTTTTATAATGCTCATAAAATGCCTTGTGGATATCCTTTAGGGAAAACAAGCTACAAGGTTTTATACTTTCATACCATCCTCTTGACTTCCCTTATAATGTTAGCATGAACATCTTCATAAGGCAGTCCTCATGCAATTCAACTTTTAACCCCCATACATGGATATGAAACTTGATGAGGTGTAACAAAGGGTCATCAGACTTTTCATCTTGAAAGGTAGGCAGGTTTTTGTACCAATTTATCTGAGAAAATTTGTGTGGGAATCCTGGGATGTGATTGTTGGCAATATGATGCAGAGTGTTGTCCTTGATGGCAACCTACTTGATAAAGTTGATGGCAACATACTTGATGAAGTTGTTCTTGATGGAAACATACTTGATGAAGTTGATGGAAACCTACTTGATGAAGTTGTCTTTGATGGAATCTGACTTGATGAGTTGTTAATGATGTAAATCTGATGTATCTACAGATTAGTTCAGAAGTAGCAGAAGAAAGGAATTCAGAAAGTGCCAGAAATGATAAATATGATATGTCACAAAGCATATGTGGGTTTGTTAAGGAGAAGTCGCGTATGTACGCGGAAATGTACGTGACAAGTAGCGTATGCCTATTTGCGCTTTAAATTATAAAACCAGGGGGCATTACCATGGTATTGGCCCAAAGTATTGAGCGCTTGATTATCTATTTGATCCCGTCCAGGAATACCATCAACGGTTAAAGTGGTTTTGACTCATGGTATTGACAAAGGCTAACTCTATATAAGGAGAAGAAGATCATAGTGCAAAAGTGTGCATATGTCTGGGTTTTAATGAATACTTCACTCTGAAGTATATCTGCATGGTTGAACTCTGTTCTTAATTGATAGATCTGAATCTATGATGCACCTATGAATATGATGAAGGTTCAAGATCTCTATACCTAGAAATGATGAATCTCTAGGATGATCTGAAAAGAAGTGATGAAGACCTGGCGCAAATCTAATGAAGAAATTGGAGAAATCTGGGTAAGTTCATAGATCAGGTCTGTTTTGCAAAGTTAATATTTTATAGATCTATATGCAGGTTCGTTTCATGAAAAGCGCGTGTATACGTGGGTCTGATCAAATAAAAGCGCGTATGGTATCTAAACTAATGGTTGCTCAAGGTTGAATGTGTTTCTGCATATCTATTCTGAAGTCTGGGTTATCTCTGATATTCTGGTTATAGTGGTCTCATTGTTCTGTTTGAAGTATTGGGCAAAGTATGTTTATAAGTGAAGGGTTGTGTTGAAGCTGTTTGATCCAGTTTGAAAATTGATGAAACGTGGTCTGCAGTGGTGTTGAGGATCGAAGCCTTCAGTAAGGGGGTAGTAGCTCCCTTTAGTAGTAGCTAATAAACGAGAGCAGGGGGTAGTAGCTCCCTTCCAGGAGAGGCTGGTAAACAAGAAGCAGGGGGTTGTAGCTCCCTTCCTCAAGAGGCTGGTAAACGAGAGAAGGTTGTAGCCTTCTGCAGGTGGGTGCCTGCGTGCTGGTATGAGTCTGTGCCAGTACATGATTGTAAGAAGTTTTCTTTATATAATAAATATTGAAGACTGAGACGACGGAAGCGGTGGTTTTCTCCTGAATTGGGTTTCCACCTTAAATCCTGGGTGTTCATGTGTGTTTCTTATGTGTGATGATTTATACTGTTCTTACTGCTCCTGTTTACTATTTACTGAACATCTAATGAATGATTAATGCAATGATTTGAGTAAAGAATTAAATGCATAATTAGATCTCTGGGCATACGTGAGTTGTCTCAATGATATCCGTGTGTATACGCGAGTTGTGTTCAGTAATGTAGTGTATGGGTATAAAAGCAAGGAAAAGTAAAAAGTTTCTCTGTCAGCACTAAATACTGATTCACCCCCCCCTCTCAGTATTTTTCTCAACAGTGATCTCTGTTCATTGGAGCATATCTCCTTTGTATCCTTGGATCCATGTTTGTAAATCAGAATGGGTCACTGAATATTTTCAACCAATCTAGAGTTCTTCTACCAATGGAGTCATTAGGTCTTTTTAGAGTTGTGGAGTCACCAGGTGGATGATTTCAGCTCTGTTTTCCACCATCATCAAGATAGGGATTGATCAATGCATTTCCAGGGGAGTCTATAAAGACTAGTGGGGTCAACAGGGCTACTGAAGATCAGTGGAGTCACCAGGTGGATGATATTTATTTTTTTAAGGATTTACTTGTTTTCCACCATCAACAACTAAATACCAATCTAAGGATCTTTGTGGGTTTTTCTGAGGTCCTAAGGAATACGTATATTGTCACTGACCTAGAACGTCCCCATGATCGCCACTATGTTAGGTCCTCATAATTTGTTAGATTGGTGAGAATAAATGAACAGGGGTAACATCAGACCAGTCTTTGGATTCCTAAGACCTAGCCTTCCTGGACTCAGAGAGGGCTCTCTCTATTATGTGCAAAGGATGTGAACTTGTTTGCTTTTAAGGTTTGATTTTAGGCTAGTTGTTAAGTTTAGGGTTTGTTTGTTTGTTTGGGTTGGGTAAGGTGATAAAGTAGAATAGATAGAGTGGGAGAGTTGCTAATTCATTGGGCTATGGAGTCTACAAAAGGTCATGGAAAGTTCAAAAAATTAATCAGGGTGCATCACAGGGAAAATCTAGCATGGTCAAAGGATCTTCAATGGTTTATGTGAAATGAAAGGAACATCAAGGGTGTGAGCATAGTAGGTGAAAAAGGGAAGTTAAGAATCCTTCAACAAATACCTTTAAACAAGAAGAGTCTTTAACACTACTCAGCATGAGAAAATAATCATAAGACAGGGCAAACCAATAACTCTTTGATTAAACTCAAGCAAATAAGCATCTAAGACAAACAATCCAGTGAACTATAGAAGGCAAGAAACTTGTAAAACTTCTAGTGATTTCACCTTCAAGATTTAGAAAAAACTTAAGATAAACATATAACACATATCAAAGAAGAGGGAACTCCTAAACATTAATGATCAGAGCTACAAAGACCTTCAAGGAAACCTTTCAAGAATGGACAAAGGGCAGGATCAAAACATAGACCTCTTTGGCTAAACCTAATCAGTAATACTTCAAAGAAAGATCTCAAGAAAAGTATTTAAGTAACATCAAACAAACAGGGCTAACCATGAAACATCTTTTAAATCTACTCTATTTAACCATTCATGAGATAAACAAGCATAAGTGGGTCTAGATAGCAACTAAGAATTCTCTAAACTGACATAGCAGAGGAAAACATAGAGGCAGTGAAGGAAAAATAGAGCTAAGGTGCCTCTGAACAACATTTCTTAGTCTAAAACTTCTGTCCTAATGCAACTAGAAAGCTGAAACATAATGATAACATAATAAAACATGAACTGAATAAGAACACTTCACCATCAACCATGCTCAGGGATCCTGCAAGCAAACCTTCTCCATCATCAATCAAAATAAGCCATCCACAAAATTCACAACTCCAATTTCTCTTCAATCTCCAAAAAACTATGTATTACTCTCAAGGGTCATCAAATACCAACCATTACAATGAGACCTCAATGCTCTATTTAACCAAAAAAATGAGGAGGTGGAAACCCTAAGAGGTTTCTAGAATCATAAATACACCATAAATGTCATTTATGTCCAAAGAGACCATGCAAGGACCAAGGCACATAATAACTATTTCAATAAATGAAAGATAACTTAAACATAATTCCTAAATAAAATATAAAGTGGTAAAGATAACTTAAACATAATTCCTAAATAAAATATAAAGTGGTTTGCCCAAAGAAAACTCGAAAATATCCTTCAGTGTTTTTTGTTGACTTTTTGCAAGAGGGCAGCTTCAGAGGTCCAAGGGTGCAACACATGCATCAGAAAAATGGGTTACCTTGCAACTAAGTTCTGATCCACTTCTCGATGTCGGAATTGGCTCCGTGATGGCTCGTTGGAAAGCCTGTTGAGTCTATTTTCCAAATATTCCCTTGGGTTTCTGATTGGAATCCATTAACCTATTAAAAAATACAATCTCCCAAGGCTGGTAAAAGCCCAGCGCCAGCCGTGAAAACTAGGCAGAAAAGTGAAATTTTAGGTGTTTTTGACCCTTTTGGAGGACCAGATCAACTCCAAATGACTTGAAATTTTGTGTGCATGCTGTAATTGACCTGAAAAATCGAGAAATGTAAACCATGTCTCTTGAGGATTCCCTGAGAAAGCGCAGGGCCAACAATGGGAAAAATTTCCTATTTTGAGCTGAGATTTGGAGGCCTTCCTGGTGTCCAAATGCACTCCATGATAGCTCATTGGAAAGATTGTCCAGTATAGTTTCCAAAAGTACCTTTAGTTTTCAGAATGGAATCTATTTACATGCTAAAAAACTAATTCTCCCAAGATTGTTTCAGGGCAGGGAAACTTCTGAGGTCTGAAGGCGCAGCGCCTGCACATGAAAACTGAGTCATCTTGCAGCCGAGTTTTGAAGGCCTTCATGATGGCAGAAGTGGCTCCGTGATGGCTCGTTGGAAATAATGTTGAGTCTAATTTCTAGAAATTCCCTTGGTTTTATGATTGGGCTCCATTATCCTGTTCAAAAATTAAATTTCCCAAGGCTTCTCTAAGCGCAACACCAACTCTGAAAACATGGCAGAAAGGTGAAAATTGGCATGTTTTTGACCCTTTTGGAGGACCAAATCAACTCCAAATGACCTGAAATTTGGTGAGAATGTTGTACTTGAGATGAGGATTCAAAAATTGTAAATTTTTCTTGCTGAGGATGTTTGTAGTGAAAGCGTAGCACCAAGGGTGGTGCACTTATAGCCCTTAATATCAACAAAAACCAAAAATTTTCAAAAAGTTCCCAAAATTTGCAAATATCTTCTTCATGAGGTTTGGGATGCCTGTAGAGGATGGATTAACCATTTTTTTAAGGTTTTATTTGTTCTTTTAGCTTCCTTGGTGGCTTTCTCTCATTGGCACTTTGACCTATTGCCATCATCTGCATTGATATTTTCTGCCTCATTACTGCCAAGAGTATCACTATCCTCTACCTCATCATCATCATTATCCTTGGTTGATTTCTTCATCATTGCTGTGATCTTCATTTATATTATCAGACTCTTCATTTTCTTCACTATTATCATTAGCTTCACTGACATTTTGGTCCTTGGTGTCACTGTTGTCATTAGCATCATTATTGCTATCAGTTTCCATGTTTTCTGCTTCATTGCTAAACTCTGCCTCTTCACTTTCCTTTTCTTCAATGCTTGTTTCATCATTGGTGCCCTCTCCTTCATCATTATTTGATTGCTCATGATGGTCACTTCCCTCACAATTTAGAAACTCTCTAGAAGACCCTTTAATGGCAACTTGGAGGGGTTTCTAATGTTTTTTGAGTGTTTTCAGGTGCAGGAGGAGCTTCAGGCTAAAGCGCAACACCTGCATGCAGATTCAGGTCCTCCCTGCCCAATACGTAGTGCCTGCACGCAGATTCAGGTCCTTACTACCCAATGCATAGCACCTGCACGCAGATTCGCGTCCTCCCTGCCCAATGCATAGCGCCTGCACGCAGAGTTGGGTCCTCCCTGCCCAATGTGTAGTGCCTGACCCTGAATGGGTAGTGCCTTTTTGCAGAGGGAACTTGGAGGCCTTTCTGATGTCCAAATTGGGACCATTATATCTCATTGGAAAGCTTATCCTATATAATTTCCAAATATACCTATGCTTCTCTGATTGGATTTTATTTGACCTATTGAAAGGGGATTCTTCCAAGACTGGTAAAAAAGTGCTGAATGATGGTGCAGAAATTTAGAGTGCTAGTGCGGACAACATTTCAAGGCCTTCCTTAACTCAAAATTGATCTCATGATAGCTCATTGGAAATATCTTCCAGTATAGCTATCATTTGACTCATCAAGCAAGTCATTTGGACACTCCAGCTATGATAAAACTGGATTTTCCCAGGGTCACTCCAGAAGTGCAGCAATTCTCCCGTGACACTTGTATTTTTGACATTGATATGAAACCATGACACCTGTGTAAAATATGAAGGAGGTTTTTCTTCTTAGAACTATGATGGATGAAAAATGCTCTCACTTTTGTTAAATTCATCTCTGTTTGGTCAAAAACATAGTTTGAAGCAAAACTGGCCCTAGGTGTGACAAATGGCTTGGCTCTTGGAAAAAAATCTTGAAAAAAGATGAAGGCATGATGTTTATGAGTTGGTATGGCTTCAGGGTGAAATCCGGAAGTTGGGAAAGACTTTTTTGCAGATGGCTAGAATTTGGGTGAAATTTTTAATTTCTCGTCCGAGAAAATAGTCAACTCCATTTCTCGACCGAGAATTTTTAAAACTCTTGTTTGAGAGATTTTTAATGTTTCGCCCAAGAGTTTGATTGGGCTTGACTGGAGTTAAAATTATCTCTGATGAGAGTTAAGTATTTTCTCGTCCGAGAGTTGTATTGACATAAACTCTCAGGAAGACTCTCGGATGAGAGTTTTATTCTTATAATAAAACCCCAAAATTCTTAACTCGCCCGACATTCTGCACTCTCATTTTTATTTTGGAGCTGTCATTTTCATGTTTTCTTGGACTGGAGCTGTTGTTTTGGACTGGAACTGTCGTTGCTGAGCATTCAAGCCATCGTTATCATCTAGCCAGGTAAGCTTCTTCGTCTATCCATTAAATAAGGGCTTGAAAACAAACCCTTTCCATGCAATTATTCATGTTAGCTTCTATTAATAGGTGTGACCCTTTTGATGATGGTAATAAAAATTTAAACCCCAAAAGGTATAGTGAATGGAGAATATTTCGTGATTATTGATCATTATTAGTCTGAAATCTTTGCAAGGGTTTTTCACATGGATTAGGGCGATCTTGTTTATTTGGCATGGGGTAAATGCAGGAGTATTTTATATTTAGATTAGGGCCTCTCACTCACTGTGGAAGGTTACTCAATGGATCTTTATATATCTCTACAATGAAATTTGATGACTCTGTTTTGTAAGTGGCTATTTATAGAATGGTATGTGAGGTTTCAACATCATAGTGAGTGTGAATCCATTGTACTATATCTATATATTGGCATAGCATGCTTGGCCACATTTTTGTGAAGTGTTGACCTCTAAACATCAATACAATTGTCTTTATCTTCTTGGTATTCATCATTGAAATCTCCCTACTTGATATAATAAAATATACCACCCCAATTCATATAATTTCAACCAATTTTGTAAGAAATGTTAGAAAATAGAGTCAATACAATCGTCTTCATCTTCTTGGTATTCATCATTGAAATATCCCTGCTTGATATAATAAATATATCGCCCCAATTTATGGAATTTCAACCAATTTTGTAAGAAATTTTAGAAAATAGAGCCAAATTTAGGTTGTTTCCTTCATCCTCCAAAGGGTCAACTACTTTTGGTAGCTTTCCGACTTTCATGGGAAGTATTTTAGAATTTGTAAAAAAAATCAACATTTGTATTAGATTAAAGTACTTGTAATGCAAAAATAACTAGAAATTATCTATTCAATGATCAACACTTACTTTAATATCAGTGACTTAATATTTATTTGAGAAAAATTGATAACTTATAGTGCTTGGAGAATTAGTAATTGGGAGCAAGATTTGAAAACTATGTGTGGTTTCAAATATCAGTCGAGATATGAACATGAGTATAATTTCAACCATTTTCATCTTAGACAACTTAAACAAGTTTGCAAGCAGCGGTAGTCCCTGCCGAATCTGAGAAAAATTAATAAATCAGGTTAGAACTAAAACACAAATAAAATTTTATCAGTTGTCTTATTAGCTCAGTTGTGTTTATCATTCATCTTATTAGCTCAATTGTTTAGAGCGTTGTGATAATAATGTGTCAAAACAGACAGTTTTCCAACCATCTCTGTTGAAGTATGAGTAAATCCTTAATATACAACTATATGGGGGCACACGCTTGAACTTAAATAAATATTTCTTAAGCTTGATAACCATTTAAAATAATTGAATCTAGTGTAACATGCTATCAGCCTAAACAAAACTATGCTAAAACGAGTCATTTCGTTATGGTTTTTCTGCTAGCTATGCTAGAACGCGCCAGTCAGTTATGGTTTGTTTTAATTTTATATATGAAGGTTGGAAAATCTGAAGTTGAAAATTTATTGAGGGGAAACATACATAATCTCAGTATACCAGAAAAGGTAGTATACTAATCTGGTGGTAAATAAGGGGATCTATGTTGTTATGCATTCTATTTATCACTTATCCATTAGAGCTTCCACTTTTTGTATCAGATGTAGACTCCCTTTGGCTCATTCATCAATGACTCATACTTTATTAATATATTAACCAACACTATAAGACATAATAAGTCAAATTGAGATTTCTATAACATATATAGTAGTACAGGTATGCGGTACATAATAAGTCAAAGTGAGATTACTATAACATATATAGTAGTACATGTACGTGGTTTATCTGGTGGATAGAGACACTAGGGTCCGTGAGACCATGAAAACACCATAATCACTGAAATCATAACTCACAACCCCTCATAGGCACTTAATATATCTTCTAGCAAATAATCGAAATAGAATACAATTACTTACCCTTGAGGACGTTAAATTTGCTCATGAAAGCTTGGCCCTGTGCACACTTTTAATCTCTAAAGATTCAGCCTTGGTTAGCGCTTCTTGTAGCTAATGCTACAACTCGAATTCTAGCTTACAAACCACTTGCAAACAGACCTTGTCTTCAACGTTGTTTCACTAGCAAATTTGGCCCTTAGACATAGGTTTGTTCCAGTATTCAATGACCTCAAATCTGATCCAGTTTAGGGCTTGACCCTCTAGTATCCAACTCAGAATATGCAGCCTATTCGCAAGAAAAATCATCCCTCGTGCATGCATAGAATCATCCACGAACTTAGCTTGTTTCCTGACTTGATTTGGTGCTCCAAGAGATTCTTTACAGCCCTCCAAATAGGTTACCATAGGGGCTCAGCCTTACCTCCAAGACACAGAAAGTATGAAGCCTATTCATAGAGATTTTTTCGCCAAATATGCCCAGAAATACTCCGAACAAGATTGGCTAGCCTCCTTCCTTACTCGTCCAATCAGATCATACACCATAGACACCAAAACTCTCCTTTTTCCACTTCGGCTAGGTCTCTCAATCCTGCGTCTACCTCAAAAGCCATTTTTACCTTTTGTATGATGTAGTTAGTATGATTTAAATGAGCTCCAAGGCCTTCTATTTATATAAATAGATGGAGGAATCAAGGGGTGCCTTTTGGTGTCAATGTGACCCTTCATTTGTGACGTTGACTTTGAAGAAACGCCTCTTTTAATTTTCCCTCGAGAATATTTAAATATATTCACCTTGATGATTTCTCACCCAAATAAATTTTATGCCACATTACATGATAGGAGGAATACCAAGTCGATTTGAACACATTAATAATAATAATTTTCCTTTATCCAAATAAATTTTCTTTGGGTCAATATGGTTTCTCCTTGGGGTAGTTCGACTTCTATTGGGGGAGTTCATCCCAAATCTAATCCAAATTTCAACACTCCCTCTCAAAATTGATTGGTCTTAAAGAACATTTTCCACAAATGGCTATCCAACACCCCTTAAACAATAACAAGATTTACCAAATCCTTCAAAACCTATAGTATGTGAAAGTATAATGGCTCAAGGTTTGGGATAAACATAAAGCAACATTGGGTGGTGGATCACCATGGCCCTTGGGGGTTAGGCCCCAATCATCCACAACAATTTTAGGGATAACAATAATTGGTTCCCGTCCATTATTGGTAGGTCCAATAGGGTCATTGGCTTTTGGTATGGTGAGACAAATTTTTTGAAAACCACAACCAAAATCAACTAGTTAAGGGTTCTACCAAACCAAAACAATAAAGTGGTCCATATAGACTAGTTTTTGAACAAATTTACTAAAAACAACATAAAGTATTAAAAAAATAATTAAATAATACATATTCATGGACTGCAATGTAAATCCAAATAATTAGACACCAAATATGCAAAGTTTAGGTAGTTGGAATGCCTAGAGTTTGTAGTGTGGTTGGGTTTTTTTCCACCCAAATTCTTACCAACAACAACATAGTTAGAGGCATTATCAGTGATAACCTAAACAACATTCTCCACACCTAGCTTGAGGACAATCACATTTCATAGATGAAATAACAAGTTTTCATATTAATCCCAATTAGATGCATTTATTGATCTCAAAAACAAGGATCCTTGTGTGAAAGTAAAAAATGAAATTAATCATTGTAAGAGACTTTCCATCATTCCATCCATTTGAGAAAAAAATGCAATTTTTTCCCCATGATTTTTCAATCTCTATAAACTAGTCATTTATGGATTAAACATTTTTTTTTTAAATCTATAAAAATGGCCTTTGAAGCTCTTACTAACAACAACTATGAACTCTAGAGTAGATAGACAATAAGTTGATTAGGAACTATTGAAGGGCATATCTTCATCATACCACAATTTGGTCATGTACTCATAAGCATATTCCTTGTACTTATTCCAATGGTTTCAATGGTGGGTTGAGTGCAACTAGTAGTGGTGGAGGAAGGTGGAATAAAACTAACAATACTCTCTCTTTTGTGGAATTGAAAGTGAAACTGTGGGATGATTTTCATGAATGGGAGAAACATGTCTAAAGTGTTCCCTAACAATTATAGTGTTAGAGGAGGAAGCTTGAAAATTATGGCTACATTTCTATAGAATCTCCCTCCTTTTCTCTATCTTAGCTTGCATCTCTTTCTGGATGACCTTTTTCTGATTTATATTTCTCAATAAGGGTTTTCATTTCCTTTATAATTTCTAGATCCTCTATAGTAAACCTCATCATGGCTTAATTTTCCCTCGAATACTAACTAAGTGTTATTCCAGACTAAAAATCCTAGCACTGGGTCGTGGGTCATCCTAGTCCTTTGGGGTTAGGCCCCAACCATCCATGCCAAGTTTAAGATTAATAAATATAGGATTTCATCCATTATTAGTAGGTTCAAGAGTATTTTCAACATTTGGTATGTTGATACCCTATTTTGAAAACTAGAACCATAATCAACCAGGTGAGGGTCTAACGAAACTAGAATAAAAAACCAGGTGTTCTTGCCATGCTTAGATCAGGATGCTACATTGTGTCCAACAGAAATTAATTACTTATTCATAATTTTGCGTGATTATTTTCTTTAATCTTATTTTATTACTCCTATTGAGATTTTCCCTTTAGGACCATCTTTCTTGTAATTTCCTCAACTTCTCTTCTTCCTTCTACAAATGTTTGAGTCGTTTATCCTTCAACATTTTTTCCCTTGATTTGTCTTTTTCCACCTAGTATAGAGACCACTAGTTGAATGAGGGAATTTTTCTTGTCTATTTGTTACTTTGTCCATCTTATCGTCTTTTCCATATCTCACAGTTAATATCTTATGAAGATATCCCTTCATTCTTTGATACCTCAATTTTGTATAAATCTGGCGTAAGTGACATAACCTTACTTTCTTCGAGGACTGAGACTATTCTCCTCATGCAAGGAATCTTGGTAACCCAACCAGCTTATAGATCTCCCTGCAAAAACAAATTCATTTAAACAAAATTTGATTATAGAATGAAATATACTTACTTGATAAGTGAAGATAAAGTCTTCATCTTGATTTATTCGATGGTGGAGAAAAGATGTGTTAGTGATTTCTCTTTGAATGAACTTCTTCAAGGGTAAGGATTAGATCTTTGTTGTAATGATGATAAAGCCTTATTTTCTGCACTCTTCTGTACCAGTCCTAGGAAATCTTGGTTCCTAGTCTTTAGATAATATCCTTCCTTGACCAAGTCTGAGATCCTGTATAGTGATGCTGCTCTTTTATCCACCTTATGACGATATTCTCTTTTCTGCACTACTTTGCACCAGAACATGATGTGGCAGACTGAACCTAAAAATTCCTTGATTGCAGCATGCTGACTTTGACACTAGAAAATGTTCATGTAAGGTTATCATTGTAGAAACATCAAGACCACAGTGATACATCACTGTACTCTGACCTCTATATAACACCAAAACGTAGTCCCTTGACCTTCGTGTGATCTTCCATTTGATACTGATGATTACGGAAGATGGCACCATACATTTAAATAGAGACATCATCTCCTAAAACACTGAACTATGGAATCATCTGAATCGCATCTACTATAGTTGGTATTTGAACTAAGCCACTGTATCACTGTAAAATTATTATTGAGTATCACTGTAAACTAGTATGGAACCATTATGTCCCTGATATTTTCTCTGAACCTGTAATATGATCCTTTCTCGACCTCCTGAAATTTTTACCTGAACCCAGAAGATAATAAAAAAATATCAAAGGAAGATCTGAACATGATTCACTGTAATTCAGTTCAAAAATCTTAGACCAAGTTGAACTCTGTCCATGTCCTTTTTGCATAGTCCAGTGGGCTATTTTTGTTGAGAATTTGTATCACTGAATTTGTATCGAATTTTTTCTGTGTAAAACCACAAAACTTCTTCTCTCTGAATTTGATCACAGATAGTAACTTTTCTCTAATTTCAAAATCTTCTTGCCTATAAGGTGATCATCTTTTGCCATAGCTATGAAACCATGTTGAGAAACCGGAGGGTTTATAAATTCTCTTCTTGATAATTACTTGTGAGTTTGTTTTCTTATGTATTCTTCTTAATTAATCCTTCATCATGTCAATTACCAAAGTGTACAAGACACAAATTATTTAAGCATAAGTAATAATTTTATTATAGGAAGGTAAATCACATATTTACCTTCCTTCTATTATACTTCATAATTCATCACAACCCTTGTGATATCTGCATTGTAACCTTGTAAGTATCCGCACTTTATTCTTCTCAAACTAGCTTCATCAATCCACAGTATATACCTTCAGTCTATACCTTCATTTTACACCTTCATTCTATGCCTTTAGTTACTTCTATTTTAGGTGAATCTGCATCCCTTTTAGTTTCTTTACCATCTCAGATAAATCCACAAAATCTATCCTGGTTGACCGAAAAACTTCCTCCTCAAATGAGCCACAGATAGGTTATTTATATAGACAATCTAAGTGTCTTTTAGGCCGACTAGTCAACATAATAGGGAGCCGACTTTATGGTTAATTATAGGCTGACATGAAGAATATATATTTCAACGTTTATAAGGCTATCTTTTTGCATCTTTTGGGAGCCACCTCTTCATGGTATTTTTCCAAGATCTTGGAGTATATTTGTTGACTAGATCTTTCATGATCATGACTCTTAAATACATTTATTATTTTGACTTCTTCTTTACATAAGAATATAATTACATAGTCAACATGAAGACTAACCTAGTTATACTTTTCAACATGACATTGCGTTCAAACATACATATTATAACACAAAAAACATAAAATGATAATATCAATATCAATAAAAACATATGAGCAAGCATTTTAATGAATGAACATACATGAAAATCTAGTTTAATCATCAATAGTTAGAGAGAAGCCATGTTGAGCAGAGGAACATTAGTTACATCCTTATATGGCATGTAACCTCGTTCCTATAACTTGGTGAGTCATTGTACCCTTAACCCGTGTCCATGTATGTTTTTGTAAACTTGGCTGGCATTCGTATGCTAATGTCCATAGCTTGCTCCACCTCAACACCGCATAATTGTAACCTTTGACCGTTGTCATTGTAACCTAAGCATGTGTTCATATGTATCCTTGCATCCCTGTAACCTCAACCTTGTGACCTTGCGCTTTGACACAAACCATGTCCTCATAGAGATAATTTAACTTTTGCAAAGGAAAATATGAGAAGTTTTAATTGGGATTGTAAATCAAATTTGGAAATTTTGAGGTTAATAACTAAAATTTTAGGATACATGAAATAGATATAAAATTTATTAAAATTAACATTTTATATGAGATTTCTAACAAAATTCCAGACATTGAAAAATTCTTACCATACTTTTTATACCATATAACTAATATTTTTGTTGGCTTCAAAATGTTGGAGCTATAGTACCTGTTATCAAATTGGTTAATGACATGACTGTCGATTGATAATTTTTTTTCTAATTTGTTTATGAGGGGCAGAAATTTGATTTGATACTATAGCAACAATGACATTAGGTGAGCCCTATAGAGACCCCTCCATGAGAGGATGATTATTAGGTACATTCGTTTTTTAGTTATATCATGTTTTCAAGTTGGTTATATTTATTGTTCGTTGTGAAAAAATGATTAATGTGAATTTTTTTTGTCCTGCACAGGTGGACGCACTCATATGACTCATGCACCCAGAGAGGAAATTGAACAAGAGGAGCCCCATAGACCTGTTCCCATTGGCCCCCAATTTCATAGAGCCCATTCTAAGGATTATATTATACATGGTATAGGTACACATTAGATCAATTGATAGTTAAAATGTTCAAATTTATGTTATATTCAATGTTGAATAGGTGAATTTTTTTTCTTAAATGACATGTATTTAATGTGAAAACATTATGCTCGATAGGTGCAAATGTAGGATTTGGGGTTGGCCCTATTGCTGGTGAGGGGCAAAGGAGAACAATGTCTTAGCCTGTGGCATCCATCCCACAATTGGATACTTCTCCTCCAGGTAAAATCTAATGGAAAATTTATTGTTTGATGTATGTTTAATGTGAAACTTATTGTGTGTCTTAGTAATTTTGTTATAAAACAATTTAATGTTTTGTACTGTGGGCATTAGAGATGTTCATTCCTCAAAAGGGAACCATCCTAGTATGAGCAAAGAGGAAGAGATAGTTTTTCCACCAGGTATTTTCAAATGACCAGACAAGTTTTTTAAATACAAATTTTCCTTATAAATTATTTAATTTTTAATATGTGCAATAATTTAACATGTTACAGGTGGTGGTGGTCACCCTCCTAGGGGCATAGGTCGTAGGTTTCATGATTTTTCTCGAAATTCGAGCTATGATCCCCTTTACACCCATCATGGTGATATTCCTGAGCAGATGCCTTGGGAAGATACCATCTCCTTACTTATTGTTGATTTGATGAGGGAGAATTCCACGAGATTGCGCAATGAATTGCAAACTTGCAATCTCTCTACCCCTAGTCAAAATTGTCTCCAAATTGTTTTATACAATTTGGAGAGTTTGATAGAGACTTATCGTGGGGTTGGACCATCAACCCAAATTTTTTTTTACATGATGCGTAGGAGGAGAGCGTCAGTGATTGGTATCCACTCCTAGAATGAACTTAAAAGTAGAGTCACTAAATAAATGGCCTTGTCACTATTTGACTTGCAGTTTAAAGACAAAAAAACATCTAAATATTGCAAGATTCAATGATCCCAATATTTCACCTTATATCTATGAGAAGTTCTTGTATGCATACAGGAATTTCCCAAATAATGATGAGGTGCCACAATATTTTTTTAGGATGTTTTTTGCTCAATTTCGAGAGCACATGGACCCTAACTATACAGATACTGGGTCCAAATTCTATGGAGCTGGAAAACGTCGTACATATGAACGACCTGATGTTATGTGAGATGTTAGGTTTAGGCCTCTAGCACCTCGTTTAGCACCTCGACCACCTAGGGTAGTTACACTTGCAGAGGAGTTAGCCCTTATCTTCAGTGTTGCATCACAAATGAGGGAGAAGATATAAGAATATATTGCAACTACTTTAGGAGGGGTGGAAGTCAGCTTAGGGACAAGCCAACCTTCATCTAGTGCAAGAGTTCGTTCATTTGTGAGTATTCCAGATGACGTGTCGAGGGAGATGGAACGAGATGAGCTTATGGAGTATGCATCCTCATGTAGAGACCTCTATGAGCGATCCATTACAGAACAAATGCATAGCATGGGCAAGGTATGTACAAGCATGTTCTGATCTATTTTAAAATACACATTTATAATATGAGCTAGAGTGCATGTAACATGTTTTTTTGGTATATATACATTTAGTATCCAAAAAATTATGCCAATATATTTATTTAACTTATGTAGTTTACAACATTCTTAGAACAACATTGCCTTGCCCCTGATCCTCATTCTGTAGATCATGGACATGATCATGTATAGGTGCCACATTTATTACTATTTATCTATATTTTTGTACGTCAAATTGAAATTGAATTTATGTCACATAATTTTATATGGTATGAGTCTTAACATTATGTAAATTCTAGGTTAGCGCTACACATCAAGGGATACCTGAAGAGATTATTCCTTCTCAGGTTCCAGTCGTGACATAGGTATCTATACTTTTCGTTAAGCATATTTATAATGTTTATTATATTTCTTTTCACAAAATTTTCTATTAACTTCGGTTTCTACTTTTTAGGCTACAAATAATATTGACATGATCTAAACTGAGCCTCAAGGACATCGTGTAGGCTCTAGATCAGAGAGTCTACATTAAACCATGGTAACCTCTTACCATTTCTTCGTTGGTATCATTGCCACATTATAAATAGACTATGTAGTGAATTTATAGGCAGTTGAGAGGTTCCTTTATGTATATAATGAATGCTAAAACTAATATTTAATTTTCAGTAAAAAAATTGAGCCATAGTCAATTCACTAGGTTACTGATAGTATAGGTGCTTCATTTGGCTTAGAGGAATATGAACATTAGTTTCCTTGACAATCTCAGACACTGTCACAATGTCAATATGTCATACTTCCTACTCAAGTCCCTGCAAAATAAGGAAGCCCATGCATAAAAAGCAAACATACCAAGAAATTTCATCTCTCACCATGGCCTTATCAGGTTACTCATGGTACAAGCTCTAAACAAAGCAACAAAATCCTGGGAAGAAGTCATTGCAACTCCAATGGTTGCAATGACTCTTAAATGAGCCCAATGTTGTGTGACTCCACCCATTGCAATTACGAAGGAGGAAGAATATATTTTCATGAATCCCTTGGCTACAAAGTACCTACTAATTCATATTAAGGAACTAGAAGAGACAAATTCTATTACACCATAGAAGTATAGTGATATTGATGTTGAGATAATTAGTAGCAAACCAACCACTGAGAGAATGAGAGGGCATCAAAATAGGCCCCCCCTGTGTTGTAGGAAAGAAGAGGACATGATACATTCCTACCACCACCCAAACCCCTGCTACTCCAAAAAAACAAGGGCAGAAGAAATCCTATAACACCAAGAAGACACTACCCCTACTAAAACATAAGAACTAGTAGAGTCAGTGACCTAGGGTTGGAACAATTTAGTCTGGTGGCCTTGCTAATCCATAATAACCAACAAGGAGTGCTCTACACTACATATTACTGCTTCATATTGTCTTCCTGTAATAATTTGGATATGATCTCTCAGGGGAAACTCTGTAGCTATAATAGTGGACTGCATTCCCCAACTATTTATAGGCCTATCACTTACAGCCTCAAGTGCATAACTGCCAGATGGGTTGCATTACTAGCACTTGTGGTGGCCTAATAATGGTTATGGAAGACTATGGAATCAATATTCCTTAAAAGACATAATTGCAGATCATGCTTCCCTTGTGACAAGTTTTAATCTATCTAATATAGACCTTTAACAACAATCATTTGGAAAATATTATGTGCTCTCATGTGATGGAAAAATGGGAATTTCAAGAAAATGGGGCAGTATGTGGTTTGAAAGAGTTCACAAAAATCCTCTTCAGGACAACTACACATATCTCGTGGCAGATCATGTCCACTATTGCATCAAAATTGATGACATTTTTCATTTACAAGTACCCAGGTTCTATTGTAGCCCAGCAATGATAATATTTCATCCTGCAAACATTTTGGTTTCGAGGTTTCCTAGTTTTGCATGATGACTAAGCATAGAGGAAAGGACCATTGTATCCATGAGGTGGCTACATTAATTCACTAATTTTAACTGGCAACGTTATTTTGACATATGCTACATCAGGATAGGAAATGAATAAGCTCTACTGAGCAGTAGTTTATAGTAGAATAAGCTCTTTTGAGCAGCAGTATTCAATTCTTGGATTCATATGCTTTAATGTCTTATATTGTGATTTGAAGTTTTATTCATAATGACAAAGTTGTGATCTCATTAAGGAATTAATCCTTCATGCCAATACTTAAACACTGTATGCTCAATCTGGGCACAGGTTTTCACAACAAGTTCTTAGTTTCATTGTCCATGGCATGAACAGTGGCAGCCCATTCTATTACCATGCAACCACCAAGAATATTGCTATTTGGTTCTCAAATTTGTTCTCTGTCCCATCTATTAAATTTGAAGGGCCAACTTGGTAGAGATGTCACAGTGTTGCAAATTGGGATCCTTGTGCTACATTTGTAGTTCATCAATCTATAATAATATCTCCCTGCAAGCTTCATTATGCTCTAGTAAGATATTTTTGGGGAGCGATTTCATGTTCTAGTATAGCTCGATTATACATAGATATTAGTTTTGGCGCCCTAAATTATGGCCTAAATCAATCACCCACTCAACCCTAGAGGCGAAGACCTCCTCAACAACTTGCTCATCATGTTGAACATGAAATTCAATATCAACATAGTTTATTTCCTATTTTATAGGAGCAGGGCTTTGGGAATGATATCTTCGTGCTTCCTTATGAGCTTGAAGTGTGCCTTGAGCACTCCCTTCTACTTAAGAAGAGGACCCTCAATAGGATTTAGCTCTTTGTCGTGGCATTGGAGTTGTCAAGCAGGGGATTAATCCAGTATGGGTATGCACAAAGGTGAAGAATTCAAATGGATATAGCCATGTCCAGCAGGAAGGAGCTTCAATGGTGTAAACACCAGGTAAGGCTGAGCGTAAATGAATTTAAATTTGGAGAGGAGAAGGTGTAGGGTTATGGGCACCATCGAAGGAGGTAGGAATAATACTATGGCTCATAGAGGCTTCCCAAAGTGCAAGGGGGACCCAAGTATCTGACTGTGTAAGAAAAAACCCATAACAACTATACAAAATCCTAAGAACATATCTAATTTTATTTACTTACAATGGTTTTGTTAGTTTGAAATAAGTTTTTACCCTTTATATTAGTGATTTCTTCAAGGAATCTCACTTTCTATTATTCTCATGCTCATTAATATGTGAAGGGTTCTAAGCATACTTTTATATTTTTTAGGCTCATTAAAAACTCATGAAGAAAACACCTCTTACCAAGCATACCATTATCTCTCCTTTCACATCATTAAACAAGGAAGAAGACACTCAAATCGAGTATCCTTTTTTTTGTGGGGGTTCACTAATGTAAAGAAAAAATAAACTATAAATCTTAATTTTATTCTATTTTGTGTTTTATAAACCATGAAGGAGATACCCAAAACTAAAAAGGGAGGGGAGGGTAATTACTTTGATCACTCTATCAATAAAAATGCCAATATCGATCACATCACCCTTAATGTTTCGCGTTTTTGCATAAATACCTTATAATTGGGTTTTAGTTTTTGTAGGATTTGTACGATACATATAAGTCATTCTATTCCTCTATATGAATAATCTTATAGTCACTATGTAGTGTACATCAATGTATTTATCATTGTTGATTGATATCACGTAGTGCTCATTAGTCAATGTTTCCAACTCATGTTTGCGTGATGTCAAAAATTGTTGAAGGAATGTTTAAACATCATTTGGTGATATATAGTTGTTATTGACCCTTTATGTTGACCATCCCTATGTCAATTATACTAAATTATTATACCAAGAGGTATTTTTCAACTCATTATAATTGGTGTTATTAAAGATCCTTCTCTTGGGAATGCATTTTGTGGTTGGACTGGGTGATAAAGTCTCCCCAACTGACATTGAAGAAGGCATGCGTGTCGGGTCAGTTATTAAAAAATCCCCCATTACAAAACCATCCTTTTATGTTCACTTTCTCTTCTAGGTATTTTTTTTCCTTTAGAGTTGAGTGTGATATTATACATCAATTCTAAGTGTCGCTGACACGTGAGATATCACATTACTTCTTAGTGAAGCATTCCCTTTTATTCGCAACTCTAATGTTTTATGTGGTTTGCATTAATGTCAGGTTATGATTGTATTCCAACATGTGGTGCACAATATCTTAGTTGATTTGAGATCATTTACCATGCTAGTTACTCTTCTAGGCTGCTAGCTCACTTTAATGTTCAAATCAAAACATGAGAACGTGGTGAAGAAGGATGATCTAAATTTTTTAAAATTTTGGAAGTTACTGTTGTTTACAACTCTATGATGTACTGTCTGTAGGAAAAACAAAATAGGAAAGTTTGAAATAGTAGAGAGATAGACTTTGATAGGTAGTATCCTGTCTTATTTCTCTAGTTATTTTATTGTATCATTACTTAAAACATAAAAGAGATCAAATTTGAAATTTTTTAGTTATTTTATTGTATCATTACTTATTTCTTATGCATGAATTTTTCTTATTTCAAATTTTAGCATTTGTTTACTATATGGAATGTATATTTATATATGGCTTATAAAAGCACTGACATATGTCATTGAATTGAGTTTAAATGAATTCTTTTTTTGGGTGAAGATGAAAGCAAATTTTGACAAAGAGTGTAAAATTTGCACGAGACCATTTACAGTTTTCAGGTGGAGACCAGGCTGTGATGCAAGGTACAAGAAAACAGAGGTTTGCCAAACATGTTGTAACTCAAAAAAGTTTGTCAGGTGTGTCTGCTTGATCTCGAATATGGATTTCCAGTCCAAGTTCGAGATACAGCCTTAGCCATTAACTCCAATGAGGCTATTCCAAGGAGTGATGTTAATAGAGAGTATTTTGCTGAGGAACAGGATTGCAAGGTGAATTTTCTACTCTTGTCAATCTCTTAATTCTATTTTATGTATGAAAATAAATGGTAGATTCCAAGTGTAATGCTAGTCTCTAACTACATTTATTTATTTTTTATCATAATATATATAACTTAATGTTTTATGTTTTTTTGTAGAAGGATTCTATGTACTTCTACCTGTAGTTTTTTGGCTCTTAGTTGTTATGATTTTGTAATGATTCTCAAATAATAAATATACACCCATTTCTCCACCTTTTGTTGAATACATTTTATTTAGAATCTAGCCAACCTGAAAGTCCCACAGAAATAGATAGATTTAGGAGCCATTTTAGGCATTGTACTTCTTTTTTCCAAGGAAAACCTTGTGGGATACCCAAGGGAAGCTTCTTCACAATCATGGATAACACCCCTAATAAACCTATCAGTGTAGACTAGTGTGCCTCACTCTAGAGGATTCAAAGCAGGCACCTGCTGACACTGAACTAGACAAATGCCCAGCAACATCAATGGAAAAAGTTTGAGCTAACCCCTTGGGCTTTGGGAAGCATTTGTACATTTTACTGGTATATAAGTAGAGTAATAGGTGGCATCTTCTCATTTGTCTTAGAATTGTTTTAGATTTGTGGAGTATAGATCTAAATATGGTACTTTTATTCACTGTAATGCGTCTTTTGGGGAAACTCACATGGAATTTCCCCTTATCTTGGTACATAAGGTAAATTGGATTCTTCAGGGCTCAAGGCTAGATAAAATCTCAACAACATTCAGCTCATCAAGAGAAAAAATGTCACAAAGTGGGATTTGAACCTGGTCTGGGAGGGAAACAACTTTTCTTATCAACCGCTTGAGCTACATTCAATTGATAATCTAAGTGTATTACTATAGAGGTGGTCATTTATTTCTCTCAATGGAAATTTATCAACTAACTGACAATCAACTATTACTTTTTTATGGTTTCAAGAAAAATAAAAAAAATGTAAAATGTAAAAAGGACACATTACTGTCCTGTAGTGACCAGATAACATCCAATATTTTTTCCAGTTGTGGCACCGGAAAATAAAATGTAAAAAGGACAATTTCCTGAGATACCTCATAGCGGCTGATTTTTTTATGAAAGGACTTATATTGCAATTTTCCTCAGAGATTGTCACATGAGGAAAAAATGGAAAGAGGTAACAATTGTTGATATCACTATAAAAGGTCACCTTATTCTCATATGAAAAGGGATGTATGGGTCTACATTGGCCAATAACTGCAATATTTTGTCATAATAATAATAATTAGAATAAACAATATGAAATAACCAAAGATCACATGTCAATTGTATGGATCATTTCATGTGCTGTTGCAATCAATGCTCATATTCTATATTCAGTACATTATTTATTTGTACAAATTCTTTTATGTTATCCTATTTATTTTGGATACACGCCTCCTACACTTCATCTAGCTTCCTCCAACATGCCTTTGCATCATCAAAGTACTAAAAAATTCTCTTTTATTGTACATTAACCTCATTAGGCCACAAATTATGACAAGAACCCTTTAGCATTCCTACATCATAGCCAAAAAAATGTAAATTAATGTCAGGAAAGAATATTTTTATAGGCTGGAGGGTAAAAAATGGGCCTTCAAATGATGTGAGACATCATCACCCCCATACTAAATGTGTTTCTCATCCTCCAAGGAATTTAATTAGTAATGTGTAGTTCATGCATGGCCTTGGTGGCCTCTCTAACATGCTAATGAATCTCAGATGGTGTGCCCTCCTATGGATAAAATATTTAAATTTCCTATATGGCTACCCACTCCCTTTTTTCCTGTACTTGATCTCTTCTTTCTTGTAGTCCTCTACTCCAAGGCATTCTTCAACCATTCAAGGGAGTGATATTTTTCCATTTTCAAATTGTGGGGCAGAGGATGCCACCTCCTTTGGAAAGCCTGCGAGCTCTTATGAAGCAAATGTGGAAATGAGTACTAATTTTTCCTTCTATCCTATATATTTGACCTCAATAACACATGTATGGGTTTCCTCATATTCATTTAATGAATTTTGGTTCAAGGTCAAACAACTATGTTAGATTAGGATCCTATCCATTTGATATTATTATTATTAATTTAATTTTGTTTTAATATGATTAATTTACCTGTAACAAGTATACAAAATCCTAGAGTATTTGGAAACCTACAAGAAAGACTATAATATTCCTTTTGTCCCTATTATTCTCTGTGGGTAAGGTCTGTGCTTTATTCCTTTTAACAGTATTTGTTTTAGTTACAGTTTCTAAAGTAGTAGTACAATGCAGGGATTGGAACAGAAGCAAACGGGGGCATGTTTACAAATTCCTGCGGTCTCAAGGTTTTGTTTCTTCCTGTGATACTTCTCACCACTACACAGATAGTGATGTCGATGCTCATAAGGTTTGTACCATTTAGCTATATGATGGTCACTGGTTTGTAGGTTTTACAATCCTTTTACTTTCGGTATTGATTCTTGAAAATGGAATAAAAATGAAAATAAATTGTGGTGAACTGCAAATTTCTAATTAATGAGTTGTTGGTTTGCCAGTGGGTTAGCCATCACAATCATCGTGGTAATATCTATGGAGTGGACTTTATTTGGCTTCTTAATCCGAAAAATCTGAGTAAGCCTTTGAAGGGTAGCTAGAATGGTACATAATAATCTACCAAAGGTTTTGTCAATTCTCTTATAGTTTACATTTTTCATTAGATTCAGCTAAGATGTCGAACATTGAAATGTCAGACCTTCTTCAGAGTAGCTTAGTCTGGGGGTCAATTGTTGAACATTAGACCCAGTATTGGATTTTCCCAAGCAATATATGTGGCAATATTTGATGCATATCATGTTTGTGTTAATTAATTTTTGTTTACCCAAATTTTTTTTAAACAAATCAGTTTTCATTATGTTTGATTAATCACAATGTTTTTTTTTGTAAAAATGGTCAAACATATTAGTCTCTGTCACATCTAATTGATCTAAATATTTTTTTTTTCTTCATCCATGTAGCGAGGTGCACGAAGATCATTAATCCAAAAATTGATGATTCCAAGTATGTCATAAATGTCAAACAAATTGCCAAGGTATGCCTATTTCTCTAGGTTGTGTTTTGATCATACAGTAAAGTCATTATTCTCTTATAGGTGTAGCGAGAATCAAAATTGCTACTTTACTCTTACACTAAAACTATAGCTGCAGTGGTTAGTATTTATTCTCTTATAGATTGCTTCAGGTCAGACCTTATGGGTTTTGTTAGGAATGTAATGATTGATGGTATTATTTCTTTATGTAGGGTTGATTGCAATAAGTATCAGATTCAGATCCCTTTGCCTCCTAAGATTGATCCCAATGTGACAGTGATCGTTGTTGAAGAAAAGCCAGATGATACTTACAATGATGTTGGAGGTTGCAAAGAAAAAATTGAATAGAGGCGAGAGGTTTGTCAGTTCTATTATAAGTCATCATCTATTCACATTTCATATTTCCTCATTTAGCTAATAGTATCAACATATTATTATGTCAATAAATGGTCAACATAAAAAGTCATTTATCATAACAGTTAGAGGGATAATATTGGGTAATATCATCCTAGAAAAACTACTGATTTGTGCTTTTTGTTGCAGATATATTGTGAATCAAGGATGCATTAAGCCTCTATGTGATCTTATAGTCTTTCCAAACCCAAGAATTGTAACTGTTTTTCCTGAAGGGCTAGAGAATATTTTGAAACTTGGGGAAGCAGAGAAGGTTCTGGGCAACACTAGAGGTGTAAATCTCTATGCATAGTATATTGATGATGCTAGAGGACTTGAGAAGATTGAGAACTTGTAAAGTCATGACAATAATGAAATTTATGAGAAGGCAGTAAAGATTCTTGAAACTTATTGGCTGGAAGATGATGAAGATGACCAAATAATCAATTTTTACCTCTCATATTTAACATTTTAAGCAACCTATGATATGCCTCCAATGGAGGGAACACTTCATTTTCCTACAGTCAGAAAGATTTACACAGTCAAGTATTCTTGCGTGCATTGTGTATACTCTATGTCCAAATGCAATAAAATATCTTTTAGGTTCAACATGAGTACTTTATTTGACCATGAAATCAAAATTACAATTATTTACTACTATAGAGAGAAGAAAGTTCTAGGAACACCACAAAACAGTCTACTTTTGACTCCAATACAAAACAGAAATCCATGTGTCCAAAAAAACTAAACTTGTAACTCTTGGAAAAAATCTGCGACACAGTAAGGGTTTTTATTTTATAATATATTAAGGGTTTTAAAATAGAGTTTCCTATTTATAATTTATATATGATTTACTTATATCACTCAAAAACCAAAATGTAGATTGCTATCACTTATTATGTCTCTAGGAAATTATGAAATTTGTGATTTGAGAACATTTTTCAATAAATTGTTGCATACCCTCTAAAATTTCTAGTGTTGTGGGGCCAACATTGCTCAATCCTTCACTAATATACATGTGATACCTTCTCAAATTTAGATGAATGCATATGATGCACTACTTTTGATGGATGTATGGGTATGTTTTGTTGCTTGGTAGAAGATTGAGCTGTTCAAACTCACCATTTTTTTAATTGATTTAACTTCCAAAAACAATTTCATATTGACTCGTTTAATTCAGCCCTTTTTTCGTTTGTCTAATACTGCCTTGACTCAATCATAATGTAACTCACTTGATTCAATAGATGTGCCAAACTTTGTCTTGAAAATGTTCTTTATTACGGGTCAGTTGCATGACAAATGTGGTGGACGCAATGCCATATTAAGAAACCACTTATTATTATTATGTATAACTTATTTATTTTCTTTTTTTCATAAGACTAGGGGGACTAAAAATTGGATAGACTGACTTGAGCTAGTCTTGAGATCAAACTAAATTGTTGCCATATGCAACAACCTACAAGTCACATTTATCATAAACTCATGACTAAGTCTAGAGCCAAAATGTCGCAAAAGGGAGTGCTTGCTCTTTCAGCCAATGTGGCCATTATTGTCCAACATGTCATTGGAAAAATTTAAACCTGGGTGGGCTAGTTAACAAATTCACACCTCACCGTTCGAACCAAGACCACTTTTAGATATAATGTATGTAATAATAGTATCCAAAATTCTCTAAAAGATGTTCTACTTGTTTCGTAATTTATATCTCTAATTGTGTACATATGATGATAACTTAGAGGATTGCTATATCTCATCTGGCAGGCAAACCAACAGATCTGGTAAATCCTTCCAAGACATGGAGCAGTTCCAGTTGCTGTAATTACCTTGATTGTGTATCATCACTATTGGAACAAAACAAATATTGTTGAAGTGTTGGAGTTGTCCAACATCAATACCATTGTTGGAGACTTATTTTGGACAAGTGAGGCATTGGACAATGAACAATCAACGAAAGTTTTGGAAGCACCTATTAAGAAGGCTATGGAGATATATCTTACTTGGGAAAGGGTTATTGAAGACACCCTTGAAGAATCCTTGAAGGGTTATCTTATGATTGATGCCTACAAATGAACCTCGAACATCAATTTTCGTAATGGTTGTTTAATCATATGAACGATAATGATCCTAGAGTCATTAATCATAATGTTTGAATTCATTCTTATTCCTTTAGTGATTTTAAACCATTTTCAAAGTGCATATGACTCTATTTGTTATGATTCCAATTTTATGCTCCTAGCATTCCAATTTTATGCTCCACCAATAAAATATAAAATAATAAAGCTAATCCTTCTTCCAATTTTGAAAACTAGGAGTATTTTGTTGAAGCTATCAATATATGCTCTATAAAGTAGTTTGAGTAAATTTTCTCCTTAAATTTGAAATTTAACAAACCATTTCTCTTCATCTATATTGAAACATTGATGAGAGTTGAGTTGTTTTCCTTTGGAAATAATAGTTTCATCTAAAAAAATTTGTATTTATTCCTACAAGGGGTGGTATATCTATCCCTTAATATAAAAGTGTGAAACCCATTACTAGCGAAATTTTCTGACATACAAAATAATTCATAGCTAAACAAACCTTTATGAATAGTTTTGACATTATTAACAGAAACAAAGAAGGGTAAAACATTTTGAGTTTTACATGATGATTGATGATTATCTTGAAAATCCATTATTATGAGTAGTAGCATGCTTGGTCTTAGATCCATAGGTTACACTATTTTAAAATACAATATTGCATAGAAAAATTCATGACACTTGAAAAGGATCATAAAAAAATTATTTTTAATTGGTTGTTGTTTATATTTGCTAAAAAACCATTTAAAAATTGTAATTATGAAGGAAAAAATTGTTAAGGTCAGAATCAAGATTTGAGAAATCCATTGGAAGTGCAAGAACCTACACATAAAATTGTTATATGGAGGATCATGATCAACATAAAACAACCCACTCATGCAAATTTGGTTATATATGGTGTGGTTATATCTCAATAAAGAAGATTTTTAAGGATGACAATGACAAGTTGTACAACACATGGAAGAGAACACTTTCTAGTTTAATCCACCCATGCCCATGAGGTTGGATTATAATAATAATAGAGAAAATATATTTAAACTATATTTGATACTTCCATGATGATTGATGAGGAAACCATTATTACAAGTAATAACATACATTATTCATGTGTTATATTTATATATTATACTATTTAGAAATACAATTATGAATAAGAAAATTCATGATACTTGAAAAGAGTCATAAAAATGTTTCCAAAAGAAATTAAAATAGCAACTTCCAAGTAAAGGGAAATGGCTTACAAAATAGGGTATAAGAATGTTTTCCATACCACATGTTGAAACTTTCAAAATATTGAGAAAACAAAATATAGATTACAAGGGGATGTGTACAATATGTAAACGATTAAAGATGGAATTTTGGAGAAATAACTAAATCTCGATTACAAGATCTTGAATGTTCCTTTGTAGGATCTATTCCATGTTGTGAACAATATTTTCCAAGCACATGTAAAATAGAAACATGTCAAATGAACATAGAAACAATTGACATTTGACATTTGTAGGATACTTTGTTGAAGCTATCAATATGAGAGCTATAAACTAGTTTGAATAAATTTTCTCCTTAAATTTGAAATTTACCAAACCATTTCTCTTCATCTATATTGAAACATTGATGAGAGTTGAGTTGTTTTCCTTTGGAAATAATAATTGAACATCTAAACACTTTTGGATTTATTGCTACAAGGGTTTGGATACCTATCTCTTAATATAAAAGTGTGAAATCCATTACTAGCGAAACTTTCTAACATAAGAATTAATTCATAGCTTTAAACACACCTTTATGAATAGTTTTGTATTCTTGAATGTTCCTTTGTAGGATCTATTCCATGTTGTGAACAATATTTTCCAAGCACATGGAAAATAGAAACATGTCAATAGAAAATAAAAGTAGGAGACCTCCATCATGAGAAGAGACAATAATGAAGAGATTAGCCACATCAAATATAAAATAATCTAAACTAATGAAGAGATGCAAATATGATGACATTTGATATCAAAACTAGAAACTAACGATACAATTATATATATATCTCTCTCTCTCTCTCTCTCTCTCTCTCTCTCTCTCTCTTTATATATATATATATATATATATATATATTCATTCATCACTATCATATCCATGCAAAAAAAGGGGCGAGTTAAGATCATCTAGGAGTAAACATCATGGACACATTGAATCACCATATCATGGAAACATTAAATCACCATAACTTAATTATCTAGCAAAGCACCCTTATCCAGTATATCATAATATATTGTTCGTACCAACACACATCTAACCATCCACATGTCCATTTATTTGAAAGCAATCCACAATATAGTCTTAAACTATATAAATTCCAATGCATTGTAGCAATTATATGTTCTAACCCTAGAATCAAAGTTCATTGTTCATCTTGAACAATGTGTTCCACTCATATGAAATGTGCTAGTGGCAAATTTTCTAGAATGGCATCATGATCATCTATCGATAACCTCCATTGTCGTTTTTTTTTTCTACTCTTCACTTGCTTCAACTGCAGTCGAGTTGCTATGACCAAGTGACTATATTGGGCATAAATAACCTCTGGCTAGTAATCTTGAAAAATAATATGATCTTTACATTTCTTTACTTCTTCAAAGAAATGTCCCATTAACACCATTGAACTGATTGGGTATGTATAATTTGATGGATCATTATACTCTTGCAGCAACGTGGATTTAGACATAGTGCATCGTAATAAATAATAATGCACTTTTTCTTGATTATTTTCTGGTGCAATGACAACGAAGACATCACCTTCTCTAACCATATCAGAAACACGATGATAATAATTGTCAATCACAACAACTTCATTTTCCATTTCCTTATCAGTCGTGTTTCCAAATGGGGGAAATGGTGTCAATTCTTCATGTTTCCATGGTTTAACAAATTTCTTAATTTGGTTTTCACAGTCATCGATGGACTCTGTCTGATCAATACATGCAGAAGAAAAGCAAGAGCACTTTTGTTTCTCAGTGCAATGTATATTTGTCATGTTCTTACTCCTAATTGAGTGTAAACTTCTTTTTTGAGGGATTCTAAGGAAATTAAATGGCAACGATCTATCAACATCACCCATTGCAATATTCCAAAATTACCTGCTTGAGAAAAACACACACATGTATGAGTCAAATTTTGAACAATATTTAATATTTTTTTGATAAAAAAATACACACATATGTATACACATATATATCTCTAGACATGTATAATATATTTTTAGTTAAATTTGTATGCTTACCTATGCACATCAGCCATCCTTGGGTTCATTACATGACTTAAATTGTCTTTGCACCAATTAACAACATCTAAATAATTTGCAAGTCAGGAAGCTGAGTGATTCAATTGATGCCTCCTAAGTACACGTTTTATGCATGCCCCAGAACCATCGTGCTCTCTTTTTCCATGCCCTGTCTCAAAGAGATGACATGTATGCCGAATGTTGGTTCTCTTATGAAGACGAGACAACCAAAAGAATGATCTTGCTGATTTAAATGGACCAGCACAACCATCTAACCATACCCAATGTACTTTAAAAGTGACCCTTCGTTTCAAAAATTCATTATAAATAACATTAAAAGAATGCTGAACAAAACATGTATGATGTGTTCGATCATCACTGATGTAGAAATGGTACTCATTAATCACCTCACGATTATTTTCATCGCTATCAAAACCATTGATAGCAAGCTCTACATGTCTATACAAAATATGCACAAATATAGATACTTGGTCTGAATGATAATACTCACTTTGTATCTCCTTTTGTGGACTAAATGTGTAATTCTCAGCAAAATCAACCACTGATAATATTGTTCCTTTTGGGAACACATCACGTGATTTCTTGAACTGTAAATCCTACCATCGTGCTATATGACAATGCTTAATATATTTCTATATTTGCACCCTAAGCTTCTCCATAAAAGATGTCACTGGAATGTCGTCGTCAAGTGAAGTGATCTTTTTTGATGTTGTGCTTGAATCTGCAATAGGAGTGTAAGTAACATTTTCATATCATTTCCAATTCAGACTGAGATTTGACAGTCTGGGATCATTAGGATCAATGGGATACTTTGCATCATAGAGTGCCAAATGAGAACAATCTAGGAATTTTCTTCCACCAACACATTATTTTTTATAAAATAATTCATTATTCTCTCGTGCACATAATATTTTCGATAAAAATTCACGAACACTTGAAGGAGGGGGGTGATCTGAAAAATATTTTATGCCAAAATTTACAAATGTCTCATAAAATAATTGGAATTCTACATGGTATCGACAACAGCATGTGTCTCGAACAGTGATAGGCCTGACATACCATGGTTTAACCTTCACAAATGTGCTAAGGGAAATCTTCACATCAGCATTACTCTATATAAATTTCTAGAATAATTCTACTTGACTGACCTGTGTTATATGTTTGGCATGAGATTCATAATTTCCCTTAGATATACGGTGTCATAAAAAATCCTTTTCATTTGGCGACACACGAGAATTCAAATCCCAAAAATATTTTACCCTATCCCTCACACCATCAGGAAGTTTATCATGATATGGATGCTTGCAAATATTATCCCAACATGCAAGTTCATTGTTCTAATTTAATTGAATTCTAAATTTTGTATGTCTCCATAAACATTTTCTTGATATTTTAAACCATTTTTAAGTTGCTGGCATCAACCGACTTGATGAATTTCGTTTTGCAACTACACCTATTAAAAGTGCTCTACAAGCATTCTTTTCAAATTGAGATCACTTTTCGGCTAGTGTGACAAGTGCCGAGATCACATTCTTTGATACCATGTCATTTGCTAAAACCTCTTTCTCACTTTTAATGCCCAATAATTCCAGAGTAGTTTTGAGAGATTTGTGCTTTAAAAATCCATGTAACATATGAGCTTGTGCTATGATAGATTTACCTTCAAAAATATGTTTCAATCCAAAATTTACTTTATCTCGAACTGTCCTTTCAGCAATTGGTGGTCCCAATTCTTCAATTTTAGTTGGATCCATATTTTATAGAAACTTGTAGTTGTGTACAACGTTCCTAGAACTTCCAATTAATTGCAGTGAAATTCGAGGCGTAGTAGTATCTTCTTATGGTTCTAATGTTGTCCCTGCATAAAAAACAATAAATCTCTACACTCAAAGGTATGGTTCTTCTATTGTATTATTATTATACATGTAAAGAAAATTTGGTTTCCATATATACATTATTTTTTTTATATAAAATCATATTTTATGTGTTATGATTAGATCATTTTGCAATCAAGATTCCTTCCTGGAAAGGTGAATAATTTTATTTCTTTTTTCATTTTTTAATGTGTTTATATTTTGGGATCAAGGAGTTAGTCTGAAAGGACAAGAGAGTAGTGAGTGATTTTTGTAATCTCTTTAATTTTAACGAGTGAAGTATCCTTAGACACACATTTTATTAATTAAGGACACTTCTCCTCCCATTTTTAAATTTTAGTTTGGAGTGATAAAGGGTCCATTGTAAATTTTTGAAGTTTTTTTTTTAATTCAGTGTGGGGTGAGAAATATCATAGAGATTTCATGTAAAACAATTACTCAAATTTTGATAGTGAAATTGTAAAATCTCTTAAAGCTAACTGATTCCAAGTAAAAAGCTCAATCACTTTTCATTTTTCAAATGAATATATGAGGGTCGAGGCCAAGCTTTGATACATCATTTTTTTTGTTGCAAAAAAACCTATGATGTGTTATCTCATCTTCTCTTTCTTGTGGTGTTTGATATTCAATGGCTAACATTTCCCCCCTTTTGTAAATAATTTTAATAACTTTAAAATGACATAGAAAGGGACATAGATTCCATTGCTTGAGGAAATGGCTGTCTTGTAAATATTAGTCTCAGTTTCTTTAACGAGATTTAATGTGTTGAATGTGCATTGAATGAATCTAAAAGAGGAAGGATTAGTCCAAGTGTTCTTCTTCTCAAATAGTATGCAAATAAAATGACGAAATTTAAGAGTAACATAGGTTGCGGTGTCATGACGTGATTATTGTGTGACTTGTGGAAAGAACAAGGCAGTTAATTAATTAGGAGATGAGGGACATGGCATTGAGGAATATATTCTCCCTCTTGTGGTCACACATGCATAAGCTAGGAAGTATTGGAAACAAATTTTATGTTCATAGCTATTGTGTGTGGGAGAATGTAGAGGTGAAAAGGAGATAAACATGTTTCTAGCATGGAATTGACTCAAGTGAAAGGAGCACCAATTGAGGAACCTTATGAGTGAATCTTGATATAGCATGGCTTTCCTGTAAGGATGAAGAACCCAATGGAGGCTGGTGGATTGATCAACCTGTTAGATTTAGGAACAATCACTCAGGTGTTTATGACGGCTTAAGAACCACCATTAGTTTCCTTGGGCTTGAAGCTCTGGAGCTTGAATCACTGAGGAACCACCCGGAGAAGTGATTTATTTACCCATTAAAAAATAAAGCACTAATTAACCTTCCCGATACTAGTATCTCTTCTTCTAAAAGTAAGATGGAGTTCTTGGTATTATGAAATGTTTCCATGACTTTTTATATCCCTGAACTGTGTGATCCATAATGATCTTAACTCATGGATGAAGTCAACAATGGCCTTATGACATCATGTTTTAGCTATATTTGTCGATTGAAAGCACCCAAAAGCATCCCACCTCAAGATTTGGAATCCATATCGAGGGTAATAGTTTTAAATAAGGCTTGGGTGAAGTTCTATATGGTTTAGTGGAAATTTATTGTCTTGATCTCAGTTTACCAATTTCACTATTAAATTAAGATAAGTGTTTATAATATTTCCTTGCTACTAAGTTCTCGTTGAAATGTTAAACTGATGTTTCACTTGTTGCATGACGTCTTATGATTTCTTTTAACAGGAAAGGTAATGATTTTTTGTATACATGTTATTATGTGCTATGATTTTTCATTTGTGATTCTAGCTAGGTAATCTAAACATGAATACCCATTCTAGAATTGTTCGTCAGGATATTTCTTTTTGTGTTTGTAATATTTTAGGTTCTGAAGCATGTACCAATGATATTGTCGCCTTACAATGATGCATTCATATATATGTATATATATATATATATATATATTCCCGAAGTTCAAAGACTTGGAAGTTCGAATAGATAGTCCTCCTTTTATGCATTAGTACTCATGCTTGTATGTAGGGATTTTTTAGGTTTTAATACACCTTTTTTATTGCAGGATGAGTTTTTTTAAGAAGAATATGCCTTGTCAAATACTTAGCTCCTTGCATGCTTATGGAAGAAAAATTATCAATGAATTTCCTCCAATACTATGTTGCCCCAAGAAAGCTTCTTACCTCCGTAGCTGTATTAGGCTTAGGCCAATTCAGAATGAAATAAACCTTGGAAGGGTCTATCTTCAACTCACCTCCTCCAACAATGTGTCCCAAGTACACTAAATAAGTATTTCCAAACTCACACTTAGACATATTTGAAAATAACTGCTCTTTTTTCAAGACATCAAGTACCATGTTCACATGCATGACATGTTCATCTCCTAATTTGTTGGAATATATATATTGAAATGATAATTCATAGTGTGGTAATGATGGGAAACCATGCCATGAACGGGTTTGTGGCCAATATACCACTTCCTGGTGATGAAGACATGTTTACTATGGTAGCCACGTGGGTGCGATGCAACAAGGCTTATGATGTGGCACTCTCTAATTCGCCATAAATTCAAATGGCCCTATATCTTGATCCAAAAGTTGGATTAAGGTAAAATTTAATATCACTTGAATCATCTTAACAAAATGAAAGCAACCATGACATATAATTGACATTTTAAGTTATTTGGGAAGATACAAAAATTTATACCCCATTTCAATAATTATACCTTGGATCTTGGGTTAACATGGTAATTATTCTCATCCTATATTATATTATGGTGGGGATAAGGATGGGGTATGTTCCATGGTTCATGATATATCATAGTGCATATTTTTATTTTCATAATGTCCAAGCTCGTAAAATAATTTTTCGAGTATGAAAACATGAAGGTCGAAAGAACTATGAGGCACGGAAAAATTAAATGGAAATCACTTCGATCTATAATAAACCTGATTGGATGGGGAATCTAGTGGATTTTGATGGGATTATCTTTCTCCTGTAGTCCATTTCCTAGAGATAGCAATGCATGACACTGAAAGGGAAGCCAAGTTGAGTCAACATCCAATTGCCATGGAAGGATTGAGGTCATTCAAGCCAATAAGTAAGGCTAAGATCCATGGGCTAATTAGGAGAATTATCTTCATAAGAGGAGAGGCCCACCAAATCACATAATCATGTAGGTTTATTCTCCACAGTTCAACTACAAGTGAATTTTGAAATGAGTGGGATGATGTAAGCCTTGGACATGATGGCCTTCACGTGATTCCAGTTATCATTGTATTGGTATGGAATGGACCCATGAGATAGGTCAGCCAGAAAGTTCATTCCTGAAGAAATCCTTGAATACATAAAGTAAAAAGGGTTGGGTAATATAGCCCGGGAAAAAAGAAATGTTTCTTTCAGTTAATGGACCATCAATTCAAACTTTCACACACACACACACATGGGTGGAGTCGACTGGTTGACTATGGTATAATGTGGGTGTCACATGACAAGGATGATGATTGGCATTTTATAATATGTCAAAAGTTCAAATGGCCCTATCTCTTTTTTTAAACGTTGGATTAAGGTAAAATTTTATAGCAATAGAATCAATTTCATGAGACGGATGCAACGATGATATCTAGTTGATGTTTTAAGTTAGTTGAGAAGATAAAAAAAATTAGACCCCATTTACATAATGGTACCTTGGATATTTGGTTAGCATAGTAACTCTTCTCCTCCTAACCTATCGTATGGTGGAAATTATGAGGTGCTATGTTACATGGTGCATGATCTATCATAATTCATATATTTATCTTCACAATGTGCAAGCTGGTAAAATTATTTTTCGATCCTGATAAACTCGAAGGATCAAAGAACTATAATGCTTGGAAAAGGTACATGGAAATCATTTTGATCTAAAATGAACTTTGGAAATATTAGTTTGATGGTATTGTCAAACTGAACAAACCTACTGATGCAAACTCATTGGCAAAAATAGATATTAATTGTGCAAAGGAATTATCTTTAATTAAATGTTACGTAAATGATGAAATATGTGTTCATATATAAAATGCATTTGATGCATGGTTTTATTGGAAATAAATTGAATATTTATTGGATACATAACCAGAGACAAAGAGAGTTGATATTCACTTGAAGCAACATCAACATAAACTGATGGAAGGGGGATATGTGCATGAGTACATTTCTATACTAAAGAACAAAAAAAAAGTAGAAACGGTAAGAATATAGCTTCATGAATACTATTTTTATTTTCGGTTTTCCTTCTTCATATACACATTTCTCGGAAATTTTATAGTTGATTGGAAAGCTAGAGAAATTAATATTTGATTAGTTAAGTGAAATCCTAGCTCAACATGATAAAAAATTTGGAATGAAGAAACAAGTTTGATAAGATGTATTTTTTATATAACTTAGCACTAATAAATATTTAGCTAAAATTTTTAGAGGAAGAGGAACTCAAGTAAATAGAAAAGGCACAGATAGAACAAGTTTGTGGTCATAGTCAGGGTAAAGGGAAGACTTTTAGTAGAGGAAATAGTCAAGGTAGATGACAAAATCAAGGCAAAGGACAAAGTCAAGGTAGATAAAAAAATTCAAGGTAAATGAAAATATTTAAATCAAGTTGTTTGTAAATTATGCAACAAAATTGGTCATTATGCTGAAAATTGTCGAAATTATATTGAAAATATCCCAAAGTTTCGACAGCATTTGACATAATTTTCTAATGATAAAATGGTTACGCTTTAGAAAATGTCTTCATTGCACTTCAAAATTTACAATAAAAAGCCTTGAAGTTATCCACATATTCTCTTATAACTAATTATGAATATTCTTGGTTCTTAGATACAAGACCTACATAACACATGACTTATCAAGATGAATTATTTTGGACATTTCAACGGTTTCAACCTAATTCAATATTTCTACTAGATGATACAAAACATACTCCTTATGGAAAAGGTGTGAAATTTTTTTCCTTCTTGCCATTAGAGAAAAACCAATTTGAAAAGTTTAGTATGTACCAACATTCAAGAATTTATCTGAATTTGATTGTTAGTTTTTCTCTGCTAATATCATCTTCAGATTTATATTCAAAATATTGATTTTTGCTTCTTTTACAAGGTTTTATTGAAGTTCTTATGATTGATTAACAAGTAAATTTGTTGCGATTAAGTTGAAAAATTTAACATAAAAGCATGGAAAACAAATTTTGAACAAGAGCATATAAAAACACAACAAACCATCACAATTGAATCAATGACACTTTGTTTCGATGAAGGAGTTCACCCCTCCTAGGCTACATCTCCTTGGTCCAGATTCCATGGCATGGGCCTTTGTATTAGCTCAACTATGCAAATAATGTTGTTTACACTCTCCTATTTCGTCTGCAACCTACTCCAATGTGTCCAAAACATCACAATCTACCGAGACTGACCCTTTGTGAGACAAAATTGGTCGAAAATTGACTCAATTATGGAGAAAACAAAATTTCCTACAATTTCACCTCCAAATATGGAGACAACTTGAGATAGCTCAACTATTTTGGTGGATTCTGCCAAATCTGAAGTCGCCGCTAAATCTGTCGCTAGTTTAACAGGAGGTTTAATTAACAATTAAGACAACTTAACTAGGATAAGAGCGTCTGAAATGCGTGTTTATAAATATAAAATAATCATGTTTTAATTATTTTTAATACCACGGATTAGTGGCTTAAACATGGATTAATTAACATAACCCCACCATTTGTAATCCACTCTGCCCACGATCTTTACACTTCAGTCATATGGGAGGAGGTTGATCCCCTCTGAACCCCCGCCATTGGATCAGATGAACAATAAGTATAAGTGGTGACCTTAGATGGTTAAGAACCATCAGAGAGGAGAAGCGGTAAAGAACTGGAGTGGTGCAAGGTAGGTCGTGGGTTCGACCCTGACCTCCACACCATTATTTTGTTCCAATACGTAACACCCAACCCTTACTAAAAAACTTTTGCATATAATTCATATTCTTCCTGTAACATACATACATACATACATACACACACACACACACACACACACACACACACACACACACAGATATATATATATTCAACTCCATAGTTAAAACCTTAGGTTATAATCATATGTCTGCCTACATAATATATATCTCCATATGTCTGCCTATCCAAGGTTTAAAAACTTAGATTGTAATAAAATATATTTGCGTGTCTGTAACATAGTTTGGAACTTTGGGTAATGAAAAACCTGAATAACCCTATATATATATATATATATATATATATATATATCTAGACTTGGACATAAACTCATAAATTTGGAATTTCAACATAACCAAAGGTTGTATGGGTCCACCAGAGTTGGTACGTGGCGGCCCCTAGCTACACCATGTGTCCAACTGTAGTTGGACAAAATATTCTCCTTCAACCTTAGGATAGTTGTAAAAAAATTCACCTCCAATGTTCACGGGAGAATCTGATTGTGACACTTGTCACAATGTCATTAAACTAAAACTAGAGAATATTCCTTGAATATGCCGAAAGTGTTGACAGGCCTACCATGTCATCAACCTGTCATTGTTCTACACTTTTTTACCTGTTTGAGAAAACATCATAACTTCCTCATTCGAAGTCAGTTTTTTATGAAACGAGTTATGCCAGATTCTTGGCATCAAGCTCTATGCGATCATTCTAATTTGTATCATTTTGGGGAAATTTCATTTTTGAGCTTAATATCGAGCCTCTAATCATTCGTCCCCCCATTAGAAGCCTTTTCGACCCCAAAATATACTATCAATTGTTCAACAGGTGAGGGTAAAACTACCTCACCCTTTCAATCAATATCCACTTGGCCTTGGAAGAATTTTGTCCCTTGAGTCCCACTCTAAGGTATTTGACATTCCCTCTTCTTGAAGTTTTGGTTCCTCTATCAAGTATGAGATCTTGCTGAAGTTCATCAAGATATTCTGGTGAGAAATCGTCTATTGATGGCAGCTGAACATGATCTCCTTGATCATCAATCAAAGGAGGCTCAAACAACCTCAAATTCTCAACATTAATGAGAAAATATATTTGCATATAAGGACGAAAATCTAGCTTAAATGCATAATTATCAATCTTTTCCAAAATTTTAAAAGGCCCATAACGGATTGGATTAAGATTTTTACCTTCCCCTTGAAGTTTTTCTTTGCTGATATATAACCAAACTTCATCTCCAACCTAGAATTTGTGACCAACACGGTGTTTATCATGCCTTGCCTTATAACTGCTTTGACTCTTTTCAAGTTGTTCTTGTACTATGTAATGTACCAACTGAATTTTCTCGAAGAAATTCCTTGCCTTATATATGTCACTATGACCATCTATAGTGACATATTTCTCAAAGATTAAGTCTAAGGGCGATCTTGGAAATTACCCAAGACATGCCTCAAATGGTGATGTGTTTGTTGAAGAATGTTTTTCCCTATTGTGTGCATGATGAATGTAATGCAACTGTTCATCCAATAACTTGGGATGTTTGATGAAATAAGCTCTAAGAATATGAATGATTGTCCTGTTAACCACCTCATTATGACCATCTATTTTTGAATGAAAGGTTTTACTCTTCTTCAACTTAGTGTCTGTCACGTTCCACAATTTTTGCCAAAAATTCCCAACAAACTGGGAATCTCGATCACATACAATAGAAGTAGGAAGACGAAATTGAACCCATAAATTTTGAAAGAAAAGATGAGTTGTTTGTTCAGCTGTAATTTGTTTTTTACATGGCATCAAAAGACACATTTTGCTAAACCTATCTATGAATACATACAAGCAATCATGACCTTTCCTTGACAATGGAAGACCTCCTACAAAATCCATTGAGATACTCTCCCAAGTATCTGAAGGTACCAGAAGTGGAGTGTACAATCCTAGTTTCCTATTGCTAGGCTGACTTATTGAACAAAAATAACATCCTTTAATAAAATGAGATACACTCTCAATCATATGTGGCCAATAACAGTACCTTTGGGGATTTTCTACTGTCTTCCCTACACCGAAATGTCTAGCAATCAATGAAGTATGTGCCTTCCTTATGATAATGTTTCTTTCTCCCTGTGGAATATATAACTTGCCCAAGTGATACAACAAATTTTTATGCACATGATACTCTAACTCTTCAATTTTGTTTCCTTGACTCAAGATTTCATACACATCTTGAAATTCACTATCATATGCATATTGTTCAATGTAACTTTCATGCATAACTCAATTGTGCCAGAGTATAATAGATGAATTTACAATAGGAATAGATAGAATATCATCTACCTTATTGTAAATTCAATTTTTATACTTGATAACAAAATGGAATTGTTGTAGAAATCCCATCCATTTGAAATGTCTTGATTGTTGCAACTTTGACTGTGATAGTAAGTATTGCAATGGTTGATGCTCGGTATGTATAATTGTCTCTTTTCCCATGAAATAGTGCTTCCATTTCTCTACACTTTGTACCAATGCATATAACTCTTTGTCATAGGTGTGATAGTTAGTCACAACTCCATTAAAAATTTCAGAATTAAATGAAATAGGCTTACCATGCTGCATGAGAATTGCTCTCATGGCATAATCACTAGCATGTGTTTGAATCTCAAATGACTGTCTAAGATCCAGAAGAACCAATACCATTGATGAAATGTTATTTTTTTTTAAAGCATAAAATTATTATTTTTGCATATCTCCCCAATGGAAAACTTTCTTGACACTTGCCAATGCATGTAACAGAGCTACAATGGAAGAAAAATTATCGATGAATTTCCTCCAATACTATGTTTCCCCAAGAAAGCTTCTTACCTCCATAGCTGTATTAGGCTTAGGCCAATTTAGAATGAAATAAACCTTGGAAGGGTCTATCTTCAACTCACCTCCTCCAACAATGTGTCCCAAGTACACTAAATAAGTATTGTCAAACTCACACTTTGACATATTTGAAAATACATGCTCTTTTTTCAAGACATCAAGTACCATGTTCACATGCATGACATGTTCATCTCCTGATTTGTTGGAATATATATATTGAAATAATAATTCATAGTGTGGGAATGATGGGAAACCATGCCATGAATGGGTTTGTGGCCAATATACCACTTCTTGGTGATGCAGACATGTTTACTATGGTAACCAGGTGGGTGCCATGCGGCAAGGCTTATGATGTGGCACTCTCTAATTCACCATAAATTCAAATGGCCCTATATCTTGATCCAAAAGTTGGATTAAGATAAAATTTAATATCACTTGAATCATCTTAACGAAATGAAAGCAACCATGACATATAATTGACATTTTAATTTATTTGGGAAGATACAAAAATTTATACCCCATTTCAATAATTATACCTTGGATCTTGGGTTAACATGGTAATTATTCTCATCCTATATTATATTATGGTGGGGATTAGGATGGGGTATGTTCCATGGTTCATGATCTATCATAGTGCATATCTTTATTTTCGTAATGTCCAAGCTCGTAAAATAATTTTTCGAGTATGAAAACATGAAGGTCGAAAGAACTATGAGGCATGGAAAAATTAAATGGAAATAACTTCGATATATAATAAACCTGTTTGGATGGGGAATCTAGTGGAATTTTATGGGATTATCTTTCTCCCGTAGTCCATTTCCTAGAGATAGCAATGCACGACACTGAAAGGGAAACCAAGTTGAATCAACATCAATTTTCATTGAAGGATCGAGATCATTCAAGCCAATAAGTAAGGCTAAGATCCATGGGCTAATTAGTAGAATTATCTTCATAAGAGGAGAGGCCCACCAAAGCACGTAATCATGTAGGTTGATTCTCGACAGTTCAACTACAAGTGAATTTTTAAAGGAGTGGGATGATGTAAGCCTTGGACATGATGGCCTTCACGTGATTCCAGTTATCATTGTATTGGTATGGAATGGACCCATGAGATAGGCCAGCTAGAAAGGTCATTCCTGAAGAAATAATTGAATACATAAAGTAAAAATGGTTGGGTAATATAGCCCGGGAAACAAGAAAGGTTTCTTTCAGTTAATGGACCATCAATTCAGACTTTCACACACACACACACACACACACATGGGTGGAGTCGACTGGTTGACTATGGTATAATGTGGGTGTCACATGACAAGGATGATGATTGGCATTTTATAATATGTCAAAAGTTCAAATGGCCCTATCTCTTTTTTTAAACTTTAGATTAAGGTAAAATTTTATAGCAATAGAATCACTTTCATGAGACAGATGCAACGATGATATCTAATTGAGGTTTTAAGTTAGTTGAGAATATAAAAAAAATTAGACCCCATTTACATAATGGTACCTTGGATATTCGGTTAGCATAGTAACTCTTCTCCTCCTAACCTATCGTATGGTGGCAATTGTGAGGTGCTATGTTACATGGTGCATGATCTATCATAATTCATATATTTATCTTCACAATGTGCAAGCTGGTAAAATTATTTTTTGATCCTGATAAACTCGAAGGATCAAATAACTATAAGGCATGGAAAAGGTACATGGAAATCATTTTGATCAATAATGAACTTTGGAAATATTAGTTTGATGGTATTGTCAAACTAAACAAACCTACTGATGCAAACTCATTGGCCAAAATAGATATTAAATGTGCAAAGGAATTATCTTTAATTAAATGTTACGTAAATGATGAAATATGTGTTCATATATAAAATGCATTTGATGCATGGTTTTATTGGAAATAAATTGAATATTTATTGGATACATAACCAAAGACAAAGAGAGTTGATATTCACTTGAAGCTACATCAACATAAACTGATGGAAGGGGGATATGTGTGTGAGTACATTTCTATACTAAAGAACATCAAAAAAGAAGTAGTAACGGTAAGAATATATCTTCATGACTACTATTTTTATTTTCGGTTTTCCTTCTTCATATACACATTTCTTGGAAATTTTATAGTTGATTGGAAAGCTAGAGAAATTAATATTTGATTAGCTAAGTGAAATCCTAGCTCAACATGATAAAAGATTTGGAATGAAGAAACAATTTTGATAAGATGTATTTTTTATAGAACTTAGCACTAATAAATATTTAGCTAAAATTTCTAGAGGAAGAGGAACTCAAGTAAATAAAAAAGGCATAGATAGAACAAGTTTGTGGTCATAGTCAGGGTAAAGGGAAGACTTTCAATAGAGGAAATAGTCAAGGTAGATGACAAAATCAAGGAAAAGGACAAAGTCAAGGTAGATAAAAAAAGTCAAGGTAAATGAAAATATTTCAATCAAGTTGTTTGTAAATGATGCAACAAAATTGGTCATTATGCTGAAAATTGTCGAAATTCTATTGAAAATATCCCAAAGTTTCGACAGCATTTGACACAATTTGCTAATGATAAAATGGTTACGCTTTAGAAAATGTCTTCATTGCACTTCAAAATTTACAATAAAAAGCCTTAAAGGTATCCACATATTCTCTTATAACTAATTATGAATATTCTTGGTTCATAGATACAAGATCTACACAACATATGACTTATCAAGATTAATTCTTTTGGACATTTCAACGGTATTAACCTAATTCAATATTTCTACTAGATTATACAAAACATAATCCTTATGGAAAAGGTGTGAAAATTTTTTCCTTCCTGCCATTATAGAAAAACCAATTTGAAAAGTTTAGTATGTACCAACATTCAAGAATTGATCTGAATTTGATTGTTAGTTTTTCTCTGCTAATATCATCTTCAGATTTATATTCAAAATGTTGATTTTTGCTTCTTGTACAAGGTTTTATTGAAGTTCTTATGATTGATTAACAAGTAAATTTGTTGAGATTAAGTTGAAAAATTGAACATAAAAGCATGGAAACCAAATTTTGAACAAGAGCATATAAAAACACAACAAACCATCACAATTGAATCAATAAGAATTTGTTTTGATGAAGGATTTCACCCCTCCTAGGCTACATCTCCTTGGTCCAGATTCCATGGCATGGGCCTTTGTATTAGCTCAAATGTGCAAATAATGTTTTTTACACTGTCCTATTTCATTTGCAACCTACTCCAATGTGTCCAAAAAATCACAATCTACCGAGACTGACCCTTTGCGAGACAAAATTGGTCGAAAATTGACTCAATTATGGAAAAAAAAAATTTCCTACAATTTCACCTCCAAATCTGGAGACAACTCGAGATAGCTCAACTATTTTGGTGGATTCCGCCGAATCTGAAGTCGCCGCTAAATCCGTCGCCAGTTTAACAGGAGGTTTAATTAACAATTAAGACAACTTAACTAGGATAAGCGCATCTGAAATGCGTGTTTAAACATATAAAATAATCATGTTTTAATTATTTTTAATACTGCGGATTAGTGGCTTAAACATGGATTAATTAACATAACCCCGCCATTTGTAATCCACTCTGTCCACGGTCTTTACACTGCAGTCATATAGGAGGAGGTTGGCCCCCTCTGAACACCCGCCATTGGATCAGATGAACAATAAGTATAAGTGGTGACCTTAGATGGTTAAGAACCATCAGAGAGGAGAAGCGGTAAAGAAATGGAGTGGCACAAGGTAGGTCATGGGTTCGAACCTAACCTCCACACCATTATTTTGTTCCAATACGTAACACCCAACCCTTACTAAAAAACTTTTGCATATAATTCATATTCTGCCTGTAACATAGTTTGGAACTTTGGGTAACGAAAAACACAAATAACCCGAAATATATATATATATATATATATATATATGTCCAGACTTGGACATAAACTCATAAATTTGGAATTTCAACATAACCAAAGGTTGTATGGGTCCACCAGAGGCGGTAGGTGGCAGCCCCTGGCTACACCATGTGTCCAACTGTAGTTGGACAAAATATTCTCCTTCAACCTTAGGATAGTTGTAAAAAATTTCACCTCCAATGTTCACGGGAGAATCTTATTGTGACACTTGTCACACTGTCATTAAGCTAAAACTAGAAAATATTTCTTGAATATGTCTAGAGTGTTGACAGGCCTGCCATGTCATCAACCTGTCATTGTTCTACACTTTTTTTACCTGTTTGAGAAAACATCATAACTTCCTCATTCGAAGTCAGTTTTTTATGAAATGAGTTGTGCCAGATTCCTGGCATCAAGCTCTACGCGGTCATTATAATTTGGATCATTTTTGGGAACTTTCATTTTTGACCTTAATATTGAGCCTCTAATCATTCATGCCCCCATTAGAAGCCTTTTCGACCCCAAAATATACTATCAATTGTTCGACAGGTGAGGGTACAGCTCCCTGACCCTTTCAATCTCCATCGATTTGGCCTTGGAAGGATTTTGTCCCTTGAGTCCCACTCTAAGGTATTCAACATTCCCTCTTCTTGAAGTTTTGGTTCTTCTATCAAGTATGAGATCTTGCTGAAGTTCATCAAGATATTCTGGTGAGAAATCATCTATTGATGGAAGCTGAACATGATCTCCTTGATCATCAATCAAAGGAGGCTCAAACAATCTAAAATTCTCAACATTAATGAGAACATGTATTTGCATATAAGGACGAAAATCTAGCTTAAATGCATAATTATCAATCTTTTCCAAAATTTTAAAAGGCTCATAACGGATTGGATTAAGCTTTTTACCTTCCCCTTGAAGTTTTTCTTTGCTGATATATAACCAAACTTCATCTCCAACCTAGAATTTGTGACCAACACGGTGTTTATCATGCCTTGCCTTATAACTGCTTTGAATCTTTTCAAGTTGTTCTTGTACTATGTAATGTACCAATTGAATTTTCTCAAAGAACTTCCTTGCCTTATCTATGTCACTATGACCATCTATAGTGACATATTTCTCAAATATTAATTCTAAGGGAGATCTTCGAAATTACCCAAGACATGCCTCAAATGGTGATGTGTTTGTTGAAGAATGTTTTTCCCTGTTGTGTGCATGATGAATGTAATGCAACTGTTCATCCAACAACTTGGGATGTTTTCTGCAATAAGCTCTAAGAATATGAATGATTGTCCCATTAACCACCTCATTATGACCATCTATTTTTGAATGAAAGGTTGTACTCTTCTTCAACTTAGTGTCTATCACGTTCCACAATTTTTCCCAACAAACTGGGAATCTCGATCACATACAATAGAAGTAGGAAGACGAAATTGAACCCATAAATTTTGAAAGAAAAGATGAGTTGTTTGTTCAGCTGTAATTTGTTTTTTACATGGCATCAAAAGACACATTTTGCTAAACCTATCTACGAATACATACAAGTAATCATGACCTTTCCTTGACAATGGAAGACCTCCTACAAAATCCATTGAGATACTCTCCCAAGTATGTGAAGGTACCAGAAGTGGAGTGTACAATCCTAGTTTCCTATTGCTAGGCTTACTTATTGAACAAAAATAACATCCTCTAATAAAATGAGATACACTCTCAATCATATGTGGCCAATAATAGTACCTTTGGGGATTTGCTACTGTCTTCCCTACACCGAAATTTCTAGCAATCAATGAACTATGTGCCTCACTTATGATAATGTTTCTTTCTCCCTGTGGAATATATAACTTGCCCAAGTGATACAACAAATTTTTATGCACATGATAATCTAACTCTTCAATTTTTTTTCCTTGACTCAAGATTTCATACACATCTTGAATTTCACTATCATATGCATATTGTTCAATGTAACTTTCATGCATAACTCAATTGTTCCAGAGTATAATAGATGAATTTACAATATTACTAGAGAGAATATCATCTACCTTATTGTAGATTCAATTTTTATACCTGATAACCAAATGGAATTGTTGTAGAAATCCCATCCATTTGAAATGTCTTGATTGTTGCAACTTTGACTGTGACAGTAAGTATTGCAATGGTTGATGCTCGGTATGGATAATGGTCTCCTTTCCCATCAAATAGTGCTTCCATTTCTCTACACTTTGTACCAATGCATATAAATCTTTGTCATAGGTGTGATAGTTAGTCACAACTCCATTAAAAATTTCAGAATGAAATGAAATAGGCTTACCATGCTGCATGAGAATTGCTCTCATGGCATAATCACTAGCATCTATTTGAATCTCAAATGATTGTCTAAGATCCAGAAGAACCAATACCATTGATGAAATGATATTTTTTTTTAAATAATAAAATTATTTTTGTTGCATATCTCCCCAATGGAAGACTTTCATGACACTTGTCAATTCATGTAACAGAGCTACAATGGAAGAAAACTTATCAATTAATTTCCTCCAATACTATGTTGCCCCAAGAAAGCTTCTTACCTCCGTAGTTGTATTAGGCATTAGGCCAATTCAAAATGAAAGAAACCTTGGAAGGGTCTATCTTCAACTCACCTCCTCCAACAATGTGTCCCAAGTACACTAAATAAGTATTGCCAAACTCACACTTCGACATATTAGAAAATACCTGCTCTTTTCTCAAGACATCAAGTACCATGTTCACATGCATGACATGTTCATCTCCTGATTTATTGGAATATATATATTGAAATAATACTTCATAGTGTGGGAATGATGGGAAGCCATGCCATGAACGGGTTTATGGCCAATATACCACTTCCTGGTGATGCATACATGTTTACTATGGTAACCACGTGGGTGCCATGCAGCAAGGATTATGATGTGGCACTCTCTAATTCACCATCAATTCAAATGGCCCTATGTCTTGATCCAAAAGTTGGATTAAGGTAAAATTTAATATCACTTGAATCATCTTAACAAAATGAAAGCAACCATGACATATAATTGACATTTCAAGTTATTTGGGAAGATACAAAAATGTATACCCCATTTCAATAATTATACCTTGGATATTGGGTTAACATAGTAATTATTCTCATCCTATATTATATTATGGTGGGGATTAGGATGGTGTATGTTCCATGGTTCGTGATCTATCATAGTGCACATTTTTATTTTCATAATGTCCAAGCTCGTAAAATAATTTTTCGAGTATGAAAACATGAAGGTCGAAAGAACTATGAGGCATGGAAAAATTAAGGTGGAAATCACTTCAATCTATAATAAACCTGATTGGATGGGGAATCTAGTGGAATTCGATGGGATTATCTTTCTCCCGTAGTCCATTTCCTAGAGATAGCAATGCACGACACTGAAAGGGAAGCCAAGTTGAATCAACATCCAATTTTCATGGAAGGATCGCGATCATTCAAGCCAATAAGTAAGGCTAAGATCCATGGGCTAATTAGGAGAATTATCTTCATAAGAGGAGAGGCCCACCAAAGCACGTAATCATGTAGGTTGATTCTCGACAGTTCAACTACAAGTGAATTTTGAAAGGAGTGGGATGATGTAAGCCTTGGACATGATGGCCTTCACGTGATTCCAGTTATCATTGTATTGGTATGGAATGGACCCATGAGATAGGTCAGCCATAAAGGTCATTCCTGAAGAAATCCTTGAATACATAAAGTAAAAAGGGTTGGGTAATATAGCTCGGGAAACAAGAAAGGTTTCTTTCAGTTAATGGACCATCAATTCAGACTGTCACACACACACACACATGGGTGGAGTCGACTGGTTGACTATGGTATAATGTGGGTGTCACATGATAAGGATGATGATTGGCATTTTATAATATGTCAAAAGTTCAAATGGCCCTATCTCTTTTTTTAAATGTTGGATTAAGGTAAAATTTTATTGCAATTGAATCACTTTCATGAGACGGATGCAACGATGATATCTAATAGAGGTTTTAAGTTAGTTGAGAAGATAAAAGAAATTAAACCCCATTTACATAATGGTACCTTGGATATTCGGTTAGCATAGTAACTCTTCTCCTGCTAACCTATCGTATGGTGGCAATTGTGAGGTGCTATGTTACATGGTGCATGATATATCATAATTCATATATTTATCTTCACAATGTGCAAGCTGGTAAAATTATTTTTCGATCATGATAAAATCGAAGGATCAAAGAACTATAAGGCATGGAAAAGGTACATGCAAATGATTTTGATCTATAATGAACTTTGGAAATATTAGTTTGACGGTATTGTCAAACTAAACAAACCCACTGATGCAAACTCATTGCCCAAAATAGATATTAAATGTGCAAAGGAATTATCTTTAATTAAATGTTACGTAAATGATGAAATATGTGTTCATATACAAAATGCATTTGATGCATGGTTTTATTGGAAATAAATTGAAGATTTATTGGATACATAACCAGAGACAAAGAGAGTTGATATTCACTTGAAGCTACATCAACATAAAATGATGGAAGGGGGATATGTGCGTGAGTACATTTCTATACTAAAGAACATCACAAAAGAAATAGTAACGGTGAGAATATAGCTTCATGAATAATATTTTTATTTTCGGTTTTCCTTCTTCATATACACATTTCTCGGAAATTTTATAGTTGATTGGAAAGCTAGAGAAATTAATATTTGATTAGTTAAGTGAAATCCTAGCTCAACATGATAAAACATTTGGAATGAAGAAACAAGTTTGATAAGATGTATTTTTTATAGAACTTAGCACTAATAAATATTTAGCTAAAATTTCTAGAGGAAGAGGAACTCAAGTAAATAAAAAAGGCATAGATAGAACAAGTTTGTGGTCATAGTCAGGGTAAAGGGAAGACTTTCAGTAGAGGAAATAGTCAAGGTAGATGAAAAAATCAAGGCAAAGGAGAAAGTCAAGGTAGATAAAAAAATTCAAGGTAAATGAAAATATTTCAATCAAGTTGTTTGTAAATGATGCAACAAAATTTGTCATTATGCTGAAAATTGTCGAAATTCTATTGAAAATATCCCAAAGTTTCGACAGCATTTGACACAATTTGCTAATGATAAAATGGTTAAGCTTTAGAAAATGTCTTCATTGCACATCGAAATTTACAATAAAAAGCCTTAAAGGTATCCACATATTCTCTTATAACTAATTATGAATATTCTTGGTTCTTAGATACAAGATCTACACAACATATGACTCATCAAGATGAATTATTTTGGACATTTCAACGGTGTCAACCTAATTCAATATTTCTACTAGATGATACAAAACATACTCCTTATGGAAAAGGTGTGAAGCTTTTTAACTTCCTGCCATTAGAGAAAAACCAATTTGAAAAGTTTAGTATGTACCAACATTCAAGAATTGATCTGAATTTGATTGTTAGTTTTTCTCTGCTTATATCATCTTTAGATTTATATTCAAAATTTTGATTTTTGCTTCTTGTACAAGGTTTTATTGAAGTTCTTATGATTGATTAACAAGTAAATTTGTTGAGATTCATTTGAAAAATTGAACATAAAAGCATGGAAACCAAATTTTGAACAAGAGCATATAAAAACACAACAAACCATCACAATTGAATCAATAACACTTTGTTTTGACGAAGGAGTTCACCCCTCCTAGGCTACATCTCCTTGGTCCAGATTCCATGGCATGGGCCTTTGTATTAGCTCAACTGTGCAAATAATGTTGTTTACACTCTCCTATTTCGTCTGCAACCTGCTCCAATGTGTCCAAAACATCACAATCTACCGAGACTGGCCCTTTGTGAGACAAAATTGGTCGAAAATTGACTCAGTTATGGAAAAAACAAAATTTCGTACAATTTCACCTCCAAATCTGGAGGCAAATCGAGATAGATCAACTATTTTGGTGGATTCCGCCGAATCTGAAGTCGCCAATAAATCCGTCGCCAGTTTAACAGGAGGTTTAATTAACAATTAAGACAACTTAACTAGGATAAGTGCGTCTAAAATGCACGTTTATACATATAAAATAATCATGTTTCAATTATTTTTAATACCACGAATTAGTGGCTTAAACATGGATTAATTAACATAACCCACCATCTGTAATCCACTCTGCCCACGGTCTTTACACTGCAGTCATATGGGAGGAGGCTGGCCCCCTCTGAACCCCCGCCATTGGATCGGATGAATAATAAGTATAAGTGGTGACCTTAGATGGTTAAGAACCATCAGAGAGGAGAAGTGGTAAAGAACTGGAGTGGTGCAAGGTAGGTCGTGGGTTTGACCCTAACCTCCACACCATTATTTTGTTCCAATATGTAACACCCAACCCTTACTAAATTTTCTTTTCATATAATTCATATTCTGCCTGTAACATATATATATATATATATATATATATATATATATATATATATATATATATATATATACATTCAAATCCATAATTAAAACCTTCGGTTATAATCATATGTTTGCCTACATAATATATATCTCCATATGTCTGCCTATCCAAGGTTTAAAATCTTAGATTGTAATAAAATATATTTGCCTACCTGTAACATAGTTTGGAACTTTGGGTAATGAAAAATGTAAATAACCCGAAATATATATATATATATATATATATACTTGGACATAAACTCATAAATTTGGAATTTCAGCATAACCAAAGGTTGTATGGGTCCACCAGAGTCGGTACGTGGCGGCCCCTGGCTACACCATGTGTCCAACTGTAGTTGGACAAAATATTCTCCTTCAACCTTAGGATAGTTGTAAAAAATTTCACCTCCAATGTTCACGGGAGAATCTGATTTTGACACTTGTCACAGTGTCATTAAGCTAAAACTAGAGAATATTCCTTGAATATACCTAGAGTGTTGACAGGCCTCCCATGTCATCAACCTGTCATTGTTCTACACTTTTTTTACCTGTCTGAGAAAACATCATAACTTCCTCATTCGAAGTCAGTTTTTTATGAAACGAGTTGTGCCAGATTCCAGGCATCAAGCTCTACGCGGTCATTCTAATTTGGATCATTTTTGGGAACTTTCATTTTTGAGCTTAATATTGAGCCTCTAATCATTCGTCCCCCCATTAGAAGCCTTTTCGACCCCAAAATATACTATCAATTGTTCAACAGGTGAGGTTAAAACTCCCTCACCCTTTCAATCTCCATCCATTTGGCCTTGGAGGGATTTTGTCCCTTGAGTCCCACTCTAAGGTATTCTACATTCCCTCTTCTTGAAGTTTTGGTTCTTCTATCAAGTATGAGATCTTGTTGAATTTCATCAAGATATTCTGGTGAGAAATCGTTTATTTATGGCAGCTGAACATGATCTCCTTGATCATCAATCAAAGGAGGCTCAAACAATCTCAAATTCTCAACATTAATGAGAAAATATATTTGCATATAAGGAGGCAAATCTAGCTTAAATGCATTGTTATCAATCTTTTCCAAAATTTTAAAAGGCCCATAACGGATTCGATTAAGCTTTTTACCTTCCCCTTGAAGTTTTTCTTTGCATATATATAACCAAACTTCATCTCCAACCTAGAATTTGTGACCAACACGGTGTTTATCATGCCTTGCCTTATAACTTCTTTGACTCTTTTCAAGTTGTTCTTGTAATATGTAGTGTACCAACTGAATTTTCTCAAAGAACTTCCTTGACTTATCTATGTCACTATGACCATCTATAGTGACATATTTCTCAAATATTAAGTCTAAGGGCGATCTTTGAAATTACCCAAGACATGCCTCAAATGGTGATGCATTTGTTGAAGAATGTTTTGCCCCGTTGTGTGCATGATCAATGTAATGCAACTGTTCATCCAACAACTTGGGATGTTTGCTGCAATAAGCTCTAAGAGTATGAATGATTGTCCTGTTAACCACCTCATTATGACCATCTATTTTTGAATGAAAGGTTGTACTCTTCTTCAACTTAGTGTTTTTCACGTTCCACAAATTTTGCCAAAAATTCCCAACAAACTGGGAATCTCGATCACATACAATAGAAATAGGAAGACGAAATTGAACCCATAAATTTTGAAAGAAAAGATGAGTTGTTTGTTCAGCTGTAATTTGTTTTTTACATGGCATCAAAAGACACATTTTTCCAAACCTATCTATGAATACATACAAGTAATCAGGAGCTTTCCTTAACAATGGAAGACCTCCTACAAAATCCACTGAGATACTCTCCCAAGTATCTGAAGGTACCAGAAGTGGAGTGTACAATCCTAGTTTCCTATTGCAAGGCTTACTTATTGAACAAAAATAGCATCCTCTAATAAAATGAGATACACTCTCAATCATATGTGGCCAATAACAATACCTTTTGGGATTTTCTACTGTCTTCCCTACATCGAAATGTCTAGCAATCAATGAAGTATGTGCCTCCCTTATGATAATGTTTCTTTCTCCCTGTGGAATATATAACTTGCCCAAGTGATACAACAAATTTTTATGCACATGATAATCTAACTCTTCAATTTTGTTTCCTTGACTCAAGATTTCATACACATCTTGAATTTCAGTATCATATGCGTATTGTTCAATGTAACTTTCATGCATAACTCAATTGTGCCAGAGTATAATAGATGAATTTACAATAGGCCTAGATAGAATATCATCTACCTTATTGTAGATTCAATTTTTATACCTGATAACCAAATGGAATTGTTGTAGAAATCCCATCCATTTGAAATGTCTTGATTGTTGCAACTTTGACTGTGACAGTAAGTATTGCAATGGTTGATGCTCAGTATGGATAATGGTCTCTCTTCCCATCAAATAGTGCTTCCATTTCTGTACACTTTGTACCAATGCATATAACTCTTTGTCATAGGTGTGATAGTTAGTCACAACTCCATTAAAAATTTCAGAATGAAATGAAATAGGCTACCATGATGCATGAGAATTTCTCTCATGGCATAATCACTAGCATCTGTTTGAATCTCAAATGATTGTCTAAGATCCAGAAGAACCAATACCATTAATGAAATGATATTTTGTTTTAAAGCATAAAATTATTTTTTCTGCATATCTCCCCAATGGAAGACTTTCTTGACACTTGCCAATGCATGTAACAGAGCTACAATGGAAGAAAAATTATCAATGAATTTCCTCCAATACTATGTTGCCCCAAGAAAGCTTCTTACCTCTGTAGCTGTATAGGCTTAGGCGAATTTAGAATGAAATAAACCTTGGAAGGGTCTATATTCAACTCACCTCCTCCAAAAATGTGTCCCAAGTACACTAAAATAGTATTTCCAAACTCACACTTCGACATATTTGAAAATACCTGCTCTTTTTTCAAGACATCAAGTACCATGTTCACATGCATGACATGTTCATCTCCTGATTTGTTGGATATCAAAATATAATCTAAGTAAACAATGAAAAATCCATATATAAATGGTCTTAAAACATCATTCATAACTCTCATGAAAGTAGTTGAGCATTTGTTAGACCGAATGGCATAACTAGCCACTCAAACAATCCTTGTCTAGTTTTAAATGCAGTTTTCCAAATGTCCTCCTCAACTATTCTAACTCGATGATAACCGCTTCATAATTCTAGCTTAGTGAAATAAATTGCATACCTTAACTGATCAAGAAAATTATTAATTCATGGTAGTGGATAGTGATTCTTTACCATGATTTTATTCAATGCACGAAAATCTATGCACATGCACCAAGTCCCATCCTTCTTCGATACCAAAAAAATAAATGAACCACATGGCAAAGTAGATGGGCGTATGATACCTTTGTTCAGAAATTCTTGGATTTTCTTCTTTATTCCCAAATTATCCATTGTTGACATGCGATACATACCAATGTTTGGAAGTGGAACATCTTGTTGCAGTTGAATCTCATGTAGAATTCCCCTCTTGGGAGGTAACCCACTTGGTTCTTGAAACATCTCACCATGCTGACTTACCACATCAAACAAATTAGATTTTAATTTGTCATAACATCCTTCAAAATATTCATATTCAATATCATTATTTTTCTTGACCATGAGAAGCACAAAATTTTTACTTGGATTAACTAGTCTCTTCATCTGCCCTACATTAACTAAAGAAATATTCAGCTTTTTGTGATTAGCTCTCACAATATACTCCACCCCATTCTTGAGAAAATGATATTTTTTCTCATGGAGATAAAATACTACTTTTCTATAATAAAAATGTGTACTTCCCAAGATAATTCTAGAAATGTCAATTGGAACCACATCTAACTGAACTTCATCAACAAAGTTTGTAGTAATGGAAAATTGAAATATGCATTTCCTTGTAACCTATAAATTAGATTCTTAACTATCCAACCCAAAGGGTATGGCCTATGATGTGGTACAGTTTAAAGGTTAATATTTTTTACTAAGTCTTTTGAAATCAAGTTTTCTGGTGACCCACTATCAAAAAATGCATCAATATTTGTATGATTTGAAATCACCCTTACATGGAACAATTATATCCTTGTGTCTTCATTTGGAGTGTTGTTGTGAAAATTTGAGGAACTAGTACTTGTTATGGCTTCTTTTCCCTTTTTAACCATGGCTACAATCTTGGTTTCATCACCGGAATCGGATCGAAGATGATGTTGCGTGGTGGCAGTCATATTTGTTTTCCCCTTATTTTCTGGTTTCTTAGGCCATAGTACAGGATGTAATTTCCAAGAGTGGGCTTCATCATGCCCTTCTTTGGAAAAATGTTCACATGTAGTTTTGTCTCCTTCTTTCTAAACACTTGCATTCTTCTTTCCCTTCCATTTTCCTCCCTTCTCTTTCTCCTTACATTTGAATGACTTTTTCTTACTACCCTCTTCCTGAATGTTCTTTCCCCTTACTTCAAGATGTGTGGCTTGCACACATACTTCATCTAAATTTCTTGGGTTAAACATAAGGATATTATGTTTTAAATAGGAATGTAAACCCCTAATGTATTTCAAGAGTGTGTCTTGGGAATTCAAGTTTATTCCTAACAACAAATCCCTTTTTCTAAACTCCTGGGTATACTCTTGAACTATTTGAACCTAGAGTTGCCTATAGTTTTTCCAACTCATAATATCTTTTTTCAATTAGGCTAATGGATAAAATTGTATTTTAATTGAATAAATAAACTCAACCCAAGAAATGGATATCTTACCATGGATTCACATTTCCTCCTGAGTCTTTTCTTCCCACTAGACTAGTGATGCTCCTTCTAGCCTCAATAAAGCCAAGTCGATCTTTATGTTTTCTTCTTGTAGATTATGAATTTTGCAGTATACCTCCAATTGACGGATCCAATTTTCCAACTTCTCTAAATTTACCTCGCCATTGTACACGACAAGTTCAAACTTAATGTCAAATTTGAGTAATGGCATTTTTCCTTTTGTGGTTTTTGAATGAGTATGGGTGGATTTTGTGGTGGAAGTAGAAGATGATGTTGATGAATATGATGAGGATAAGGATGGTGGATATGGAGGTGGCTTTCCTCCACTTTTCTTTGAATTCTTCTCTTCATCCTTGTTATCATCTAAATTTCCTTCTCCATGTGGAGGCTTAGAACCTTCTCCTGTCGTTTCAATAGTGAGTCTCTCTTGAAATATTCCCCTTCTGAATGTCCTTGAGTCTCTCCAACACATGACATCATGGATATCGATTCAAGCTCGGCTTATGATGCTTGTACCTCTTCAATCAACTCAACTTCTTGTGTGATTTGTACCTCCTCAATCTCAACTTTCGAAGATAGAACTTGAGGTGCTTCAAGTGCAGCTATGAGTGGAAAATTTGGTGAAGATGAGTCTCTTGTAGCTCTCCTTGTTCTGGTCCTAACCTATGGACTACCAAAAATTAGTTTCCTTTCTCCTCTCTACAACTTCAACCTTGTAAGCATCACAAAATTGCAACTTTTAAAACCCTTATGTTGATGGGAAAATTTGTTTGGCCAACAGTAAGGGGATCTCCCCAGTAGAAAGTCCCAATTAGTCCTTGAACTGTTGGGAATAGTGATCCCGTCCGGGGTGTGGGTCTGGCTACCGCTTAAGTCACCTTCCCTTTGGTATCAAAAGAACGAGATTGAACCTGCGGACACACACTTATTCAAATGATACAAGATACATGATTGACGTGTTAAACATGTATATAACACTATGCGTAACGAGACAAATAATGAAGCATAAATGCTGAAGGAGGTGTTGTTAACAACACATCATTGGCGTTATGCTTGTAGGCTGTTCTAACCACAAAAGAAACAATTATTTATGGCAAGATGCCCCTTTTACATCTGTGAAAGATAAAACAAATGCTAATAAGCAAAGTCATTAACATCCATTAATAAAGAAAACTAAACTAAACATCATTAACACAAGTACAGATAACCATAATGCGTAAATGATGCCACTAAAAGTGCAACTTCGTTAACCAAAATATTTTCGAAACTGTATAAGAAATACTCATAGTGTTCGCACAGCAAAACACATCAGATCCAAAAGGATTTTAAACAAGTATATGTATTCGTATGCACAAGAGTGTTATATTTCAATACAATTTTGTATAGCTCTTGAGTCCCCAAAAAAAAGATCCTTTACATTTTCCTTGGAGGGAGTTTTATAGATCAAAAATTTCCCTTTGGGCTTCCTGACTCTTCGCCTGCCTAAATGTTGAGTTGCCTTGCGACCTGGAAGGGAAATACGACCTGTGACCTAGCTGGGCAGTGCGACCTGCGACCTGGCTGGGCAGTGCGACCTGCAACCTGTTTCCAAATGCTACCAGCGATCTACTGCCACTGGGTTATGAAGATGTGCGCACAATTGTGAGGTCAGGGGCATCAATCTATTGTCCTTTGAGGAAGTCTTGCCAGGTCTGATACTATGCTGCTATGGGAGAAACCATAGGGACCTCTTCTTTCAACTGATGCATGCACTCCAAAGTGTTTGGGACTAGGGTTTCCTTCTTCTGCGAAATCAGGTTGGAAAGAGAGGCGAGCTTGGTGTACATCCAGACTAGCGTGACAAGAAATTGGCCCAGGTTCTCTTGTGACGTTGCAAGATCGGGAGTGGCAGTAGCTTTCTTGATGGGCTGCAAAAATGGCTGGATCTCCTGATCCACCTGTTCCCAATTCTTCCCCTCATCCAATGCACCCAGCGAAGGAATGTGGTGAAGGATTTGCATCGAATCGATGCCGTTGATCAGGTGTTCGTATGCAGCCATTACCTAGTCTAAGTCCTCGGATCGCTTATCCTTGGACTGCATTGTCATACGGATTTGGACTTTGGCATCTTGCGTGTGAATCCAGTCCTTCTTTGGAAAATTTTCAGGAGCCTGAGGGTACCGCACTATCCAGTCCATCATTCTGTCCAAGGCAGATGAGGCCTCCTTCAGCTGTTCGTGCTTTTTCTTAGTCTCCGTTTGGGCTCTCACCAATGGGGCGACTATTTGTTTTATAATAAACATTTCCCCATAAACTTGCCTCTTGGTAGCCTCTAATATATCGAACTCCCTTTGAACAATAAGCGGAACTTCATTGACAGGGGGAGTTTTGTTTCGAAGTTGCTGAACCTCCTCTCTCAATGCCATCTTTTCCTGTTTTGCCCTTTTCTCCCCCTGCTCTGCTTCATTTAGCCTATTCTGTAGAGAAATGATCTCTCTACTCATTCTGGTCACATTCTCTTCTGTGGCCATAGTGAAGGCTGTGCCAGCCAATGTTACCATCACGAGATTAGTCCTAGTATCAAGGACTATGTCTTTTCTGGTTGCAATTGTGGATGCGGCGGAAGGATTTTGCGCCAGGCATATTCTTTTCTCCTGTCAGATTTTGAAGGAGAATTGATCGAACGTGAGCTTGGTGAGGTCGAATACCTCCTCCTTTTTCCCCTGGGAGGAACTGACATCAGAGAGTGTGGCTCGTGTATTGACTAGAGGTACCTCAAGGGGAGATACCTCGATGTTCTCTAGCATTTCATCCTCCTCCTCTTTCTTTTTCTTTTCTTCCTCTTCCCTTCGTAGGCATTCGGATTCTGCCTTTTCATGCTCTCTCTTCCGCCTCAGCTCTGCTTCTGCCGTTGCTTCTAATTTGTCTTTCCTTTTACGCTCAGTTGCTGCAGCTTGCTCTGCCTTCCTCTGGCAGTCATCTTCCACTTTATCTAACTCTTTCTTGAGTTCTTGTTTTGCTGCAGCCTTTGCCTCTTGTTTCTCCTTTTCCTTCTTGGCCTTCTCGGCCTGCTTTTTCTTCTGTTCTGACCTTAGGTTCTTCTTGCGCTTATCCTCATCCTCTTTCATTTTATTTTCTCTCTCTTGCTGGGCTTTGGTCTCTATTTCTTTCTATTGGGTAGAAGTACTATGCCCTGTACTGGTTCGAGGTTTTTTAGCCAGAGAAGAAGAAGCACCTCCCAATTCATGGCTCCTGTCTTCCAAGGTTTTGTCATATGGGTCTTCTTAGCCAGAGTCTGCCCCCAGAGCAAGTTGTCAGTCTGCATTGTACTAGTTCCTTCTTTCATCTTCTTCCGGGCGTTCCGTGTGCTGATAGTTACATTTGAACTTAGCCCTCTTGCAATGATCAGGAACTATCCTCTCTGGGTCGTATGTTCAGTATTATAATTCCCCAAGGCAGTAACCTTTCATCTCTTCTACCTCTACCTCTACCTCTCTGAAGTCTTTGACTGTGTATGCACCGAAAGTGAGGGGTAGCGTAGGCCATGGCTTCTTCTTACCCTTGGACAGGACCCTGGAGAAACCGAAAGACATTTGGAAACAGACCTCTTATATGATCATTCTGTCTGTGACAAAACGAGGCATAGCATGTGGGGCACTGAATGAGCCAAAGACTCGAATGAATGTATACTCGGCGAATGGGAACCAATGCTCCACCTTACTTAGCGTCTCCATGGCTCGCCAAGACATGCAAGGAGCATCTTGGCCGAACAATTTTATGTATAGAGCGAGGATGAAAACTTGAGAGATCAGCTCTATATCTTGTTTATACCTGGAATACCGAAACACCTTGGTTTGTAAGTGGATTGCACGGGTCTGTTTCGGATCCCAGTTATGCACCCATCCCTCAAAGTGCAACCTTGAACAGACGACATCCAACAAATAAGAGGCCATATAGAATTCAGAAGCCATTCCTTCATCTGGTACCAATGCCGAGGATAGATTTGTATGAATGGAGCTCATCAATATGCTAACCCAGTTGAAACAGGTGTCGTGCACTGTGACGTACTCCATGAGCTTCACCCATGTGCCATTGAAGGTGGTGGCATCGGGGCGCTCGTACAGTCTGCAAATCATCGTAGCCACTAATTTATATACTTTCCTGAGGCTCGCCATTGGATATTCCTGGTCCTTCTTGACCTTAAATTTCTCAGGCTCCTCCCACCACTGCTTTATAGTGTCAACTATAGGAACTGCATGGGCGATAGCCCATTCTTCTGTGAAGTCTTCTTCTCGCTCAGGCAAAGAGTAATAAACATGAGCGTCTGAGCCTTTGAGTGTCGTGAAAGCCTTCCCTTCACTATCTCTGATTACGAACTTCTTGGGGTCAGTTTTCTGTATAATCCAATATATCATCTCCGGGCATGGGAATATAGCCGGATGGGCACCTACAAGATGTAGCTTAGATCTTTTGACCTATAAATATATCTCCCAATCAGGGAGGTCTTCTGGGAATTTTGTTCTAGCGAACTCTTGGTACACTTGGTACCAACGCATGATATCCCCTTTGGAAAATGTGCAAAGGGTATCTCTGTAGATCGGGGGTGGGGACATTGGCATGTCCATCTCTACGTCCTCCACTGCCAGGTGCTTGTCTTTTTTCCAAGATACTGGAGGTCCCATGTCGCTGGAATCTGAGGGGACAGGTATACACTCCAAGTCTGCTTCAAATTCACCTGTCATATTCATGAAAGAATCCCAGGATAAGAAATATGCCATGATGGTATATACAGGACCAATTACAGCTTATCAATTATTTCAACTGGGGACACAAGCAGAGCTGAATAAGTGGACTACTGGGTCGCGGGGTCGCAAGTTGTGAGAAAATGTAAAATTGCAACCTTGCAACCTTGCAACTAGGTCACGGGGTCGCAGGTTATGAGAAAAAGAGGGAGATGAAACCTTTCAACCTTGTGACTAGGTCGCGCGGTCGCAAATTTCCGAAAAGAAGTAGAAATGCGACCTTGCGACCTTGTGACTAGGTCGCGGGGTCGTGGGCTCGCCAATTGAGGAAAAGTAGTAGAAATGCGACCTTGCGACCTTGTGACTAGGTCACGGGGTCGTGGGGTCGCAAGTCGCGCTAGGGCTTGCTAGGGTTTTGGCACGCGCGGCGTGAAGTTATTTTTGCTTTTAACTTGCCAAACACAGGGTAAAAAGGGTCCAGACAAAGCCAGGGGATATTTTTTGAAGCAGGATACATGCCATGGGAGGCTCGATGAGGAATTGTGATAAGTTGGGCAAGCAGGGTGAATGTTGTAATCAAAAGGAAAGCCCTAAGTGACAAATGAAGACAATGGCTGAGGCAAGGGGAAATTTAAAGGCTGAGGGCTAAGAGATTAGCCAAGAATAATAAAAAAGGAAACATCAGGAGAAAAATGACAACTTACCTGGGAAAATTACACTCCAGTCAACCTCTCAGAGGCGTTTTTTCTATCTGCTGCATATGTGAAATGCGACCTACTGACCTCCTATATATAAAAAGGTCGCACGTGCAGGCCATAAATGAGGTCGCAAGGTCGCATGGCGAGGTGATGTGAGAGGAATGTGACCTCACAAATTTTCGACCTTGTGACCTCAGGGTCGCGAGGTCGCAAGGTCGCGGGGTCGCAGTTTTCCACAAATTTGAAGTTTTGCGACTCAGCGACTTAGCCCTCCCGAGTCTTTACTTAAATTTTCTTTGTGCTCAAGGGGCTCCAAAAAAATTTTAAGTGGGGATTTTTGGAGGGTGTTGTAGGGGCTACAACAAATGACGATTCACTGGTTGAACTCAGAGTCTCTACCAATGGTTAGCCTTGGAGGGGGAGGGAGGGGCCTTCACTAGCTGTTCTTTTTGCCTTAAGGTTAGCACTATCTTGCCTTTGACACCTTGCGAGGTTTCTTGGCCTGCTAGCTTGTTTGGGTGCTGGTTAACCGAATTTCATTTCTTCAGGTTTCTGGACCCAAAGGGTTGGAGAAATCCAGGCGGCTACAGGGTCTGGTATGATTATTTTGTCCTCATCATGTTGCTCCACTGCCTGCGAACCTCTCGGTCCCGGCGAAGTCACTGCCTAGGAGTCATAAGCGTTGCTCCGCTGCCAGCGAGCCTAGTTAGTACCCCAGCGGAGTCGTTACATCACCTCTCTGCATAGGAAGAATTTCTCAATCCTTTAACCTTTATTAGTGTGCTATTGCACTTATTTTGAATGTGCCTAAGGCACTTATTTAGATGTGCTCATGGCACTTATTTGAAATGGGAAATTTTTTCCTAGGCGGATGAGGGATCCTGAATTATTTTACTTGTAGAGAGGTTGCTCCTGGTCTAATATGAGGACTTTGATTTTTCCTGGATGTCCTGACGTCACCTAGAGTTAACTCTGTTCCCTTCCTACCTAGTTGCCACTGTATCGTACTTTCTTTTCACAGACACCCTTTCAAACTTGCTAGGTGGGCTCCCACGCTTGATGGCTTGAGCTAGGTCATGTGCTATCTTGGGTGCCAATTACAAGCAAGATTTTTCCACCTTCGTGTCTTTCAGGAAAGGCCTCCCATCAGTATAGAACCTGTCTCAGTGTGCCAAATGTGTGGCTCCGACAAGGCCTTCCATTTAAAAATATATATATATATATTTTGTGAAAAAAATGGAAGAAAAGCGGATAATATGGTACAAGGGTAGGATAGCCCTCTGAGGGCTACTAAGTGAAGTAATTTTTGAGGTCATGCCCATTTACTAGGAGGACCTCGACTCTTCCCTCAAGAGTTTGCAGTCTAAATGTGTGGGAACCCAATTTTTCCTTGACCTAGAAGGGACCTGTCCATAGTGCTTGGAACTTAGAATGTTTCCCCTTTTCTTCGTGAGCTTTATCCCACTTAAGGACTAGGTCTCCTACCTAAAATTATTTACTCCCTGCAGATTTTTTATCAAACCATCTCTTGATCCGGCTTTGGTGGATGGTGAAATTTTCCCGGGTTTTTTGTCTTTCTTCCTCCAACTTCAGTAGGGTGTCGATCCGGGTCTGCAAGGTGGGCCATGGGGTTCCATGACATTCCTGGGACAACTGAAGGGCAGGGAGAGATAAATGGGGAGGAAGAACTACTTATTTTCCATACACAAGAAAATATGGAGAGGTTCCTAGGGAGGATTTGGGTGTGACATGGTCGGCCCAAAGAGTGTTGTGAAGGGCGTTGTGCCAATTTCACTGGTGGGACAACAGGGTCTTTTTAATGATGCAGATTAGATTTTTATTAGTTGACTCAGCTAACCCATTTCCTTGGGGGTAATAATTTGTAGAATTTTTAAGCACAATGCCATTTTCCAGAGAAAAATCATACAATTTCAAAGATGAAAAGTAAGTTGCATCATAAAAAACCAATGGAGTTGGAATGCCAAACTTGGTGATGATGGAATGAGTGACGAATTCTATTACCTCTTGATCATTGATTTGGCATTAAGGTGTTGCTTCGAACCACCTGGTGAAATAATCGGTAGCAGTAAGAATATACCGATGTTGCTTGGAAGAGTGAGGTATGATTTCGCCAATCACGTCCAAACCCCACTGTTGAAAAGGTTCCTCCACTACTATTGATAGTAGGGGGCCGGCTGGCCGCGCTTCTCGGTTTGCGAATTTCTAGCATTGAGTGCACTTCTAGACATATGCATGCCCATCTCTGAAAAGGTTTGGCCAATAGTATCCTGCGCGCATTATCTTGTGTGCAGTGGTATCGCCTGCAAAATGCCCTCCAGCTGGTCCGTCGTGCAGCTCAGTCAAGATTTTATGTGCTTCATCATGTTCCAAGCAGCGTAACAGAACTCCATCGTAATGTTTCTTGAAAAGCTTAACCTAGATCAACTGATAAGATGTAGCTTTGAGCCTTATGGCACATTTCTGTCGGGCGGTTAAAACAGGGTCCAGGATGCCATGGGCTAAATATCCCGAAATGTCAGAGTACCAAGAAGGGCTTCTCTGCTGAGGTGCGTGGTCACTCTGATACATATTGATTTCCTGTTCCCAACACTCTTCTTCAACTCCATGTGAGCTTGTAACCTCCGCAGCCATTTGGCATAGTCCTTGTCCTTTAACAGTGTGTGTTGGTTTAAACTCTAAGTCATACTCTTGCAGGCATGCCACCTAGTTGCCTCACCTCTCGCCTAGCTCCTACTGCATGAACAGTGAGTGGACAGCTGGGTGGGGAATGAAAACCGTGACATGGTTTTTCAAGATGTAAGGCCTGAAATGCTTGACTTCTTTGTAGACTGCATAGGATTGCTTTTCGATTTCAGGGTAGTTCAATTCAGCTCCTTGTAAACTAGTACTCATGAAGGATATAGGCCGTTCATCATTGTTGTTGTCTTTCTGCGTAAGGACAGCTGCAAGTGATGAATTTGAAGTGAAAGTATATAGGATAAAGCTTCTGCTAAAATCTAGACTTTGGAGGGATGTTGCTTTAGCTATAGCCTACTTGATTTTGTTGAATGCCTCCTTCTCCGACAGGTTCCATTTGAAAATTGCATTCTTCTTGATCATCCCCTGCAAAGGCCTAACTATCTAGGCGAAATCCGATATGAATTTACGTACAAAATTGATTTTCCCCAAGAAATATTGCATAGCTTTTTTACTGCTAGGGGGGGAATCTGGGCAATGGCTTTCGCCCGCTCTGGATCTACAACAATGCCTTGCTTAGTTATAATGTGCCCTAGCAAATTCTCTTTTTCCACATCAAAAACACTCTTCTTCGGGTTGAGTGAAATCCCGTACTTCCTGCACCTTTCAAAAATTTGCTTGAGGTGGCGTCAATGATCGCACCGGTGTTTTGAAAACACAGTGACGTCATCCAGATAGACTACCACGCTCTACCCTATCAAACCACGAAAAGCTATATCCATGGCCCGTTGGAAGGTTGCCCCCACGTTTATTAATCTAAAGGGCATGTGTCTGAATGCGAAAGTTCCCCATTTGGTTCGAAAAGTAGTTTTCAATCTGTCCAGCTCATCTACCAGCACTTGGTTGTAGCCGAAGAATCCATCCAACATGGAGAAAATCTCAGATCTGGACACAACTTGCAATATTTTTTCCATTGGAGGCACCTGATAATTATCTTTGTTTGAGGCCCGATTTAAATTCCAGAAATCCACGCACAAGAGGATGTCGCCAGAATTCTTCCGTACAGGGACCAAATTTGACGCCCATGTGGAGTGGCGAACTTTGAAGATGATGCGTGCATCCAAAAGCTTCTTAAGTTATTTTAGAATCATTGGTTCCAAAGTAGGATGCACTTTTCTAAGCTTCTATTGGAAAGGCTTTACGCCTTCCTTCATGGGTATCACGTGCTGAATAATCCAAGTATCATACGTATGTAAATCATCATACGTCCAAGAAAATACGTCTCGATACTTTTGAAATAGTTGGGTGAAAGACTGCGTCTCCTGGTTGGTACAGTCTTTCCCAAGGTTGATGAACTTCGGGTTATCATCTGATCCCAAGTTCACCTGTCGATGTTCCAAGGTGGAACTTTGTACCTTGGTATTTGGGGGCCCACAGAATCGGCTTTGCAGATCAAAAACTTTTTCAAGTGATACTATCCTCTTGGGCATGGGGTTCTCCTTGCATTTATCATGCTCTTCCTGCAAATCTTGATCGTGATCCGCCTCGTCTATTGCCACGTCTTTGAATACTTCAGTGTTGAGCATAAATTCCAATATCTGTTGATCATCATAAAAAACGTGTAAATTATTAATATTATCTGGCACGAAGGGTCTATACATAACTTCAATAGAAAAGCCATCCCTCAAAGGGATAAATCTAGTAGCAGCATTAGCCAGAGTATCAGTTGCTGCATTATGCATTCTAAGAACAGATTTGATTCCAAACGCATCGAAAGCATAAATAAGACGCCATACCTCTTGTTGATAAGCTTTTAACTGCGGAGACAAATAATGAATGGTGTTGCATACCTGTCGAGTAATAATCTCGGAGTCTACGATGACCTGTAAGCATCTTACCTTTAAATCCAGTGCCTCCTTGAGTCTGAGGATAAAAGCTTCATATTCAACAATATTGTTAGTGCACTGGAACTCTAGCCAACACAAAATCAAGAACTTGTTCTTCTAAGGCTCCAGCAAGATGCAGCCCGCACCAGCTCCGTCATGGGTCTTGGAACCGTCATAGTACAGGGTCCACACGTCATTTTCTAGCTCCTTCGGGGTTGTATGTTGGGGAACGATTTCATTTTGGTGTGAGACGAGAGTGCCTTGGTCTTCTGCGACGAGTGTTAGTTCAGACTAGATCTCAGGGTCTATTGGAGACTGAGGAGGGTGTTAACATCCGAAAATGGCTTCCAAGAAGCACATGCCAAGCTCCTCCTGGGCAAAGTTGATGGGTTCATTACTAGCATCCAAATCAGTCACAGTATATTTCATATATGGTTCGCTTTCGACCTTGATTTGGTTATTCTGGCCCTTGTAAGGTAGCCACAGGTGGGACCAGTCGGTGGCCAAATACCCTTGCAGCTTGCTAGACCAGTCTCTGCTAAGTAATAAGCTGTAGGCTTCAGGGATGTCAATAACCACAGTGTCAATACATTGGTGGACTCTAGAGTCGGACGAAAGGTGGATGATGACGTTATTTAGCTCTCCTATAGCTGGCACCTGCGATATGTCAAGTTGGATGATCCTCGCGTCAGTTTTCTCTGGGCGGATGTTTAGCTTCTTACAAACAGATAGGGGCATGATGTTTGTGGATGCACCAGAGTCAACTAGACAGTTATGGACGTTGAAGTTAAAAATCTCAAAAGATAATAGGAAGGGAGGAGTAGATCCCCTGGAATTTGCATTGATAGCGTTCAAAATAGACTAAACACTTGAACTAGCTTGCGCGGATGTATTGCTCACAGGATTAGTAGTTGAGGTATTGGCGAAGGCTTTAAGAATAAGTTCTCGTTGATTTGTGCTGTGGGCAAGCTCGTAGAGGGAGATGTTGGCTCTGGATTTCTTCATGTCCTCAACAATGTTATAAGAAGAATCCGGTTGAGGACAAGGCTCGGTAGTGGTTTTGGGGGACCCTACCAGGAGCTTGTTATTTTGATTTTCTTGGGTGTTGTTATTCATGGGCTTCTCAAGAACAACTTGTTGTTCATTTCCCGGAGGAATAATTTTCCTTAAGAAAGCCCTTTTCTTCTCCTCAAAGGACTGTTCGGGGACCGGTCATTTGCTCCTAAGGCTATAATTTCCCATAGGTTGGGCCTTAGGATTGTCTGCCATGTTGATATCAGTGATGGTAATATTGTTTTCCCCGCATATTATGTCAAACGCAAGAACAGAGGACCCCGGTTCTTCATCCGGGGGAAAATATTCATCATGGTCAGAAACATCATCCTCCCCCACATCCCCTGGGGTTTGATCGTCCAGAAGCTGATTTACCACTACCATCATGCTGCCAATCCATTGTGGGCATGTTTTTTCAGAGTGGGCAACCTGGTGGAAAGAACAAAAATTATCTTTTCCTATTTCTTCCACGTTGAGAACAGTGTTCGGGTTAGACGGAGGTCGGCTGGTGTTGGGGTTTCTCTTTCTGAAAAATGGCTTAGGTGCCTTGGTGCTAGTTGTGGATTCTATACCCTTTCTCTTCAGGTCGGAAACTTCATTTGTCAATAGCTTGAGGGTCTTTGCTATACTCTCGAGGTCAAAAGCATCCTTATCCTTATCTGTGGTTTCTGTTGTGGAGGACTAACCTTTCTTCGTGATTGGTTTGTGGTCATCTCTCCCCTCGTGATCGATGGCTCCTATAGAAAGCATGTCTCTTTCTACATTGAGGGCGGCTGCGTAGTTTGCTGCAAGGGTGGCCCGAGCTTCATGTTTTATGAAGACGGCGATATCCCCGGGGAGAGCTTTTGTATAGTAGTCTATGGTAATAGAGTCATCCAACGCCAGGTTGGGGTGAAACTTTTGCAGTATGGTAGCAAAGCGTTGATTGAAGTCTCTAACCTTCTCTTTCTTATGGCACTTAATGGTGCTTAACTCCGTGAGGAGCATGGAAGGGGTTTTGTCCTCTGAAAATTTCTGCAAGAATGCGAGACAAAATTGGTCCCATGACGTAATGGAGGCACTTGGGAGGGAGCGGTACCAGGTGGCCCCTTTGTTTTCAAGACTGTGCGGAAATAGGTGGAAAGCAACGTCATCTATTTTAACCCTCATGATTTGCAGGGAAAGATAGAAGTTGCTTATATGATCCTCGGCCAAAGTGCCTTTCTCGGGATCAAACTTGGGGAGATGCTTCTTGGGATGCCTAGGCAGGTCGTGGAGGGGGCCCAAAAGATCTAATGGGGACTAGGCCATCCTGATCTCAGACTTAGATTCATTCCCCATATCTGACGCCGATGCTTCTTCCCCATGGCGAGAGTGTTCATCTTGGTATCCCTCACAGTTGGCCATATCTCTTAGATACCCCCAATTGTAAACAGGTGGCCTGTTTTGGTTTGGGTGGTGGTGGGTGGCACGGTGTCCTTGGCCACGGCCTCTATCTCCTCTACCTTCATTCCCACGGCCTTTGTTCCCATCACCTTCATTTCTACGGGCTCTATTTCCCTCACCTTCATTCCTATGGGCTCTATTTCCCTCGCCTCCATTTCCCCAGGCTCTATTTCCCTCACCTTCGTTCCCTCGGCCTCTATTTCCCTTGCCTTCGTTCCCTCGACCTCTATTTCCATCGCTTCCCCCAAGTGGGGGGGTTACTTGGTCATTATTCTGTTGGGTTTGGTTAGGCTAAGGGTCAGGGAAGGGTTCAGTCATGCCGAATTCCTCCTCTTCGCCCACTTGGAGCTCAGGAATCGGTTCATTACTCTGGACAGCAGTGGCAAGGTCTTCTACCATGAGATTCACCAAATGGGGTATGGAACTCACCAGAGCACCATTAAGAGTGATGTTTTCAGCAGGGGTCCTAGTATGGGTCAAGAAATTCATGATGGCGGCATATCGCAAATCCCTGATGAGATTGCGGGCAGTTGGGCGCAAGGCTCTCAACTGCTCTATTGTAATTTCATAATAAGGAACCTCCTCCCCTGGAATATCTTCCAAAGGAGGAGGGATAGTATCATCATTTATGACCTCCCCATGGGGAGTTTGTGATGGAATTTTTCTTGTATGCTGGGAGGATGCCATTCAAGCCCTCCTTCTAGTGCCAAATCTGTTGATGGGAAAATTTGTCCGGCCAACAGTAAGGGGATCTCCGTAGTAGAAAGTCCCAATTAGACCTTGAACCGTTTGGAATAGGGATCACGTCTGGGGTGTGGGTCCAGCTACCGCTTAAGTCACCTTCCCTTTGGTCTCAAAAGAACGCGATTGAACCTGCGGACACACACTTATTCAAATGATACAAGATACATGATTGACGCGATAAACACGTATATAACACTATGCGTAGTGAGACAAATAATGAAGCATAAAAGCCGAAGGAGGTGTTGTTAACAACACATCATTGGGGTTATGCTTGTAGGTTGTTCTAACCACAAAAGAAATAATTTTTTATGGCAAGATGCCCCTTTTACATCCGTGAAAGATAAAACAAATGCTAATAAGAAAAGTAATTAACATCCATTAATAAAGCAAACTGAACTAAACATCATTAACACAAGTACAAATAACCATAATGCGTAAATGATGCCACGAAAAGTGCAACTTCATTAACCAAAAGATTTTCGAAACTGTATAAGAAATACTCATAGTGTTCGCACAGAAAAACACATTAGATCCAAAAGGAGTTTAAACAAGTATCTTTATTCATATGCATAAGAGTGTTATCTTTCAATACAATGTTGTATAGCTCTTGAGTTCCCAAAAAGAATATCCTTTACATTTTCCCCGAAGGGAGTTTTATAGATCAAAACTTGCCCTTTGGGCTTCCTGACTCTTCGCCTACCTGACTGTTGAGTTGCCTTGCGACCTGGAAGGGAACTGCGACCTATGACCTGGCTGGGCAGTGCGACTTGCGACCTGGCTAGGCAGCGCGACCTGCGACCTGTTTCCAAATGCTACCAGTGATCTACTGCCACTGGGTTATAAAGATGTGTGTGCAATTGTGAGGTCAGGGGCATAAATCTGTTGTCCTTTGAGGAATTCTTGCCAGGTCTGATACTTTGCTGCTATGGGAGAAACGAGAGGGACCTCTTCTTTCAATCGATGCATGCACTCCAAAGCATTTGGGAATAGGGTTTCCTTCTTCTGCAAAATTAGGTTGGAAAGAGAGGTGAGCTTGGTGTAGATCCAGACTGGCATGACAAGAAATTGGCCCAGGTTCTCTCGTGATGCTGCAAGATCGGGAGTGGCAGTAGCTTGCTTGATGGGCTGCAAAAATGAATGGATCTCTTGATCCACCTATTCCCAGGTCTTCCCCTCATCCAATGCACCCAACGAAGGAATGTGGTGAAGGATGTGCATCGAATAAATGTCGCTGATCAGGTGTTCATATGCAGCCATTACCTTCTCTAAGTCCTTGGATAGCTTATCTTTGGACTGGATTTTCATACGGATTTGGACTTTGGCATCTTGCATGTGAATCAAGTCCTTTGGAAAATGTTCAATAGCCTGAGGGTACCGCACTATCCAGTCCATCATTCTGTCCAAGGCAGCTGATGCCTCCTTCAGTTGTTCGTGATTTTTCTTAGTCTCCGTTTGGGCTCTCACCAATGGAGCGACTGTTTGTTTTATAGTAAAAATTTCCCTATAAACTTGCTTCATGGTAGCCTCTAATATATCGAACCCCCTTTGAATGGTAAGCGGAAATTCATTGACAGGGGAAGTTTTGTTTCGGAGTTGCTGAACCTCCTCTCTCAATGTCGTCTTTTCCTTTTCTGCCCTTTTCTCCTGCTACTCTACTTCATGTAGCCTATTCTATAGAGAAACGATCTCTCTACTCATTCTGGTCACATTCTCTTCTGTGGCCATAGCGAAGTTTGTGCCAGCCGATGCTATCATCATGGGATTAGTGCTAGTATCGAGGACTATGTCTTTTCTGGTTGCGACTGTGGATGCAGCGGAAGGATTTTGCACTGGGCATCTTCTTTTCTCCTGTCAGATTTTGAAGGAGAATTGATCGAATGTGAGCTTGGTGAGGTCAAATACCTCCTCCTCTTGCCCCTGGGAGGAACTGACATCGGAGAGCATGGCTCATGTACTAACTAGAGGTACCTCAAATGGAGATACCTCGATGTTCTCTAGCATTTCATCCTCCTCCTATTTCTTTTTATTTTCTTCCTCTTATCTTCATAGGCGTTCAACTTCTGCATTTTCCTGCTCTCTCTTCTGCCTCAGCTCTACTTCTGTTGTTGCTTCTAATTTGGCTTTCCTTTTATGCTCAGCTGCTGCAGCTTGCTCTGCTTTCTTCTGGCGGTTAGCTTCCAATTTATCTAACTCTTCTTGAGTTCCTGTTCCGTTGCAGCCTTCGCCTCTTGTTTCTCCTTTTCCTTCTTGGCCTCCTTGGCATGCTTTTTCTTCTGATCTGACCTTAGGCTCTTCTTGCACTTATCCTCATCCTCTTTCGTTTTCTTTTCTCTCTCTTGCTGGGGTTTGGTCTCTATTTCTTTCTGTTGGGTAGAAGTACTATGCCCTATACTGGTTCGAGGCTTTTTAGCCAGAGAAGAAGAAGCACCTCCCAATTCACGGCTCCTGTCTTCCAAGGTTTGGTCATCCGGGTCTTCCTGGCCAGAGTCCACCCCCGGAGCAAGTTGTCGGTCTGCATTGTACCAGTTCCTTCTTTCATCTTCTCCTAGGCGTTCTGTGTGCTGATAGTTTCATTTGAACTTAGCCCTCTTGCAATGATCAAGAACTATCCTCTCTGGGTCGTATGTTCGGTATTCTAATGCCCCAAGGTGGTAACCTTTCATCTCTTCTGCCTCTGCCTCTACCTCTCTAAAGTCTTTGACTATGTATGCACCGATAGTGAGGGGTAGCGTAGGCCACGGCTTCTTCTTACTTTTGGATAGGACCCTGGAGAAACCGGAATACATTTGGAAATAGACCTCTTGTATGAGCATTCTGTCTGTGACAAAATGAGGCATAGCATGTGGGGCCCTGAATGAGCCAAAGACTCAGATGAATGTATACTCGGAAAATGGGAACCAATGCGCCACCTTGCTTAGCGTCTCCATGGCTCGCCAAGACAAGCAAGGAGCGTCTTGGCCAAACAATTTTCTGTATAGAGCGGGGATGAACACTTGAGAGATTAGCTCTATATCTTTTTTATACCTGGAATCCAAAAACACCTTGGTTTGTAAGTGGATTGCACGGGTCTGTTTCGGATCCCAGTTATGCACCCATCCCTCAAAGTGAAACCTTGAACAGACGACATCCAACAAATAAGAGGCCATATAGAATTCAGAAGGCATCCCTTCATCTGGTACCAATGTCGAGGATAGGTTTGTATGAATGGAGGTCATCAATATGCTATCCCAGTTGAAATGGGTGTCGTGCGCTGTGACGTACTCCATGAGAGTCACCCATGTTCCGTTGAAGGTGGTGGCATCGGGGCGCCCGTACAGTCTACAAAGCATGGTAACCACTAATTTATATACTTTCATAAGGCTCGCCACTGGATATTCCTGGTCCTTCTTGACCTTGAATTTCCCAGGCTCCTCCCACCACTGCTTTATAGTGTCAACCATAGGAACTGCATGGGCGATAACCCATTCCTCTGTGAAGTATTCTTCTCACTCAGGCAAAGAGTAATAAACATGAGTGTCTGAGCCTTTGAGTGTCACAAAAGCCTTGCCTTCGCTGTCTCTGATTACAAACTTCTTGGGGTCAGTTTTCTGTATAACCAAATCTATCATCTCCGGGCATGGGAATATAGCTGTATGGGCACCTGCAAGATGTAGCTTAGATATTTTGACCTGTAAATATATCTCCCGATCAGGGAGGTCTTCTGAGAATTCTGTTCTAGCGAACTCTTGGTGCACTTGGTACCAACGCATGCTGTCCCCTTTGGAGAATGTGCAAAGGGTATCTCTGTAGATCGGGGGTGGGGACACTGGCATGTCCATCTCTACGTCCTCCACTGCAAAGTGCTTGTCTTTTTTCCGAGATACTGGAGGTACCATGTCGCTGGAATCTGAGGGGACAGGTATACACTTCAAATCTGCTTCAAATTCACCTGTCATATTCATGAAAGAATCCCAAGATAAGAAAGATGCCATGATGGTATATACAAGACTAGTTACAGCTTATCAATTATTTCAAATGGGGACATAGGAAGAGCTGAATAAGTGGCCTACTAGGTCGCGGGGTCGCAAGCTGTGATAAAATGGAAAAGTGCAACCTTGCAACCTTGCGACTAGGTTGCAGGGTCGCGGGTTATGAGAAAACAACGGAGATGCGACCTTGTGACCTTGTGACTGGGTCGTGGGATCGCGGGGTCGCAAATTGCTGAAAAGTAGCGGAAATGTGACCTTGCAACCTTGTGACTGGTTCACGGGGTTGCGGGTTCGCCAATTGTAGAAAATTAGTAGAAATGCGACCTTGCGACCTTGCGACTACGTCGCGAGGTCGCGGGTCGCAAGGTCGCAGGGTCGCAAGTCGCGCTAGGGCTTGCCGGGGTTTTGGCGCGCTCAGCGTGAAGTTGTTTTTGCTTTTAACTTTCAAAACACAGGGTAAAAAGGGTCCAGACATAGCCCAGGGATAGTTTTGGAGCAGGATACAGGCCATGGGAGGCTGGATGAGGAATTATGATAAGTTGGGCAAGCAGGGTGAATGATGTAATCAAAAGGAAAGCCCTAAGTGACAAATGAAGACAATGGCTGAGGCAAGGGGCAATTTAAAGGCTTAGGGCTAATATATTAGGCAAGAATAATAAAAAAAAGGAATAGCAGGAGGAAAACAACAACTTACCCAGGAAAATCGCGCTCCAGTCGACCTGTTAGAGGTATTTTTTCTATCTGCTGCATATGCGAAATTCGACCTAGCGACCTCTTATATATGAAAAGGTCACACGTGCGGTCCATAAATGAGGTCGCAAGGTTGCATGGCAAGGTGATGTGAGAGGAATGCGACCTCGCAACTTTGTGACCTTGCAACCTCAGGGTCGCGGGGTTGCGGTTTTCCACAAATTTGAAGTTTTGCGACTCAGCGACTTAGCCCTCCCGAGTCTTTACTTAACTTTTCTTTGTGCTCAAGGGGCTCCAAAAAATTTTAAAGTGGGGTTTTTTGGAGGGTGTTGTAGGGGCTACAACACCTTCTTACACAAAAATCAAGAAAAAGAAGAAAATAACCTTTGCTCTAATACCATCTTGTTCTGAATTTGATTGTTAGTTTTTCTGTGCTAATATCATCTTCAAATTTATATCAAAATTCTTGATCTTTTCTTCTTGTAAAAGGATTTATTAAAGTGCTTATGAATTATTAATAAGTAAATTTGTGGATATTAATTTGAAAACATGAACATAAAATAATGGAAACTAAATATTAAACAATACCATATAAACACCCAAAAAACCATCACAATTGAAAGAATAACACTTTTTTTTATGAAGGATTTCACCCTTCCTAGGCTACATCTCCTTGGTCCAGCTTCCATGGCATGGGCCTTTTTACTATCTCAATTGTGAAAATATTGTTGTTTACAATCTCCTATTGCCTCTGCAACCTTCTCCGATGTATCCAAAACATCAAAATCTACTAATAATGACCCTTCTTGAGCCAAAATTGATCGAAATTTGACTCAGTTATGGAAAACACAAATTTTCCTAAAATTTCTCCTCCAAATCTAGAGAAGACTTGAGATAGCTCAGCTATTTTGGTGGATTCCTCCAAATCAGAAACCATCACTAAATCTGCCGCCAGTTTAACAAGAGGTTTAATTAAAAATTAAGATGGATTAACTGGGATAAGTGTGTTTTAACTGCGTGCTTATCCATATAATATAATCTCGTTTTAATTATTTTAAAACTCGCGGATTAGTGGCTTAAACATGAATTAATTAATATAACTCTCGCTATTTTCAATCTTCTCTGCTCACAGTCTTTACACTGCAGTAATATGGGACGGGGCTGGCCCCCTCCAAACCCCCTCCATTGGATCAGATGAACAATAAGTATAAGCGATGAATTTAGATGCTTAAGAACCATCGGAGAGGAGAAGCGATGAAGCACTGCAGTGGCATGGGGTAGTTCGTGGGTTCGACCCTGATCCCTGCACCATTATTTTGTTCCAATACGTAACACCGAAACATTAGTAAAAAACTTTCGCATATAATTCATATTTTTCCCGCAACATATATATATCTACCTCCATATTTAAAACCTTAGGTTATAACCATATTTCCACTTGGATAATATATATCTCCATATGTCTTCCTATCCAAGGTTTAAATCCTTAGATTGTAATAAAGTATATTCACCCACCTGTAACATAGTTTGGAACTTTGGGTAATGAAAAATGTAAATAACCCGAAATATATATATATATATATATATATATATATATATATATATCTGTGTGTGTGTGTGTGTCCAAACTTGGACATAAACTCATAAATTTGGAATTTTAACATAAACAAAGGTTGGGTGGGTCCACTAGAGGGGGCACGTGGTGGCCCCTAGTTGCACCACATGTCCAGTTCTAGTGGGACTATTCCAACTAAAAACAATTCTCCTTCATCCTTAGGATACTTGTAAAAAATAATCACCTCCAAATTTCACTGTCGAATCTGATTGTGACACTTGTCACAGTGTCATTGAGCTAAAACTAGAGAATATTCGATGAATATAACTCGAGTGCTGACTGGGCTGCCATGTCATCAACTTGTTAATGTTCTACAATTTCTATACCAGTTTGAGAAAACTGAGAGTAGGTTATAAATTCCTCCTCTGAAGTTGTTTTTTGATGAAACGATTTGCATCGGATTCCTGGTGACAAGATCTACACGGTCGTTCTGGTTAGGAGAATTTATAAACACTTTCATTTTTTAGCTTAATATTGGGCCTCTGATCAAGAATAATTTGTTTTCAGTGCTCACTATTTTCTAAGATGGACATCAAGTCACTATGGAATATGTCGTAGTAAAAATAAAATCCATTAAACAAAGCTTAAAGAAAATCATGACTGGGTAAGAATATGGAAAGCTTCTACGTATTAAACACATAGTCATTCCTCAAAGTTTAAATATTGAAGAAGTAGAAAGATTTTATATTTCACTCATAAGGTTGTGGCATGTTAGATATGTGAATTTAAACTTTGAAAGTCTATTTCAAATCCAAAAGTAGGGAATACTTAGAGGATTTTAACTTTTAAGAAAGAAAATGAAATACGTGGAGCTTACATTTATGAGAAATAAACTCAAGACACTTTTCCAACAAGTTCATGGTATGAAAAAAATATTTTTTATTTGGTTCACAATGACATATGTGGACCTATAGAATCCACTCTAGGAAGTTGTAAATGCAAGAGCTCACAACAATCAGTCATTACTCTTAAAAATGAAAGCACCATTATAATGGTGTTCATCTGGAAAAGGTTGGAAATTGCATTAGATGGATGTCAAAAGTGTGTTCCTAAATGGAAACTTGTACGAAGAAGTTTATATGGCTCAAACTCCTAGCTTTGGGCTTGAAGGATAGGAACACAAATATTTTAAATTAATCAAGGCTTTCTATGGGTTGAAACAAGGTCTAGTATCTTGGTATGCAAAATTGGATGATTATCTTCGCAAGGTTGGATTTAAGAGAATTAAATGAGATGATACCTTATATTTCTAGAAATAAGGTAAAAATGTAGTGATTTTAGTTATGTATGTGGATGAGCTGATGATTACTAGAAAAAAATTGATCATATTGCAGGTAAAGAGGGAACTATTAGCCAGATTCAAGATAGTAATCTAGGAAAAAATCACTACTATCGTGGATTTTAAGTATTCCAACATCAAAATAACATTTTCATTAGTCAAATAATATATTCATTTGAACTACTAAAATTTTTGCAATGCAAGATTGCAACTATGTTCTCAACAAAATGAAACAAATTTAAAAATTTAAAAATTTGAAGGGGGGAATTGGTGAACAACACTACTTACAGATAGTTGATTGGAAGCTTGATCTATCTAACAATCACTAATCCAAACTTATCTTATACAATTAGTAGTCTCTCACACTTTATGCAGGAACCAATGGAGAGCCATTGGAATGTAGCAAATTGTGTTCTTAGATATATCCAAGGTACAAAATATTTTGGTATTCTCTATAAAAAGACTAAGAATTTTATACTTGGTAGATACTCAAATGAAAATTTTGCTTGAAATGTTGATGATTAGGCATCCACATCAAGATATTTGATGAACATGGGGTCAAAAATAGTTTCTTGGAGTTTGAAGAAACTTACCACAATGAAAAATTATTCTGCATAAGAAGAATATATATCAACATAGGAAGCAACATGTGAGATTGTTTGGTTTCATAAAGTTTTTCAATATTTACGTGTTCCTCAACCAGAAGCCACATGTTTATTCATTGACAATCAATGAATGATAAAACTTGCAAAAAATATAGTTTTCCATTCCAATTAACAAAGCATGTCGACATAAATTATTATTTCATTGGGAGACTCATCACAAAGGATTTCATCAAACTGATATATCTCCTTCGGAAGACCAAAAGTCCAAGATTTTCATGATAACACTTGGCAAGATCAATTATACTAAGTTTAAGGAATAAATTTGTATTTGGTGTAGTGTACTTTTGAATCGAAGGGGTGAATGTTAGATATATGATACACCTTACATAGTTTAATATTAAATTATTGATATTCATAGAGTATTCTTAAAATATTTATTTTCTATAATAGACTTTGACACCTAGAAAAGTGTTGTTATTTAGGAATAAAATTCAAAAAATTATTAGGAGATTTGTTAGAATAACATTAAATGTAAATGGATACTTGTCACATTAAATATGTGATCCATAACTAAATTAGTTCTAAGGCATAAGATTATTTAGATATTATTTTTCTCATCATGTGAGAGTAATGATTGATTGTTGTAAGCTCTTGCGTTTTATTATGAAATTTTCTTTTCCTTAATTAATAGAATGTGTCGCGAAGGACACTTCTCCTATCACATATTTGACTAGGAGAAGGATCTTCAGCTACTATAGGGGATCTAAAACCGTCATCAACATGTGTAGATTATAAGGTATGGCATCACCCTTTCCATTTCCATTCTATGAAAGGAAGATATTGCAATAGATCTAGGAAACTTAAATTATCAATTTTGAAAGAAATTAAATAAACATAATAAAATATCAGAGACAAAATTTGGTGGAAAAGGATTCTCAAGGTATATTATCTCACTCACACTCCAATAATGATAATCATACAATATATAAATACATCAAGCGTATGTCTCAAGGTAGTGTGTCTATCTTGGACACAATCACTTCGGTTGAGTAAATATCTCAACCACACACTAATATAGGAGACTAACTAGTTGGAGAGAATATCTCAATGAATTAGACCTAAAAAAACTCCCAAGCTTGAGGAAAATTCGCATTCTAGAATAGATAATTAGGAATTAATCCAACATTTACAATTTTATTTTTTTTTGAATATTTTTGACTTACTGATTTTTTTTATGTGAGAGTGAGGCTAACCCCCCCCCCCCCCCTCAATCATAAGTCCAAATTAAGAACATATTACCATCTCAAATTATTCATGATGAAACTTTTGAGTTCATCCTCAATGAAGAAGTGCTTGAAAAACTGCAAAAAATGGATGCCGAAAAAATCAATATGAAGAGAAAAAACCAAGAAACATGAATGAGATGTAAGTCTGATACATCCCTAAAAGTTTCTTGACAACTACATCAAATTCCAAGCTATAATTCAAAAGGTGATCCATTTTTCCTTTGCTTGGTCCAATGACCATAAAAGTGAACAAAATAATGTCTACAAATGCTCCCAATAAACATCCAAATGTCTTATCCATTGACAAAATTTGGATGACACCCACTGGCATATTTGTTGAAGTTCAGATTCACAATTGCTTTGCCACTGGAAAATTTGTTGAATCCCACTGGAATTTTTTTTTGATTTTGTCCAAATTTTTAGTCTGAAAAGCATCTTCAATTGCACTATCATCCCCCCCCCCCACCCCACCCCCCCCCCCCCATGTCAACTAAAAGGAGAGACAATCATTTTCATTTTCTTTCAGGACTACCCCCCTTAAGGTGTGCGAGAGTTTCACTTTAAATTCTTCGAGAAAATTTATCTTTACTTCTGCCTTAAGAATATTGTAGGGATTATGCAGTTTCTTCATTTCTAGATTCCTTCCCCAAGGGTTTATCCAGCCATAATTAACTGTCACTTTAGTCTTCTTCTGCATTAGAAATTTCTCTGATAGGTGATTTGTCTTCCGACAATGAGGACAAGGATGGAGGTTGAAAAATTTACTCTCCATATGACCATTTCTCCTACAATGGTTACACTTATCAAGTTTTTAGGTATTTTTGAGAAAACCTGCACTTACAAGTTGAACCGGTTTATAGAAATTTGGAACATAAAATTTGTTTTCTTTGTTGTATCCTGTTGTATTATACAACAACCCCCCATTTATTTTTATAAATAGGCACCCTTTAGAAATAAATGAAAAAATCTTTTTAGAAAAAAGACACTTAAGAAATAAAATTCCACCCAAAAGGCACATCGCTCATCATAAATGTTATTTTTTCAAAAAGAAACCTTAAAGAATAAAATCCGCGAATAGTAAAATGCGCTCTTTAGAAAGCTTTACTTTCCTTTTTCGCATCGCACTTGATTTAAGTTAAAACTTGAAGGAACAAAATGATCAAAGTTGCGATAACCGTGGACCCGATGAAGCGAATAAACTCAAAACTATAAATATTTTTCGCATCACATCCATTTTTCGCTTTCGCAAATCGCATAGGGCGCAACTTATAGTATAGACTTAAATATATCTTTTAAATCATGCGATCTGCGATTTGCACAGATCAAATTTCGCAATGTTTACAAGACAATCACGAAATATTATAAGAAATCATTGCGATTTGTGCATTTAATAATCTCAGCGTGTGAAAAGAAACTTATGTCATATCGGATTGAATTTTAGATCTTAACAACTTTAAATGATTAATAAGCATTGCATGTGAAGCTAGGTGAAGCCATGTCAAGAATTAAATTTTTAAATCATAATGAATTATGAAGAGATGATTGATAAGATTGACACAGTTTCATGTGAGTGTGAAATAAATTTCTAATACGTCTTTGTAAATGCTTTTTATATGATATCTTTCATTTTAGGAAATCAGTTATCGAATTGAGAGAGTCTGAGATGAGTAAGAAAGGTAAAGGAATTTGTCAAGCATTTCCCTCAGAAGATACAAATATGCCTTCGCTATTCTCAGACACTGTCTGTAACAACGATTGCGGTGTCTCTTCATGGGAGGCTATGTATAAACTATTTGAGGATGAAGGGAAAAAAGTGATAACAAAGATATCTATGACAGGCACTGATATCACTTCTGATGCAACTTTTTTCGACGTTTCATGCTCGTTTATTCATAAGATAGCCGCGAGACAAAAAATTATGCCTTACACAGATATGATCTTGTGGGCAGTTGAAAATCTGAATATTGAAGATAGAGTATTTAAGAATTCTAGAGGAGAGACTATGGGTTCTTTTAAAGCTAAAGATTTGGCAGCCATGTATCATTTACAACTCTGCAACAAAATTATGATAATAGATATGTGCAAACGTTCAAAGCTAAACATTCAGATCTTATCAAGGTCATCCATGAGTCGAAGGACAATGAGGGAAAACTAAAGCAAGACAAATCTAGTATGTACTTCATTGCATAAATCCCTCATCCCTATTGCTTTGCTGCTGGTATGTTGTGTAGGATATTTGCTAGACCTGATAGTACTAGGTTCTCTAGAGACTGGGTACCCTCAATTGATGCAATCGTTAATCAACCATTTTGAATGAGGCAGACCTTTTATCTAATTATTTAGCCAAACACATTGCTGAATATAGGAATAAAAGAAATGCTTCACCTAAAGAAAAGTCACCCTTTTTCATGTCCTCTTATGTTATGGATTCCATCTGTTATATTTCTACATTTCCAATCATGGGTTGGAAATGGACCATTACAGACCCTACACCAATCCATATTTACCATGAAAAACTCTGGGATTCCAAATACCACTTGCATTTCTATAAAGTCTGTTATGGAGTTATGCTGCCTTTGTATCAAATGATTTTTGATAAAAATATCCCTAGGGTTTCCGAGGAAGTTAGTAGAGATATTTTTCCTACAGCCCGATGGTTTGCTGAAGAGAAATTTACTTATGTTCGAGTCTTTGGATGTTCCTCTCTTCTACATGTTTTTCCATATTATGTTCCAGATAGATTTTTCGAGAGAGAAATAGCTTATCAACTTATTAATGTTGTCACCAAACAATTAAAGGATGAAAAAAAGGCTATTTGGCCTTCATTCCCTATACAGTGTGGTACTTTTTCTCTAGCCAATATTGGCCATACATACAAAGAGGCTCCTAATATTCAAATGTTAAATTTAGCATTTATGCCTGGGAGACTATATGATCCCAATGATGAAATTAAGAATTACATGGCAAGACTTAAGACCAAGCCTTTTGTAAAAGAAGAGGATCATTTTGATGACTTCTTTCACGGAGTCGAAGATTTTTCAGATGTTATTAAGAGGGTTTCGAATCAATCAAGTCAAAAGGATACCGAATCTTTTCAGGAATACAGAAATGAGAGATTAAAGAATGTCCCTTTAAATTTGCTAGTTATGGAAGAAGAGAGACACACTCCAAGTGTTATTATTAATGAATAAATGAAGGATGATTTTGAAAATGAATCTGGTCAGTCTCAGCAACAATCTAACAAGGCCAATCAATCTGAAGATGAGGTTGAGTCTACAAAAGCCAATTCGGAAATTGACTAGATTATTCAAGATTTAGAGTTGCAAGGAAAAATAAACAATAATGTCATTGAATCAAATACAGAAGTAGTTCCAAAAGGTCAGATCATAGAAGATCAATCTAAATCATCTGAAGGAAAATACCTAATAAATGAATGGGAATAATTTTCCCAAGCAATAAAAACTTCTAAAGGAAAGGTCAATACTGGTCAAGCAACAGGTTTTCAAACACCAGAGCCTTCCCAAAGGATAGTTCAGACGATCAACCCTTTACAAAAAATCCCAGCAACACAAAGTAGAGAGGTTATTCTAGCCCATTCCACAGATCAAATAATTTTGCAAATAGAAGACATTCCATCATTGGATATATTCTACAGTCCCAGCCATAGAGTTGTAGTCAAAAGAAATAAGAGAAGAAGGACCGATGAAACGACTCTTAAATATACACATGAATCAGTTGACATCCTCTGGTAAGATTCATCAGAGGATTCTACTGAAAATTTGACTAAACTGTCACAATATGCAGGAGCTTATGCTACAGCTACTGTAGATAAGGCAAGTGAAATCAAAGAACTTTTGAAGAAGAGGGAATCTAGGATCCAAGAATTGGAACACATGTTAAATATAGAGAAAGTAAAGTCTACAGAATCGATCAGAGCAGCTTTAGAACAATTCCATAAATATTTTTAAAAACTTCAATTGGAGCATCATATAGAACTTAAAGATAAACAGATACAGCTGGAGAGAACCATGGCAGAATTACATAATCAATCATAATAAAAAAAGTTTATTCAAGAAGCATTTGAGATAATTACAATGATAAAATAGCAACAAAAATAATTTTGTCATCAAGTTGCTATGATTGATTCTTACTATGATTCCAACAAAATAATGATTCAACAAATTTCCATTCAAAAACTTGAATGTGAGAAATTTCAAAAACAAATTGAAGAACATATGCAATGGAAAGATTTAGATATGGGAAAACATGCTAATCTATCTCTGATAGATAACTTCATGGAAAATTATTATTTTCAGAATGGAAAACACAGATTTCTTGAGAAGAAAAATCAACAATTAAAACATGCAGCAAAACAAATGAGGACATACAACTTTTATGTGACCAATTGTTCAATACAGGACTTATTGAAGAAAACACGTCTGATGTGTTTTCATTAACAAAATAAATAGAAATGAAATGGACACATAGAGCAGAAAAAAAGAAGAAGAAGCAATCAAAAAAGTTAATAAGTTTCATCAAGAAAATTATTGGAATTTTATGATCAAACCTTACCATCAGCAACAGACTCTTCTACTTCTCATAGAATCAGCTAAAAAGTCTCAGCCAACTATTTCAAATTACATCTTCAAGAATCAAATCTGGTCACGAATATCTCAACCAACTCAGCTCAAGACACTGCTAGATATTTGCAAATTATGTGACCATACTCCGCAAAAGATGCAAAAGTCTTAAAAAGAGGATTTTAGTTTTTAATTCCTAGATTATTGTTCAAGTTAGAGGAAGGTTGTTTGAAACCTCCTCTACATTTTTGTAAAATATTTAATTTAGATTATAGTTAGTTTTAGTATTTAAACCCTTCTCATGCATTTAGAGAAGGGTCTAGAATTTTATTAGGAACATTTGCAAATAATGCTTAATTGTAAGTAAGTTTGTGAATGCCTTGATGAAATAATGGAACACGGTTATATTCAGTTATAAACATCATTTTTTTGATCAATTCTTGGTGCAATTTTGTATTCTTTGAACACATTTTTGATTGAAGGATTGGATACGATCTATTATCACTGATATGATAGACGGAATAATACGCAATTGGTACTAATATCATGTATGTTATTTCTGTTTCTGAAAATTAGTGATGAATACAGCTTTCATGAATCATGTATGAAATTAATTGTTTATGTCTGAAATATTTGTTGCACTAATATACAATATAAAGACAGAAATTAGTTATTTTATATATGGTCATCAGACAATGCGATATATGTTTCATTTTCTTTTGATTAATTAATTTTTTGAGAGAATCATTTTACATGGTAATAATTCTATTAAATCTGAATTGATTTCATGACAGATTCAATAGATATCTTTTTAGATCGCATTGAGTTATTATATCCCGGGTTAAATTAAATTTAATTCAAAGTCTTGCATTTAGAGTTAAATTTGTGTTAGTTTGTAGTAATTCATCATTTAAAAATGTTTTGGTAGAAACACAGCAAGTTATCATCCAAAAACCAAAACTGGGAAACTAGTCCCATCACATCTAGTCGGAGCCACTACCCCAAATGGAAAAGGAGCTGCTTTAAGGTCTGGACCAGGTGGTTATCCCCCTTTGTTGTTGCCACGGATTTCTAAGGCCTCAACATTTTTGGCGCTAGAAGGAGGGCCTAACTATGAATGGGAGATAAATCTAAAATTTAAAGCCCTCATAAGAGTCGATCTCCTCAAAAGCATTCTACGATTTCCCGATCACAATCTAGATCACCAACTCAGAAATCAGAAGTAGTAGAAATCTTTTCATCATCCCCTAAAGTATCACGTCATCCATCTACTTCAGAATTCATTCCTGAATCTCCTAAAGTTCAGTCTTTAATTCAGCAATTAGAAGGAATATCTATTTTTGCTGAAAAGCCTGTTAACCGAGAAACATCTGAGGAAAGTGTTACTTCTTTATTTAGAGACACTAGTATTTTAACCCGATCTAAAAGTGAGAAGCATGGAATTGACCCTTTGGAGTTTCCATTAGAATCTCATCGTAAAAAAGTTACTATATCCAGATAAAAATCAGAAATAAGTGAACTCATATCAAATTTTCCTTCAGTTGTTCCTTTATATTCATCCAATCAATCTACATCTTCTCTATCTTCCATTTCTACCACTCAAACAATTAGTGTTGTTACAAGTAGTACTGTTCCAGTTGTAAGTTCTTATTCCATTACCTCTACTTCTGGACCTACTTCTACATCTTCACAAAATCCAAATCCAATTATGGCTGCTCAACCTTGGAGAAGTCCTGGTGTTGTATTAATAGAAAAAATGAATGCTCTTCCAGATCATCCAGAGAAATGGTTACCTAAATATAATCCAGATGATGGTCTTCCTGCTGAAGAACACATCAATAATTTTATGTTGTCTATGAATTTAAATGGAATTGTTCATGAAGATGTTGTAGTTAGGTTGTTTCCATACACTTTACAAGGATCTACAGGATCCTGGTACTTTTCCCTTCCAGCATGATCTATTTCCAATTGGGCAACTTTTGAACAAGTGTTTCTTGCAAAATTTGGAGATGATAGAACTGTTGCATCTTTAATCAATGCCCTTTCTAATATCAAAGTAAATTCAAGTGAAAAGGTTAAAGATTTCAACTCTAGATTTAACACATTATTAAATAAAATCCCAACTACTTCTAAACCTACTTTTGAGGTACAAATAGAATGGTATATTTCTTCTTCACCTTCTAATATAGCTATTTTTGTAGATAGAGCTAATAAAGCTACTCTCTTAGAAAACTTGGAAGAAGCTCTTACAGTAGAAAAGAGGATGTTAGCATTAGATAAACGATCAGAGACAGAAGAACGAAAAACAAAGAAAGTGAAATTTAGTCAAGATTCCAAAAAGAAAATCTGAAAATATCCATTTGATCTTGAAGGTCTTCAAAAAGTATTAAATACTATGTCAAATGTTATGATTGATATAAAGAAACAAGTTGCTGAAACTTCAGTCGCTAAAAAATTATTTCGTCCATTCAAGAAAAATCCTTCTTTGACATCTCAACCTCCAAATGAAATTTCAAACGTTGAATCTGACCAAGAAATTGAAGATCCCTCATCTTTTGAAAATGAATTAGAATCTGAAGAAGAAGTTGAATTAAATGGTTTATGGGATTTCATTCTTCTAACAGAGGAAGAAAATGAAGCTATGCATGTATCTACAAGAATTAAACCTTCTTTATATCCAATTGTGTCAAATCCCAAACAAAATTATGTTCCTACGAAAGAAAGAATCAAAAAATCTAAAACTGTACAGATAGATCCGATTTTATCAGATCCTTCTACAAATTCAAAAACTTTGATTGTATCAGATACAATCGAATACATCATATTAGAGGATATGAAAAAGATCAAGGAAAATATCTCACTACATGAAATGACCAAACTCAAACAACAACAAAAGATTTTGCTTAGAGAACTCAAAGCAATTCCTGTAGAACTAATACAACCACCAGTTATAGCACAAGCTTCAAAGGATATGGGAAAACCTCCATAATCTATCAATAAAGTGAATTCCAATGATCTTGTTTTAATTGGTGATAAATCTAATTCTCAAACTCCTCCTTTTCTTTTGACTTATGAAATTTTTAACAAGAATCTTCATAATTGTCTTATTGATTCAGGAGCTTCTTCAAACATTATGCCAAGAACAATGTGTACAAAATTAAATATCACTCCTCAAAAAACATCTATACATATAGTTCAATTGGATAGAACAAAATTTGAAGTTATTGGAGAAATGTTATCAGTGTCTATTAGATTATCATCTAATCCAAGAGTATCACAAATGATTGATATTTTACTCGCAGACATTCCTGAGTTTTATGGCCTTATTCTAAGCAGGGATTGGTCTGAGAAATTATGTGCATATTTTGCTACTGACTCGTCACATATGTGGTTACCACACAATGGCAAACCAAATCAAATCAAAATTGAACGTGAGAAATTTATGAAACATACAGTTACTGAATTAGAGGGACCAAATGAATCTATAGCTTTTACAAATAATATTATAGGGAATTATTCAGCAGAATCATCCCTTGGTTCATTTAACATTCAGGTTTCACCTTTTTCAGAAAATAATGTTACTTCTCAAATTGAAAACTTTTATCAAATAGACTCTTTTAGATGTGTTAATTTTAGCGATCAAATTCCAGAACAATCTTTATTTTGGACTTTATTTTTTGATGGTTCGAAATCAAAAGATGGTATAGGAGCAGGTTGCATTTTAATCAATCCTCAAGGAGAGAAAATGATGCTAACGTGTAGACTCGAGTTTCAATGCACAAATAATACTGTTGAATATGAAGAATTGATACAAGGTATGTATAAAGCTATAGGATTGAATGTTAAATATTTGCAAGTATATGGAGATTCTGAAATAATAGTCAAACAAGTTAGGAACATGATTCATTATATTTCAGGACACTTGAGACATTATCAAACTCTAGCTCGGAATCTCATTTCTCAGTTTACAACATTCAATATCTCTACAATTCCTAGATTACAAAATGCGAGTGCTAATTTACTTGCTAATGTAGCGTCTAGACTTATACCACCTGAAGAATTTAGCCCAGATAGATTTTCAATTGAATTAATTTTTAGACCATCCATTCCAGACAATATAGCAAATTGGAAAGTATTTAATGATGATGCAGATATAGTAGACTTTCTTACATCAGAAAAAGCTTATGAAGGTCAAATTTTGGATGAAAATGAACATGATTTACAGATTAAAGATAAAACAAACAATAATTCAATTCCCAAATATGTAGTCAAAATGGAGACCTTTATGACTTAAAAGATAGGTTTAAAAAAGTGATGAATTCAAAAATTCAATGCTCGACTTCAAAGTTTGAATTGATCAATCTTGGTACTTCAGAAAAAACCTCAAAATATCAACTTAGGTTTTGGTCTAAGATATGCAGAAAGGATATCATTCATTAAATTGTTTAATAAATATAAAGATATATTTGCATGGGATTATTCAGATCTTAAAACATATGATACTTCCATAATTCAACATACCGTTCCTATGATATCAAACGATAAACCTGTCCAACAAAAACTCAGGAAAATTCATCCAAATTTAGAAAGTCAAATTAAATCTGAACTAAATAAAATGCTCAAATCCAAAGTCATTTTTCCTGTTAGACATTCCAAATGGGTGTCAAACATGGTTCCAGTTAGGAAAAAGAATGGAGACATTAGAATTTGCATAGATTTTAGGAATTTGAATAAAGCCTCTAAGAAAGATAATTTTCCCTTACCTACCATGGAACATATATTACAATCAGTTGTAGTGTCTGAATTGATGTCTTTTCTAGACGTATTTTCAGGGTATAATCAGATCATGGTTCATCGTTACGATAGATTAAAAACAACATTTAGAAGAAAATGGGGAACATACACATATCAGAAAATGCCTTTTGGACTAATTAATGTTGGAGCTACGTTTCGACATTCTATGGATATAGCTTTCAGAGGACTAATCAATAGCTCAGTTTTTATTTACTTATATGACATTACTGTTTATTCTAAGCATAGAAACAATCATATTAATCATTTAAAAAACGTTTTCAAAAGATGCAAAAGATATTCTATTTCCCTCAATCCTAAAAAATGTTATTTTTCTTTATCAGAAGGTAAGCTATTAGGATTTATTGTTTTTAAAAATGGAAGTCATAGAGACCCTGATAGGATACAAGAGATTGAAAATATTCCTCTACCACATAACAAGAAAAAAATGCAATCATTTTAGGACAAATTAATTTTTTAAAAATATTTGTTCCCGATTTCTCCCAAATTGTCCTACCCCTACAATCAATGATCAAGAAAAATTCAATTTTTAAATGGAGAAAAGAAGAAAGGAATTCTTTTGATTTAATTAATAAAGCTATTGTTGAAGCTCCCTCTTTAACAACTCCTTATTTTCTCAAATTCTTTATGTTATACACATTTTCTTCGGATACATCATATGCAGCTGTTTTAACACAGTTAAATGATCAAAAGATTGAAGCACCTATTTCATTTTTTAGTTCAAATCTTCAAGATGTTGAGTTAAACTATTCAGCTGTTGAAAAATAAGCTTATGCCGTGGTTAAATCTTTGAAACATTTTATACCTTTTCTCTTAAAAACACACACCAAGATAATAGTACCTTACTCGGCAGTAAGGCAATTATTAATACAACGGGAAGTAGGAGATAAAAGAGCAAATTGGGTCACTGCACTTCAGGAATATGATGTAGAAATGCACCCAACTAAAATTGTTAAAGGACAAGGTCTCTGCAAAATGTTAACTGGATCTTCTCATTTTCCTAAAGATGAAGATCAATCAGAAGAAATACAAATATCTGAGGTAAGCCTAAACGATTCTCAATCGTAATATACTGATATGAAATTATTCTTAAAAAATGGATATGCTCCTTTAAATCTCAATTATACTGCAAAGCGTGCTCTGACACTTAAAGAAAATCAATATCAACTCGTAAATGATATCTTATTTAGGAGGAATTATGATTATGTATTATTAAGATGCTTAGAGAAAATGAAGCTGAAAAGGTATTACAGGAACTACATGATGGACTAGCTGGAGGTCATTTTGGAGGAAATACCACAGCTCATAAAATACTGCATGCCGGTTACTATTGGCCAACTTTATTTAAAGATGCACATGAATATGCAAGAAAATGTAAAACATGTCAAACTACAGTAAAAGGAGAAAGGAAACCAACATTTCCATTACAACCAGTAAATATCCAACAACCATTTGAACAATGGGGGTTAGATATTATAGGTGAAATAACTCTAAACTCTTCAAAGCAGCACATGTATATTATAACTACAACTGATTATTTCACGAAATGGGTAGAATCTATCCCATTGAAAGTGGTCAATACATAGAATATTACCGATTTTATTGATCAATTCATAATTACCAGGTTTGGCCTTCCATCAGCTTTGATATTTGATAATGCATCTTATTTTTTTGGAAATGAAATGATTGAATTTGCTTTGAAAAGTAGGTTTTAAATTAAAATACTTAGCCAATTATTACCCACAAGGAAATGGATTAGCTGAATCTACAAATAAAAACCTTATCAGAATCATTAAAAGAACTGTGGAGAAAAATCATAAGAACTGGCATAAAGCATTATTATTTGCTCTCTGGGCAGATATAATCACTCAAAAAGCTTCAATAGGCACTTCACCATTTGTGTTAGTTTATGGAAAAGAAGTAATTCTACCCTCCAATGTAACAATACCATCATTTGCTTTAGTTCAATTTATTGATGAAAATCCTTCTTCTTCTCTCCAACTTAGACAAGATCAAATCCTTAAGTTAGAAGAAGATAGAGAAAAAGCTAAACAAATTCATATCCATCATCAACAAGTAATAAAAGCCTCATTTGATTTAACATCTGTTAGTTCAAAATATTTTCAAATTGGTGATTTGGTATCGAAATGGTATAAAGCTCATGAAGAAAAGGGTAAACATACAAAGTTTCAAAAACTCTGGCTAGGACCATTTCAAATAATCAAAAAAATTGGTTCATCGACACTTTTGTTACAGGATTTATTAGATAAAAAATATTCCTTACCTGTTAATGGGAAAATTTTGAAAATATATTTTTCATAGAAGGCAATCCTTCTATCTTTGTACATTAACTTTTTTTTTCATATAGAAATAAAATTGTTTAGTACTGACAATTGAATTTTCAAAAATAAGTATTAGATAAATTCTTTTTGCTTTTTTTTTTTCCACTTATTAAAAATTAGAACTGTTAAAGAAAAATCGAAAGATTTAGAAAAAAAACAGAGTCATTTTATCTTTCTAGAAAAATGGAATTTCAATAAAAAACTTATTTTGTTTGAAAAACTCTCATTTTTATCTAGTATGAAAATTCTTTTGTTAGTCATGAAAAGAAAATTATATTATAGTGAAAAATCTTCTTCAGAAAATCAATCTAACAACTCGACATTATCATCTGACATCTTAGAAAGAAATATGATTCATCCCATCCAGTAAATCTTATAATTTTCAAAAGAAATTTAAAAAGAAAAAAAAAGTTTCTAGAAAACTTAAAATATAATAAGTCTCATCACGAGCTTGTTTACCATTTTCATGGAAAAATAATTGAATTGAAATTACTAATACTGTCTACCAAAATAGTTTAATGACTTGAGATTATATCATATAGACAAGGGGTCTCATCACGAGCCAACTTGATCAGTTTAATTATTATTTGTGAATGGCATTGTCACTATTTGGTTACCAAGCCAAGGCAATGGCTTTTAAGTAGATAAAAATGATAAAGAACAAATAATTTACTTATGAAAATGATGAGAAATACTGGATGGAAAAATGGATCACAGCTGGTTAAAATATAGCCCTGCCAAAAGCTTAAAACTACCTATTGGAATAGAGGCTCTATCTATGATAAAAGAGTAATATTATAAAAAGATTTATCAATAAAGATTATTTCCTATCTTATTTTTAACTAAGTAAAGACTGATATTTATTTTTATACTTATATATTTTTAGAGAAATTCTCCAAAATTAAGTGAATAAATGAAATTTTTGTTATTTGAAAAAAGATATTATTTATTTGAAATTTCATTTCTTTAGCCATTTTATTTTTATATAAAAGGAGTTAGAATTTTCAAAAAAAAATTATCAGAGATATCTGGTTTGTCCAAGTGAATCGCCAATTCTTGTATTATACAACAACGCCCCATTTATTTTTATAAATAGGGACACTTTAGAAATAAATGAAAAAACCTTTTTAGAAAAAAGACACTTAGGAAATAAAATTCCGCCCAAAAGGCGCATCGCTCATCATAAATGTTATTTTTTAAAAAGAAACCTTAAAGAGTAAAATCCGCGAACAGCAAAACACGCTCTTTAGAAAGCTTTACATTCATTTTTTGCATCACACTTGATTTAAGTTAAAACTTAAAGGAACAAAACGATAAAATTTGCGATAACCGTAGACCTGACGAAGCGAATAAACTCAAAAATATAAATCTCACATCACATCCATTTTTCTCTTTCGAAAATCGCATCGCGCGCAACTTATAGTATATACTTAAATATATCTTTTAAATCTTGTGAACTGTGATTTGCGCAGATCGCATTTCGCAATGTTTACAAGAAAATCACCAAATATTATAAGAAATCACTATGATTTTCACATTTAATAATCTCAGCATGTGAAAAGCAACTTATGTCATATCGGATTTAATTTTAGATCTTAACAGCTTTAAATGATTAATAAGAATTGCATGCGAAGCCAGGTGAAGCCATGTCAAGCATTAAATTTTGAAATCATAATGAATTATGAGGATGTGATTGATAAGATTGACAGATTTTCACGTGAGTGTGAAATAAATTTCTGATACGTCTTTGTAAATGCTTGTTATATGATATCTTTCATTTTCATTCTCAGGAAATTAGTTATCGAATTGAGAGAGTCTGAGATGAGTAAGAAAGGTAAATAAATATGTCAGGCATTGCCCTCAGAAGATACAGATATCCCTTCACTATTCTCAGACACTGTCTGTAACAAGTATTGCGGTGTCTCGTCATGGGAGGCTATGTATAAACTATTTGAGGATGAAGGGCCAAAAGTGATAACAAAGATATCTGCGACAGGCACTGATATCACTTTTGATGCAACTTTTTTCGACGTTGCATGCTCATTTATTCATAAGATAGCCATGAGACAAAAAATTATGCCTTACACAGATATGATCAAGTGGGTAGTTGAAAATCTGAATATTGGAGAAAAAGTATTTAAGAATTCCAGAGGAGAGACTATGGGTTCTTTTAAAGTTGAAGATTTGAAAGCCATGTATCATTTACTAGCTCCACAATAAAAGTATGACAATATATATGTGCAAACGTTCAAAGCTAAACATCCAGATCTTATCAAGGTCATCCATGATTGGAAGGACAATGAGGGAAAACTAAAGCAAGACAAATCTGGTACGTACTCCATTACATAAATCCCTCATCCCTATTGCTTTGATGCTGGTATGTTGTGTAGGTTATTTGCTACACCTGATAGTACTAGGTTCTCTAGAGACTGGGTTCCCTTAATTGACGCAATCGTCAATTCAACCATTTTGAATTGGGCAGACCTTTTATCTAATTATTTAGCCAAACACATTATTGAATATAGGAATAAAAGAAACGCTTCACCTCAAGAAAAGTCACCCCTTTTCATGTCCGCTTATGTTATGGATTCCATCTGTTATATTTCTACATTTCCAATCATGGGTTGGAAATGGACTGTTACAGACCCTACACCAATCCATATTTACCATGAAGAACTCTGGGATTCCAAATACCACTTGCATTTCTATAAAGTCTATTATGGAGTTATGCCGCCTTTGTATCAAATGATTTTTGATAGAAATATCCCTAGGGTTTCCAAGGAATTCAATAGAGATATTGTTCCTACATCCCAATGGTTTGCTGAAGAGAAATTTACTTATGTTCGAGTCTTTGGAAGTTCCTCTCTTCCACATGTTTTTGCATATTATGTTTTGGATAGATTATTCGGGAGAGAAATAGCTTATCAACTTATTAATGGTGTCACCAAACAGTTAAAGGATGAAAAAAGGGCTATTTTTCCTTCATTCCCTGTACAGTGTGGTACTTTTTCTTTAGAAAATATTGGCCATACATACAAAGAGGCTCCTAATATTCAAATGTTAAATTTAGAATTTATGCCTTGGAGACTGTGTGATCCCAATAATGAAATTAAGAATTACATGGCAAGACTTAAGACCAAGACTTTTGTAAAATAAGAGGATCAGATTGATGACTTCTTTCAGGGAGTTGAATATTTTTCATATGTTATTAATAGGGTTTCCAATCAATCAAGTCAAAAAGATACCGAAGCTTTTCAGGAATACAGAAATGAGAGATTAAAGAATGTCCCTTTAAATTTATTAGTTATGGAAGAAGAGAAACAAACTCAAAGTGTTAGTCTTGATGAAGAAATGAAGTATGATTCTGAAAATGAATTTGGTTAGTCTCAACAACAATCTGATAAGACCAATCAATCTGAAGATGAAGCTGAGTCTACAAAAGCCAATTCGGAAATTGACCAGATTATTTAAGGTTTAGAGTTACAATGAAAAATAAACAACAATGTCACTGAATCAAATACAGAAGCAGTTCCAAAAGGTTAGATCATAGAAGATCAATCTAAATAATCTGAAGGAAAAGACCTAATAAATGAATGGGAACAATTTTCCTAAGCAATAAAAAATTCTAAAGGAACTTGGTCAATACTGGTCAAGCAGCAGGTTTTCAAACACCAGAGCCTTCCCAAAGGATATTTCAGATGTTTAACCCTTTATAAACAATCCCAATAACACAGAGCAGAGAGCTTATTCTGGCCCATTCCACAGATCAAATAATTTTGCAAATAGAAGACATTCCATCATTGGATATCTTCTACAGTCCCAACCATAGAGCTATAGTCAAAAGAAATAAGAGAAGAAGGATTGATGAAACGACTCTTAAATCTACAGATGAATCAGTTGACATCCTCTGGAAAGATTCATCAGAGGATCCTACTAAAAATTTGACTAAACTGTCACAATATGTAGGAGCTTATGCTACAACTACTGTAGATAAAGCAAGTGAAATCAAAGAACTTTTGAAGCAGAGGGAATACAGGATCCAAGAATTGGAAAAAATTTTAGATACAGAGAAATTCAAGTCTACAAAACAGATCAAAGAAAATTTAGAAAAGTTCTATAAATATTTTGAAAAGCTTAAATTGGAACATCATATAGAACTTAACGATAAACAGATACAGCTGGAGAGAACCATGGCAGAATTACAGAATCGATCACAATCAGAAAATTTCATTCAAGAATCATTTGAGATAAATACAATGATTAAAGAGCAACAAAAATAATTTTGTCATCAAGTTTCTATGATTTATTCTTACTATGATTCCAACAAAATAATGATTCAACAAATTGCCATTCAAAAACTTGAATGTGAGAAACTTCAAAAACAAATTGAAGAACATATGCAATGGAAATATTCAGATATGGGAGAAAAAGCTAATCTACCTCAGATAGATAAGCTTCATGGATAATTATTATTTTCAGAATGGAAAACACAGATTTCCCGAGAAGAAAAAGCAGCAATTAAAACATGTAGCAAATCAAATGAGGCCATACAACTTTTATGTGACCAATTGTTCAAAACAAGACTTATTGAAGAAAACACGTCTGATGTGTTTTCATTAACAAAAGAAACAGAAATGAAATGGACACAAAGAGCAGAAAAACAAGAAGAAGCAATCAGAAAAGTTAATAAGTTTGATCAAGAAATTTTTTGGAATTTTCTGATCAAACCTTACCATCAACAACATACTCTTCTACTTCTCACAGAATCAGCTAAAAAGACTCAGTCAACTATTTCAAATTCCATCTTCAAGAATCAAATCCGGTCACGAATATCTTAGCCACCTCAGCTCAAGACACTGCTATATATCTGCAAATTACATGACCATACTCCACAAAAGATGCAAAAGTTTTAAAATTACAATTTTTAGTTTTTAATTCCTAGATTATTGTTCAAGTTAGAGGAAGGTTGTTTGAAACCTCATCTACATTTTTGTAAAATACTTAATTTATCTTATAGTTAGTTTTAGTATTTAAACCCTTCTCATGCATTTAGAGAAGGGTCCAGAATTTTATTAAGAACATTTGCAAACAATGCTTAATTGTAAGTAAGTTTGTGAATGCCTTGATGAAATAATGGAACACGGTTATATTCAATTATAAACATCATTTTGTTGATCAATGCTTGGTGCAATTTTTATTCTTTGAACAAATTTTTGATTGAAGGATTGGATACAATCTATTATCACTGATTTAATAGACAGAATAATATGCAACTGGTACTAATATCATGTAGGTTATTTCTATTTCTGAAAATTAGTGATGAATACAGCTTTCATGAATCATGTATGAAATTAATTTTTTATGTCTGAAATATCTGTTTCACTAATGTACGATATAAAGACAGAAATTAGTTATTTTATATATGGTCATCAAACAATGTGATATATGTTTCATTTTTTTTTATTAATTAATTTTTCGAGATAATCATTTTACAAGGTAATAATTCTATTAAATCTGAATTGGTTTCATGACAGATTCAATAGATATCTTTTAGATCGCATTGAGATATTATATCCTGGGTTAGATTAAATTTAATTCAAAGTCTTGCATTTAGAGTTAAATTTGTGTTATTTTGTAGTAATTCATCATTTAAAAATGTTTTGGTAGAAACCCAACAAGTTATCATCCAAAAAACAAAACTAGGAAACTGGTCCCATCACACCCAGTTAGAGTCACTACCCCAAACGGAAAAGGAGTTTCTTTAAGGTCCGGACTGGGTGGTTATCCCCCTTTGTTGTTGCCATGGATTTATGAGGCCTCAACAGGTCCCAACCAACATGTAGTCAATTTTCCCTTGAAATTCTTAATTCTCGAGTAAAAAAGAAGGGCGTAGTCATCAAGATTGGAATTCTTTTTCATGATAAACTTATTGTGCCACCTAGCCTATTTCTCTAGGAGAATATTTGTTCGCTAGATGACATCTTAATGAATTTCATCTAGTTAATTTAGTTATGCCACCTTATGTTTTTGAGCTTTTGATAAATCCAGGCTCAATTGCACAACCATCCTAAAAGTTTTGACTTGAAGCTCGATCGAAAGGAGAACTTGCTTACCATAAACCAACTCATAAGGTGTAAAACCTGTAGTGGCTTGCCAAGCAGTCCTATAGGCCCATAACACATCTGTAAGTATTTCTACGAAGTCCATGTGATGCAATTGCACAATTTTAATTAGGATAGATTCCAACATTTTGTTGAATCGGCCTGCCCATTTTCCTAATGATGATAAGGTTAGGATTTCCTATGATTTATTTAGTATTTATGAACAATTTATTGTATCACCTTCGATGTAAATTGAGCTCCATGATATGTTACTATTTCTCTAGGCACACTCAAACGAGCAAAAATTTCATTGAAAAGAAAATCAATAACGTTTTTCTCACTAGCTGGATATAAAGACTAGACTTTTACCGATTTATATCTACATGATGTAGGAGATATAGGGCCTACAAAGTCTAAGACCCACCTTTCAAATGGTTCGATGAGCACGTGAGGTTGCAGGGGAATTTCTTCTGCTCGGGTTTCCCTAACCATTTGCTAGTAGTTGTCACAACTATGATAGATTTATTTGCATCCTTAAATAACTTGGGCCAATAGTACCCCTGATGGAGCACTTTGTAGGTGATTCTCTTATCAACGACATGTTCTTGACATGGCTCATCATGGAAGCCTTTTATGATGTCGAACATTTTGTCTTCATGTACACATATTATAATAATCAAATATGGTCTAGTGTGGAAAATGTCTCAATCAATCCAAGAATAATTAATGCTAAGTTTCACAATATTTTTTTTCATGCAAAGAAATATGTTGTGGCAACCTCCCTACAACCAAGTAATTTTCTATTTCTGCAAACCAAGGAGTGGAAGTAAACACAAAAAACAAGTATTCATCGGGGAAGTTGTCATCAACAAGGCTACTTTCATTATTATTATGAATTTGAGAAAGAAAATATGCAATTAAGTTCTATTTTCCACACCTATCCACAATGGTAACATTGAATTCCTGCAATAACAATAATCATCTCGTAAATATTTTTTTATTAGTAACAGGTTTATTCATTATAAATTTGATGGTTGAATGGTCTGTGTGTATAAAAACTCAATAGCATGTAATATAATGTCTAAATTTATATATAGCATGAACAACTTCTATTGGTGTTAGATTCTTACAAACAAAATAAATTGCACAAGATACTTCATTATATTTTTGTCCTAAAAGAACCCTTAGAGTTGTATATGAATTATCTATAAAAATATGGAATGGAGGGGACCAATTTGGTCCCATCATCATTTGTGTTGAAGACACTTTCACTTTAAAAGTCTCAAAATATTTTTGGCATCATGAGTCCCATAAGAAATAACATATTTAGCTAACAATATATACATGGCTGCAATTATCTTTGAAAAATTATCCACAAATATTTTGTAGTATCTTGCATGGCCTATGAAGCTCCTTACTTCCTTTTGAGAGTATGGTACTGGATATCCATAATGACTTTGATTTTGGTAGGGTACACTTTAATACCTACAAGAGAAACATGGTTCAGAAGGACAATTCCTTTTTTCATCATCATTTGACATTTTATGTTACTAAAGGAAAGATGGAATTCTCTGCAACATATTAAGACTTTCTCAATATTGTCTAATTCTTCTTTGAAAGTGTTACCGTAGGCCGAAAAGTCATCCATGTATATTTTAGCGCATTTGTGAAACATGTCATTAAAAATTCCTAATACTGCACGAACATTACATAACATAAATGGTAGAACCCTATATGAAAATGTCCCCCAGTAACAAGTGAAGGTGGTTTTTTCTTGGTCCTCGGGTGCAATTTGAATTTGATTATATCTACTAAAATTTTCTAAGAAAGAGAAGTATTATTTTCCTACTAGGGTGTCAAGTGCTTTATCGATAAAGGGAAATGGAAAGTAGTATTTTAAGGTGGCCTTATTCAATTCTCAGTAGTCAACACAAATTCACCATTTATCTGCTTTCTTGGGTACTTTCTTGTGATTAAATACATTTTTCTGCATACATCTGAGGTTGTATACATATCTGGGAAAGACAAGGTTTAATGGTAACCTCCCTGACTGATCAAGAATTCATAATTTTTTTCTCAAAATTGAAAGTTACTGGATTGGGTTCAAACTAGGATGCTTGTGTAGATCTCATCTTCCTGATTCTGGTGTTGTGAACGGTTCAAAAAATCGATGTTGTATGAGGGATATATCGCGTTCTGATCGAATTCTCAAACAACTAAATTTTGCTACAGGGTTTACTGGGATGCCCAGTCAGCATGGAGGGTGCACAGTCCTCGAAACCAATCCTAGGATGACAAGTGGTGATTTTTTGGTAGGTCGTACATTAAGGTATGAGAGCCAATCAGAGGGTGACACGTGGCCAGCCCTGAGGCCACCACGTGTCCCCAAGGTGGTGAATTAAAATTTTATGGAGGTTTGCAGGGCTCGACCCCGCGACGTCCGAGAGAGCAACCACCCCCCACACCACCCGTGCTTCGCATTAAGACTTAACCTCTATGGTCACCGGATGTATTTAAATTTTATGATGTTGGCATATGGAGGTTGGGACCGCCGGTGGTCCCAACCTTCCAGCGGTCCACAATATATGGTCACATGAAAAACATTTAAATGCAACCACCAATAGTTATCCGACAGTTTAAACCTTCCATCGTCACCGCAACATTTATGTTATACATATCACATGCTACTTCTCCGCGCGATTAAAACCTTATCTCCGACGATCTCATAACACGACTTCAAACTCCGGTTTCAATGTTATTACCCACGGTTTAAGCGGAGTTCTGCTCCATCAAACGGTAACCGTGGGTTTTGGGGGTTGGCATGTGGCCACCCCCTACCCATAACATTAAATTTGCGGTTAGCCACTGGAGGGAATTATGGCAGCGCCCTAAATTTGTGTGGATTGCACTAAAATAACTCCAGTTAAGTGGAGTTCTCCACAATTAGTGGAGCTTTTCAAGGTTTTATTGGGAAAATGAGTTGCAGACTCAATTTTCGCCCATTCGGAGTGAATGAAGAATCAATCTAGACTAATTGGAGCATTCTGGAGCCATTGGTGCAGAGAAAACAACCATTAAAGGCCTGTAACTACATGTATTTGCAAAATTTTGAGCATAATGAAAGATGGACATGCCATTGGGAGCTGGACCAGCAAATGTAACCCAGGAGGGGTGAACAGCTTCATCATGCCTGCGGTGTAAATGTTATGTGGTGACTTATTTATTTGTTTTGCACTATTTTTCAGTGTATTTTGTGCTGATTTCATGCTTCTAATTCATTAAAATCATCTACAATTCATGGTTAAAATCCTCAATCCCTAAGCAAACTCAAGAGACAAGTATGCACATGTTTTATAACTAAAAAGACACTTAGCACAGCAAAATAATACAGTCCTTTCAGATCATATTGGCATCGGAGCTCTAGTTTATTCTCTGGTGTTGTTTTGTGCAAATAATTGTTTAACTATTTGCAAGTTTTTAGATGCTTACTAAGCTTAAGCTCAAAAGAGGAGAAGGAAAATTGGTGGGAGCATAAGGGTCTCAGGAAGAGCCAAAGGAAAGGAGAGCAATATTGCCACAATCTCCACCACCTATTTCACCTCCTAAGGAAGCAGAAGCTACTATAAGCATGCCTCATGAGGAAGAAGAAATCCATGAAGAATTTGATCCCAAAGAGGAAGAAAGAGTGTTCAGGAAAGCATTCCTTGACATGACCGAGATGGTTAGAATCCTTTATCAAGAAAGGAATGAGAGGTTTGAAGGAGAAGGATAGGGATCTTTAGGAGGTCATAATGATGAAGATAATTCAAATAAGGGAAATGGAGGAAATGGAGGCAATGGAGGGCCATCATCCTCACCCTCATCATCATCATCCTCTACTTCATCTTCAGTACATCAACCACACAAGTCAAAGAGCACTGTTAAAAGTCCTTTTTTAAAACTTGATGTTAAGTTTGAATTGCCAATGTTTAATGGTGAAGTAAATTCAGAAAAGCTTGATAATTGGATTAGGAAATTGGAGGTCTATTAGAGAATCCAGAACCTCCAAGGTGATGATACCAAAATCCAATTAACTTCATTGAGAATGGAAGGTGTAGCACTTGTTTGGTGGGAAGCCAAGACAAAGGAGGAGATCAAGAAGCATGGTAAGATTATTCTATCATGGACTGATTTCATTATTGCAATAAAACAACAGTTTTATCCATTATCTCATATGCATAAAGCCATAATGAACTGGCAAAACTTTAGGAAATTGAAGGGACAAAATGTGCAAGAATACACCCAATAATTTAGGAGAAGAGCTCTCTTATTAGGGGTAGATTTTCAGAGCCAAGCTACTTTGCTCAAGTACATAGGAGGACTACATAGCTACCTAAAACATACTATTCTCATGTTTAACCCCACAATTCTAGATGAAGTATGTGTTCAGGCCACACATCTAGAAGCTAGAGGGAAAAACATTTCTGAAGAGGTTAGGAAGAAACCTCTTAAGGGGAAAAACAAAGAGAAGACCTAAAAAGGTAAAAGAAAAAAGAATGCATCTGATAATAAAGAAGGAGAAAATTTGGTTTGTAAAAATTGTTCAAAACAAGCTCATGATGAAAATCATTGTTGGAAATTACATCCTGAAATGAGGCCCAAGAAATACAACAACAAAGGGAAACATAAAACTCCAGGTACAACTCAACATGATTTAGGAGAGGATTTAGGTGATGAATCTAAGATTACAGCCATGGTATTGAAGAACATGAAGGGGAAATAAATTTAAACTAAACCCAGTACTAGTACATCAAATAGTCACATACATGCTCCAAATGAAGAAGAAAGAATTGAACTGTTTCATGTTAGGGTCATATCCAAACATACTAAGATTAACACATTGTTTGATAGTGGGTCACAAGAAAACATAATCTCTGAAGACTTGGTCAAGAAACTTATCCTTGAGACCATAACACCTCCCAGATTTGTAAGGATGCAAATTTATAGGTTTCAAAGAAGTGTATATTCCAGTTTGCAATCACTGCACATTTTGTTGACACAGTTGAATTAGATGTGGTTCCGCTTGACATAACAGGTATTATTTTGGGGAGTCCTTACTTGTATGACAGGAAAGCGATCTTCCATCACCAAGAGAACAAATACCATTTATTCAAAGATGGTAAGGAGTACATTGTTAGAGCACATCGCAAGAAGAGAAACATTGCTATGGTGAATGTTGGATAGGTAAAGAGGCTAGTGAATTCAAGTAAGAATTTTTTCTTCTAATGATTAGGCCTAAAGCTGATGTTAATCATGATTCATTTGAGGGATGTGATCCTAAGTTGAAATCATATTTATATGATGTAGTTGATGCACATCATGAGATGTTTCAGAAGCCAACAAGATTGCCTCCAAAAAGGGAGATTCAACATGAGATTCAGTTGTAGCATGATTGTCCTCTTCCAAACATTGGCATGTATCACATGTCGATAATGGAGAATGCTGAAATAAAGAGGCAAATCAAGGAGATGTTGGATAAAGGAATCATACGACCAAGCACTTCACCATGGGGTTCACCCATAGTCTTGATTCCAAAAAAATATGGGACTTGGCGCATGTGTGTAGACTTCAGAGCTTTGAGCAAGATAACGGTAAATAAACGATACCCACTCCCAAGGATAGATGCTTTGCTTGATCAGCTGAAAGAAGCAAAGTTTTTCACTAAGTTATTTTTACGAAGTGGATATCATCAAGTAAGAATTGCAGAAAGTGAAATATGGAAAACTGCATTCAAAACCAAGCAAGGACTCTTTGAGTGGTTAGTTATGCCATTTGGTTTGTGTAATGCACCAGCAACTTTCATGCGTGTTATGGATAGTGTTTTGCGTCCATTTCTTGATGACTTTGTGATTGTGTACTTAGATGACATATTTTTTTTCAACAAAACAAGAGAAGAACATGTCTTGCATGTGAATAGAGTGCTTGATGTTTTGAAGAAAGAGAAATTGTTTCTTAAGATGTCAAAGTGTGAGTTTGGAAAGACTTATTTGGTTTATTTGGGACACATTGTAGGAGGAGGAGAGTTGAGAATTGATCCTTCTAAAGTGGAAGCCATTGTGAATTGGCCCACACCCAGAACAGTAACTAAGGTAAGAAGTTTCTTAGGTGCGTCTCAATATTGGAGGAAGTTCATTGCTAACTTTTCTGCCGTCGCAACTCCTATGCATGGAGTGACAAGTGTGAAGAAAGGCTTCCAATGGGAGGCAAACAACAGCAAGATTTTGAAGCTTTAAAAGACAAGATCAGTGCAGCTCCAGTCCTTGCATTACCGAATTTGAGACAACCATTCAAGATTCAAATCGATGCTAGTGATTATGCCATGGGCGCAGTTATTTTGCAGCATGGTAAGCCTATCGCTTTTCATTCTAAAACATTCAATAGTGTTATAAGTAATTCTCCTACATACGATAAAGAACTATATGCGTTGGTACAAAGCGTCAAGAAGTAGAAACACTACTTGATGGGTAAAGAGACGATTGTGCATACCGATCACCAACCATTACATTATTTGCAGTCGCAAACAAAATTGCAACAATCAAGACATTTCAGGTGGATGGGATTTATTCAACAGTTTCACTTGGTTATAAGGTACAAGAAAGGTATTTTCAATAAATTTGTTGATATGCTTTCAAGACCAATCATTAGTGCATCTACTTTACTCAAGAATAATTCTATTGTACATGAATTAGATAGAACAATATGCACATTATCTTGATTTTCAAGATGTGTATGCTAGTTTGAGTGAAGGGAATCAAGTTGAAGAAAAATATTCTCACATGCATAACAATTTGCTGTTTCATTTGGGCAAGTTGTGTATACCACAAGGAGAGAGGCTAAGTGTCATGAGAGAAGCTCATTCATCTCTTATTGTTGGACACTTTGGGGTAAGCAAAACAGTGGTGCGTCTACATAGGTATTGCTATTAGCCTCGCATGATAGATAGTGTGTCGAGTTTTATAAGAGGTTTTTCTGTGTGCAACAAGCAAGGCTAGTAATAGAAAGCTTGGGTTGTAAACACCACTACCGGTACCACCAAGGCCATGGGAGAGTGTCTCCATGGAATTTGTTGGAGGTCTACCTACGTTAAGAAAACAACAGGGTTATATTTATGTAGTTGTGGATAGATTCAATAAAATGTGTATAGTTATGCCATGTAAGAAAACCAGTACTGCTGAACAAACTATTGAACTTTATTTTCAACATGTATGGGTTCATTATGGATTGCCAACTTCTATTTTTAGTGACAGGGATTCCAGGTTCATTGGGAATTTTTGGTCCAATCTTTGGAGTATGATGAACACAAATTTGAAAAACAATACTGCTTTTCATCCGCAAATGGATGAAAAAACTAAGGTGGTGAACAAAAATATTGTGCATCTATTGAGAGCATATTTCAACAAACATCCTAAGTTGTGGGATGAGAAACTACATTACATCCAGCATGTTTACAACTGGGCAAAGCACTCTTCAACTCAAACATCACCTTTTGAAGTATGCTTTGGGTATTTTCCAAAATCGCCATTAGACTTCATCTTTGGAAGAATGTTACAATAGATGGTGTAGAAATTTGAATAATTGATATATTATTCACCAATATTCTCCTGATCACACACTATTTTAGCTTCATGCATAATACAGAATCTCTTCTACCATTGATCATCACATGCGGAAATAAAATCAATTGCATGCATACATTAAAACCACAAACAATCACACATATGAACACAGTATTTAATGGGAAAGCTTAAAGTTGAAAACCCCAACTATCTGTATATTATATGTCATGGAGATCATGTAACAATCATTGTACAAAGCTCCTCACAAGCTCTCAGCACAACCTCGAATTGCTACACACTATCAAGCTAGATCTAGCAAAACACATGCTCCAATATTTTGCCACTTGATAGCCAGCCTCTATTGCGTTATCAATGCTATGGGATGGCTTCATTAAATAGATAAACCACCTGGCTTGTACTGCGCAATCCTCATGGGCTTCTCCACCTATCTGTGTGTTGCAAATAGCAACAGTATAGTCACAATTGATAGTTAACCTGCTCTTTCACCTATTTCTGCACTGGTCTCCACTGAAACTATCCATGCACTGAAGTTAACTAATGCATTCTTTAGTTGATTAATGAGTTTATAATTAGTGAATTAATTAATAATTAATTCACACCACTCTCACTAATTGTATCAATTAGTTAAACTAGATACAAATAGCTCAACTATGTTTAGATTAGTTAAACTGAACACAACTCCATTAACTTCCCCAATCAACTCCACCAAACTCTGTCACATGAGTTCTAACTGAAGTATCCATGCAATAGCTCCACTTAACCCTTAGGAATAGCGTAATTCCTTCTGTCAGCTCCTGTGCCACATCTGTGCACTTAACTGAAGTGCTCCAAGATAATAAGATAATGTTTATAGTCCAAATATTATTAAGAGCTAATAATATTCGACATATCTATTTTTAGACTGGCAATCTAAAAATAGATTCCGCCCAATATGTCTAAAAATAGAAGTCCATCTATTTTTCTGACTTGACCAACCATCCACAAATAGCATCCTGCAACTCATAGAACATGATCCATATGTCTAAAAATATACTTTGCGCCAAAAATAGCCTACGGGCCCACTTAGTGAAGGCGACTCCTTTCCACTAAGCTCATCATCTTGTTGCAATCTCAATAGATGGCCATAGTGACATTGAAAAGGCTCAAAATTTCATTGAGCAAATTCAGATTATACATCAACAAGTTCAAGAACAACTTGAGAAAATTCAAAGCAAATACAAGGAGAAGCATAAAAAACATAGAGTTGATCACAAGTTTAAGGAGGGAGATGAGGTATGGATGCACATTAGCAAAGAAAGGATGTAAGGGGAAGGTAAAAATCTAAAACCCATTCGCTATGGTCCATTCAAGATCATAAAGCAAGTTGGTAACAATGCATTTCAACTTGACTTGCCTTCATATATGCAAATGTATTCAGTTGTTAATGTTGAAAGCATACGTTTCTATGAGCCACCATTGATCGATGATTAAGAAAGTGATGTTCAACTACCTTCTATTAAATATTTCTCGCAAGAATTTCTGGATGAGCTCAAGGAAGATACAATTCTTGACAGGAGCACAAGAGCATCCAAGAGGGGAAGTGTTGACTACCTTCGAGTTGGGCTCAAAGGCACTAAACCAAGCAAGGCAAAGTGGATGGAGGTTGGAAAGGTGAGGGAGTTGTATCCTCATCTAATGAACATGTAATCAAGCCTTTTTGCATCCAAAAGCTTCCCAATGGGGAGGAGTGATCAAAATTTCATAAATTTTGCTCAAAATTGAAAGTTACAGGATTGGGTTGAAACTAGGATGGTTGCATAGATCTCGTCTTCCTGATTCTGATGTCGTGAACGGTTTGAAAAATCGATGTCGTATGAGGGAGATATCGTGTTTTGATCGAATTCCCAAACAGCTAAACTTTACGATAGGGTTGACTAGGATGCCCAGTCAGCATGGAGGCTGCACAGTCAGCAAAAGGAATATTCTAAGGAATATCCCTTTCCTCATAACCAATGCTAGGTTGACAAGTGGCGCATTGTTATTTGTTGGTAGGTTGTATGTTATGGTATGAGAGCCAATCGGAGGGTGACATGTGGCTAGCACTGAGGCCGCCACGTGTCCTCGGGGTGGTGAATTAAAATTTTATGGAGGTCCGCAGGGCTCAACCTTGCGACCTACGGTAGAGAAACCACCCACCACACCACCCGTGCTGTGCATTAATACTTAACCTCTATGGGTCATCGGATGTATTTAAAGTTTATGATATTGGCATATGGGGGTTGGGACTGCCAGCGGGGCCCAACCCGCCATCGGTCCACGATATATGGTCACACGACAAATCACTACAATGAAAAGACACTCTAGCGGATTTTTTTGAGGAACCCCTTATAAAAATACCCCAGACATGCATTTCTAGCGGAGGTTACTAGAGGAGGTTGGCGGGCAGAGGTTTTTGCAGATGTTTTTCGCCCTATGCACTTATCATCCTAAACCGCACTGGTGCGTTCAACAAGAGAAAGCACCGGTGCGCACAAAACATTGGCACACCGGACACCGTGCACTCCGTACACACCCTCTCGATGCATCTTATTATTGTAGTGCGCTGGTGCTTTACAATTCTTCTGCATCAGTGCATCATAAAACATCGCGCCAAAACAGAAATCGCCCAGTGCGGTCTTAAGAAACCGCACCAGTGCGCCTATAAAACCCCATGCACCGGAACAGGATTTTATATATATATATTACGGCCAAAAAATCGCATTTTTCACTTTTCTCAGTGCTCCAGAGCTCTCAATCACCAGTGCAATTTATCCTTGCCTGAGCCGCCCTGACATCGATGCTCCCATTGCACCCATTGCATGCACTACTGGTGTGCATTGCCCACCAATCTCCAGCTTGAATTTTGAAAAATGGTGGGAAAATTTTTTTTTGCAAATTCTACAGCCAATATACCTCCTCAACGGCCAAATGTACAAGTGTTTTTCTTGTTTTTTCATAATTAAGCCTTTTAGTAGATTAGAATTTCAAATAACCTTAAAATTAACCATTTAAAAGAAAAAGAAAATAAATAAATAAATATTTGTCACATGGTGCATTCGAGTCGTTCGTCTCGCACCGATTAGTAGTGCTACTTGTAAATTTATAGGTCGCACTGCAACCGGTGATAACGGTATCCGCACCAGTTTCGGGGCGGTACCGAAAGGCACACCATCTTATTTTAATTTTTTTTTAAAAGTGTGGTGCGGTCATTTACCCTGCCGCACCGTTGACCTTGTGGAATAGCGGCAACACAATGCATTGACTTAAAATGTCCACCCCAGGGCGGGTAATTTTTGTCAGTGCACAACATTCCACATTTCAACAGGGTCAACGGTGCGGCTTGGTAAATCGGCGCTAACGGTATCTGCACCGATTCCAGGGCGGTACCGAAGGCGCATCGTGTTATTTTGAAATTTTTAAAAAAGCGCAGTGCGGTCGGTTACCCGGCCACACCGTTGACCAATTAGAATAGAGGCAACGCGGTGCGTTGACTTAAATATCCGCCCTGGGGCAGGTATTTTTGTCAGCGCATTGCATTCCGCATTTCGACATGGTCAAGGGTTCAACCTGGTAAAATACCGCACCATTGACTATGTAATGATGTCAGGCGGTCGGTGCGCTAACCAAACTATACACCCTGAGGCATAGAGTTTAGTCAACGCACCACACTTCTGACACAGTACATAGTCAACGGTGCACTGAAAATTTTTAGGAGCATCGTCGCCGATGTGTTGAATATTATCTGGTGCACCACCGCTGGTGCGCTCCATAAAAAGGCGCACCGAGACCGATGCATGCCTGTTTTTTGTGGTGCACCGATATTTTTTGTTTTGTTTTTTCCAACAAAAAAAATTATATGTATATTTCTAAATACATGTCTCATTTAATAAAAAAATTGTATTTAATATGTTAATCATTCAGAGACATGAAAGTAGAGAAGAGGGGGAACAACAACAACATTAGGCGGACTAGTATAACATTGTTCTCCTGTGGGAGGCACGAGAGAGGGAGAGAGATGTGTACCCTCACCCTATTACAATAGCTACCCAAGGGCTCCTAAGGTAGGTAGGCCTCCTCATGTTCTATGAGAAGGCTACTTCCCTAAAGGGCCATGTTTTGTTTTTTAGACATCTTATCCGCACGTGAAATGCCCACTAACAGGCTTTCCGGGTTGGTCATAACCAGTGGTACATGCCCACTAAGGAGGACATATATTTCATTATAGGGCTATCCAGGAGAGGGGTGGATTTTCCCTCATTCCCAGAGGTTCCAGTTGGCTATGCAGAAAGGAGTCAGTTAGTGTACTACCAGTGATTGTAAGTAGACATCCATATTCTTCACTTTTCTTCTACCAGGGACTATGAGAGCCAACATAAGGTGTTCATTCTTTCGGACAACCATGGGGGGATATTGTAATTGATCACTACTATAGGCCAAACATAATAGTTGGTGTTTTGGAGGGAATATGGGTTGACGTCATCCATGGCTATGCTAAGTCGTAGACCTCGTACTTCATCCTTGATTTTTTCGGGCCATGTATCCTCTATATGCTTCATGGCTATTGAATCAGTTTGGATTCGCATAACTCCCAACTCACTTCTATGTGAGGCATGCCATCCCTGCAACATAGCTAATTATTTGCAACAAAAGAGCCTTTGAATCCTTGGTATTATAGGCATGTGCCTCAATATCTTAAAAGGAGGACCGGTACGTTATTTACCCTTCTTTTTTTATTTATCATACCTGTCATGCCCACATTTCGGACACATCTCTTTGTCTACATATTCTCCTCTATATATAATATAATCATTTGGACATGCATGATATACTATGTACTCAACACCCAACATTTTCAACAATTTATTTGCCTCTTCGCAGCTACCAGGCAAGACATTATCACTCGGAAGAACCTTATCTTTGAATAACCTGTAGTTGGTGTTCATGGAAAAATATATTAATAAATATACATTAATGCCAATATAATTATTAACGTTCATAAAATTTACCGTTTGTAATGTTCATTGCAGTGTATTGATTATATTTCAAATTTATATAAGGGAGTACTTTATGGTAACTTACCTCAAAATTTCTGAGAAAAGTGCATTCGACAAGCAAAACTTTGCTTTCAAGTTGTATAATAACATCGTTGTCCCCAACTGGGTAGACTTTGACTGACCGCCAGGTCCAAAGAGAGGGGTGGTGGAAGCAAATTTAAGGCTTTTGAAAAAGGTGTCAGTGATATGAGCATCATCTCCTAGTTGATCATCATTTTGGAATGCATCTAACAACATTGTCTCCATGGCAGTTGTATCTCTTAAGTAATCATCCATACCAACCTCTATTTGATTGCCTCCATTGCCAGCTTCGGAAGAACTACTATTACAGTAGTCATTCCTAATTGGTGAATCTGGACGTAGCGGGAATTGAATCGGTGGTTGATTCAACCATTCTTGCTTTTGTTCTTCTCCTATTTTTTCTCTTAATTCAGTCTTCTCTCGATTTAACATTGTTGTGGGGTGCAACGGAAGATGGTAGGTAGGTCGCTCATCATCACTAGAATCCTAATATATATATATATATATATATATATATATATATATATATATATATATATATATATATATATATATATATATATATATATATATATATATATTTGAACATGATTAGTACAAAATATATGATATCAATTAGTAACCATGTTTACAATATTGCATGAATAATTGGTTTGACGTCGAAATAATTACATTAATCAATATACCAAACAATTATAATTATTACCATCATTGTCCCAGGATTGTGGCTAGAAGATGCAATATTGTTACAATTGCCAGGGTGAAGCAGTTGTCCATTTTCATCTACCAAATGCACCTTGCGGTATGCTGCTCCTGATAAGAGCTTCTGACATTTTGGAGTTGTTTGAATATTTTGTGCATCTGAACTCCATGTTGAATCTACATGAACCTGCAAATTTGTATACATAATAAATTTAATTAAGTTGTGCATGAATGACATGGATAAAAAACATAAATTCAATTAGATAATGAAAATATAAATAAAATCTGAAGTAAATATTATGTCTAAGATGGATAGGGAGAACTCTGCGATGGATTTTGAGAAATATTATGGAACGAGCTGGATTTTGAAGAATTGTTCATTCGATATAATTATGATATTTTCTTCCTGCATTTGAGCAAAATCAACAATAGATTTTGGTGCACACACCTAAAACTAATTTTGGTGCCTTAAAAATGGACTTCTTGTTATCGGTGCTAATGTACAGATCACCGCACCGATGTGTTTTCGTCACTGTGCACCAGTGCGGTGCTATTAAGTGATGCAATAGTGATGAATAATTGCAAAAAAAAAAAAAAAAAAACGCAACTCTATTTTCTTCAAGTGATTAAAAAAAAAAATTAAAATTAAAATAAAAAATTAAAATAAAATAAAATTAAAAAAAATTAAAAAAAAAAAATTCGAAAATACAATTTCATAAAATAATTCTTTAAATACTAAATACTTTTCATTATTTCACTACTTTTGCAAAAAAAATCAGCCAGAGATTTGCAGGAGACATACCTGGAGCAAACAGAGCACGAGAGCACTATGAAGCAGGGAAATACGTTCGAACAGAAGTATTCAGACGATCAAAATTCCAAACCTCGGGTAATTCAAACCCTGTAGCATAGAATTTCAAACGATCTCGTGACTTAAGTGTATTGTTTTTTTTACTTTTTTCTACAGTTTTTTTTACACAGTAAGAAAAAAATTTCAATATTTATTGTTTTTTAAATTTTTTCTGCAGTTTTTTTTACACATTAGGAAAAAATTTTAATTTATTTTTCATTTTCAAAAATAAAAATTAAAAAATAAAAATAAATAAATAAATAAAATAAAATCCATTTTTAGAAACAAACCCTACAGTCTTTTTGTTTCTGCCCTTTCTTTTCCCTCTTTCTCTGATTTCAAAATTAGGGCTTTTCAATTTAGATTTATAGGGTTTGTATTGCTATATATAGGTCTAAGACATCCAACCCATAAGACGACTTGCATAGTCAGATCCCAATCCATGTCGGCCCTTGCGTGAATTTAAAAAAAAAAAAAAAAGATTTTTTTCATCGGTGGGCCCAGCGTAACCGAGCGCACAAGTGCGTTTTAATACAGTGCTCCGTATGTAAAATATGGCACCAATGCGCTATGTCATTATGGCCCACCACAAACGTGATGTTTCGTAAAATAATAAAAATAAATAAATAAATAAAATTAAAAAAATTAAAAAAAAATTAAAAAATCCATTTTTAGAAACAAACCCTACAATCGTTTTGTTTATGCCCTTTCTTCTCCCTCTTTCTGTGATTTCAGAATTAGGGCTTTTTATTTTAAATTTATAGGGTTTGTATTGCTATATATAGGCCTAAGACATCCAACCCACGGGACGACTTGCATAGTCGGATCCCAATTCATGTCGGCCCTTGCGTGAATTTAAAAAAACAAAAACAAAAAAACAAATTATTTTCATTGGTGTGCCCGACATATCCTAGTGCACCGATGCGCTGTATTATCCCAGCGCACCGCGAAAATGCTGTGTGATAAAAAATTTAAAAACAACTATTTTTTTTATCAGTGCACCATATGTAAAATATGGCACCATTGCGTTATTTCATTATGGCGCACCGCGAACGTGCTGTTTCGCAAAAAAATGTTCCCTTGCTCATTTGGAGTGGTGCTGGAGGTTAACGAAATGGGGAAAAACTTTTACAAAAGTTTGAGGGATCTAGTGGAACAAATGTATAGACGTTCTTTCCACTTACAATACAAAAATCAATCCAATGATTCCAAGAACCAAATTTTATCTAAACTACAGGAAGAGTTTCCAGAGAATTGGTCAATGAGACATGTCAGACCTTTAATAACAAAAATGTACAACAATAAAAAAAGAAGGAATGAAAAATTAATATTCCTTTAAATGTTTGTCTAGAATTATTTATAATATCACTTTTGTTATATTTAATTTTCATATATCAATATAAAAATTAAATAGTTTATTGTCATGTTACATTTTCAAGAAGATTATGAAAATCTCAAAAGATGAATGAGTTGATATCAGAAATATGCCAGTAGGAATGTCCAAAAAGGTGTACAAGGAGATGGTCAAAGAAATGGACAAAATTACATCGCAGAAGGAGCCATCTCAACAACAACGTGCTTCAAATGTAATATGTAATCATTGAATTTTTCGATCATTAGGTACAATAAATAAACAATTTAGCATTAAATATTAATTTTCAAGTATTTACTTGTAGAAAAGAAAAGAAAATGGAACCCATTCAGCACTTAAAACAGGACGACAAGGAAGAAAAGGGTTGATATCTAAGTTTGTGAGTAATTGTTACTTCCTTATAACAACTTAACTAGATTTCATTTTTGTATTTTTTAAGTTGTTTTACAAAAATCATCATTGAATGTCTTCCAACATGTGTGCTAACCTGAACTCTTAGTTAAACCTAGAGAGGGGGGTGAATCAGCTTAACACATACATGGACTTCTAAAATTTTTCTCTTAAAACTTATTTACATATTTACTTCATGATCAACTTAATATGTAAGAAATATTTATTAGTGAGTAGCAAGTATCAAACAGATTTGTTAATGTAACAACATTCTTAATATGTGAGCAACAAGTATTAAGCAGATTAGATAAATCATATCAACACACATAGACATCATGCACAGACACCTCGTATATAAGTGGAAACCCCCATGAAGGGATAAAACCACATCTTATTATTGTTGTGATGCAAAGGCAAGCTCCAACTCCCTCTCACCACCGATTTTCTACAGTTCTACATACCAAATCCCACAAAGGAGGCTCCAATCTCACAATGCCTACAACTCGACACTTTATCAAGCTACAAGTAGATGTGAGTTGCACCAACATAGATCTATTTCCGCAGTACCCCAACCTACAGGATGCCTCCAACCCCGCCCGCCCACAATCGACTTATCAAGCGACAACTCGACAGGGAAGCTCCAACTTCCTTACTCTTTCAAAAGAGAAACACTACGATTTACCTCGGATGTTACCTCCGTTCGGCTCCATCTCGGCCCGCCGTTCATTCATTCTCATATCTCGCCCGTATCATTCCCCCCCGCATCTTCCGTACTCTATCAACTTCTCCTTCTTCTCTGCTCAGCTCCTCTTTCTTCTCTGCCTCACTGCTTCATTTCTGCATTATTTTTACTCACTCTTTCTCTCCCTTCTCACTCTCACTTTGGCATTTCAAAATGATATTACTTATAGAATTTTTGATGACTGTTTGTTTTCTTCTAGGAATTCGAAATGAATGGTCATACCCCTTGGTCTTCTGCCTCCTCGTTTCTGTATCCAACTCAATTTAAAAATCATAATAATATGTACACAATTTCATGCTACAGTGGGATTTTGTCTTTTCTTTAGTGTACTTGCCTTTGCATCACAAACAATAAAAAATAATTACATCATTTACATTTACATTCTTAATTTCATATTTCAATATCACTCAACTCCTCTTTTGAACTTTGACTTTACTGGATTTTGTCTTTTTCTACTGTTGTTAAGAAATTGTTCTGCATCTTCTTTGTTTACTGTCATATGCACATTTCACCTGTTTACTGCACTTTTGAATATTTTCCAGATTCCTGTGCTTGAACACCTGTCAAATTTGTTCCTGTGTGTCTCAGCATGCTCTTGATATAACTTAATCATATCATATACTTCCTCTTTCTCCTTGAAGTATATATGGTTTGAATCATAGTTGTATCAATTCGCATCAACCGGAGCTCCATTCCCTTTAAGTTCCGCAGGGGTAGCGAACTCGAAAGGTGTATAGTATATAATATTATAAATTTATTTACCCATCTCCGTGTATATGTATTAGGCCCCATTTACATATTTCATATTTCATATCGCGCAAATTAACCATATACAACTTGTTGGAATGTAATTCCAACTGCCCGAACGAGAGATCAATTCGCAGGCGGCAGCACGGTGAACAGGCGCAGATTAAACAGCGCACAGGTTGATTGGAGATCGACGGAGTGCGGGGGGTTGAAGAGCGCGGAGGTTAACATGGAGGGTACCCCCCGTAGTTGACTGGCCGATCACACGTTGACCGCCGATCAACGGCTATGATGAACTGCGGGGCCTCACCCCATTTGATGTGTACGGAGAAATGGGAGCCCCCGTAAACACCACTTTGTGGTGGCTCCACCATGCACCACCACCAGCGCGCCACCAATTCAGTCAAACGACCAATCCACGGAACGCACCGTACCTGGCTTAATCTTTGTGCGCTTTTATTAAACCTCGCACATCTTCGTTTAATGATCTCCGTCCGATGCTCCTTCGCCAGATCGACGGTTTATATCCATTTTGCTCGGCGTCTTTGGTCGGTGTATAACGCGCGAAATTGCAAGTTAAACGGTGGCTTCCAATACCGCTATGCCACGTGTCACGAAGTCTATGGAATCGCTGCGATTTCTGCAAAACCACCTTACGGTCGAAAGGTGGTGCGGAATTGGGAAATCCGCCTCCGTGAACCCGCTCGTGGTTTCAGTCCCCTCATGGTTCCTCCGGTCAAGTTTCCAGTTCTCCTTTATTATTTATATATTTTGTTACGACTATGGTTCTTCCTTTGACTATGGTTCCACCTCTGACTCTGGTTCCGCCTCCATTCATACTGTAGTCAATACACGGTTTCCTGTTATAAAAGGTTCTTTTATACTCTGACGCAGAGTTCCACCATACATAACCCTTGCACCATACATAACCCTTGCATAGTTCCACCATATATAACACGGTTTTGTTTATTCTTATGCAGAGGTTTATTATGCATTTCTTATAAATACTCTGCTACAGGGTCTCATTCATACGGAATTCTCGTCACAGGGTTTGTATATTCTCCCCACAAGCGCATACAGTTTGGACAGTTACACTGGGAAAATTTCCTCATATGATTCGACCAAGAACACATAAAGTCACACATGGAACTTATTCACAATTCTTCATAAACAGATATATGTATATATGTTGCTTGTACTCCAGCCCTCTTCTGCCATTTAAGCAATACTCCAACTCATCCCCAAGCATATTAAGTCTTTACTACAGATTTAGTCTATCATTGATGAATAATTGCTCAATAA